>OY757905.1:45507461-45756616 GCA_963585895.1 Sepioteuthis lessoniana
ACCCCAAGGGATAAACAAAGTCGTTTGTATCTCAAAAAGTCTCAACATTCAAATCTGGATCATCACAAAATTTCTCAATTATAAATGAGGGAATAATAGTTCAGTATATTCGTTGCTTGTCGGTTATTATTTTTAGTAAATTCGATCTAAAATTCTGTATCACAAACATTTACTCTAACGTTTTGTCTTTTTTGCGGGGCGGGGGGTCGCTTTACAATATACGTATGATACTATACTGGACCCTTACTTTGTGTCCAGCAGCTTAGCCAAACAATATATTTACTATGCCTCTACTGTTTTATTAATATAATTATTTTATATATTCGGGTACATCAAAAGGATTTTTAAAAAGATCTTTACTCTTTAGCTTACAATGTGTAAACATTTAAAGATCATGACTTTACAATGTTTCTAATATTATATATATTAGGTTGTATCAAAATTATTTTCATATCATTGTTACAAGCCTTTAACCAAATCCTTATTTCATGTACACATCTAAATATTTTGTATTGTTACATAATATTAGACATTATTTATATATTTCATATCGTTATCACTATTATTCTGTGGAAGTTTTTTTATTTGTGATATAATAGTAAAGTAAGTAAAGTTTTCTCCCTTTAGTCGAGGGTGACCTGAAGGCTCCCTTTTCGATAGCTACTACACCATGGTGTAGGGGAGGGCGCTTCACTTTACCCTTGATCAGTACCTTATAATGTTGAGTGTTAAGCAAGAAGGCATCAAGTACCATTTTTTTTTTAGTCTTTGGTATGTCTCGACCAGGGATTGAACCCAGGCCTCCCGGGCCATTGGCGAACACTCTAACCGCTGGGCCAATGTCCGGTACTAATAGTAATGGTTTCAAATGTTGCATTTCTGACAATTTTTAAATGTTATTTTAAATTGAATATGATGTTTGAATATGCGATTAATAAACATCGAATTCAGTGCATTGGCAAGGTAGCTTTCATAAAAATACTTTGTGTAAAATAGTTTCTTAAGCTACGAACCTATTGACGTACCCATATGTAATATCCTGATTATGTCAGAAGGATTTACTTATTTACTTAGATTTGCTTAGTCTGACAAACGTCAGGTTGTCATTTACTAAGCTTAGCAGTGTACAACATCCAGTTGGCGAAGCTTAAAATGCGCTGACTGTACTCTCTGCAGAGTGATAAGACCTCTCAAGAAGAGGTGTGCTGAATTGGACACTAAACTTTATCTAATGGTGAGGCCCATGTTCCATTGTCCTTACTCCTAAAATGGTTCTACCAATGGGTCAAAGAGATCTGTTCAAAAATTATTTGCATTCGATAAGAAAACTAAATGATTTGAATTAAGAATAGTCACTTGCAGCTATAATTGTTTACAAACAAATGTCAATTATTAGATAGAAATTACTTGAAACCTCACGATTATTAGTATACTATAGAAACCTTATGATTATTAGTATAAGATAGGAAAACTTGAAACTATACATTTTTGGGAAAATTATTTATTATACTTGGATACTTGATGATATAAATCCTTTAACAACTACTATATATATATATATATATATATATATATATAATGAACGCAATTCACTAACCTCTAGGCATAAAATAACTTTAAATGGTTTGACATCCTGTTTAAATCAATACAGACCTATTGATGTACCCGTACGTAATATCCTGGTTATGTCAAAGACTTACTTTAATTCTCGTCATTTACTAAGCTTTGCTTAGCTCTAAACAAAACCAGCAATATAGGACACTCAGTATGAATCAAAATCAGTAACAATACTATGCTAGTCTAGCTCATTCACCAATACAGCATGCGAAGAAAACTTAATTTAATAAGGTCTGCTTTGTCTGGCACACAGTTGTTTACAGTACATGCTGGTCTATAGTCACCACCCATTTCCGAACAGATCTCATCCAAACTTAACTTCTTTTATTATCAAATCAGTTTTTCATTGTAACCGTTAATGTTTTCAGCAATTTTTAAAGGCTAAGTTAAAAGATATTGGCCGTAATAAAACATTTAGATCTTATTCTAGACGACCCGTAAACCTGTTGTGTTTACAGTTATTGATATTAATGGTTTTATTTAGTTAGAAGTGGAGAATTTTAGTCATCACTTATATCAGGAAAGTGGGTGTTTAAAAGTACAGTAAGAAATTGGACTGGCAATTGCATTATGCTCTTTGAACGTTTTAAGTGTATTGCTCTAATAAATAAATATACATATCGTTTCGTACTCTTTTTGCTGGGTTACATTTACATACAATCGAGATAATAAAAATTCAAATTAACTTGACGGATTTAACTCAAACTAATAATTTAAGTGTGACGTGCCTGTAAGATATACATGTATTCTTGATAAATGAAAATCTTTTTTTTCCTGATTTTTAATGTGCAGAGTGTTTTTAAAGACTCTATATGAGATGTACAGAGTGGCTTTGAAAAATTGATCTCATTTCGTAATCTAATAACTTGACCTATTCTCGTTCAAATGATCTCAAATTTTAATAGCAAGTGTAGAAATAACCCAAAATCCTATGTTTTATATTTAGATTCCTTTTCTTTTAGAGTGAAAAAATTAGAATAGAATTATTAATTGTTCCTTCACATGCTGTTAAAATTTGACTTAATTTAAACGAGAATCGGTCACGTTAATAGATTACGACGAAATGATATCAACTGTGAAACATCCTATGCATAAAACTGAAACATGTTCAAACAAATTTTCGATTAAAAATGCAAAATTTGTTGGTTAAACATTTCTCCCAAAATGCTGGAATTAATTTCAATGTGTGGAAATAATGAAAGCTTATAGAAAATTCTAAATGGCAGCGTTAAAACCATTGGGTTTAATCAAAGGAAATACTCAACACTTACGTCTAATGGATTCAAATAATTAAAAGACAAAATAAGACAAAATAAAAAAGATACATATATTAGTATTTCAGTTTCTTTACTATAAGAAATATGTCACATTTAATACATGATATTTTTTCTTTGTGAACATCTAGCTTTTGGTTTTTTGCATTTTATCTTAAATAGAAAAAAAAATAAAACATTGTAATTGTGAATGCAGTAGCAAAACAAATTAGTCAGAATCTTGCTTAGCAATAAATCCAGAAGTTACCAATACTTTGTATCTTCATGAGACCTTCATTTAAAGAACTTCGACGCTGTATGCAGTTTATTACAACCTAGATTTGGCAACACACTACCACATGTTTTACGTGAGAAATAATCTTCCTAGAGTAGACTGGACTGAAAATTGTATTATTCTCCAAATTGGAGTGTTTTAAGTGCATTTATTTTATAAATGAATTATTGCTCTCTGAGCTGAATATAGTCGGTTAGGCTTACTTACAAATTTGAGATATATAAATTTTAGAACGACTTGTCCTTTGAGAAATCGATCCAGATTCTACACTCTGCGCAAGTGTAGATATTTGTTAAACTTTATTCGCGTATTATAATTATGGTATTTTTTAAAGTCTAAATAATGCAACAAGCATCCGATAAATAACTTAATAACTTTGGTCGGAAGCAAAAAGAAAGACCTTTATATTTAAGGTTTTCATCGTATTTTTGTCCAAGTCTCGTGAGTTTTCTGTGTACATGTATTTACGGCCTTTCTCTGATAAAGACTAGATAAACAGTGATCGAAATATTTCAGATAATTTATAACAAATTGTTGTAAAAATTTAATTTATAATTGGACTGTACAACAAAAAACATTAATATAGACATTGTCGGTAACTCAATTATATTATTGCAAACATTTCAATTCAGTTTTAATAGTCTGTCAGTCTTTCAATTTTTTTGCTTGGTTTGCTTTTTAATTTTCTCAGTGCATTTTTTTCTTTTCTCTCATTATCATTCTTTTTTATTTTAGTTTTCTCTTTTTGTCTCTCTTCTCTACTTTTGTTTCTCTCTTCGCTGCTACCCCCTCTCTTGTTTTATTTGGTCTCATTTTTCACGATTTTTAGACGGTGAGGGTTGCATTTCGCAGGGATTTTTTTTTTTTTTTTTTTTTTTGTAAAAAAACGTTTTTCTCACATTTCTGCTTGGCATTTTTTTTTTTCACTCATTTCTTTGTTTTTTATTCTTTCACTTTTTTTTGGGGGGGGGGTCATTTCACTCGATTTTGTCTCATTTCACAAGGGTCTCATTTTTTCTTCGGTTTTTTTGTCTCATTTCCTTCGTGTTTGTTTGAGTTTTTTTTGTATCATTTGTCTTTATCTGCTTTTTTTCTTTCTTTCTTTCTTTTTTTACTAATTTCTCACGTCTTTTGCTTACTCTCTCTCTTTCTCTCTATCTCTCTCTTGTCCGTTATTTTTATTTGTTCTATTTTCTTCTTACTATCTATATTTGTTTTCTTTCCAGTGTTTACTTTTTATTCATTGTTTTTCTTTCTCATCTGAACATTTCCCCCACTGTTATTGACAGAAGTAGTGATAACCAGAGACAAAAGTGAAAGGCCGGAAGAGTCGCTTATTGACTCCTTCTAGGTTTGCTCAAAGCGAGCGCGTTTAAAACTCATAAATAAATCGACATCTATACCCGGAGCAAAAATCAATTGTCGTCAATAACAACAACAACAACAACAACAATACTACTACAATTAATAATAATAATAATAATAATAATAATAATAATAATAATAACCACAACAGAAATGACGATGCGGTTAGTGAAAACATCACAGGCAAATTTTCGATCTAAAGAGACACGACTTTTTGAATTAACTTAAAGTGGATGAAGAGTACGATGATTTGAGAATGAATGATTAACATAATTCTCCAAAAAGAAAGAAAAACCAATAGAAATGAGCTTGCTGCCTTGTTCATTTTAATTCATACTATCAGCGTTACGCAGAATAAGTATGAAGAAAAAGCAATTATATGTAAGGAAGAGGTACGAGGTGAGACATAGCGTTTTGTTTTGTTTTGTTGGGTTTTATGCCATATCAACCATTTTGGGTTATTTAATCTCAAATCCTCTTCATATATATATATATATATATATATATATATATATATATGATCTCAAATTTTTATGATTTGTTAAGTCATTTTGTCGATAATATATTTAAACGAGACTGAGTTCATTTTTGTGACACAGTTAAGTGGTTTAAAGAATTTCAATTCAACACTCATAATTCTATTCAACTTCAATCGTTTGCAGAAAGCATAGTGGTTACTACTATTGCTATTTAAGACTTGTTCCATTCAACACTATTTATCCATTTGCAGGCAGTCAAATATTTGTTAGGTGTTTGGGTTTTATAGCATATCAACCATTGTAGGTTATTTAATGCCAAATCCATTTTTATACAAATAAGCGGGTTTATTTCAAACAATTCAATTTAGCGTGTGTACAGTTTAATTGTCAAAAACATTTCTATTTCAAGCTATTCAATTTAGTCAAACAATTCTAATTCAAACAATTCAGTTTAACAAAAGTACGCAGTTTAGTTCTATTTAGCCGATAAATAGGGCCCTACCAAGTACTGCGGGGTAGAGGGAACCTGGGAGCAAGGGTAGTAAAGGGGTGCTCCGCATTCCCCAAAGCAACAGCATTAATTGAATATCACCATCAGATTGTTTAGTGTCATATCAAGGATATTCGTTGGTGGGCGTGTCTTACCTCTCTGCAGGGGTGTAGTCGGCGTATTCTACAGGCCCAGTCAACTGGGCAAATACACGAATATATTGCATAGATATATACACACACACACACACACACACACACACACACACACACACACACACACACACACACACTATAAATAGCACTCATTTCTCTCTCTCTCTCTCATATATTACGTGGTTTGCTATATTTGTGAAGAGTACTCAATATCGGCGATAAAACATATGTATATACACGTTTGAATAAGGAAGACGGTCAACGGCTCTTGGGTACAGTCATTTTATCGACTATAGAATCATCAGACCATGATGATTGCATATAAGAAAAAAACTATCTGTCACCAAGCGCTGTTGATTCTGTCTTAGCTATGAAACACTTCTGCGGCTAAGGAACCCTGAGCGTCCAACTGTTACTCCACTCTATCTATCTAATATATACATATATATATATATATATATATATATATATATATATATATGATATTTCCATACATTCTTAGATTGAAAGACATTTTAGAAAAACTTTGAAAATATACCGTTTAACTTACCTTATGCGACATAATGGCTAAATAGAAAATAATCATTGATCTTTAGTCCTTCTCATTGTTAATCTTTATTCCTTTATTTTTCTTCGCCATAAAAACTAAAGATATTCGAAGATTAATGCACATAAATACACCTCGAAAAATACAATCCTTACTGATTAAATATTTGTAACCAATTAATTATTCATAAGTCTTTTGAAATATATACTGGACTCTAATTCTGCCATCAAACCTTACGTTCCCAAATGGTAAGAACTGACTGATTTTATATATATATATATATATATATATATATATATATATATATATATATATTCATCAAGTCCTCCTGTTATTTACAGTTACCCAGGAAAAAACAGCTGATTAAGAGATTTTAATTTGAGCACAATACGAAAAAGGCTTCAACTCAAATTACGAGAGTTATCTTTATTCTAGTTTGTGAGGTTAACATTCAAAACGAATGTCATCTCTTCAATCATCCAAATTCCGTGAAAATATTTTACTGATTCCGACGGCGTAAATGATCTAGCGCTTCTTGTAAGTACGCTGACTCAATCTGCATCTCTGATGTATAGTTTGGAATAAACAGTAAGAGGTATTGATCTCCACGTAAACTTTGATAAAATAGAGTGCAAATGTTTTAATCTAGGTGGTACAACTTCCTGATTAAAAAAAAACCCTCTGATATTAGTAGACCAGTTTAGATACATTGGTAGCAATATCTCATCTACTGGAAATGATATCAGCAAACATATAGGTAAAGCATAGACTGCTATTTACAGGTTAACGATCGTAAGGAAATGTCTCTCTGATTAATTAAAATGAATATTTTTCTGAATTGTAGCCGTATAAATTTTATTCTTAGGTTGGTCACTTGCACTTTTTAGAAACGCCTGGATAAAAACCCTTGATAGGAAGAATAAATGGATACTGTATGTTTTTTAAACAAATCAAGCAGCAACCCACAAAATACCTTTTGTCGGGCCACTTACCTCCCATCTTACAGACCATTCTCAAAAGACGTGTAAAACATGCTGGACAAAAAGGACAAACTTATAAGCAACGTTTTCTTATTGACTCCAGCACATGGATACACCAATGTTCACTGGCCAACAAAAAGTTGCATTCAATAGCTCTGCGTGAATACTGTATATTGTCTCCAAGACATGCTAGGAGTTAGGATCGATAGTGACGGGTGGTGAGTCGAAAGAATCCATGCAGTCGTCACGTCTTGATAATGAATTATAATCCTTTACTTTCTTCTAAATAGAAGCGTAGATATCATATGTCATTGTTACAACTGAAACCCAATGAATTTATGGATAGTTTAGTTTCTAATAAAATACAAGGCTTACTGAATCATAATTCACATATCAGAAGACGCCAACTAATTCCTCAATATCAGAAATTTTGATCGATTGGCCGAAAGTTTGCTTCTAAAAAGGAGAAAAAGTTGTTGATAAATTAACACACACAAATAAGAGTGAAATTTTATAAGTCCACCTTTGATTCAGGACCGAGAAGATATTTTATATAATGATCATTATAAGTGTAAAGCAAGATTTTCAGACTTTTTACCTGATGCTGCACTCCCCTTGTAATCAAATTTAATTTCATTTACCCCTTAAATAAATTAATTGCATATTGAATTACCAAACAACTTTTTTATCTGTGTTAAAACAATTTACATTAAAAAAAAAAAAACAATAGGTAAAATATAAAATGTAAACGCATCTATTTCTTCTCCAAATTAATTTTTAATGAGAAGGGTGGGTTTGATGACTGTTGAAAAGATCTTGAATATTAGGTTGAAAGTTTTTGAGTTTTAGCCGCAAATTACCATGTTTTATATACAAAGAAGTGCATTTCTGTTTGCTTAATAAATAACCCAAATTATACTATATACGAGCTAGGAAAATCAAATAAAATGGGGTCACCAGTTTAACATATTTAACTACATTTTTTTTGTAAATCCACTTTTATCCAACGTCTTTAAATATGAGCTTGGACTTTGCTTCAAGATCGTAGGTCATTTTGATAAATTCTTTAAAAAGGTTATCTAAATTGGCAGTTTCCACTTCAACCTAGTTTGTTCATTTAAATGAGCAATATGTTTTATATGGGTTATATGTAAACCATAACAGGCAATCGGCATTCTGCGACGTGTACAGCAGGTTTCCTCGTGGTGTAATGGTTAAAGCGATGGACTGCGGAATCTTAGTAAGCGAGTTCGAACTCTAGTTGCGCTATTACACTCACTTTCGGACAAATACCCTTGGGAAAGGTATGAACCCCCTTATCCTTCCAGCTATGGGTTAAATAGTACCACTAGTGTTCGCCAGTGGTCCGGGAGACCGGGGTTCAATACGAGTCATACCAAAACTCAAAAATGGTACTTGATACCGCCTTGCTTAACACGCAGCATTATAAGGCACGTATCAAGAGTAAAGTGGAGCAATCCAGAAAATGAACTATCGTTCTCCCTCACACCTAGGTGTAGTAGCTATTGAATAGGGAGCCTTCGGGTCACCCACGACTATGGTCGCCAACTTTACTTACTGTTCTTCTAGAAGGATATCTTTGGCATGAAATAACCTACAAAGCTTGATATGACATTTAACAAAAATCTGAAACCTGTTCGGTATACAATATCAAGAAATCAGTCTACATAAGCCTGTTGTTTTTGTTTTCTTTGGATTAAAAAGATTTATAAATGCTATTTATCAAATTTACCTCTTTTTAACGCCTATACTTTTATACGGCCAGATAAAATTTTATTCACCACTAGGTGTCTACATGGACCACTTTAAGAAAACCTGGTGTTGAGTAATATGTAAATTGGTTTTATGAAAGCTAGGTTCGTTCTTATATTATATGTATTGGTAAATGAGAAATCAGGAACACTGAGACTGTGGGTCTTGGACGGACTTATAAAAGTTCACATTGAATCCGGAGTGGAATTAGAACCAACAACAACATTCATAAAGCAGAACTTTTCCAAGTATTCACCATGTTTATGCAACGAAGTCATCAATTAGTTTAATGCTAATGAAATTAGAATAAAAAGTAAGATACGTTACGGTGTAAATAAAATTTACTAAACTTTCCCAAAGATACTCTCGAATTCAATGAACTTAAGACTAGTTAATGTGTATTACAGTTCACTAAAAGTAAAAATAAAATGTTAACCATTTATCATTTTGCTATATTACTGTGTACCGTTTTCAGTTTCAGTAAAAATGTATATATTTCTTATTCAACTATTTATTCAAGTCACTCACGATATAATTTTGCAATACAATAACCTTTTTTTTAACTTCATATCGGAGGCTAAAAGTGTTCTCTCATAGTCTTTCCTGTCGTGTATAGATTTTGACCTACCAAAAGTACTACCTATGTATACGTCTACCTCCCAATTCTTTGCCTTAAAAATTTGTTTTAAAAAGATTCTATGTACACTTTTCTCTCTCTTTCTCATATATATATATATATATATATATATATATATATATATATATATATATATATATATATTCCACATGCCGCAAGAAAAACGATTCAGAATGATATTGTAAAAAAACATTCCTGCAATTTCTTATTTTTGGTAAATGGTTGAGAATGACTACCTCAGGGAAATAATACAAAAAAAATTTAACGAAAAAAAAACCTGGTTGATATTGCTGCTTCAAGTCCATTTAAATGAAAAGCTCTGGAAATATACGATCGTTTTCTTTTCTTATATTTTCTTCATTGTTTTTTAAGACATCTTTATTTTTTCTATTCTTATTTAACCATCATTATTATTCCTTGCGAGGTTTTAACACCAAAATTGATGGTCTTTCACTGGAGTCTGAGAGACAGCAAGTCTCTTCTCAGTGTTCTGGCCGACCTCAATTATATTATAGTTTGGATGGTCTCATCTCGTCCTCCGATTTCTAAATCTTCCGGCCTCCTAACGAAGCCGTTTGGCATCGTTTAAAGTGCTCCAATTCCAACTGATATTACTGTCACCTTAACGTTTCATAGACCTTGCCTGAGAACAAAAAACTAAGTAATGGTTTCTCTTTTAGCTTTCTTTCGTTTTCACTCTGTGGTCTGCGGTACTGCAAAGTCCACTATTCGGCAGGTTATCTTTTTGTTAACTATCAATAGGTTTGGTCGTCTGGCCGGGATTATGTGATCTGTTTGTATCTCAAAGTCCCAGAGAAGTTTGTGCGTCTTATTCTACAGAACGGATTCTGGTTTGTACATATACATTTGTTAGTATGGTCAAATTTCACTACATTGTACAACTGTTAGCGGATCATCTTCCTCACCCAGTCGTTCTTGTTTTGTACTGTTTTGTGCCAATTTGTTGCATATAAGAGTAATAGTTTCGTCTCCATCGCCACCAAACTAAAGCTTACTATTCTGTTGCGTCTAATCCATTTTCGCTTTAACATAGTTTATCCTTATGGTGTTGTTTTGTGCTGCTATTTGAAGAGATTCAATTTCTCTTGTAAGGTTTGCCTTTCTCATCCACGTCCAAGGATTTTCGTGTGAAAGTGCGTCAGTTTGTCGCTTGAAATATCCTTAATCTTTGATGTTTGAGCTGCTTCTAGTCGCTGTAATTAATTTTTCTTGTCTTTTTTTTTATGTAGTCGTCGAGGCTCGTATTGATGCATCCACGTTATCTTTAATTTTTGTGGTTCTCTTCCTCCTTTTCTTTATACACACAGCCTTGTCTATGTCATCTCTAGGGTATAAAGACTTGTGCATCATCATTATTTTTTTTTTGTCCTCTAGTCCATTTGTTAAAATTGTTCGCTCGTCTATTCCAAGAAATATCCTGAGTATCTTAATAATGGGCAGCCCAGGTGTTTATCTATTTGATGAGATTCCTGTTGCAGTATCCTCAGCATGGTCATATCCAATTCGGTAAATAGACATAGTACTACATTGATGGTGAAAATGTGCGAGCAATTATGGTGTTACGTCGGTACAAATTAAAATTTCAACAAAATACTCATTTTACAAATTAACAACACTAAAAAAAAACTTCAAAAATGTTCTCAGATCGGCTTCTTAGCAAAAGAAAATGAAATTGTGATGGAACTGTGCAATTATTTGTTCTAATTTTTGTTGTCTGGAATTAATTTTCGGATGGATAGAAGAAAAAAAAGTGTATTTGATAAATTCCTCTTTTTTGCATTAAAAAAAAAAACAAATTTTTTTTCTAATACATCCAATTAAATCATTTTACTCATTGATTTCGGCGGCAGATTATTATGTGCGTCTGTATAAGAAGCCTGAGAGGGAGGGGGTTGCAAACTTAATTTTGCTGAATAGATTAAATTGATTTTATTCATTAAACGTTTAATTGGATTCCGTTTGTGATATTTTCTTTCGTTTTTTATTTATTTTATTGATTTATTTATTTTTTTGTAGCTAAGTTTGTCGTCTTAGATTTCATCTTCATTCGCATTGGGTTCATTTCTTGTATTTTTCTCGGTTTCCCTCTCTCCTCCCTGCCTCTCTCTCTCTCTCTCTCTCTCTCTCTCTCAACATCTGCTTCATTGTGTCTGTCTTCCTTTCACACTGACTTTTTCCTCTAAACAGTCACAGCTTGTTCCTCAATAGATTCTTAGTGGGATTTCAACACACGTATTGTCTTTATGTTCATATTCAACTGTCATCGACTAGTCTTTGAAGCATAATCAGATTTTCTCTAAAGAATCTTCTACAGTATCGCCCATAACTAAGTACCCCCAACTATTTTTTAATATAATTTTTTTTCTAAATCAAATCCTGATTTCTTTGGTTATTTCTAATAGAACATGACTGATATTGTTTGGTAACATGAAACTCTAGAGCATTCCTCGTCGACAGTATCTAAGTATTTACCAAACCCCTTCGCCACAGGCGGGATGCGAGAATTAAAAAAAAATTTTTTTTCAGTCCATTTAATGTAATTATTTTATTGTCATCACTTTATTTAAAAGATTATCTTGTTCAAATGCCCACCATCTCGAACAATTCTCTAGTCATGCAACTCTTGCCTGGGCATTGATTCTGGTATTGTTGCGTTTCTACAACAAATTAAATCTTTAAAACCTTTTGTGCTTTATAATCTTTGGTGCAATATATATATATATATACACACACACACACACACATATATATATATATATATATATATATATATATATATATATATATGATCTTAGATGCAATCAAAAATTATGTAAACTTAAGCTTTAATTTTAATATTTAAATGAAGGCATGTGTACAGCTGTGCAACTTAGATCACAAATGTATGATTTCTAGAGATCAAGAAGCGAAATATTTTTCCGGCCAGTCGACTGGGGCTGTAGAATACGCCGATTGCGTCTATGCGAAGAAGTAAGTCCTCCTCACCCCACTAAAAAACGAGTATACTGGATATGTCACTAAAGTGCATCAGATAGTGTGGCCCCAGTCCTGGAGTTTTGGGGAATGTGGAATATCTCTTTATTGCCATTACTCCCAGGTTCGCTCTGACCCAGAATGATAGTAGCTATTAGAATCCAATAGAACTGTTTAATCTTTCACTATACTTGAAACCATTTATGAGCAAAAAATGACTAATATTTAATTGAATTGTCAGTGTAGGTTAGCTGTACTTGAAACCATTTGACAGTGTGCAAATAAAATTATTAATGTTACATAGCAATATTTGAAACTATATATCTGCGTTCAAACAAGTGAGTTCTGGCTCGTTTAAAAATGTTATCTACAAACTACTCGTTTCCAAATCATGTATATTTGATAAATATGTATAAACAGGATTTGGCGTTAAAGAGCTACAATCGTTGATATGTCGTAAAAAAAAAACCAACAACCAACTAATGAAAATAATTTTGGCGTATTACATGATTGTGCATGGGTAACTTGTCTTTCACTCAGCTGACTTAGCTCCGCATGAGACTTTCTTGTTTTCTCAAAAGAAAGTTCATCTTAAGGACAGAATTAAAATCGTAGAGAACATTTTAAAAATGCAATATTCAGACCATATTCACTAAATTGTTTCATATATACTTAGACCAATGGAAAATTCGCTGTAATAATAATGCTAAATGCCAGAAAAGCTTATATAAAATGTTACTTTTAATTTCCAGCTCGGGAAATGCAGCTCCCTTTTCGATACTTCTTTTAACACTTCTCACTTGTATATAGTAACTGCAACTTCTTTGCGAAAGAAGGCCATACCTTTATTTCTGCTAAAATTACCTGTGGGAGCACATGTAACTCTTTGGGCTAAGTTCATTTTTGAAGGCCCTGTTGTATAAGCAGCAAACAATTGTCTTTGTCGTTGACATTTCATTCGTGCTCTCTCCTAATGCTTATCAAACCTGCTGTAGACCAACATACTTTGTCACAGAAAAAAAAGACAAGTTGCCTGTAGGTTTCTCCAGAAGTATCTATGTAAAATAAGTTGGCTATTTGCAACCATGAGATCTCATGTGACTACCTAATCTGATTGTGGACAAATATTGACCCTATTACAGATGATAGAATCATGGTCAAGCTGAAAATTATCCGGGACTGAAGTCATGTTCTGCATCCGAAATGCTCGTTTCAAGATTGAGAGTTCGGTTCTTTGAGGTTCAAATGCTTAACAGCCATTTTAGATCACTTTTTCAAAGTTAATCGATTTATTTCAGTCTCTAAGATAGACACAAAGTGCTGTAAAGTTGGTTTTGACTACATCATTTAGACGTTTATATAGGCATTGTTTGTGTGTTTCTTTGTATTTATTTATAAGGAACTGTTTATACAGGACTATTAAATTGTATATTTTTTAATACAATCGTCTACACCTACAAATTCATATCTTTTAAAATAACAATCGAAGTTAAACGGATGCCCGTAAAACCTTCTGATCTTAGGGAAATGGGGTGATTCATGTGTAAATAATAGAATTATATTTTCTTTTTCATAAACTTTGCTTGTAAATAATACAAATTCAATATTTCCAAAATCAGCTCTTTTCAACATGTAATTTCCAACACTCCATACATTACAAATCATTTGATTAATTTATATAGCCGAGAAACTCGAAATAGTGAGTTCGCATTGTACATAACACTTGTCTGTGGGTAGTTACAACTTTGAAATTCCGTTTACTTTCTTATACAAATATTTCTTTAACAGTTTTCTTTTTTTTTCTTTTTCTTCTATTAATGTGAATGGTCTTAATTGTTCACTTAGAGCGACTTGAAGTTCAGCTGGTGTTATGGAAAAATACATTTTTAAAAGTTACTTGGGAAATATGTTATGCAAAATGTTGAAAAGAATGTTAAAAAATGCAATACAGTAACGAAAAACGGAATAAAAAAAATGTTTAAGGCATCAGATTTTGTCTGAAAAAAAACGTCTTCATTGGACAAAATTGGAGGAAAATAATTTTTTTATTGCAGGTGGAGGGATGGCATCAAAATAAAGGACACTCTACAATCAGTACTGTAAATTTTTAAGGATAAATAATTTTAACCATTGAGAAAAACGTATGCACACACACATAAATACATACATGTGTGTGTGTGTGTGTGTGTGTGTGTGTGTGTGTGTGTGTGTGTGATACACACACATTCAAGTATATATGTTAAGACCAGATATAACAAATTTTAGAAAGCCAGTACTTATTTTTTTACGAAATCTAGCTTAAGAACAGCGTCTGTGTTAGGATATATAACCTTTTTGTAGATTAAGTATCAAATGCATTTATATATACGTGAGTATTATAAGATTTTTTAAATATATATATATATATATATATATATATATATATATATATATACTTTCACATGTGTATGTACAAGTATATATGCATGATTTTACTTGTAATCATTTCCAGTTGTATTATCGGTATTATTAGTTTACCCTTGATCCTTACCTTATAAGGCTGAGTGTTAAGCAAGGCGGCATCATTTTTATAAAGAATAGTTCATCAAAGCAATAACTGTTTTCAAAGGATCAGTTATATTATATATTTGAGTCAATATAATACTTTGAAATACTTAATCATATAGATTGATATTAATTATTTGTGTTGCGGAATAATTGAAACTATATAACTGTAACAAACGATTATTAAATAGGAATAACTACTTGAAACCCAATAATTGAATATAGATAATTCGTATTTAAAAGAAATACTTGAAACCATATGACTGAAAATTATTTGTATAAGATTTGGAAAAATTAAATGGTTATATACATATAAAAAAAGTGCAATGGAAAACTTTTATAAACTTTAACAAATAAATGAAATTTCGACATAAGCTAATCTAAGAAGATTTAACATATTGTTAAACAAATATACCAGATAAACATACGTGTGTATGTGTATATATATATATATATATATATATATATATATATATAAGTGTGTGTGTTGTAAAATTACCGGAAATAAGAACTGGTAAGAGATAGGACGACAGAGTAAATTTATTTTGTTTAATTGAACACATTCATTTTTCTCTCCTCACTTAATCACCAAATCTGAGGGGGTGTCCTCGTGGTGTAATGTTTAAAGCGATGGACTACGGAATCGTAGTAAGCGAGTTCGTATTCCAGTCGCGCTGTTACGTTTACTTTCGGTCAAATACGCTTGGGAAAGGTATGAACCCATTATCTTCCTAGCTATGGGTTAAATAGTACCTCTACTGTTCTTTTAGGAGAATAGATTTGGCATTAAATAACATACAAAGGTTGATATGCCATTAAACAAAGAAACCAAACCAATTCATAATTGCTATTCATCATAAAATGGTCACATTGATTTTTTTTTTTTTTTAATAAGCATACTTATTCCCCAAAAGCTCCAGTTTTTAAATACTGATTATGTCTGTTTGTGTAGGTTTTCCGAAAATACAAATCTTTTAAGTGATAATTGTCCCTTGTTCCTCATAGTCTATATGCAATTATGGCATCATTATTACACTCCGTGCCAGTTTTTCACTCAGGTATCAACTAGTAGTCTTCGACAGTAGTCTAACATCAGGTATTTTGGACTTCTCTGAGTATTCTAGACTATCTTAACAATGCTGTAGTTTGTATGCTCTCTATTCTTTATTTCCCATTTCCCAAGTTTTTTTTTAACCTTTGAGGACAGTTTCCTAGCGCACCAATTACAATTGGTATTACCGCCACCTGCATGTGCGATAACTTTTCTTTCTTTTCTTTTTTTCTTAGCTCTCTGGCATTATTCGGGTATTTGTATACCTTTTTGCTTTCTTGCATTTTCACTCAGCTGGACTGTTACAGCTTACTGTCTCCCTCTTCACTTCTCACTATCCCTCTAATTGGCCTCCTCTACACTGGTCATTCTTCTACACTGGATTTCATCTTTTCCACTTTTTGAGGTTCTTGAGGAGTAATTGTGCAAGTCATGGTTAAAAATAACAAGGAGAGCAGTTTTAATTGTTCTTCTGAATCCTCTTTTTGAATGATATTTTACTATAATTGGGATTAACTTAGATCATCGCATTTTCAATGTTATATTTGTTTTTATTGCTCCAATATAGTCAAGAACCATTTCTTTGAGAAAAAGAAAAAAGGTTGTGTAATCCGTTATAAAATGTATCTTCATTTGTTGAAAATGTTATTGTGTGAAGCAAATATTTCAAGAACTGATTACAATCTAAGAAAGAAGTGCTTCTTGTTCTCATTGCTGTAAATGCTGCACAACTGGTTGTAATTTACTAAGATGTGGCACAAGGCCATACGAAAGGGGCACCCAATGAGACTCGAACTCACTCGTGTAGGTTTGCTAGTCGAGCTTGCTAACCATTGCACCACCAGAGGCACCTATTATTTAGACGCAATCACTTTTCCCCACTTTTTTACTTTAGATAAAATTAGAAAAATGTTGATTGTATCTTTGATTGCCTTAATCTGATGAGACCAGTGTATTTCGAAATAAATGTGAGCTTGACTTATTTGACCTGACAAAAGACAGTAATGCGAAAGAAATGATTATAAGCAAGTCTGGTTTGAACCAAGACTACTGCTATTAAAAAATACATTAACTCGACTTTACTAGTTCCGCACAAGACTAATGCAGTTAGAAAGACATGAATATTGGCTCAACTAATCTTGTATAAGTCTACGGAAATTAGAAACAGATATTAGTTGTTAATCTGTTAGCATTCTTGGGATTCAATTACACGTGTTCAGAAAAATATTGGCGTTCATGTATTAGCTCCAAAGATTTATGTATAAATCCTACTTGTGAGATATATATGGGTGTGTGTGTGTGTGTGTGTGTAATAGTATAGCGTTGTCAGTCAACGGTGCTTCGTGACTGCAAATTTTTCACCCATGCACTTATTCGATCATGTATTTACCAACCCTTCCACTCGGGCAGGATGTGACCCAAGGTCAATTTTTAACAGGTTTGAATTCAGAATTTCCCTTCTCCTATACTGGTTGCCATACCAAGGTTATTGTGCCCAGCCTGCTCTTCTACTTAGCCTTTAGCTAGAGGGAGAATAGTTAGATGGATACCTTTCCAAAAGGTATTCGGACTACGTGAAATGAAGTCTCGTCCAAGATTTGAACTGGGGTCGCCGTGTCAATTTCCAACGATGGTAATCATTACACAACTGGCGCAACAAGTCATTCGATCACCTGAGAACCAGGATAGGAGTTCAATATTCACTGATTCCCTCATCTTTTTGGCCTTGTACCAAACTAACCTAAGCCAAGTAAATATTTACCTTTTAAATATTTTCCCAGATCAAAACTTTAAAATAAATACATACATATGTGTACACTTAGAAAATTCTCTGTATCGACCAATTACAGACATTCATAAAAATGCTTGCGTGTGCCAATGGGTAGCAATATATGCCACAGATCTTAGCATTTTGAAATCTCCGAGAGAGGAGGGGCGGTCAATGCTTTTCCGATTTATTCTTCAGATCACCAATTCCTTACACTTAATTTGGCCGTCGCTTCTTCCGCATCTTTATGAGATGCTTATGGAATAGTTCGGGTCGAGATTCTTAGCGAATTTATTTGTTACTATCTTGATAAGCGAAGTAGAACGGAAATAAAGACGGGAATTGAGAGAAAGTGGATTGAATCGAAGGGAGATCCCAGAACGAAACGACTCGGTTTATGTTTAATTTTATTATCAAATATTGAGATGAAGGCGATAGTTACGAGCGGCTATAGAGCCTAAGTCCATAAATTTTGATAGATGAGAAAGAGGCTCCACACACACACACACACACACACACACACACACACACACACACACACACACACACACACACACACACGTATGTGTGTTTGTGGGTATAAGAAAGAGAAGTAACTGGCAAACGGAGAATTGTATGGAGCAAACGAGAAAAGAAAACTCAAAATAGTAGTTTTATATTTGGTACATAAAATAATAGGTAGATCGAAGAACAGAAACCAAATCGACAGCTACTGAATTTTATAAACAGACAGATAGATATCTAGATTTTTGTTGTATACGAATACATTTACGATTATTGAGATAGCAGGATTGCTTTATCAGTACTTCACGTGCGTGTCTTACACCTTAGAAAATCTACATTGTAATTCCTGTTATTTACTCACGTTAAAGATCAATTGTAGCTCCTCCAGCCATCACGTAAGCAGAGAGAATACAATTATGAATGAATAAATGTACAGAAAGAAAGACTAAAGAATGTGATGAAAGAAAAGGAAACATTAATAAATAAATGAACACGATAAGATATGAAATACGTTGAAAAAAAACAATGAATGAATGTAAAGAAATATATTTTAATGAATGAATAAATATAAAGAATAAAAAATAAATGCCTTGAAAGAAAGGATAAAGAAATGAATGAATCAACGGAAAAACGATTAATCATATTTACCAACCCCTCCGCTCGGGCAGGATATGACACAAGGTCAATTTTTAAGCGGAGTTTAACAGGTTTGAATTCAGAATTTTCCTTCTGCTAGACTAGTTGCCTCACCAAGGCTGAAGAACCCAGTCTGCCCTACTATTTACCCATAGCTGGAGGGAGAATAATTGGATTCATACCTTTCCCAAGGGTATTAGTGCTATGTGAAATGCAATCAGTCTCGTCCAGGATCTGAACTCGTGTCGCTGTATCCATTTCCTATGATGATAACCATTACACCACCGACACCTCCACAGAAAAACGATTAATTAACACAAATAAATAAATATTAATGTAAAGCGCTGAATGAATTTATGGATAGAAGGAAAGAATTTTAAAAATTGAAAGATACTATATGGATTAAAACAAAATTAAAGAAGGAATCCGAGGTATACGAGGGATAAATTAAAATGATAGACTATGAAATTAAAAATATACTTAATCAGGCCGAACACAAAACGTAAATTTAAAAAATGGTTCTAAGAAATAAGACACAAAAATGAAGGAATTGTATTTTTGATTATAAAATATCCTTCAATGTTTGATATATATTTCTATGTACTCATCAGTTTATAACGATACATACACGTACATTTAGTATCACATTGATGCACACACATCATAATCATAGTCTTGAAAGAATGGACTTCCTTGACTTTCTGTTTCCTTATGTCCTGATGGTCTATAGCTCTTTGTAGGTCCTTTAGACGACATCTTGTTTCTGCACAGAGCTGATGTATGTAAGTACTTGCTGATTGGCCAACATTGGTGTGTCCATAGAAAAACATCGCTTATTAGTTCGTCCTTGCATATCCAGCAGTGTCCTACGTGTCTTCATCTTACTTGACTGGTTTATAAGATGCATGGAAAGTGGCCGTACAACTTCTGTTTTGTGGGTTGGTACTTCCAGGGTTTGTTCAACGCAGTACGTAGCATTCTTGTGTAGTTTTCATATTGCTTTTTCTTCGCATTTCGTTTGCGTCTACGTGGTGTATTATACAGTAGTATTGACACAGCTACACCTTGAAAGAATTCATGTGTTTTAAACAAGTTACCATCTCCACTAACATATATCAGGTTTCTTTGTTTAATGGCATATCAACTCTTTTTAGGTTATTTAATGCCAAAGCCATTCTCCTAGAAGAACAGTAGTGGTACTATTTAACCCGTAGCTGGGAGGATAAGGGGGTTCATACCTTTCCCAAGGGTATTTGCCCGAAAGTGAACGTAATAGCGCGACTGGAGTACGAACTCGCGTACTACGATTCCGCAGTCCATCGCTTTAACCATTACACCCCCTGGAGTTGGAATTGTTATATATATATATATATATATATATATAAAAACTTTCTTATGAATAAATTATTCGTTTATTTGTTAGAACAGCCCAGTCGGTCGGCGCTGTAAAACCACCGACTGAATCTCTGCAGAGGGTGAAGACAACCCTCAAAGTGTTTCCTAGATATAACTCTAAACTATCTGATGGCACAACTCCAGTCCCCGAGCTCTGGGGAATGTGGGGTACCCCTTTATTCACTCTAACCCTAAGTAGTAGTACCTGTTAGGGTCTCGGCTATGGCTCAAATAGAATTGTTTAATCATTTACTATACTTGAAATCATTCAAAAGTGTGCAAACAAATGACTGTTAATTTGAATCATTTGTGTTTAGATAAAAATACATTTTATATACCGATACTTGAAATCCCCCAAAACTGAATCATTAGTATTACATAGTAAATGTACCATCAGCAGATACGGCTATTTGGGAAACAGACATGTAATGTTCATAACGATAGAATATATAAAGAACACAGGAATCTCGGAATTCGAAAACACGCAACGACTTCCTGTTCAGGCACGAAACCCTTTTATCAACCTCGAGCCAAAGGAGAGACACAATCTTCTATGCTGTCTTATTCATTTGGCCCCCATCTCGAGTGGCACTCGTCTCGAGCGGCCCCCATTGGGCGCAAGTTCGCCTCGCGTCTGCTAGCTCCAAAATCGATCCTTCTAGTTTGGCGTCTAGTACTCAACTCTGACTTTCTTCAGATTCTCACACAAACCTCCGCTCGCTTCCGGTGCGTGACGTCACCCCGTTTCGTCTCGGACTATTATGACATCTGAGTGACACCTCCATCCGCCCGCGCCCGCCCGCGTTAACACCTGCCTCAATGTTGCTCCTAACTAACCCATGTGCTGAGCCGAAAGGTTCTCAGCCTAACTAAACTCAAAGGCATGAACCGAAATCCCTCGGATATTATATAACATAAATACTTTGAACCATTTAAGTGTGTGCAAATGAATAGTTTTGAATAGAATTACTAGTGATAAATAGAAATACTAGAAACCATTTAGCTGTTTGTGAACAAACGAGCTCTAAGTTGTTCAAAAAATTATTACCTATAAAACTATTCACTAAAACTAATATATTTGTTTAAATAGGATTTGACATTAAATAACCTAGAAGAGTTGATATGCTGTAAAATACACCCAATCAATCTACTATATGAATAAGACTTTTATAATCTTTTTTTCTTTCTTGATCATATTTTCTACTTTCTCTCACTCTTTCTTGTAACTTTCTTTCCTTTGGTTCAAAATCTTGACTTCTAAACGAGTGTATATTGTATTTATATACGGTATATCATCCGACTAAATTATTACTATTTCATATACGTCTATGTAAGTCTGTCTGGGAATGTAGTTACGCAGACTGTCTAGAAGAATATTTTAGTGTATCTGCATGCTAACAAACTATATATAATCTGCTAGTAAATTATGTGCTTAAGTTATTGCACGAGTCAGTCTCACGCAAGAATATGTATGGGAATAGGTTTCTCTATCTTCATTGTTGCTGGAATTTCTGATGTTGTTTTACTCCATGTGAGTTTTTCACACCAATTCTAAATAGTTTCTCTTCTCTCTTTTTTTTTTTTACTAACGTCTAAATGAAACCGAGTCTCTTCAGGACTCTCAGAAGTATTGTAGTTGATTTTTACCAGTGCTGAAGATTGGATAGTATCGATTATTCCTCTGATCTCCGGTTCCACAAGTCTCTTTTTTCAGCGTTTTGGAAACATTTCCAAAGGTACCAATTAATGTTGTCTTTACGGTCACCTCTATGCTCCATAACCTTTTCTGTTCTCTTGCAAGATCTTAGTATTTGTCAATCTTTTAGCTTTTATCTTCACTCTCTGGTCTACTCTAACTGCACAATCCACAAGATGAAAAGTTCTCTTGCTCATAAAGATTAGCTCTGGTCTTCTGACCGGGAAACGGTGGGCTGTTTGTACCTAAGACTCCCGGAGAATTTTGTAGGTTTCATTTTCTAGGACAGATTCTTGTGCATATGCCATTATTATTATATACAAATGTACTCCGAGTAGTGTCCTCCCCATGATTGTTATTACAGCCATGACATTTTATTCCTTATGCTCTCCGGTCTCCTTCAGGTTCCTGTGTTTACCCGACCCTTCTGCCACAAGTAGGAAATGACAGAAGATGAATTTCTTAGTGGAATGAAACTGTTTTGAATTAAGTTTTTCTTCTCTCTGTCTAGTTTCCAGATCCAGTGTAAAAACCGTCGGCCCTATTTATTACACACGGATTCCTGCCATTTATCATGAGCGTGAAGCGAAACGCTTCGTTCAGAATTTGAACTCGAATTGTCGATTCCATTTCCTGCGGCGAAAAGAATTTCTCTAGGAATGCATATATAGCGAGTTTGCTGACTCCTTATAGCCACATCCCATATCAGAGATGGTACTGCCATTTTTCTTGCAAGTAAACTTTAATGGGTGAAGTTTCTAGCCCCACATCTAATTTTGAAAGAATATTTCCCCCTCTAAATGAAAATTCTTTAGGTGTCTGTAACCTTTTAAAAAGTTCAAACCCAACCCTTAATTCTGTCCACGGATGTAGATTGTTTTTGCTCTGTGCTTTCTATCGGCTAAATATTCTTTGATATAGCGCTTGACTGGCTCTTCCACAGAAACAGAATAAATGACGCTATCAGATTCTGAATTGACGACTGATGGAAGAGGATTAGAATTCTTGGTTTGGTTTAATAAATATGTATTTACCCTTCTACACGAGCAAGACGTGACCAAGGTCAATTTTGTTGCAAAATTTAGCATGTTAGTATTCCGTTTTCCTGCTCTTAGACTGGTTGTCATATTTAGGTTATAGAGCATAATCTGTCCTATTTACCCATAGCTGGAGAGAGAATAGTTGAATGCATACTTCACCTTCCAATGGTATATCAACGTTCGTAGGTTATTTAATGCCAAAACCATTCTTCTTCTTGAAGAACAGTAGTGTACCCATAACTAGGAGGATAAGGGAGTTAATACCTTTCCTGAGGGTATTTGTCCTAAATAGCGCGACTGAAGTTCGAACTCGCTTACTACGATTCCGCAGTTCATCGCTTTTACCATTACACCACGATGACCCCCTTCGCATACATTTTCTATGAGAGTATTAGTGCTGTGGGAAATGCAAACAGCATCGTGTAGGCTTTGAACGCTGGTTGCAGTGTCTAATTCCTACAGCGATAACTATTACGCTACGATCGCTTCCCGAGAGATTAATGCATAATTCATATATTTTGGTTCTTATTTGCTTATTGTTGTCAATCGTTATCACGACGACATATTTTATAAAATAAAAGGGATCCTGTGCTAAGAATTGTTAAGTGCATCCTGAAGAGTCGCATTCTTTTTTCACTGAACTATATTCATATTCCAAGGACAGATTGAATAGGAAGGCAGTTGCTGAGACGATTAAGCTTTCATAGAAGAGTTACGTTGAGCCACAGGAGACTTAGTAATGTCTTCAAAGTTAACTTGAGCTCGCTCAATTGGATATCAATTTCCTTATTTTGGTTGCTGGAATCTAGGCAGAAATACTTAAGAGAACGGCTTTCACTTAGCATGGTTTTGAAGTCAATTGTCCCATTATTTCGCTTACAGCATCTGACGTCCCTAAGCAGTTGCCCAGATAAATATTTACAAAGCTCCATTGCTTAACTTGAATGATCAAATGATAATTAGCGTATTCAATGTGGAATGGCTGTAGACATGTTTATATGCTTAAATGGCCGTTGACCCAACAATAAGTTTCATCTGAATTGAGATATTTTTTTGTTCGATTGGGTTATACTTATAAGCTAAGTCTGGTGAGAGAACTCTGCAATCACTCCACTATGCGGCTTGTAGAATAATATTTCATAGTGTTAGCAGCACTTTTCGTGTGACCTGAGGGAACATTGGTTTTGATGACTGAATAACTATCAAGATGAGAACTATTATCAGTTTGTATAATTGTATAATGTCTTTTTTTTTTATTCAATTGTTTTTTGTTCAGTTATTTTTTGTGGGGAAAGGATTTTTCTCCTTTCTTTCTTTTTTTTCTATTTCCCGCCCATTTCATTCTTTTCCTTTTACCTTATTTTTTCTTCAACGCTGATTGAAATCCAGATCTTTCTTGGCCCAGTTGACAAGAGCTACAGAATACAGACTACATCTCTGCAGAGGACTGAGACTCCCTTCCCGAACAAGTGTCCTAGATATGATACTAAACAATCTGATGGTTAGATTCAAGTAATACGAAGTACCCTTTATTACCATCGCCTTTAGGTCCACTCTGGTCCGGAGTGAGACGCCTCTGGTGGTGTAATGGTTAGCAAACTCGACTAGCAAACCTACACGAATGAGTTCGAGTCTCATTGGGTGCCCCTTTCATATGGCCTTGTGCCACATCTAAGCAAAAAGCTTAGTAAATTTCCACTCTGGTCCGGAATGGTAGCACCTGATTGTTTTATCTATGGGTTAAACTGATTTAAACTGTGCGCTCATGCTAAACGGAATTGTTTGAAATAGAACTGCTTTACATTTAACTGAGTGTAAATATATAACTGACGTTTAATTGAATTGTTGGAGATACATAGCAATATTTGGAACTATAAACTTTGTAACTAAACTGAATAACTTGAAATAAACTGTTTTTGACATTTAACCTGTGTACTTATGCTAAACTGAATTGTTTGAAATAGAACTGTTTATGTTTATAAAAGTGGATTTGGCATTAAATAACCTATAATAGTGGATGTCATAAAACCAAACCAAAACAAACTAGATCTTTCAACAATGACACTTCATGTACTTAGGTTTATTTAAATTCATTCTGAACATGTGATAGTTGGTATATATACCAAAAGACTAAATACCTTTTGCTATATTTTCTTGTCCTGTCACATCTTTCGGATGCAGCACAAGTGTCCTTTTTATTTTTTGTGAAATCTGTGCCAAATTGTTCTGCTCCCTCTATATTTTCTCTCAAAAGAATCCTGAGATGTCTGGGGGACGGATTCTGACTCTACTACGGTAGATGGAACGATGTAGTGCTACAAGGGAGGACTGCTCTCTGAAATTGGTCTCTGGTGCAG
This sequence comes from Sepioteuthis lessoniana, assembly GCA_963585895.1. Taxonomy (NCBI): domain Eukaryota; kingdom Metazoa; phylum Mollusca; class Cephalopoda; order Myopsida; family Loliginidae; genus Sepioteuthis; species Sepioteuthis lessoniana. The sequence goes on from OY757905.1 coordinate 45,533,038, forward strand.
TGATTGATGTTGGCAATTTTCGCAAATGGAAATTGTTCTAAAACAAGAGCTATTGATTAACCGCTGCTTTAACACAATTGCTCACTGCTGATATTGTTATTTGAAATTTTGGATTTTTATAGATTCCTAATTTCAACCGAAATATCCAGAGTTTTCGTTACCGTCATTTCATCTTGACTAAAATATGCTTACAATGATTGGAAGAATATTTTCCTATAAATAATTTAATTTTCATTTCCCAGAAAAACATGCAATAAACTTTTATGAAACATGCTCTATATCATTTCAAATAAAATGTTTGTTATTTCTGTTTTATCAATTAAAAAAAAATTGTGTTGACTTAGACGAATGTTCATACAATGCATATACTCTTTCTCTCTCTTTCTCATATAATAACATGTACAGAAATGGTGAAATTGAAGGATGTAGATGTTGCTTCATCTTTTTGTTATTACTTCTTTCGTTTTGTAGTTTTCCTAGGAGAGAAATTAAAGTCGTTCGGCCGAGTCAAATGAATTTCCCATCAATATGTCACAGATTCCAATCCCAGCGTGCACTTTATGTTGCAAAAATACTTCCCAGCATGCTCTGGGCATGAGGAAGATACATAAGGTTTTCAGTTTATATTCTATGACAGCTTGAGAATAGACTTTATTAGATCAAACCAGTCAAATATTCAGCTGTTTGAATATCAGTATCTCAGACGATAATTAATTCATATTTCCTTCTGATTTTTGAGAAAAATTATCTCTCGCTTCGTTTTAAGTCTTTCTATCTCTAATATATAAAAGACCCTCTTATTTATGATTATAAAAAATGTAAATAAAACCATCCTACTCACAAAAGTAAATTCCACAACTTGATCAACAACACTTACCTGATGATCAAGAAATTGTGAAACTTATAGTTGTGAGTTGGGTGATTTTCTTTTTCTAATAAAAATATTATTGTTATGGTTCTCTGATATTCAGAGGAATGAGCACTATCTGTTTCATTGCTGTTAACACGGACGTTTTTAGTCTTTAAATGAATGGAAAGTGATTTAAAATATATAAAAGACCGGGGTTCAATCCCAGGTCAAGCCATACCAAAGACTCAAAAATAGTACTTAATGCCTCCTTGCTTAACACTCAGTATTATAAGGTATGGATCAGGAGTAAGTGGAAAAATCTAGGGAAAGAAGTCGCACCATCTCCAAAACCTTGGTGTAGTAGCTATTGAAAACGGAGCCTTCGGGTCACCCTTGATTACACTCTAACAATTTACTTACCAACTATATATATAATGTTGAAATGATAGATTGTGGTGAATCTGACAGTATGATAGAAATATGTGGAAGGTTGGATAAATCAAACACTTAACACAGGTTTAGAGGGCACAATATTTTATTCTTTTATTCTAAAAACCTGGAAAAGTTCTTAGAATAAAAGAACGAGATATTGCGCCTCCTAAACCTGTGTTAAATTTTTGATTTATCCAGCCTTCCACATATTTCTATCTTATATATACAAGGATCATTAAATAAGTTTCCAGACTTTTTTCGCACGGGCACTTTTATTGATAGTACACACATGAAACTCTAGTCCCTTTCGAAGTAATCTCCTCCAGCTGCAATGCACTTGTACCGTTGCAACAAATTCTGGAATGCTCCATGGAAGTCCGCTTGTGTGAGCGTGTCAATCACCTTCGTCACAGCCTCTTTCATCTCCTCAATTGTCTCATAACGACAGCCTCTGAGCTTAGGGAATAAGCAAAAGTCACAGGGAGCAAGGTCTGGACTGTAAGGAGGGTGACGAACTGTCCCATCTTGGTCAAATAGTCTGTGACAAGGATGGAGTAGTAGACTGGTGTATTGTCCGGGTGGAAATGCCACTGAGCCGATTTGAAGAGTGCTGGCCTCTTCCGACGGAATCTCTTCCTGTACTCCCTTAAAACCTCAACATAGTAACCCTAGCCCTTTGGCCTATCAACTCTGGTGTATTGACTTCCTTACTCCTCCCACACCTCTCATCATCCCTCATAGACTCCCTGCCTTCCTTGAATCTCTTATGCCACTCAAAAACTGATGCTCGATTCATCCAAGATGGTCGAAAAGCAGTCTGAAGCATTCCATACGTTTCTGTGGCAGCATTTTTTCCAAGTTCAAAACAGAATTTTATTGCATATCGTTCTTCTGTGTCCTCACATCCAGATTGCATTTTTGAAATTCACCAGCTGTGACAATTTGACCATAGTAGGGTGTATTCCAATTCCTGCTGTAGTTGTTCACTTGAACCTGAAATCATAATTGGTCTGTCATCTCATAAGATGTATAGCAATAACATACTGAATTTTCAAGAGTCTATAACAATTTTAAATGCCTGTAAAAAAAAAAAAAAAAAAAAAAAAAAAAAAAAGTCTGGAAACTTATTGAAGGCACCACGTATGTGGAAGGTTGGATAAATCAAACACTTAACTCAGGTTTAGTTGGCGCGATATCTCGTTCTTTTATTCAAAGAACTTTCAGGCTTTTAGAATAAAAGAACAAAATATCGTGCCCTCTAAACTTAAGTGTTTGATTTATCCAACCTTCCACATATTTCTATCCTATTGAAATATACACATGTGTTTGCGAGTGTAAAAATGTATGTTTTCTATGGGGACAGTATACTTAAGATATTTTACTTTAAAAATTAAAGGAATTACATCCGTGCTTGCGAAACGACATGATGATGTTGAATGTGTAAAGGTTTCAACCTACCAAAATTAGTACTCAAAATCTTGCTCTCAAATTTTATCATCAAAACTCTGTCTAAAAGAAAATATCTCGACTAATAGACGGGCATGTGCGGCACAACAGTCTATCGCTACTCCGTAATACCTACTTATTATATGACCGTTCCCCCATTTATTTCCTGTCCTTTTACACAGGTCGCATATTTTCACTTTCTTTTAACGCTTTTACCTTTTTACGCGCCATTTATATCTCAGTTGTTGTTATCATATTTCCTCTTGACATTTATTACCCGGTAGTTACGTCCAATTTCCACATGAAGATACATCACATGCTACTTAACGCTTCAACAACGGATAAGACTGACTGACGTTAGCCCAATATATCCAACAACACACTTAGATGTCATGAAACTGACTTACAAACATACACACACTAATATATATATATATATATATATATATATATATATATATATATATATATATATATATATATATATATAAAGGCTGATATAAATAAAAATAAAAAAGATGGAATAAAGAAAACTAAGATGTATATGGATTGAGAAAAATGCATGTAAAGAAACGAAGCGAGAACAGAAAAAAACTGTTGCTTTTGTATCAGAACAACGGAAGATATTTTTTAAAATCTCAACTTTCTGGGTCAAATTTCCCATGATTATTTATTTATATACATATATATATTGTGTGTGTGCGAGTTTATATACATATATAGATATGTATTAGTGTGTATATACATATTTTATGTATGCTAGTGTGTATCAGTGTGAATATGTGTGTGTTTCGTTGTGTGTGCATGCATATACATAGGTTTCGTTTCTTCTCTTTAATGGCATATTCAATGTCTTGGATCATTTCATGCCAAAGCCATCCTTGTAGAAGAAAAACAGTGCTACTGTTTGATCCATAACTGGTGGAATCAGATTGTTTATACCTTTCCCAAGTATATTAATCAGAAAGTGAACGCAATAATGAGACTGGGGTTCAAACTCTCTTGCTTCGAGATTATAGTCCAGCACTTTAGCCATTACGTCATCGGACTCCCAACATACGTATACCTAACCCCTCTGCATGAGCTGGATACGACACAAGGTTAATTTTTAGACGGAGTGTAACAGGTTTGAAATAAGTTTTCTTTCTCTTAGATAGGTTGCCATACGAACGTCACCATTTATCTATTGCTGGATGGAATGTAATTTGATATGTTTCCCGATGAAAAATGCAAACAGCCTCGTCCAGGTTTTGAACTGGCGTCGCCGTGTTCATCATGTCCAACAACGATAACTATTACAATACGAGCACATTTGTATGTTTGCATGTGTACGCTTGAAAGAATATTTTGTCTCATTTACTCGTATTTCTGGGACATTCGATCCATAAAATACGTTCGGAATAAATAAACGTTTTACGATAACTGTACGTTTAAGTCCATTCTACTCGTCTCAAAAAGGTGAAATATGTACCTTTTTTTTTACTATTTCTTTAGGCATTTTAATGTGGTACGATTTCCGCTCAGTGTTTTATTCACTTCTGTCCCACTAAAATGCAAAATCATCCCAAGGCGAGAGATAATGGATGTGAAATTCTACATTTTCCCCACTCTTTCCTCAATGACATCAAAAATCTTCAACCTCCATTCGAAAGAACTCTCTGTCCTCCCTTTTGCTGCAGGAAATGTAACCAAGGTCCAGTAGTGAAGATGTTAGATATGTAAATTTTTTTATACACTGAGTATATCTTTTGATTTGATCTTAATAGGAAGTTCGTGTGGTTAAAAAGAACTTTCACTGCGTTGGAATATTGCTGTCGCCTTTATCAGAAAGTAAATAAACATAAACCGAATTTTAACAAATAAACAAAAAACGAAATTGTGCATTAAAGTTATCTCTAATTTTTTTTCTAGCCCAGTCAGCTGGATTTTTAAAATACACCGACTGCTTCTCTGCAGAGTGGTAAGACCCCCTCCCCAACGAGTGACCTGTTTATGACACTAAACAATCTGATAGTGAGGCTCCAGTAATTCTGGGGAATGCAGAGTACCCCTTTCAATGCCATCAATCCCATGTCTACTCTGGCACGCAGTGTTAGTACCTAATAGGGCCCTATCTATTTGTCAAATGGAACAAAACTGTGTTTTTTATGCTAAACTGAATTGTTTGAAATAAAACTGTTTTTACCACTGAAGTAGTGTACTTATGCAAAACTGAATTTTTTGAAATAGAACAGTTTTGACATTTAACTGTTTGTAAATAAAAAAACTATACTCATATAAACTGAATTCTATGAAATCTAATTCGGTGTTAAATGATCCGAAGAGGGTTGATACGCCGTCAAACAAAACTACTAGAAGTAGCACCTGATAAGGTCTTATCTATCGGTCAAATACAACTGTTTCACATTTAAACTGTGTACTAACAAATGACTTATGCTGAATTGAATTGTTAGAAAAAGAAATTTGATAAGTTAACTGAGTGAAAAAATTATGCCAATATCTTATTGGATTGATAGCGGTACATAGCAATACTTGAAACTATATAACTGAAATGCGAACATATGAACTCGTGCTCGTTAGAAAATGTTATCAACAAATCATACATATTTGATATTTATGTATAGACTGTATTTGCCATTACATAGCCAACAATGGTTGATATGCCATAAAACCCAATAGAACCAAACTCATTTTTCCTATTTGGTATAATGATTCCTTAAAAAAAATTTATTACCTTAATTTAACGTATTTACTACGTCATCATGTACTGTGGAAGAAAAATTAAGACAAGTGTATCAGTTATTTTTCTAAAATTTCGTTTTTGTTATAACACAATGAACGCTTGATAAATTCGATGAGCATTTCACATATTACCATAGGAAGGAAATCACAAATATGGAACACCCAGTGAGAATAAGATTCACAACCAACAGTCTGATAGTGTACGAGATTTAATCAACAGATATATGTATTTAATTATATATATGGGGCACCTCGAGTAGTGTAATGGTTAGCAAACTAGACTGACAAATCTACATGAGTGAGTTCGAATCTTATTGGGTGCCCCATTCACACGGCCTTGTGCCACATCTAAGCAAAAAGCTTCGTAAATGACTTATATATTAATATATATATATATATATATCTCAGCAATAAAACTTAATATTAACGTAACTATATTTTGGAGGGAAAATCATAAGAACAATTTTAATAAACGTTGTACATTTTTATAGCATTTTTTGAAATTAATTCATAATGTTTTTCTGCGATCAGAACATGAAATTTGATATATATATATATATATATATAGTGTGTGTGTGTGTGTGTGTGTGTGTGTGTGTGTGTTTTATTATTATAGTCTTGAAAAATTCACGAATCTTTTTGATTTACAATGAGAATATTTTTGAAAAGGAACTAAATAATGTATAATTTTTTAAAATCTCCATTACAGTGAGCTGGGAAAATGGTCTTCTGTTAGCTATACACGGGGCTTTACATTTTTGTCATTTCTATTATTCTTTAAATTCAACATATGTTCTACGTCATTAGCCCCCAAAGAATTTTCTCTATGACTTTACTAATCTCTAGTCTAATTTATACATATAATTCATAAAATTTCATATTCCAGATAGGCCAGGAAACATCTTTAATGAAGCTCCTGTGTTCATCGAAAGTTTCAAATCTTTCAGAATCTGATACCCCACTGCCATATGACATAGCTAAGATTGATTACTTCTCAGCACCTACAGTCTCTGGACTCGCCCTTTTTATTCGCAGACTTTTAAGCAGTTTTTGTTATACCGATTCTATTCAGGGCCCTTCAATCACACACACACACATACATACATACATATATCCACAGCCTCTCATCTATGGGTAGGATATGACAAAATATCAATTTTTAAGTGAAGTACAGCTATTTTGAATTAAGAATTTTCCTTTTCCTTGACTGTTTACCAAACCAAGTCTAAAAAAACTCAGCCTATCCGATTTTCACATTCCTTAGAGAAGAATGAATAGAACCGTGCATTTACCAAGGGCATTAGTGCGAAGTGAAACTCCATAATGTCATAAAATTTTATTGTCGTGTGATATTGATGAGCTTACCTTTTAAAACTACATGCGAAAATGTAATTTCTCTTACGTTAGTGTGAACATACTGCTTTTATGAACTTAAAAGATTGAGTTGAAGAGATTCTTTCTGTATATTTCCCTGCTGAAAAAGAAACAAAAATTCAGCCCATTTCAAGGTCCCGTGTTGATCTTTGAACCACCGAAAGGTTTTACATGACTTGATTCAATTAAGTTTGCTTATGTATCAAATGCGGCCTTGGATCGAAATCTGCGAAGATTTTTTTTCCCAGCCGGAGGAAATCGCCAACAAAAGTAAAGAAAGGGCGTTTGGGACATGGTTATTGCACTCATGAAGCTAAAAGCAATTGGGGATTTTTTTTTCAATCTAATATTTAAGAAAAGGAAGTTAGCTTTTAAGTGAATTTTCCTATCGTTCTTTTTCAAATATATATTGCAAAATGTAAAACGTATACTGAGAGTATTTAAAAGAACGCTTTGGGGTGCTGCGTGGACTTAATTTAAATTACATTAGCGATTTGAGCGATTTAATGCATGACTGGCCTTTCAGATAAATGCTTTATCTCTTATGGCTTTCTTTTCTGCTCAATTGTTTATCCCACTTGAATTCGCTGGGATCAGCAATTACAGGATTTAGATTGTTCAGCACGTTAATGGGAGCTGTTCAGTTGGAATTGAAACACAATTACAATCAGGCAGAATGATGTAATTTAAATGACATGTTCAAAGCTGAAATGCTTGATTATCTTTTTCTTTTCTTTTTTTTTTTTTTTTTTGTTTTGATAAATTTTATCATCCTGAGATATTCTTCTCTTAAAGTGGAGTCATTTCTGCTTTTTATTTTAGCAGCAGTTGATAGAGAATTGGAGAGTTCTGGGGTTTTTTTTTCTATGCTCTTGGTAATCTAGCACACGTGTCTACTGTTAGTAAGTGGTTACCCATCTAAGGAGTGAACAAGCACTAAGCTACATCCGATGCTGAGGCTCCGTTCGGCATATTTGAAAGTGTATCGTAGCCTGTTTATTGACATTACTATTAGGTCTACTCTTTCCCGGCGTCGTAGTACCTATTCATGAATCATCTATGGGTCCTTTCTCATCTCTGTTGATATGGGTCTCCATTTTTACTTCGACCTTGTTATATGCAATTTCGCGGGAAAGATGATAAATACTTCCTCCATTTAGTATCATGTTTAACCAATGATTTTTTAAATTTTCAGTAACAGTTTAAAGTCCTGAATTTCGACCTCCATAAAAATAAACTGTGTGCGTGTATATATATATATATATATATATATATATATATATATATATATATATATATATATGTTGTGTATTGATAGACATTTATGTATCCATTTTATCATCGGTGAATTATATTAAGTAAATTATGTTTCTTTTCCTTATCATTAGCTTCCTTATCATAGAATTAATCCCCCCTAAGCATTAGCAGAGATAAAACTGCAAGTTTCTTCAAAAACGATGTCCCAATAGATGGAAATGCCTGCAAATTTGTGAGAGAAAAAGCTTATACTATCGTGTATTAATACTAAAATAGCATAGCCTCCATAAATATAATGTATCTTATGTGCGTGGATTTGAATTCTGTCTATGCTCAGAGGATCTTTGAGCAGTACTTAAGATCAATGAGTTCACAGTTCTGTACCTGAGACCTTTGTAACATATTTGTACTCTAACTCAGTATTTCAAAGTTACATTTATCGTGGTAGGATAGTGTTGGAGTAGACGATATATCGCTTACGTCAAGGTCGGACACATGAATCCGGACTGGATTCAGGTATACAATCTTATAGACATAACATAGTGAACGAGGGGCAATACATTGGGTATTTTTGAAGATTGTTAATGTAAAAGAACATGTGTATATTCTTCATTTTGAAGTTTTGCGGCAAACGCACGTTTTTTTTAAATTTGTTTCAATCATTTTTGTTGAAAAGTGACGGTGTTTTGAATTTGACCGTTTTATGGATATATTGATGGTACAATTTGTGCGAGCAAATTAACCATTAAAATTGTGAGGCAACCTTGAAAATGGCTTCTTAGGTAAGGTATATGGTAATTTAAGATAAAATAGTCTAATGGTTTCCAAAATTTTTATTGGACTGAAAAGTTTAATAATATATTTTGACTATTTCGCTAAAGTTGACTTTTTATAATCATTATTTTTAGCTAACACCCCTCAAAAAACTTATTTGTTGGTAAAAGAAACACCGAAATATTTTCTCTACATTTGAAAATATCATAAAAAATACCTTAGGAGAACATACTTGTGTGTGTAATAAATATCCTGGACGAAGATTGCATTTCCCATAGCACTGATATTATTGAAAAAGATATGAATCTAATTGTTCTCCCTCCAGCTATGGGCAGATAGGACAGACTGGGTCCTTTATCCTTGGTTAGGCAACTAATTTTGGAGAAGGAAAACTTCAATCCTGTTAAGCTTCGCTTAAAATTGACCATATGTCATATCCTGCCCGTGCGGAGGGGTTAAAATATATATATATATATATTCTTAAGGACCCAAATTCTCTTTCATTTTGGTTTGTCTGGGCTCTTTGGAAAATACTCATAATGAATTTTTTAAATTGGTAATATTATCCGGACAAATTTGATTTCCTGTAGAAATGTTAGGTTTTGTGTATGTATGATTTCATTGCAAAAAGCAAAAGTCCAAGTCAGATTATACTTTTATTTTATTTCGTTTGACATTAACGTGTGCGATAAATATTCCTTAAGAGTCTGGTTTTAGATGTAAATAATAGATAATTTTTACGCTTTTACAAGTGTCTCAAATTCTACCAAGTATTAAATTTTCTATCGTAGGGTTATTTAGGGATCATAAATGAATATCTAATGAAACTCTTACCCCAATGTATGGTTTATCATATTTTTTTGACAATTTCGAATGCTTAATCAAAACTTTCTCGAAATGGTCAATTTAACTCTCTGTTACGGAGTGGAACACGAAAAAAAGTCTTCATTATATACACGATTAGTCCCTCCCAATTAGTGAAAGTGCTGAAGCACTATCTATTTTGTTTTCAAAATAGAAAAAATAAATACTGTGTTATGGCTTCCACTACACTCTTTCAAAAACATTTCTCCAATTGTTTCTTTGGTTAGTGCTAATTTTCTTTCATAGGGGTAATTCAGCTTCGTATTTGTGACTACCTTACTTTTCTGGGAAGAAAAAAAAATCTCAGAGAAGCGGCTTGTCTTACTTTAATATCCGGCCGACTCGAAGAAGGAATGGAATGAAAGATGTTCACAGGCTTCTTAACGCATGACGTTTACACGCTGCAGGACTGACGGGTAAAGAAACAGTCATGGTATCAGCAGATAGTTCCGCTAAGGTCACAAAATACTATTTGTTCTGTGAGAAAATAAGGCCCTTGAAACTTTTTAACCATTTGCTTTTCTTCAGGCTGAAAAAAAATCCAAAACAAATAGAAATAAAAACAATCAGTTATTTTCGCACTTTCTTAGCGCCTTTCTGCATAAAGGTTTCCTCTTGTTTCTATTATTCTCCTTCATTCTTATTTACTCTCTCGTTCTCTCTATTAGCACTTCTCTCTCTCTCTCTAGTTTTCCCATAATTTCTTTTGCTCTATTCTCTGCTGGTTTTTCACGCTATATTATTTCTCATTCTCTAGTTCCCTTATCTCTTATTTCCTTCATTCTGGCCCTTAGCGCCTCGTTATTTCATATTTGAAAGAACAAAAAAGTGTCTTTGACCGTTTGTATCTTTGCTAGTTATTTTCATTTTCTCTTTTCAGTCGAAGATTAATTAATTAGATTCACTTTCGTTTACAAGAAAAAATATTTAATTCAATATTTCTTCCTATAGGAGTGAACGAAAGGCCAGAGGTTAGTTTCTAAAGTGTTCAAATATTTTTTGATTATGAAAACTTTTAGCCTTTTCGTTTAGATGCGAGAAAGTGTAAAAAGAAAAAAAGTTCTAGGCCTCACTGATGAAAAAAGAAAAAAAAATCCTGGATTAAAGAAACTGAAATCTAGAGTGAATGTGTTGAATAGCGTGGATGTTTCATGGTTTTAATGATTCCCTTCGTCAGACCGATAACTTTTCAGCGCTATCTGGTATTTTGAAGAGCCAAGAATGTACCGATTAAAAACAAAATCCCCCAATTAGGACCAAAAAGATTTCTCCAACCTGTGTACACTAAACACTTGTTAATTGCTTGCTTGTTTAGTTTAATGGCAAGTCAATCTTTTCCGAGTTAATTTATGCCAGAGTCAATTTAATAATTAAAATCGCTATTTATGTAGGGTACAAAAATGTATCTTCCCAATCATCTTAAACTGGAGAACACTTTCTTATCTCAAACATATATTTTTGTCGCACAACTGGGATCCCCTAACAGGAACTAGTACTCCAGGACGGCTGTGCAGAGAGTAATTGCAACAAAGAAATGCATTCATTGAATGCAGTTTGCCATAGTGCGACCAAAAACTGTCATAATACTTATAAACTGCCATGTTTACTACAAATTAAAGCCTTCGGATTTTTGAAGATTTATATATCCCGCAAGAATAGTATCCTTACTTATTTTTGGTCCTGCATTATGACACACAAACACCATCATGCCAATATTTTGAGAATGAATTGATTCATTAATGATTTACATCTTAATAACAGCTAATCGAATATCTGAAAGCGCTAGATCTCGAATGATAAATTGGAAAAAAATAGAAACATGTTTATGACTAACATTTCCTTATTTTCTTTTCTTTTTAGGTAAGTAAACCTATTTCTTTTCCTGAAGAATGCCAGAATTCATTTTGCCTGAAGTTGTAAACCAACTTTTCACCTTGGGAGGAAACAGTCAAGGTAATGTTAGTTTTATTCATCTCAAAGGACCGTGTGATATTTAGTTATTTACGACATTATCAATATAGGCCTCTTCAGAGATTAAAACTGCTAAGGGTCAGATTCTATATATATATATATATATATATATATATATATATATATATATATATAGAACTGTGCATTTAATAGTGTCGATGCACGTTACTTCTGATTGGTTCCTCATTTTGTCTTATTTAAGAACAAACTAGCAAATACGTATAGTGTAATACACGAACACACACACACGCACAGTACTTTTCATAAGTATTTGAGAAAAAATTTAAATTTAAAAAAAGAACATCCGGAAAAGGTTTTATTACCATCACTGTAAAAAAAATGTACATTTAGTTATGTTTTTGGGTAAATTTCTGGAATATAGTCTTTTTAATAGAAGAGAATTATCAAATTTTAAAAAAATCTAAAATGGCGAGGAAAAATCAGAGAAACTGAAAAGGCGAATTCGAATTATAAAATGGAAGAGTTACAAAATTCATAATTTTGACAACCCTGTTCAAATCCCCAATGGTTCCTGCTATTTTCGGAAAATCATTTTGTACTTATTCAAATACTTACAATCCGTTCTTTTTGTACTTACTCGTGTAGTAATGCTTAGTACATTTTATAGACTAATGCTCACAAAGTCTCTATAAATTATACGCACATAGATAATCAGCTGGCTATATTGTCTTCTTGTATTGCCACAACTTGTTTGTAAGCCAAATATGACACAGCTCGTTAGTTGTAAGATAGCACGTAGCCACAATAAGTTGAGATGCGCTTTGCTTGGCAAATTTATCTATCACGAAAATGTCTCCCTTTTTCTGCAGCGACTTTTTTTTTTTTTATTGGTTTTCTTATACAAAACATTATGTGAATCATATCAAAGGTGATTTATTCAACATTTTCAGTAGCATGTCTTTTGATTTTCTTTTTTGTTTCTTTCTTAAAAAAAAAAATAATTAAGGAACTAGCTTCATAGTCAAATCTTATATAATCGTACAGAATATGAAACAGCTGTCATGGACTGTTTATAAATTTTAACCATAATTATTTGCGTAACTTCGAAGATATGTAAAATATTGGTCAAAAGCTTTCAACTTTCTTACCCACTAAATGATGTTTGTACAACGCAGAAGGCTTTTCGTAAATTTGAAAAAATTTAGTTAGCAATTATTTTAATTATACCGTTTTCGTCCAGTAAGTCATAAAGGTATTATATGAATAACGGTGAAAATGTAATTTTTTTTTTTAAAAGTAGGGATGAAACGTTTTCAAAGCTGAATTTTGATTTTTTTTTTTTTTTTTTTTTTTTTTTTAAATTAAAAAAGAGCCTCTCTCAAAGCAAAAAATGACTTTGGTCCAAATATAACATTCTTAACATTCTGGGAGGTGGTAATAATTTTCAATTGTTGTTCGCATATTTTCTTGTTGCTCTAAAACAAACTAAATATGAAACTAGAAAATATCAAACGGAAGGAGATCTTTTATAGTTATATATATATATATACACACAAACACGAGGGTCGAATGAAAAGTTCATAGGCTGACTTAGATAATCTTATGAAATGTGACCAAATGAGGTTTGTTTTTAAACATAGTCCCCCTTGTGGTATACACTCTGTTTTCATCGGCGTTGCAGTTTTTGGAGCTTATTTGTCAAAAAGTCAGCAGATATGGCGTCATCATATGAACTTTTCAGTCCACCCTAGTGTGTGCATGTATATGTATGTATTTACGAGCCCCTCCACACGAGGTGGATGCGACGCAAGGTAATTTTTTAAGCCGAGATTAACCGGGTTAAATTCGAAGTTTCCCTTCTCATAGACTGGTTGCTATACCAAGGTTAAAGAGCCCAGTGTGTGCTACTATCTACCTATAGCTGGAGGGAGAACAGAGGAATTTATACCTTTCCCTAGGATATATGCCCTGTGTGGGAAATGCAAATAGTCTTGTTCAGCATTTGAACTTGGGTCGCCATGTCCATTTCCAACGACGATAACCTTTACACTACAGGTATAAGATTATGCATAAGGTTCGCTTTAGCAAACGGCTGCACCATGTGGCAGAAAAATGAATGTGAATTCATTCAATCTGAGGCAAATCAACAAAACGTTTCGCCTCCTTACGTACCGTGTGCGCAGATCTCAAATTATGTATGCGAAGATAAATTTTAGTTGAGGACATAGTTGACGTGCCCTTTTGAAAAAGAAAATGAATCTTACATCAAGTTTAAAAACAGGACAGAAGTTAAGCATCTAGACACCAATTTTGTTGATAAAATCAAACTCACGCAAACGTTGCTGTAAACAAACCATGTCGTCCATGAAACATGTTTCAACCAATGACAAAGATTAAAAGTCTGAAATTTGGTCGGGTTTATTAAAAAAAAAAAAAAAAAAAAAAAAAGGTTAAACGAAACCTTCTACAACGGATCACAGCTGACACCAAAAGGTACGACAGACACCGAACATAGTAGATAACGGAAGATAGCAGTCGGCAACTTGCCTAACAACACGTATTACCAATAATATACCAACATATGACTACAGATCAACTATATTTCGCTGCCAACTGAATTATTTGAAATAGAACTGTTTTTGACATTGAAACTGTACTTCTGCTAAACTAAATTCTTTGAAATAGGACTGTTTGACTCAAGTGATTAGCTTGAAATAGAACTGTTTTTGACAATTAAACTGTGTACTTACATTTAAAATGCATCCTTAAGCTAAACTGAATTGTTTGAAATGGAAGTCTTTGACTTTGAAACTGTACTTATGTTAAACTGAATTTTTTGGAATAGAACTGTTTTGACATTTAACTGCGAGTAAACAAAATCTATACTCATACTAAAGTGAATTGTTTGAATTAAAACTGTTTCATTAAACTGAATAGCTAGAAATAAAAATGTTTTTGACAATTAAACTGTGTGCTCATGCTAAACTGAACTGCTTGAAATAGGACTGATTATTTGTATAAAATGGATTTGGCATTAAATAACCTACAAAGGCTGATATGCCATAAAAACAAACCGACCAACCAACTTAGTGTAATCAGAACTGTGTTATTTGCATGTCCCTTTCGATTGCTCTATTTATTCATTCTCTTACCTCTCTGCTTGCTCAGCTGGAAAGCAACCAAATTTTGCCTATTCCATGAATAATGCTGAAGGAATCTTACAATTACTATCCTAACTCTACAACACAGTCGAGGCAATTGTGAGAACCAATTCAGCAACATGCTGTGATCGTCTCGTGGTGAGGGATATCAACAAAAATCATCCTCTTAAAGCCGGTGTATTTCTTAATTTCTTTAGAAAGTAGATTTTCGAGAGCCACAGTCACTTGTAACTGGCGGCATGAAATTTATCGTTGGAAACATCGTTATTCATCTGGTTGTCTTCAACTCGTCCGTGTGATGTACGATAATCTGATGGGGTATATATATATATATATATATATATATATATATATATATATATATATATATATATATATATATATTTATTTAAAGAGACTAATTTTGAATTTCCAAATTACATTCAAAATATCAACCTCCCGTTGAATATATCTATGTAGTGATAAATCACTTTTGAAGAGAAAAATTGAAGAAATCCTCAGATCGTTGACAATGTGCAATTACGCGCGTTTGTATGTGTGTATACATATGTGTGTGCGTGTGCGTTTATTGAGAGAGCAAACAGAACTATATGAGAGAGAAAGTGATAAAGCAAAGATATATACAGGCTGTGGAAGCAAATTATTAGATAATTTTTAAAACGTTTTTTTTTTTTTTTGTTTTTGTTTGTTTTGTTTTGTTTTGTTTTTTAGTCTGCTTAGTTCAATTTTTTTTTAAATTATAATTTTCAAGTTTAGCTCTATTATTCGAGCACTTACTCATTAAAATTCAGCCCAATATGAGTGAGCTAGAAAAGAAACGACAAAGAATCTATGATTTGCTTAACGCTGAAACCAAGCCTAAAAAATTTCCGAAATAATTGGAGTTTTTTAATGGCCTCCATCAAGCCCAGACTATAACATTCTTGATTGGATGGGAAGTTGCATTTGTTTATTTTTTCTAAAGCGCCTCATATAGCGCAAATATTGGTTTGCTTAAGACTGCTATTAAAGAGGAAGAGAATAGAATATCTGAAGAATTTAATTTGATGGCATGAAAATCGTTTCGAAGGCGGATTGATACAATAATTCAAAAAATGGTGGCCATATTGAGTAAATTTACTCTTTTGTGTCTCTTCTTATTTTGTTGGTTTTTTTTTAAATCAAAATTAGTCTTGTTTTATAATTGAGTTGTTAATTATTATACTAGAATATTCCTAATTTTGCTTCCGCAGTATATATATATATATATATATATATAGAGAGAGAGAGAGAGAGAAAGCAAATAGAAAAAATATCTAGTGAATGAAACAGATATAAACAGTAAAAACAAAATATATATATATATATATATATAAGGGAGAGAACTGGTATATATTGACAAGGAAAATATATAATGCACCTGTCATTATCTGCTAAAATGTAAGATATCATCCATCACTGCTTACACTTCTGTTGGTTATTATTGAACCTTAATTTCCTAGAACCGGTAAATTTGCTCCTCTTCTCTTTCTATAAACAAACATTTGCCTCGGACATTATTATACTAATTATGATGACGCAATTGATTCTCATGAATTTACTTTCGTTTATCCATGAAGAGAAAATTCCACTGAACTCTCAGGTTTACTTGTATCACTGATAGTAATGTCACTATTTGAATTGGATCTAAAAATAATGTATAATTTACTTCCGAGACCAAGAAATGACTATTCATAAAATCTTTTGAAAAAAACAAAAAAACAAATGAACGTTTATAACAAATAAATTTGGAGACAGGAATATTTTTTATATTTTCTTCGGTTATGTAATTAAATGAATTTAATTCAATTAAGTTTCAGGATCTGTCTTTGAACATTTAATTTTGTGCTAGAAGGGCAACCCAATGTTGACCAGAAGAAAGGGGGGGTTCTCGTGGGGTAATGGTTAAAGCGATGGACTGCGGAATCGTAGTAAGCGAGTTCGTACTCCAGTCGCAGCTGTTACGTTCACTTTCGGGCAAATGCCCTTGGGAAAGGTATGAACCCCCTTATCCTCCCAGCTATGGGTTAAATAGTACCACTACTTCGAGGAGAATGGCTTCGGCATTAAATAACCTACAAAGGTTGATATGCCATTAAAAAAAAGAAACCAAACCAAATCAGGAGGGTAAAGCATCGCATGTAACAGCAGAGTAGTAAATGTTTAACGTCTTCAAAGACCAGTCGTCTGGCAGGGTGTAAAATAAACAGACAGCATCACTGCAAAAATAAAGTCTTTTATATGACACTAAACTGCATCTGATTGTGACGCTCCTGTCCTGGATCTTTGGGGAATGTGGAGTACCCTTCATTGCTATTAATCCCAGGTCCAATGTTGCATGAAGTGTTAGAACCTGTTAGGGTTTTATCTTTAAGTCAAATGGAATTATTTAACCATTTACTATACTTGACACCCCTTAACCATAAGCAAAATATGATTAATGTTAAGTTGAATTATTCCTTTTTACGCAGCAGTACTTGAAACAATTTAATTGTGTGCAAATGAATGAATGAATGATGTTGAATAGAATTTTTAGGCTTCGATAGCAATACTTGAAATCTTTTACTAAGGATTACTATTAGTACTAAATAGAATTCTTAGTGTTAAATAGCAATACTTGAAACCATCTAATTGTTGGTAAACAATAATTAGAAATACTTAAAACCATTTAACTGTATGCTAATAAATGTTGCCTTGGCGCTTTTAAAAATGTTACCTACAAACTATTCACTTACAAATCGCGAGTGTGTATATATATATATATATATATATATATATATATATATATATATATATATATATGTGTGTGTGTGTGTAACCAGAATTTAGCATCTATTAACTTACAAGGGTCGATATGCCATAAAACATTATATAACAAAACAAACGTTGTCTTTTGAATTTATTTACTTATTCGTTTCATTTGATTAGTTTTACTTGAAAGTGGATTTTAACAACGAAACTATTTCGATATGCATTTTACAAAGAGAACAAAATATAATTGAGAAATATAGATATTTTCCCAAGTAGAAATTTTTTTGAGAAAATTAAATGTAAGACTAAAAAAGAAGTTTTTCCAAATTTAAAAAAATGTTTTGCTCTTAATGCAATTTACCTTTTACGTTTCATGGTATCTTTCCGACAAGAAGATATCACTTTTCAAAATCTTTTAAGGATTCAAATTTTTTAAGGACTTATCTTTATATGTATTATGAATATTTTTCCATGCAGAAACGTTTTTCATCTTGATTTTATTTCGAAATAGTGAAAGATAAGGAAGATAACTATAGATGTTCGTGCAAAATCCGAAAATTTTTGAATTTGGGACAGCCGAAAGAGTTCCTAGTCGACGAACTGACTTTAAATCAATTTCACTTCCATTGGTGAATGTCTGGGGGTAGCTTAACATAGAAATGTTTATGTTGAAATTACTATTTTTCCAAATAATTATGTTACAAAGAAAGAAGCAGAGATATTTGATATTATAAAAGATATGAATCTACTTTGTGATTATGTAAAAAAAAAAAAAAAAAAAAAAAAAAAACGCGCACAGAATTAACGTTCTCTTATTGATTTCTAACATGGACCCACCAGTGTTAGTCGGGCAGCAAAATCCTACATTCATCCGTTCTATGCAGACAATTATTGCCGCCTAGAGAACTTACCAATTGCAATAGAAGTTAAGGATGGATGGCAATAAAGTCAAAAGAATCCATGTTTTTGATACACCTTGATGATGAGCTTAACAAGGCTGAAAGTGTTGGCATAGTAAGTGAGAATCAAACTCACAAACAAAAATAACGGAATAAAATAAGGAACGACGTAAAGAACGTTCTACTAAACAAAATCGGGCGCGCACTCTGGCAGTGCCCTAAAAATACCAATTTTTGCTGACAAAAATAGAATGAGAAAACTGTCTCCTACAGCCAGCTGCCGACGTTTTTTCCCCCCTAAGATATGAAATATCTTCGAAAGTCTCATATGATTTTTCGACCGAGTTAACATGTGACAAGTGGCTGTTTGGCAAATTGAAAAAGCTAAGATTCCTTTCGCGACAAAATATTTTTCCTCGTTACCACCTCTCTGCCGTTCCTTATCTTAAGAATTTCTCTCCCTCTCTCAAAGTTTTATTTTTGTATTTGCCTGATTTCTTTCTCTCTCTCTCTCTCTCATATACGTCTAAAAGAAGAAACAGGAAAAATCGTTCAAAGCTTTTTAAAGAAATCCTAAAAACTGTTGCGTGCACCCCTCCTAATACGCACACATACATAGTACCGACCCTAAATAACTGCACCATTCATTTTTTTATAAAAGTTTATTTTCTTTTAAACCAAAGATATTAAGATTTTATTACTTTTAGTGGAACACTATGCACTCAAACAGGTTATTTGGTATAATTTACTGCCAGGCTTTATTGCATTAAAGCTTTGTATGCAGAATTTTGAATATCTAGTAGTCTAAAAATATGCACTCATATATATATATATATATATATATATATATATATATATATATATATATATATATATCAAGAGAGAGAAAGTTAGTAAGTTAGCTGCCTATGGTGTAGATGAGGGAGATACTTCTTTCCTAAGATTGCTTCACCAACCCTTGATACGTACCTTAAAATGCTGAGTTTTGAGCGAGGAAGTATCAAGTACTATTTTTTTGAGTCTTAGGTATGACTCGACTTGGGATTGAATCCCAGTCTCCTGATCCATGAGCGAACACGATTATCAGATATAGATGTTGCATTTTTATTTATCTTTTTCACAGTTTTATATTTTCAAATGTTTTCTTGATTGCCTCACTTAGCGTGATGGTTAACAAGATAGTTTCTGGGATCATTTTCAGTGAGTTCGAACCATACTGAGCCCTCTATGTGGCAAACTTGTGCCATGTAAATTAAAACTTGATAATGTTTCATCACCTGCTGTCATGCGAGGAAAATCTGTCCTAAGAAAATTAAAGAGTTCTAATCCTAGATGGTGGCACCAGAATTGTAGCCTTGTGACAAGTAAAGCTACTCTATGAGCGATTACCCTAGATGATTGTTAGTTTCATCATCAATGGCAGCTCCAAAATTTGGCTATCTTCAGATGTTTATTTTCTTATTGTTTTTCTTTGTTTACTTCTGATTTAGCCAGAGAAAATCCCCCGTAGCGTAGTGGCTAACGTACCTGATTGTGATATCGTAATAAGTGAGTTCGATCTCCAGTCATGCTATTACGTTCATTTTTGGACTAATAGCCTTGGGATAAGTATGAACCCCATTTATACCTCTCGGCAATGGGTTAGATAGTATCACTACTTCTCTTCTATAAGGATGGCATTGGCATTAAATAACTTGCGGAGGTTGATATGCCATTGAACAAAGAAACCAGGAGATATGCTTAGGGAAACGTTAATCATTATAAGAAATAGAATCCGCGATCTTAGTTTGGTTGGTTGTTTCGTTTTACGGCATACCGACACTTTTAGTATTAGTACAGTTTTTTTTACACACAGTTAAATGTAAAAACGGTTAACAATTCGGTTTAGCGTAATTACAGTTCTGTTTGATCCATAGATAGGACCCTATCAGGTGCTACCACTCCGGGCAAAAGTGAACCTGGGACCAATAGCAATGAATGGGTACTCTGCATTCTTTAAAACTTCAGCATTAGTGGAACCTCACCTTCAGATTGTTTATTGTCATATCCAGGACACTGGTTGGCGGAGAGATTGAGTCGGTGAATTCTGCCGCGCCAGCCGACTGGGCAATCGATGACCCTAGTTGAAATCATAGACGAAGCTGTTTGCAGTTAACACATTTGAGAAAGCCATGAGCCATCTCTTCTCTTCCCCCAGCTATGCCGAAGTAGTTGGGCAGACTAGGCTCTTTAATCTGAGAATGGCAACTAATCTATGAGAAGAAAAAATTCAGATCTTGTATCCGGTCCCCAGCGTAGGAGTTTGGTATGTATCGACTAACTCTGCTTCACGTTCAATTCATCTTTTCGGCGGTTGGTTTCTTGTATTCTATAATATTAGTCATTGTTTTCTTAGTTTTAAATAATTTTTCTACGATTCTATTACCCCACCTTTTTTTTTAAAATTTCGGTTTCACCCCTTTTTTTAAATCTCTTGATGAGGGTGGGGTCTTGCAAAAAATCTCTGGTTGCTTATATTGGAAGGGTAGTAACCAAACAATTTTTGCAGGCTACACTAAATGGTGTAATGGTTAGCAAGCTAGACTAGCACACCTTCATGACTGAGTTCGATTCTCATTATATACCCCATTCATACGACCTTGTGCCACATCTAACCAAAAAGAGCTTTGTAAATTACTACTAAATATGTTCGCCTCGAACTAAGTGCTCCACAAAGTGGTGGCCTTATGTTAGACTTTGCAAAAGTCAATACATGTCTAAATTTTTACATATCTTTGTTATTCTTTTTACTTTATTTTCACTTTTTTTATTTAATCTCTCTTTATCACCCTCCCTCACGCACTGTCTCTTCTTTTTTTTTTCTTATACGATTTTGGTCCCTCCTTCGCTTTCTCTCCCTTTCTTTCGCTTTTTGTTTGTTTCTTTCACTTTGTTTCTCTCTCTCAGTCATTCTCTCTCTCTCTCTCTCTCTCTCTCTCTCTCTCTCTCTGTTTTGTTTTTCTCTTTTACTGTCTCTTTCTCTCGTTCTGTTTCTTTATCACTCCTTGTCTCTTTCACTCATTAATTCGTTATTTCAGTCTCTATCATTCTAATAAACAATTCACGATCTCTTTCCCAGTGTTTGTGTTTCACCGTCTTTTTTTGTCTCCTTTTATAATGCTGCTTTCATCCTTTCCGTCTTCTCTGTTTCAAAATATTTTTCTTCTCTCTCTCTCTCTCTCTCTCTCTCTCTCTCTCTCTCTCTCTCTCATACATTTTTTAACCCAATTAAGATCGATTCTCGTTTATTTTATCTATTTTTCTCTCTACTTCCCTCCGATCTCCAACCGTCCTCAACAATTTCTGCACTCAGTCCAAAACAAGACACCTCTTCATCTCTTCATTAACAACAGGTCATTCAATTTTTTTCTTATTACCCCATCTTCACCCAATACATCTATGTCGTGAAATCTGGCATTTACACAATCCAAAACCCAGAACCCACAACTGAAAACATCATCAACAACAACAAACTTTGCCTCCCTACCTACCTACCTACCCACCCACCCTCACACACACACACACTGACACTTTCTACAAGGGACATACCAAAAAAGGTAACGGTGAGGAGGAGCACGTGACGACGTCGACGACCATGCCCAAACTCCTACACAGGCCGACCTAACCTCGACGTTAGATTTCAGGTCTTCTGTACCCAATTTTATCTAACCAGCACAACCTTGTCCCTATTTCCATCCCCTCTCAACGAATATACGTTCTTTCAGCAGAAATGCCCTTTCTTTCTATTCCTTGCTCTTATCACCTCATATACACACACATACTCTTTCAGACATGGAGATATTCAGTATGATGATAGGTTTTCTTTTTTCTTTTCTATTTTCTTTTTTTAAATTCCTTTAACACGAGACATGAAGCCATTTAGAATATTAGCTAACTAAAAATAAATAAATTGTCTCATCCTCATGAAAGATTTTCGCGCAAGTATAAAAAAAACATGAAAATATGTCGAACCTTGAGTAAAAATAGTTATGAGTAATATTTCTAATATGGAGTATCTTGGATACTGTGCCCGTGGAGTAATGGTTATCGTCGTAGGAATTGGACAAGGTGACACGAGTTCAAATCCTGGACGAGACTGATTGCATTTTCACATCGCCCTAATACCCTTGGGAATGGTATGAATCCAATTATTCTCCCTCCAGCTATGGGTAAATAGTAGGACAGACTAGGTTCTTCAGCCTTGGTGAGGCAACTAGTCTAGCAGAAGGAAAACTCTGAATTCAAACCTGTTGAACTCCGCTTAAAAATTGACCTTGTGTCATATCCTGCCCGAGCGGAGGGGTTGGTAAATAGGATCTTGGATAATTCGGCTTTTTCTTTTTTTCTATGTCTGATATTTAGATATTACATAAGGATTTTATAAGTACTTATATATTTGAGAACAACGAGGAAGAAAGAGTAGAGAACATTAAGAAAGGAAGACAGATAACAATAATTAGATGATGAGAAAACGAGACATGAGAAAAATAAGGAGATAGACGAAGGAAATAAGGTAGAAAGAGATGAGA
Source organism: Sepioteuthis lessoniana (assembly GCA_963585895.1). NCBI lineage: Eukaryota > Metazoa > Mollusca > Cephalopoda > Myopsida > Loliginidae > Sepioteuthis > Sepioteuthis lessoniana. The sequence continues at coordinate 45,556,106 of OY757905.1, forward strand.
AAGAGAAATGACGACGACGAGGAAGGGATATGAGAAATAGATGGGAGTGCGGAAGAGACGTGAGAAACGGAGATAGATAAAAGGCGGGACAGAGAGGCATGGAAAAGAAATATGAAAGAGGCATGATAACAATGAGAAAGAGATTGATCAGGAGAAATGATAATGATGAGAGGTGGATACAAATAAGAGAGGTAGATGGGAAGGATTCAAAAGGCAGGTATATAAGAACTATGAGAAAGACAAATAGATGAAAATAACGAGAAAGGTTAGAACCATGAGATAGATGAGACCGTTGACAAATTATATTCATGAATGAGAACTATGTGATAGATGAGAACATAATAAAAGAGACACCAAGATCAGCTCAGTATCACACAGAAACATTTCAAATAATGGTAAGAGAATAAACGAAGACTGCTGTGCTAATATCCCAAAAGGAATATAAAAAGCAGCTGATCCCTGATATATGTCGATATCAGTCCATTATATGGACCAGGAAAAATCAACTCTTAACATCATTTTCTTTTTCTTGAGAGAGGAAATATAAGAAAAGTTTGGTACATGTTACGTAAAGACATGCGCTGATACACACACTCACATATATATATATATATATATATATATATATTGTAAAGATAATCTCTTCCGGCTTGATCTGTACGTATGATTTTCTCTTCTGAATTGCATTTCAAAATCTTGCATGGGGATAGTTTGTCGATCGTAGAATGAATGAGATGATGCGTATCTTTTCTCCTGACAGGTAATATTTTCAGTTTTTCGATATTTCGTGCCCTTATTCGTATTTTTTTTATATTCCTTCTTTACTCTCTCCTTCAAACCTAGATACATACATTTTTGTAATAAAACCTTGCATATTCATATGTTACAATCATATTCTATTTGTGACTTTCAAGTTGAATCAGTAATATCGAAGTGGAATAAGTCTCTCTCTCTTTATAGATATATATGTGTGTTTGTATAATTAGTTCATGTGAGTGAGAGAGGAATATTTCTATAAATTTTAATGCCCGGTATTTCTAAAAGTACATGTCTATTTACACATGCCACTTTAAAGATGCATTTAAAGTTATACGAAAAGATTGTCGATAAAATTTGATACGTATATATGGATGCCTCGAGTTTTTATATATATATATATATATATATATATATATAGCTGCGACACACACACACACACATGAAAACTGCATCTCATAAAGATTGGTAAGGCATTTCCCATTCCAAACAAAAAATAAACAAAACTGAAGCGAAAGAGTTGTGGAGTCAGACTTTTGTTTCAATAACTCTCAGGTTTACTCTGACCCACTGATAGTATTTGCTAATGTGTCATTTACAGGTCAAATATATCTGCTTGAAAATTTGATGGAAATATTTCAGATCGCATAACCGGTCAAATTATTAGTATTAATAATTGTAACTTGAACCTTGTTTACAAAGGATTATTAGTTATTTGAATCTAGATAATTGCCTGATACTTTCAGCCATATAACTGTGTGCAATCTAAAGCTTATTGAATAAGAATAGTTACTTGAAACCATACATTAGGTATGAATTAATAGGATTAGATCACACTACAAACCAGATGTGTGCAAATTATACGTATTAATTATAGTTATTTGGGTTTTAATTGTTTCGAATATATTACTTGTGGAATAATGGCAAACGTCGTCAGGAAACGTATTCACCTAGTTCAGATCATGGACGAGGTTGTTTACGTTTTCCTTTTGCTAATGTTCTTGGGAAAGGCATAAACCCATATCTTCTTCCTTAGCTATCGGTAAAATAGGACAAACTCGACTCTCTAGCCTTGCTAGTGCAACCGAAGTAAAAGAAGAAAAAAACTGAATTCAAAACCTGAGAAGGGTTGTTCGGGATTTTCTTTTGCTCAGTAGTTCACTCTTCTTCGGTTATCAACTTATTTTAAAAAATTGTAGCTGATTCTACCTTCAGTGCTATAAACGAAACACCTTGGTAAGTCGTCTAAGGGTTAATATCTTTAACTGAATTGTTAGGCCCTCATTTGTTGAGATCGACGATAGAGTCCATTGTATATGAATATACATTTCTACGTACTCAATATTCAATTACAAATACATAGACATACTGAGTAAAAAGAACATTCATTGTAATAACACTTGCTATTCGTAACGCCATAGAAAAATTAGTGAGAATCATTTATCATAATAATTTTTTAATTGGTAAATCAAAACGTCTTACAGTTAATATATGTGAATTTTACGTCTTTTTAAAAGAAAAGACTAACTCATTAATTGAAGTATATCCGCGAATTTTTGACGTATCATAACTGCTATTGAAGAAACGAATTCGTCATTATACTCTTTTTCTTAATTTAGATAATTTGTTGTCTTATGTCAATATGATTTGCGTACATTAAGTGTCTAATAGATTCGACAAAGTTTCAGAATATTTAGTGTTAAAATCGGTACTCAATTTAATCTTCAATAAAGAATTTTCGAACATGAACTTTAATCACTTCAGTTAGTCAACCTATAGAACATAAACTAAATCGATGAAATGACATTTTTTTAAAGGTAATTGGTCAGTCCTTTACATTCAGTTTATAAAGGCTTTTGATAAAATATTTCGGTTACTGTCTATAAAGGATGTCCACCAAAGAAAAGACGGTTTAAACCGATAAAAAATCTTTTTAAACCAACCCTCACGATTCACGGTTTTCTTGAAATTTACTTGAAATAAATTAAAGCAACTTAGTTGACTCATTGTAGAAAATTTAAAACTTTATAAACCCATCTCTACAATGCTACAGCATTTCCGTACAGAAATGATAATTTTTTTTTTTTTTTTTTTTTTTTGGTCCCAGAGACTTGGACGTCTCAATAACTGTTCTTTTAGAAGGAATCATTTTCTGCCGTTTCCACAAGATTAAAAAAAAAAACTAGTTACATATGACTAGCCCTCGATTTCTGTGGACTAAGTAACGAGCCCAAACAATTTCTGATGGCTTTTCGGCTACTGATGGCCTCAGTTACCTTTTCTCAAAATAGACAGATGCTTCAAATTTTTTATTACTAATCATTTATAATTCAACGAAATGTGTTCTAAAATGCCATTGCATAAAAATAACAGAATAAGTTTTACTGAAAACCTCCAAAATTCATTCTAGATTGCTATACAGTTTTCAGCAAACTGCTTGACAACAGAACTAGTGATGCTAATAGCCTTAATAATAAAGTTAAAGGATTTTGCTACAAAATTCTATATTGTAACTCTCAGAATATCTTACATTTTTAGTCAATTTTTGAAATTTTCTATTTTATTTTGAGAATGTTGTATATTTATAATGCATTTTGCTATATCGACAAATTGCGGACGCCAAATATCTTTGATAGAGCTTTTTTTTATATCTGCTAGGATAGCGTAGACACACGGACAAGAACATTGGTTATTGTCAGTTTCTCGCCAATGCGACCATTGAACCAGATTTGATGATCGCATTGACTAGAAACTGATATGTGGTCTCTCACCCCTATTGAGCCTTTTTTATTTAATTATACCAAAACTGCACTTATATATATTCAAGGTATATATCACCTTTTATTGGTTTAATACATCAAGCACAAAGATCATAATTTCAAAGTGGACCAGTTATTACCTTCCGATAAAACAATGGGGAAGAACTGCTGCTTCCAAAAACGGGAAAATTAATTTTTTAAATTCGAGGGTCGTTCAAAAAGTTCTAAGCCTCACCTATAAAGAAAATAGCTGAACATTTTTTGTGGCGTCGCGCTACTACTTCTTGAAACAAGAAAAACTAATTCAAATTTCTGTCTTAATTTCTGTGTAGAGGAGGCCCACACTTAGGTAAGTGTTGCATATTGACCCTTGACAGTGCCGTCAATCAGATTTCTCTTCGGGGGAAACATGCCGAAGCCGTTCACTTGGGTTGACAAACTAGAGAACGAGTTGGTGTTATGAAATTATGTATACACGGGTACCCACGGCAGACACAGTCAGTCTCAGATACACGATGGGGGGTGGGGTCAAGAGGTCCGGAGCAAGTGACTAGCGGACGCCTGAAGGGCAGTAGCCCACAGCGGACACCGTTTAAGAATCTTCTGTCAAAGAAGTGCTAGGTGGGGCCCTTGAATATGGAAACATAGCGTGGTTAATTATCTAAGGGTTAATATAGCAGTTGTCAGTCTGTCTCATCTACCTGTCTCTTAAAGAAGTTTCGAACCTTTCGATAAATAGGGAGACGTGTATATTTTTGTAAAGGAATATGCATGACCCTTCATTCATCACGTTATACAACGTGCAACAAATCTAAAAATTGAAAACAATTAAGGCCCGAGCAGTTATAAAATATCTGCAAAATAAAGGTATAACACTCAAGAAAATCCATGAGGATATGGTACGGATAATTGTGGGAGACTCCCTTCCGATGCAACTGTGTAGAAGTGGGCAGCGGAACTCAAGTGGGGCAGGGACAGTATAGAAGATGACACGTGGTCAGATCGTCCAAAACTCTCAACCACTGATGAACAAGTTTTAGATGGCGGACGTATTACGGTCCAGCAAATTGCTAAGTCCATAGGCATTACTTCTGATTTGATCTCCATTGTTTCAACTGAGATCTTGGGGAGGAGAAATCTGTCTGCAAAATGGGTCCCTAGAACGCTAACGCCAGAGCTCAAGCTGAAAAAAGGTTGATATTTCCAGGATATTTCAGACTCGTTTCCAGACTAACACTAAGAATTTCCCCCGTAGATTAATAACCCGAGATAAAACCTGGGCTCATCATTTTTATTATCCGTATTTACCAACCCCTCCACTCGGGCAGGTATGACACAAGGTCAATTTTTAAGCGGAGTTTAGTAGGTTTGAATTCAGAGTTTTCCTTCTGCTAGACTAGTTGCCTCACCAAGGCTGAAGAACCCAGTCTTCTTTATTATTTACTCATATCTGGAGGGATAATAATAGGATTCATACCCTTCCTAAGGGTATTAGGGCTCTGTGAAATGCAATCAGTCTCATCTAGGATTTGAACTCATTTCACCATGTCCATTTCCTCCGACGATAACCATTACTCCACGGGCACCTCCATCACTTTTAATGATTCAGAGTAAACAGTGGAAACGCTTTGGTTCTCCAATTTCGGAGAAGTTCAAGTAGGCACCATTTATTAGCAAGGTAGTGGCTTCTGTTTTGGAGATTCTGAAAGCGTGATAATGATAGACTACCTGGAAACGGGAGCGGGGACTTTTAATGGACAATGCTATGCATCATAATTAAGACAACTGGAGGAAATAGTGAAGTCAAAACACAGAGGAAATCTGAGAGCAGGCATGCTCTTTGTTCCAGGATCATGTAACCATTCTCACTGTTTCGGGTTACAGTAGATTAAAGCAGCTGTCATTTTGAAATGCTGCCCATCCCCCTTATTTATCAGACTTAACTCCATATGTCGTCTTGTTTCGTAAACTCAATTTCCACCTCCGTGGTCACTATTTTGGAAACAATGAGGACGTAATTGGTGTTGTGGAGGGGTTTTTGTAGGATCAGGATGCCACTTTCTTCCGTGATGGGAATGCAAAGATTGTGAGCATCTTTTGACCAAGTACATTGATGTTAAGAGGGATCTATAATGAAAAACTGTTTTATTCTTCCGAATCCTTCTCGGGAGGTGGAGGTTAAAACTTTTTAAACGACCTTCATATATTCATATTCGTAATTTTTTTATAGTAATATTTTTAGAATTAATCTCGGAGATCATAGCTTGTATATTGTGAATTCAATTTTTCATACTATGCCACAGTTAGCGTGTGCCTAAGTAAAACTTAGTAAAATATCTCTATATCAAGCCGAAAAGAAAAATGTTATCATCAATGTGTATCGACAAACTTGGTATCGTTGCAACGAAAAATAAATCACCTTTACAGCTGTATAAGTTTTATTGATTTTTTTGTCAGTAGTTTGGAAGTTATGGAATTAATCAGATGAATGTCTCGGGTAAGTTTACGTTTTATTTTTTATTTATTTATTTTTTTTTTTTTTTTACTCTTTAAGCTCCCTGATATCTATGACAGCCAAGAAGCAATACATGAAACTGCTTGTTTGGAGTATTAGTGAAATAAATCAGACAGTTGTAGAATTTTAGCAAAAAGCTGTATTTTTATTTATACGATGGCCTATTTAGATGCGAACTAAACTTGGCCGTATGATACAATTTTTTTACTGTTTCTCTGTGTGTACGTTTGTTTTTTGTTTTTTTATTTAATGCAAGAATAAGTCCTTTAAGTTCTGTTGCTTGTAGTTCAAGCTTCTTTTAATCCATTCAAAATTCATTCAATTATTAAAATTCACATTTCCCATTTCTTGATCCTATTTATCTCCGGGAATTGAAAGGTTGGGTAGATTTATTATCAGAAAGCCAAAGATGTTTCGTTTTCTAACCCCGAAAAGCTACTCATATATAACAGGTAATAATAAAAGCACATAGTAAAGCGAATCCGGAAATGAAAACTTGGGATTGGATAAAGAACCTCAAACTTGACATGAACCTTTTAATATGATTTTAAAGCTTGGAGTGTAAGGGAGAGCTAGCGTTTAAGCTGTTGTATTCTTCAATCATACCCCCTCTATTTCAAATAAGTTTAACGTAATGATATAATTCTAAATAATACTAAATGCATTTTTTATTGTTGCATCTTTGCGCATTCTTAATATTTTGTTAATAATTGCACACACGTATACAAAAAAAGAATGAGTCATTAAAAAAACATGAAACTATAATTTCGTTCTCTTCTGCCTAATTCAGTTAAATATTTAAATCGGGAAAATTTAGCAATGAAAGCCAGGAGTGATAGGAAGCGCTAGAGTTCAACTTATGTATTTTTCAATTAGACTGTCGCTGATTCAATAAGGTGTAATCTATTTTATACGCGTTCTTATTTAGTTCCGTTAGTCTTTCTAATTTAATATAGTTAATTACATTAAAACTTAAATACTTGCTCCTCGAGGGCTCATATTTTTGTTAGTATATATAATGATGGTTGCTGCTTCTCGTCAAAAGATAGTCATCTTTCCACACACAAAAGATGACGTAGATGTGTAAGAATTGATATCTGGACGAAGATGGCAAGAATGGGAATGATGATAAATACTTCTGCAATACACGCGTGCTGATAACGCAATTGTTATCGTCGTAGAAAATGTAATAGGTGACCCGTGTTCCAAAACCTCGACGAGACTGTTTGCATTTCAGTTCGTACTAATTCCCTCAGGAAAAGGCATGAATCCATTGATTACTTTTCAGCTCTGGGTAAATAGCTGAATAGACTGGGTTCTTTTACTTTGTTGTAAGACAAATAGTCTTGGAGAAACTCTAACTTCAAACATGACTTTAAGATAATCTTGTATCACATTGTGCTCGTGGAGGAGGAGTTGGGTAAATACATATTGTAGTCTCTTCGACAAATATTTCAAAACTCTTTGCACCACACACACACACACACACACACACACACACACACATACTGCACATCTAACATGCCATAATAATAGCTTCCAGGAGGTAAGTACTTAGTCAATGAAAAGAAAAGCAAATTGCTTGCAGTACAATACCTATAATTACCGGGCAAAACCAATATCCAACTGAGGCATTGAACACTACAAGTGTCCATTTAAGTTTCCCCGGAAAACTATGACCGTATCAAGTAAGATTGTTGTACTTGATTTGAAATAAGTTTTCTTTCACTTCGATTAATTCTATTCAAATTGCCAGACTGAAATCATAAGTACCTCTGATTTCAGGCCTGTGCTTTATTGATTTTTATTCAGCTTAGTATAGTTTGGCACAAGGTCATAAGTTGAGTGAAATCGGAGAGGCTTACCTTCATTACAGCTTTAGTGAACTGGAATATTACTCCAAGTAATTGCAGTATAATTGGGCAAAATCTAGGAACAGCTTTCCTATATATGAATTACAATGTAACTTCACACACACACATACATGTATGTATGTGTATGTGTGCCTCATGTGTTTGCTTATGTTGGAGGCACTTGTGACCTAACCGTTATCGTCGCAGGAGGTGAATTCGGTTATCCGAGTTCAAATCCGGGACGAGGCTTTTTGCATTTCACATTGCACTAATACCCTAATGAGAGGTACGTGGTGCCTTCAATATGTTTCCAGACTTTTTTTTATACAGGCATTTAAAATTGTCTTAGACTCGTGAAAATTCAGTATGTTATTGCTATACATCTTATGAGGTGACTGACCAATTTTTATGATTTCAGCTTCAAAGGAACAGCTACAACAGCAATTGGAATACACCCTACTAAAGCCTGATTGTCACAGCTAGTGAATTTCAAAAATGCAATCTGGACCTGAGGAAGAACGATATGCAATAAAATTCTGTTTTAAACTTGGAAAAATGCCATAGAAACGCATGGAATGCTTCAGACTGCTTTTCGACCATCTTGCATGAATCTAACATCAGTTTTTATGTGGCATAGGAGATCCAAGGAAAGCAGGGAGCCTCTGAGGGATGATGAGAGGTGTGGGAGGAGTAAGGAAGTCAGTACATCACAGTTGATTGTCCAAAGAGTTAGGGTTACTATGTTGAGGTTTTAAGGGAGTTCAGGAAGAGATTCCGTCGGAAGAGGCCAGCACTCTTCAAATCGGGTCTGTGGCATTTCCACCAGGACAATGCACCAGTCCACAACTCCATCCTTGTCACAGACTATTTGATCAAGATGAGCATCAAGACAGTTCATCACCCTCCCTACAGTCCAGACCTTGCTCCCTGTGACTTTTGCTTATTCCCTAAGCTCAGAGGATGTCGTTATGAGATAACTGAGGAGATGAAAGAAGCTGTGACGAAGGTCATTGACACACTCATACTTCCATGGGATCTTCCAGAAGTTGTTAGAACGGTACAAGTGCATTGCAACTGGAGGAGGATACTTCGAAGGGGACTAGAGTTTCATGTGTGTACTATCAATAAAAGTGCCCATACGAAAAAAGTCTGGAAACTTATTTAATGATCCTCGTATGACGTTTACTATTTCTCTCCAGTTATGGGTAAATAATCGGGCAGACTGGGCTCTTTAACCTTGGTATAACAACCTGTCTAATTCAAATTAGATATAAACCTGGAGACGGATGTCTTTTTTCAACGTTGTTCCCGCCCAATCAAGCTTCATGAGTAGTGCTCCACTCAAACGACTAAACCCGGTTACGGGTCCTGTGAATGAATTAAGTTTATGCCACATATAAATGTGTCACTAAAACTGGTTTCGCAACAGATTAAATAATCCGTTGTAAACGTAACACTGGGCGTTACACAATCTACGGAAAATTAGGGAAATAGGTAATTTAGATTCTTATATATTATCAAATAGAAATTCAAATACAAGAATGACCTCCCAACCAAGAAAAAAATAACCACCTTTCTCTTTGTTATTATTATCATTATTATTATTTTAGGAGATGCGACCAAAGAAAACTTATTCGAACTTATTGATCTACTATGTACATATATTTCTCTGTTTTTAATGCCCCTGTCAGAGCCAACGATTAGGAGCAACAGCTTTCGTTGTTTCTTTTTTTAACCTAACTGCTTGAGCAGATGAAGTAGTTGTAGGAGAGTAAATTGCATAAATGTTCGCTTAACTTTAAATTTCTCCGTCCGCCATTATGTCAGGAATGAGGCATTTTGGCAGAAATAACTAGCGAGGAAAATGAATTGGGGGAAAATAAAGTGATGATTTTTTTTTCCAAACGTATTAATGTAAAGTTAATATCAAGAGCCTCTCTTTTTAGCCGGAATTCGAAGCCCGTTCGTCGTTTCCACTTTCTCTGGTAATAAGTTACACCGTCTTGCAATTACACATGCATATACTTACGCACGCACGCACGCCTACATGCACATTTATACATCGCTCTCTCCCTCTCAATATATATATATATATGCATATACACAAACACACGTGTATGTGTGTGTGTGTGTATATATATATATATATATATATATATATATAACAATCAAATCTAATTTTCAAACATCTCATTGTATTCTTCCTATTTTCTACCATTTAAATTGAATCAAACTTACAAATGTTCCTTATCAAAGACGCAGATAATTATGTATGTTTATTTACGCTAACTTTTCTATTAGATAATGCAAATTCGATTTATTGAATCTGTTATTCTCTTAAATTTCAGGTATATTTGCCAAAAACGTTTATATATATATATATATATATATATATATATATATATACACTGAGAAAGAAAGCTTCGATTACCAGTTTTAAAGCAGTGTCTTAAAATTGTATCGACAGATGTTCTCATTTTTTTTTTCTGAGAAGTTGGTATTTTTCCAAAACAAAGTGATTTGAATGACTTTCTCTTGCTTTCTTTAAATGCGTATTTTTCTTCATGTAAACCTCAAACCCCAAACTGTTGTCACTAAAACTAATGAGTTCTGGTTTGTCGTGCATTCAAGAGTTTGTTGGTGGTATCGTGCTGGTTCTTTGGCCTTAATTGATATCTCATAATGTTAGGCACCATTCATATTTATTCCATCTGTCACGTGATAGACATTGCCAATTTACGCGTTACTTGCCGTATCAAACAATTTCGGAGATATTTTTTAAGCAGACATCAGGACATACCTACATTGAAACTTTTATCCTAATATTAGAGTAAAGAATGTGATTCATGCTTTACATACGAGCGTAAGTGTAAGGTAAACACAATCAACCTTTATATTTGTTTTTTTTGGGGGGATGGGGGGTCACAAAAGGTGTGACGTTCAAGGAAATCTGTGTGAGAGAATGTCACTTCTTCTGTAGTCTAAATGGACTCAATTCTTCTACAGATCCACAATCTTCCTATTTTTTTCAAGTTTTTTTTTTTTTTTTTTTTTTTTTTTTTTGAGGTGGGTATTGTTCTAAGTGCTCCAGTTATGACTGATATTCCTAGCACCAATATGTTCCAGCTTTCACTTTCTTTTAATGTTAGTCTTTGATCCGCAGGTCTATTCTTTTGGCTGGGATTGAGTCATCCGTTCTTACTCTCAAAATTCCAAAGAAATTTTCTTTATTTTTTACTCGGACAGATTCAGATTTGTACCCATACCATTTGTCCGTGTTTAACTTGAATTGCACGCACAATTATCGGCAGATCACCTTCTCAACACAGTCGTACCTGCTCTTGCACTCTTTTTAAAACATTTAGCTACATTTGCTTATGTGGCCTTCTCTCTCTCACATATCCATCTATTATCTTGAGTTTTATCGCATCTAACTTTTGTGAAATTGCTTCTTATAGCCATATAATGGGATGCTCTCAAGAACTATGCAGTTTTCTCTTGATCCCCTCCGCGCAGACGTGTTCATGTCATATCATATGCAATGGCTTTATTATCGGAACTATTGGTACATATGTTTTTCCTCCTATTTTTGTTTTCTCGATTTTATTCCTTCCCTTTTCCTATCTACCCTTATTTGGTTTGGTTTTATGGCATTTAAACCATTGTAGGTTACTTAATGCCAATTCCATTTTTTATACATATAAACAGTTCTATTTCAAACTGTACAGTTCAGCATAAGTACGCAATTCAAATGTAAAAACAGTTCTATTTCAAGCAATTCAGTTTAACATAACTACACTATTTAGTTCTATTTGCGTCATAGAAAGGACTCTATCAGGTGCTATCACTCCGGGCGTGAGTGGACCAGGGAGTAAAGGCAATAAAGGAGTACTCCGCACTCCTGGAGCCTCACCATTAGATTATTTCGTGTCATATACAGGACACTCGTTGGGAGAGTCTTACCCGTCTGCCGAGATTCAGTTCGTATAATCTGAAGCCCCAGCCGACTGGCCATATCTATCCCTGTATTGTAACTGTTCCAAGAAGTCTCTTTTATTATTACTCGTTAGAGTTTTTCACTTATGCGTAAGCTGATGGTCTTTCACTGGAGATGGAGTGACAGCAAGTCTCCGGGACTCTTCTCAGTATTCTGACCGTTTTCAATAATGCTGTATTTTGGATGGTCTCCACTCGGCTGCCAACTTCCAAATCTCCCAGGCCCTTTAATAATCCCTATTTACCGTGCCAAAAGCACCAGTCACAATTGGTATAATTGTCACCTTCATATTCCATAGATTTTTCAATTCTCTAGCAAGGTCGAGGTACTTATCTCTCTTTTCACATTCTTTCAGTTTTATTCTGTGATCAGCCAGGACAGCAAAGTCGACAATTTTGCAGATTTTCTTTTTTTTTTTTTTTTTTTTTTTTTTTTGTTGATTATTATAAGGTCTGGTCTTCTGGCCGGGATTAGGTGATCCGTTTGTATATCAAAGTCCCATAGGAGTTTGTGTGTATCATTTTCAAGGACAGGTGCTGGGTTTTGCATATACCATTTGTTGGCATGGTCAAACTTAAATTTCTTGCACATTTCCAAGTGGATCACCTTGCCCACCCAGTCGTGTCTCGCCTTTTACTCGTTCTGTGCCAATTTGCTTCCTTATTACTACTTTACTTACCAGCGTTAGCTGAGGGTCGTTCACTGGAGCATGAGAGACAACAATTCTTCTCAAGTCTCCAGAACTCTTCTCAGTATTATCACCAACATCAACAATGCTGTAGTTTGTATGGTGTCTGCTCGAACTCAGTTTGGTATCACTGTCACCTTCATGTTTTTACGACTAAAAATTAATTTATTATTGGCAGTACTTCCCTTTCCAGAATTCAAACCCCACTGTATCAATATGTCATAGGGTGAGGGTTGTTGTTCTGAAGTTTAGTTTCAGGCATCGCAGTGAAGAGAAAGAAAAAATAATGTTTCTCTTATCGACTATGTAGAAATGTTCCACTTGTCATGAAGTGCACACATCTGATATGACTTTTGATTAGGATTTAAACTGTGACGTCTCCAAGTTGTTGGAAATAGGCCATTATTTCAGACACCAACATGCTCACCTTTTTTGGCTTTGAGGTGCAGAATAGCGAGGTTCAGTTCCAGAGCCCTATCTTCACAGGTAGCCCCTCTCCCTATCACCTCAAAAGAGTCATGTTCGGATTTATTGCTCAATGTCTGAGACGCACTTATCAGTGGTTAGTACCGATGGGCTAGGACAATTTTTGCCATTCCCTACTAAGGAAGGTCACTTCCTGGGAGGGTCCTAACGTCAAACCAAACTTGTGTCACACCCTGTTACTGTGATGGAGTGGATAAACCTTATCTTAGGCTCTAAGCAGACCATCGTAGATCATTTGTTATTGTGAAAGACTTGTACTCAGTTGCAAATGAAATTGTTCATTTATGAATCAGACTTGTTTTGCGATTCACATTGTCACTTTTTTACTGATTAGTAAATTATAAATTACGTCATTCTTGGTTGGGATTTTTGTATTCAGAAAGAGCAAGATCTGTCTTCTGCAATTTTATCTTTGAATATTTTAAGTATTTTTTTCTTGGATATTTTAAATATTTTTCCTTGTTTATTTTGAATATTTTTTCTTTCCTTAATTAAAACAAGAGATAACGACGCAAAATCTAGAATTGAAATGCCAAGTTTAAGGTCGAAGCGACTTACACCCTTTTGTAAAACAAGAACATAATTCTCAAACCACTAATGTTCTATCGTTGTTTTCACTTCTCTAACAGTGTTTCACACAATAGAAGAAAGTAAGCTAATACCAGAATATTTTATTGCTCATGTGCAAGCCTCGTCCTAACTCGACATACTTAGAAGCACAATCATTTTAGAAAGAATGCTTAGACGTCAGCCTCGTTTTAATGAAAAAAAAAAACGAATATTTGAACGTTCCATATCTATATGATGCGCTTCAAATAAAGTCAGTTATTAAAAATAAACCGAATCCAAACCCCAATTTCGAAAATTTTACACGAATTCGGGAAGTTGGCTTTTGATGGAGGTATAAATTATTTTCTGTTCTGATTGAGTTCGTATTTTATTCTAACTCCGGCTTTCATGTTTTCTTTTAAAGAAACAAGTCAGACGATTTTTGCTTCACAATAAAAGAAAGAGAATTATGAAAATTAATGGGATCCGAACATTGACGTTTATTCTTTGATAGATTACTTTGAAAAAGATAAATTGCTTAAGTTAAAAACAAAGAAATAAAGAGAAGTAAATAAAGGGAAAATGAATTCGGTGGATGCTTAATATTAAACATTGACAGCTTCATACTTCCTCAAAATACAAGATCGATAACATACATACATGAATACGTATATATAATTCGAGTGATATCATTACATATTTAATCTTTCACTACCAGTTTGCATCATGTATATAAAGCATTATTGCAATTATGCATATATATTGATAAGTTGATGAATGAATCCATAACACGTCACGTTGATATTAGCTGAAATTTTATCTGAAATATTCACTGTATAATATTCGATCTGTCTGATTAATATTCTTCCCTGAGTTAAGGATGAAGATTGTTGCACTAAATATTTGTTGTGGAAAATAAACGCTTTTTCTGATCATTAGACGATGAACATGCATGCATGTATGTATGGATGGATGGAGATACTATTTACCAACCCCTCCGCTCGGGCAGGATATGACACAAGGTCAATTTTTAAGCGGAGTTTAACAGGTTTGAATTCAGAGATATATAATTGCTTGCTGGATTAAATAAGACAGACACTTCGCTTCCGCCTATTTTATTGTTGATCCGTTCAAGTCTTCCTCTGAATCATTTGACATCTGGATGGAATGAATTCAAAAAGGTGCCGTATTAAAATTTTTTCCCACTAATTCTTCCTCATACCTCTCGTAATATTCTTCTCTTTTGTAAATTCGCCCCCCCCCACTGTTCTTCCTCCTTCTCTTTATATAAATACAAATGACTAGTCATCGCGTTTTTCATTTAAACGTTCGTTCATCCGAATATGACTCCACCTTGAGCTGAAAGCACTTCGGGGTGGAAATATGGCGTCTGCTTGAATTCATTCCATCCAGATGATGAACGACTCATTCGAAGACTTGAACGATCAACTCTAAGATAGGCTGAAACTAAATGTCTGTCTTGTTTAGTCAAACATGTTTAAAAGAGAAAATGTTGCCAGGACATAGAATTATAGTTATTCGTGAGATTGTTTGTACGTTGTGTTATTTCATTGTTTCAAATCACTTGGTGTTACATTGTGCGTTTCAGCCCAGCTAACGAAAAAAGTGGACAAACACGTCATATATATATATAACACTATTATTCGTGTGTTAAAACGTGACGGATCTGATAGTGTATTACTGAAATTCAACAGTCATTAAGAGAAACGAAATCCTGGGGTCATGTTTTTATAAGGTGGACCAGAAAGGGATAAAGCCTGAAGTCTCTCAATCTATGTCTCTCCGTTTCGTTTCCAACCATCAAACTGAAAAACCCCGTCATCAAATTTTACATATGTGTTCGTAATAGCCAAAGAAGATTCATATTTTCCTTAAACCTTCGTTTTGTGTTTTAATTTTCACCTTTTACTGAGGTCACACCTGACTTAATCACCTAAAGTTTTTTTATCTTTAGGCCGGTGTCGAAACTGCTCAGTGGAATCGAGTATTTTCACTCACTCCGTTAAAGTGTTTTTTACCGTTAAAAAGAGGAACATTACACAAGAAGAAATAAATGTTGAAATTAGCATACGGCATGAATTTAGGTAGGTTTTGTAGCTCTGAAAGCTATTTTAAACGTTTTCTAATAGAATTAAATGGTTAAATAAAAGATATAATTTTTCTCCTATCCTTTGAAAATGTTTAGAATTGGTCAACGAAATTGAAAAGGCTAAATTTCTTTGGAAAAATCTACCAAACTAAAATAGCCTTTACGAGTCATACCCTATAGAATATACAGCTCATGAAGTTTTGAAGAAGGTTAAAACTTCCTTAAGACTGAAAGGGTCATTCGGGGTCTTAAGTAAATTGGTATTCAAATTGCCGATGTTGGCAATTATTCTAAACAGCAATGTCGTGGTTTTTTTCAATTAACTTTATTACTTGAATACATAATTTTAGGATAGAAAAAATAGTTTATTTACAATTTAATTCTATTTGAATATTTAAGCCAAAAGAACTTTAACGCAGGATTAAATGAATACCTTGGTGTGTTGATAAAAATGAACCCTGCTTCGTTTTGTGTAATATTCCAGTTTCTAACTCTCAAAACCAATGATTAAAAAGAAACCCTTTTCACATTCTTATGAACTCTAATATATATATATATATATATAAGAGAGGGAGAGATAGTTCACTCAAAGAAAAGGCATCATTTGATGTCCCGAAATCAAGAGATGGAATCATCTTTGAATATAATACAGTCTCTCTCTCTCTCTCTTATATATATAGTGAAATGGTAGATTGTGGTGAATCGGGGACAAGATGATGAAAATAAGCGGAAAGGTAGGTAAATTAGACACTTACAAAAGATTTTGTAGTAATATTTCATTCTTTATTCAAGTCGAACCGTGCAATTGCATGATTTCTCATAACGTGGGCATATGTTCAATTTGGGTGTGTTCCTATCCGTGGTTACTTACCAGTTTAGAAGGCCAAATTAAAAAAAAATCCTTATGGGTATCTAAGGTTGTCTTTAAAACCATTCAGGAAACTCCTATAGGGAAACTGATAGACATCAGTATCAGCTCCAATTTTCTATTGGACAAATTTAGTAATATGGAGAGATACGATTTACTGCAGAGACATCAGCCGATCTACTGTAAAACTATTGCTAAGTTCCAGGCGCAAACCCAGGGTCTCACGAGCCTAATGCAACATATTAACACTCTGTTGTATAGAACAAAGGCTCACTAAAGCTTACAAGAGTCTCTCTCTCTCTCTCTCTCTCTCTCTCTCTGCAACTGCACTGAATCTTTTTAGACGTGTAGAATTTCGTTGTGTCTCTGTGCATGTGAATGCATTTTCTCTATCATCGATGCCCCTCTCAGCCAACAATATTAATCCTCATATTGAAAAATGGCACTCTGATTCAACACCCCAGGATCTATGATTGATGCTAAGGGTGACCTTTTAATGACCTCTGCTAAATGCATAACACATCGCCTTCGCAAACGATTGGTCACTCATTAGAGACAGAAAAACCACTTTTCGCTAAATCGAATTTTGTCCACCCCACGAATGATCCATCCAAAATCTTCGCGCGCAAAAAGCTCGACTAATAGCTTCATATAATCGATAACCACCGATAATCAGAAACGCCAGCACGAAGAGCTTTTCTCACTGCAGCCGGAATCGAAGATCGATTACTGGTATGACTTGATCAGACGGTAAGGCTGGACCTTGCATAAAATGTTACCGTTATTCGCTCATAAAGAAAGCTGCAAATTATGGAGCAGTTCTAGAAATGTGACCTCCAACATTTTTTTTTTTTTTTTTTTTTTTTTTTGCTGCTTTATTCGCATTACTGTTGTTTCATGTCCGGCGACGACATAACGTGACTTGCAATTGATTTTGAATCAATAATCAATGCTTACCCTCAAACAGCAATCCTCTAAAACCGGTCATAGCTATTGTTTTATCTTTTTTACTTGTTTTCTTTTGAGGTAATCTAGATTTAATAAGCTCGGTTGGTGCAATAATGTACAATAAAGATTTTCTCCCTGACTTATTATATGGGACGTTGATCTGACATCAATTGATAGCCCACACAATGTCATTTTGTCATAGCTATCACTTCGAGCAATTAAGTTTTATATATTGACTCTTGCAGTGAAATTTACATAATGTTATTCTTTCATTACTTCCTCCTATAACATTATTTGGAGCTTGGGGCGTTCTTCTGTTGACAAATTAACTTTCTCTTGGCAACTGCGTGACACCAAGAAGCAGTGACGTCATTTTTGCTTGATTGGTATAAATAAATGTATCATAAATCGAAAGGATAGATCGAATTTCACTGGCTAAAATGCCCGTCTATATCAGCTAAATAATCGTGACTAGAATCGCAGCAGGTTATTGAGAATTTGTGTTAATTAAAAATTTATACCTAAATTACAAACGATTACTGTAATTATACGAGATAAATCTGTGTAATAGAAATATAGATTTGTCAAGTTGATATTGTTTTTATTGAAAATTTTAAAAATATTACCAAGGTAGAATTTTTTAACTATTTCAAAAGTTTTTTTTTTTTTTTTTTTTTTGTCCAGATTTGTGATCCTAACTTAGCAATGATGCTATGTAATAATTTACGTCCAGTATAAATAATTATTTATAAATCCCATTAATGATATTTTATCTGTAGATAAATAAGCTTGTTTGTAACTGTGTATCTATCATACGTGTGCCACACTTGGTCATTACTTCAATCTAATAAGGGATTATTCCATAAAAAAAGAAGAGGTTTAACAAGAAAGAAAGAAACCAAGCGAAGAGTTGAAGAAAGGAACAAATGAAAAAAGCAGGATGTAAAAAAAGTCAGGAAAGAATCAGAAAGTGTACGGAAGAAAGTGAAGAGGAAAAGGTTGGGAAGAAAGAATCAAAGAGTAAAAAAAGGAAGAGGAGAGTGAAAAGGAAGAAGTGAAGAATAAAAGCAAAGACGTAAGGGAAAAATCAAAGAGTGAAATGGGGGAGTCGATGTAGGTAGAAATGAAGCGAAGAGTGGAAGGAAGAGATTAATAAACACGGTTGAAGATGGCGGAGAGTATAGAAAAATGAGGGATGGATACATTTCATGCATATTATAATGTTGTTTTAGGGTTAACGGGGCTTCAATTTTTTAAACACATTTTTTCATGCCTGGAAGCAGCAATAACAACAACAAAAAAAATAAATAAAATATAATGTAAAAAAAAAACAAGAGACAAATTTATGTACATGGTAAATTTTCCTAGCTTTCACTTACATAGGGGTAACACCTACGCCAACGAGGGTCCTAATTATGACACTAAACAATCTGATAGTGAGGTTCCAGTAATACTGGAGATTTGGGGAATGCGGAGTACCTCTTCAATGCCATTATCCCAGGTCCATTTTTTTAAACAGAACTATTTTTGACATTGACATTGTACTTATGCTAAACTGAATTGTTTGAATTAGAACTCTTAGGCTAAACTGAATAGCTTGAAACAAATGTTTTGGTCAATTAAACTGAGTACTCATGCTAAACTAAATTGAAATAGAACTTATTATTTGTATCAAAATGGATTTCGCATTAAATACCATAAAAAGGTTGATATGCCATAAAACCCAAAGAAACCAAGCTAACATATATATATATATATATATATATATATATATATATATATATATATATATATGGGTGTGTGTCTTAACATTTATTTCACATTCGAAAACAATATAAATTTTGTGCGATTGATTATGTATTGCAGAACTCATTGATTGCTTACCATTAAGAATTGTTCTGATCAAGAGAACTCGCTAACCTCTCTCGATGAAAGTCATTCTTTCCTTATTAGGAACATTTTTTTACATTAAAATCTTCCTCATATATATATATATATATATATATATATATATATGTGTATTATATCTAATAAGTATACATTTTGTTGTTCTATATCAAATAATTTGGCTCTCTATAAAGAAGAAAGAAACTCTTCCCAATTAATAATTCAGCAAACAAACTCTACAGTATATTAGAGTCTAAGCTGATATTAACTGTTTTATGCCTCAGCATTTTTTGATAACTTGCTTACATCTTTTGATGAGTCACAAAAGATTTCTATTTATGTAAGTGCGCAGTGGCTTATATATATATATATATATATATATATATATATATATATATATATATATAAGCAAGTTATCAAAAAATGCTGAGGCATTTATCAAAACATTTAGAGACAATTAATTTCCAATGAGCCCTAAATTAATAAGAAAGGAATTAGATACTAGTACCCAAATGCCATATTAGTGGCATTTACGAATAAAATAGATATGCAATTGTAAAATATATTTATAAGTGCCTTCCATCAGACATGATTTGACACACTATATCTTTTATAGTGGGGGGTTTTGGGAAGAGGGATGTTAAGCGCCAATTGTAACTCGTGCCCTGCTGGACTATGCTGGTCATAGGCTCACTGAGTGCAATGTTAGCCAAATGAACCTGCTGGACTTGAACTTACTAAGTGCAATATGAGTCTGGCACGAATGCCTGCTCATAGCTTGAACTAGATCCGAAGGTCTAGTGCTATTCTGTGCTATCAATAATTGTTCGCTCACCCGAAGGTGGCTCAACCGGAGCCAGGGGGCATTTAGCCTCGGGTTTACAATTGACCTTGATAACCCATCCGACACGAATGCTAGACGGTCCAGCTCAAAAGTCTGGTAAGTACGATAGGCAATTGTAATTACTCTTCTGAGAATTAGGTAATTACAACAATATTGGATTTGACTTGGCTAGTGTCATACTCTGTTGGATTATTTAATCCTGAAATTAGCCTTTTTCTTTAATAAAATCGTTTCACGACTGGGTGGGCAAGGTGATCCACGGGGAAATATTCAAGAAATTTAAATTTGACCATGCCAAATTGACAAATTGTATACGCACAACCCAGCACCTGTCTTTTGAAAATGATACACACAAACTCCTATGGGACTTTAATATACAAACGGATCACCTAATCTCGGCCAGAAGACCAGACCTTATTATAATCAACAAAAAAAAAAAAAAAAAAAAGAAAATAATCAAAATTGTCGACTTTGCTGTCCTGGCTGACCACAGAATAAAACTGAAAGAAAGTGAAAAGAGAGATAAGTACCTCGACCTTGCTAGAGAATTGAAAAAACTGTGGAACATGAAGGTGACAATAATACCAATTGTGATTAGTGCTTTTGGCACGGTAACTAAAGAATTATTAAAGGGCCTGGAGGATTTGGAAGTTGGCGACCGAGTGGAGACCATCCAAACAACAGCATTATTGAAAACGGCCAGAATACTGAGAAGATTCCTGGAGACTTGAGGAGACTTGCTGTCACTCAATTTCCAGTGAAAGACCATCGGCTTAGGCAGATGTGAAAAACTGTAATGTGTAAACAATAAGAGCTGCAAGTAACTATTTTAATGTTTATATTAATCATCTGTTTGAACTTATTTATATGGTTCCACATATTTTTAATACTAATAATTTCAAAAGGACCTATTAACCAATAGATAGGACCGTTAGAGGTAATACCACACCAAGTCCGAGTGAACGTTTGAGTAAAAGCAAGGGATACTCCACTCGCTACAAAGTTCAAAAAGGGGGTGTTCTCGTGGTGTAATGGTTAAAGCGACGACTACGGAAACGTTGGAAGCGAGTTCGAACTCTAATGGCGCTATTACGTTTACTTTCAGACAAATACCTTTGAGAAAGGTATAAGCCCCCTTATCCTCCCAGGTATGGGTTAAGTAGCATCACTGTTGTTCTTCTAGAAGGCTGGCATTCGCATTAAATAACCCACAAAGGTTGATATGCCATTAAAGCAAAGAAACCAAACCAAAGCTCAAAAACTGAAGCTTTACTACCCGGTGAAGTTGAATCATACAGAGCCCAATTTTCGCAGTAGGGATTTACACAGCTACAGATGATACAGTCAGCATATTCAAGGCCTCACCAAAAGGGTTTTCTTTTAGAAGGTTATCGGATTAGATCCTATGAAAACAAAAGAAGAATTGGCATTTTACATAACATCTACGATGTGGAGTAGAAGTGATAGAACTGTAAATAATATTAAACAACACAAAATATTTATATATAGTCACTGACAGCGCAATTGCTGTTGCTGTTCTACTCTGTACTGAAGTTAGATTTCTGCGATTAATTTAAACATTCGCTTCGCCGAGCCTCAGATTTTAATCTATAACTACAGTTAAGATCTCATGACCGTCCCTCGTTCTGTTCATATAAAATTAATTCTAGCCGTGGAAGAATTTCAAAAAGCCTCCTAAATATATTCCGCAGGATTGGGTCCGAAATTGAATGTTTTTTTTACTCAAAAGTCCAATGTTTCGGGTTATTTTATTTTACATTGTGACTTCGGTATTTTGATCTTGAGAATATAATATCAGATATTACGAATAAAAGGCTTAGTGTAGGACTATTCATAGCCTTTTCCTTCATGAAACAAATACCGTATTTTCCGGTTTACAAAGGTATTTGGCAGACTACCGCTGACTGCAACCAACCCAAGCAGGGAAGGTGTCAATTTTCAAATTTCAATAGATAATTTTCTAGTCATAATACCAGTGAATAGGTCACTGTGTGAGATTAGCATGGAATTATTTTCATGCAAAATGAGAAACATATATCAGAAATACAGTGTATCTGCTTCCTGAAACAGTTTGAATGTGATTTATGTTCCCTTTTTCTTAATGTGATCAAGTAAAGTGTGCGTGAGGGACAAAAGAAGAGTGCAAAAACTTGATAAGGAAATAATTCTATACTTAGCATGCGTACTAAATTTAGCTTGGTCTGGCAAAAAGTCGTGTAAAGCGTTGAACGAGAAACGATCTCCATACAAATCGAATCCTAAATGAAAACTAAAGGGGATTGGGGTTTTTCTTTTGCTTTTCTTAAACTTAAATGTACACCTCTTTATTTTGTTTGCATAGATTAAAATGTAAAACTTATTAAACAGTGTTCGTTTATTTTTTTGTTCTTTTATTTTCATCACCAAAACGTATTGTTTGGCTTATATTAAAAAAAACATTAAATTTCTAATTCTTAAAATATTTGTAAAAGAAATATAACTATTCAACGTTTTTTTTGGAAAAAATATTTTATTTCTATAAATTCACATTATCGTTGAGTCATAAGTCATATTTCCATGTTTTTCAATTAGCCTAAGCCACCTCTTGAATTAAATTATTCAGTTTATAAAATAAAAATACTTTTTAATGAAACTTTCCGAATCTTTGAATTTGTAGCAACTGCTAACCAGATAAAGAGTTGAATGAATAGGATCTTCAGTTTATTGCGTCGCATTCGCAACTTGGGGACGGACAATGTCTTGCAGCTAAGTTGCAGATCAAATTCCTTGGCTAGAAATAGATTTAGTTTCTGTTTTAATATGCCATTCTAATTAGTCAACTGGTTCACTGCAGCTTTTTTCTACCAATCGTTGTTTCGTTTATACTACATCATCCTTCAGAATTTCCTCCAGTTTATTCTTGAAAAAGGCTTGCACCTACTTTATGATTATCAATAGTATTCGCTGCTCTATGACTCCATATTAAGCATGAAGACCAAAATTCTTCTGTATTTCATATTCAGTTATGATTTTCACCGAGATATTAGTTTAAATTTGTTAAAATTCGACCTATACATGTGTATATACCGCATATTGTTAGAGTTGAATGAATGTAGCCGCCGGGCTTTTGTAGCCTAATCCGAAACAACTGTCGCGTTTTATGAAAGTCTTGCCTAGAATCCATGAATTAAGATGATTTTGAATATTATATAATTCTAGAGAAAAGCAGAAGTTCCGAAAAAGTTTCGAAATGAATAATTAGACACGAAGAGTAAAATATTAATTAAGTCTGGGCCAGCGTTGGGGCTTCGCTTCTTAGTGTCTGTTCTCTAAGAGGCCATTTATCAGGAGTTTGATAACGGATATTAGCCGACTTATTCACTCTTGGCTTAAATCATAATTTATGAAACCAATAATAAGTTAATAGCAATGTCTTCCCCGTGGAAAGCATTTAATTAAAAATTTAAGCCTCAGAGAAAATTGAATATAGTATCATAAAGTGTTCTTTAATTTTATTATATATTAGCCGACGCTCTTTTGCTGGACAAAGGAAGTTACACACACACACACACACACACGCGCACACACATATATATGTGAGTGTGCGCGAACTTACAACGGGAAGCGGATAAAAAAGCGGAAGTAACGTTTCACCATTCTTTTGTATGGATGTTCATGAAATTATAAATATCTATTAACACCACATAATTATCCAAAACTATTTGAACGAGTCAAGAGACGGCTGAAGAATCATACTGACAAGTTGTAAATATACGCAGGGAAATGATTTGGTTGTAGCTTAACAGAGCTTCCGTAATACTCATTAACTAAAAAAGTCTTTTAAACTAAAACTAATGATTGATGTGTCCATTTATATTTCGATAATAAAATAAAACCGAGTGATTTTTAATAACTGATCTGACCCTATCAAAAGTATAAAGAATAACAAAAACTTCGCAATATTTTGAATTTTTTAAGAATGTGATTATATATTTGAAAATTAATATCAAAATGATTTCATTTTTTATAAAGTGATTTTTGTTGGCGTAAATGCCCTGAGTTAGAGAATAAGGCAAATATCTGCACAATTTGCAACTTAATAGTAATGCGTGAGAATTCGTTTACACTCACTATCATTATAATTTCTTAAGAGAGATGACTACTAAATGCTTAAGAGATTCACTTACCGTAACATTATTCGTTGTATGAAATGGAATCAGCAACCCGAGTTCAAATACTGCATAAGTCACCGATGCCCTTGGGTAAGGGATTAGTCAGGTTGTCTTCCTTCCAGCTGTATCTAGTAGGGCAGCCTAGTTCTTTTGCTTTGGTCAGGAAATCAGTCTAGGAGCAAAACTCTGAATTCAAACTGCTTACTCTGCTTAAAAAAAATGACTTTGTGTCACATCCTGCTCGTACCGTAGGAGTTGGATTAATACGTACTAAATGCTTATTACATTCAGAAGGATAAATGCATTCTTTATTTATATATGTATTTATCTATCTATTTATTTATTTGCAGTTAATCATAAAGCAAATTCTATCAGTAAATGTGACTAAAGTATCAGTTAGTATAAGTTTTGTTTGTATTTATAATATAATTGTTTCATTGTTATTAAATCTTGGAACTCTGCTTTCTTTGCCCTCAAACACCCTATACCTAACTTCATTAAAAAACAACTAATCAACGAAAAGCGATTATTTATTAAAAAAATAATAAAAACTGGATATTTTTTCCTTTTAGTATATATATCTTCCATATAATTCAACATGTTAAACTTGAACTGAGCTCCCAAACATAGAATATTTTACATTATGTTGAAGTTGCTAATTTTTCACAAAATTAAACTGATTAATTATCCAGTGAATTTTATTCCCCATCCAATGTCGTTTCATGGAGATTTTACAAGAGGATATTAAAGAAACCAATCTAATTTTAGTAGGGATCATTTAGGATTAAATTTGTCATCGATGTAATAATTAGAGAAATATTGATTATATCTTAGTTATATGTTGCGTGGAAAATTATCTAAATGTAGAATCGACTATTGTTTTCCTAGCAACCAAATATAAAGCAGCAGTCATTAAATAACTTTTTTATCCGTCTTTTTTCCATTGCGTTCAAGGATGGCTACAATTATGGTCAACAAGTTTTCATTCGTTTCTAACGGGACCCCAGAGCGTGACTTTATTACTTTAGCTTTTAAAAATCTTTTTAAAAAACTTTTTAAGCTTTAAGCGGAACTTTTTATTTTCAATTTATGTATAGTTATTTATCAAACATAGTTGTAATACGAGGCCAGAAGAATGGGGTACCCAATGAGAATCTAACTTGCCAAAAATAATCTAGCTTACATCACATGAGGTAACCGTTGCTTACAGGCCTTAGACAGCAGCAAGTACAGAAAGTAACCGAAGTGGTCAACTATGTAATGACAGGCTTATCGCAGCTTTATTTCGGTCATTGAGCGAGAAACAGCGCTTAAAGAGTAACTTAATCCTAAGTTTTAAAATGTATGTATAATGTTAAACTGGTTCTTTTTGTCTGTTAGTTCAACAAATGGCCACGTCGTCTGGGGCTGCAGAATGCAGAGACTGCATCTCTGTAGAGAGGTAAAACCCCCGCAACTTGTGTCCTAAATATAACGCTAACCAGTCTGATGGGGAAGCTCAAGTAATGCTCCTTCAATAGTATCGCTCCAAGGTCCACTTTGGCCCAGGGTAGTAGCACCTGATAGGGTCCTATTTATAGGTCAAGCAGAACAGATTGACCATAAAACTGTACTTTGGCATTAAAATTAAGTGCAAGCAAATGACTTATGTTAATTTGAATAGTTTGAAATAGAAATGTTTGATCTTTTAACTGTATAAACAAATAACTGATGTTTAATTGAATTGTTTGTGTTAAATAACAATACTTGAAAACGTTTAATGGTGTGCAAACAAGTGATTAATAGTAAATAGAATTAATTTTATTAGATAGAAATAAGTGAAACCATTTAATAGCGTACAAAAAATGAGCACAGGCTCGATTTAAAATTTTACCGACAAAATGTTTAGAAATCATATTTAATATGTATTTGTATAAAAAGGAATTGGTTTTAAATAACCTACAAGGGTTAATGTGCCATTTAAAAAAAAACAGTTCAACAAAATATTTCTACGTTTTATATTAACCATATAAAGTAGGCATGAAAGCAATTGTGTTGACTAAGTAAAAAAAAAAAAAAAAAAAAACTGTAGCTGAAAACTTGCTCTATCTAATGATGTTTTTACAATCGCTGTATCTGTTATAGTTTTTGTGGAAATAAATGGGAGGCATTACTTTCAGAGCACTCTTCGTATTTTCGAGAAATAGCAGTGAGTTGATTTTAACCTCCTTGCTTTTGGCCGAGGCAATTTTCAGAAAGATGCTTCTTTAGAGACAGAGAGAATAGCACGTTTCTATTAGAGTTCATTGATTTTTTTTTTTTTACTTTTTGTCTATTCCCCTCTCTCTCTCTCTCATTCACTCTCTCTTTCTCTCTCTCTCATTTTTTTTCAATTATCGATCATTTCTATATCGGGACGTTAACACAGCTTGGTTGACTCTCGAAACAAAAGACTAGTGTTGTAAAGAGCAGCATAAAGAGTTGAAAAATCAACGCAAAGCCAATTTTAATTCCATGATTGCCAACAACAGCGAGTCGAATGATCAATGAGCTGAGATCGATAAGTGGTTCCCGGGGGAGAAACGAGGTGAAAGTCGAGGAGGATCCCTTTTGCGGTTTACATGCTGTTAGCATCATGTTCGATTGGGTCACAGGGGAGAAGTCACATTCAAAATTTTAGTATTATGCGGTTTTCATATTAACACGCTCGTACATATGTGCTAGATTCGTTTATGTAAGACATGTATATGTCATCCTGTCTCTAAGTGTATGTGAAAATATGCATGTATTTAATGCATGTGTCATTCTGTGTATGTATATTTTATGGTAGTGTGTGCATTTCAATGGAAGATTATTCAGATATATATATATATATATATATATATATATATATATATATATATATATATATATATATATATATATATATATATATATATAATGTCTGTTGTCTGATATTCAACTATATAATGAATTTTGATCTGAAAGTTTTGAATAATTTTAGATTGATGCAATTAACAGAGGTAGTATGTTAAGCGCATTATCAAGGAAGGAGATTAAGCGGAAAAAGATTCTTTCAACATTAGGCTACAGAATTAAGGATAAATATTTATTTTTCTCCAAATATGAAGTATGTATTGACCCGACTGCAATGCCAGGCGTAGGATGGGACACAAGGTCAAATTCTAAGCAGGGTATATCTGGTTAGAATAAGGTTTTCCTTTTCCTAGACTGATTGCCTTAACAAAGCTAAAGAACCTAGCCAGTACTTCTATTTACTCTAATATCTCCTAATGTGATGTACTTGTATCGACTGATAAACGCACAACCGTTTATATTACATGTGTGCGAAAGTTCTGTGGGTTTTAAGGAAAATAAACTGAATATACAGTTATAAAGTTATTTTCGTGGGAAGCCTATGAACTTAGCAGTAATATTTATAATCATTGATTCTGACAAAAGTTTAGACATCCCCATTCTGGGAATATCAAAATATTCATTCTTGTATGAGCCAGTTATATATATATATATATATATATATATATATATATATATATATATATTTATATTTATATATATATAGAGAGAGAGAGATGTAGATCTTTGTGCAAAAAATAGTGAACGCATATCTCTGTATTACTTCGTGAATATTTTTGCACGTATCACCTTGTGCCACGCAAAGCTCTCTTAAATCATACGTTACAAAAACATGTAATATATAGCTGAATTTTGTTCGTTTGTCCATGATCTTCATAATTGTGTCATTAAAACAATAATTTCTTTATGCAGAATAGAAGATTCGAGGAAGCCATATTTATTACTTGACAAACTTAGCCAACTCTGTAATGAAAAAGACTAATTCACATATTTTGTTTTAGTATTAACTTTGCCAAAAATAACTATTTTAGTTATTTATTTCCAATTTTACTTTTTAAAGTATCCTGTTTTTTTTAATTTTTTATATAAGTGATTCTTTTAATGATAGATTTTAAGATGATTCTTGACTGTGATAGTGTTATCAACCTTGATCTTTCAAAGTGTGTGTGTGTATATATATATATATATATATATACCCACCCACTTTCATAGACATATAAAAATACATACATACAAGTATTATTATGCCTCAAAGTAACTAATAAAAACATATATATATATGTGTGTATGTGTGTATTATATACATATTTGTATGTATTAGATAAACTGTGGCATAATGTGAGGAAATTTGTGTGCGCATATATACGTGGGTGTGTGTTTGTGTTATATATATAGTGTCATGTTTCTATATATAGGGTGTCCACAAAATCTCAGTCCGTTGAGAGTAGGAAAAAATCCTTTGCTGATTCTCTTTTTGATGTAATTTTAAAAAAAAATTTCTAACATTCTATACTTGTCTTCTAGGAGAAATGTTTGGAGGAAAAACGTTTCTTTTTTTTTTTTTTTTTTTTTTTTTTTTTTCAAATTATTATTCAGTTTAATTTTCCTCTTTTAGAATTTGTAAACATAACCAATGAAAATACATAAAATTATTCACCGATCAGTTTGTAATTTTCCAAAATTATTTTTTTTCGACATTTATATTCTACTATCAAGGTGAGTACCAGTTAGCAATTTTTCACTTATTTCTATTCTAACTCTATAGTTGTATTGATTTAAACACTGTCGTTGTTTACAATACAAGAGACAACTTTTCTTTGCTTTCGTGTTTTCTCAACAGAGCAGTACGTCCGAGTGTTCACACATTCTTTTATTTCTCTATCAATGGTTATTGTATGCTAAAGATATTGTTATATATTGACCCTCGACCGAGCCGTCAATCAGGAGATGCATCTGTGTAAATAAGCGGAAGAAGAGCGGAAGCAAGTGGGCGTTATGAAAGAATATAGGCAGGTGCAGGCAGCAGTTGAGTTAGTTGGTGTCAGGAATGCCAGAGTGAGAACCAGTTTACAAACTAAGAGCTACGTCCCTCAATAATCGCCCGGTTGAGCGACCCCAACCAACTTACGGAAGAAGTGTTGCTATGGTCAAGAGAAAAAGTTGGGTCAATATATCAGTCTGTCCCTGTCTCCACTCATCTCTCACGTACCACAGAAACATCGAGAATAAAGTGTGAGAGATATATTTTTGTAAAGAAGTGTGTTCGTTCGTTCATTGAAGTTCGTCATTATCTTTGCTTATATTATCGTTGATTATGTTTCCGCTTATATATTTATATTTGTATATGTATGTGGGTATACAGCATTTTCTCAATCTCTTATTAAAGCGAAGGGAATATAAGGAGCTTCTGTCAGAATTCGAACTTGGTTCGCTGGTTTCGTTTATGATAATACCCAGTATTCCATTCCCCACACAACCGTAGGAGTGGTCACGTTCTATAACTTAGTAGGACATCGGAATAAGTAAAAGTTAGCGACCATAGTCGAGGGTGACCCGAAGGCTCCCTTTTCGATAGCTACTACACCAAGGTGTAGGGGAGGGCGCTACTCCATTCCCTGGATTGCTCCACTTTACCCTTGAACCGTACCTTATAATGCTGAGTGTTAAGCAAGGTGGTATCAAGTTCCATTTTTAAAGTCTTTGGTATGACTCGACCTGGGATTGAACCCAGATCTCCCGGGCCATTGGCGATCCTCTTCCATGGTGCCTCTGATGGTAGAAGATGTAACTTGGAGGTACCTATCTCCTCTCTACATTATTTGCAACAGGTTATTATGGATCACATGGCACCAGTCATAAAAGACGATATTTGACGTATAATGGACTTTACAGTCAATCCTTTCAGCAGTTCAGTCAACGACATAAACTGTTGCACAACCTACACAGATCTGTTGCTTAAAGTAGTGAAGGCCTGTGTAGATGAGCTGATTACCGATGAATGGTGCACAAATGCGCCACAGATTTTCTCGAACAACAATCCGCAGGTTTTGAATTGAGGATTTGTTCCTTCTCTTGACTCACTTGCCTAACCAAGGCTTGAGAGTCTGACTTCCTATTTTACCTAAAGCTGAGGGAAGAAGTGATGGATGCATGCCTTTCCCCGGAGTATTAGCACGGTGGGAAATGCAAGCATCCTGAACATGCCTTGTCAAGTCCATTCCCTAAGGATGATAACCGTTATGGCAAGTGTGTATCCATTTATATAATACACACTCACACACATACATAAATGTATCGGTTCATACATGTAAACATGCATGTGTTTGAGTATGGCATGCTCTCTCTCTCTCTCTCTCTCTCTCTCTCTCTCTCTCTCTCTCTCTCTCTCTCTCTCTCTCTCTTATGTGTGTGTTAAAATGAAACGTGTTTATGCACACGGCTGCCAGGAAAATTACCATCTACTTTTCGCATATATGAATGAATAAATGATTAAAACTCATGTTCACTTTAATATATTCAGAAAGACAAACACGCCTGCACCTGACTATGGATATCTTGTCTTCCAAGTACGGCGGCCTCGCACACTGCCTTGAAAATCAGCATTTAAAGATCTGACTTTTATCTATACTCACAAACCCAGCATTGATGCCTGTTGAAAATACACTATTATCTTTCGGTTGGTTGGTTTCTTGTGTTTTATGACATATCAACCTTTGTAGGTTATTTAACGCCAAATCCATTTTTATGTAAATAATCTGTTCTTTTTAAAACAATTCAGTTTAGCATAAGTACACAGTTTAATGGTCAAAAAAATATCTATTTCAAACTATTCAAGCAGTTATTTGTAACAATTCAGTTAAGTGTAAATACAGTTTTAATGTCGAAAAACAGTTCTATTTCAAATAATTCACTTAAGCATAAGCACGCAGTTTAAATGCAAGAACGGTTTAATTGTCAAAAACATTTCTATTGAAGTTATTCAGTTTATTCAAACAATTCAGTTTAGCATTAGTATGCTGTTAGTTCTATTTAACCCATAGATAGGGCCCTATCAGGTGCTACCAATCTGTGGCAGAGTGGACCTGGGAGCAATGGCAATAAAGGAGTACTCCGCATTCCCAAAAGCTCCAGCTCCAGCTCCAGATTGTTTAGTGTCATATTCAGGACACTCGTTAGGGGGAGGTCTTACCCCTCTGCAGAGATGCAGTCAGTGTATTATCTTTCGCTAAACAAGTAATATATATATATATATATATATATATATATATATATAGTTTATTATAACACAGTCACATTAATGGAGAGCCATAGAAAATCGAACTGATTACACTACCATATTTGAAATGAAGTAGGTCTCAATAAATATCGCTTCACAATAGTCTTCCATCACTCCTGCGTAAGGGTGTGCATTTTTTTTTCTTTTGGTCTATACTTATTGATCAGCTTGAATTAGTTTGATACCATAATTCAATAAACCGTTGCTCTAAAAAAACTGAACTCAGTAAAAGTGTTTTGCAAGGCAAGTTTGCTGACTATCATCCGGCACCAAGCTCTTTAGTGACACTATTAAGTCTGTGTAAATGCATCTATGAATGAACACTGAGTTTCCCATACGTTTATACACATATTTACAAGTATTTATATGTGTGTATATTCAGCTGTATGCAAGCACAAACATAGGAATTTTTTTCTTTTCTTTTGACTAACAGTGTCACAGTTTTCGGTAAAATTTATGCCATTACAAATCTGTCCTTTTAGCAGATTTTCTTTCAGTTTTTTTTTTTCTGTAGATTTTTGCTTATATATATATATATATATATATATCTGCCGGGTTTTTCCCCACTACTTGTTCCGACCTAACTCATAAATAAAATAACCCCAAAAAACTGTTGAATGAAAATCACAAACTTGGGTGTCGCTATCCATCATGTATGAATAGACGGCATTTCGAAATCGGAATAAATCAACTGATTCCTTTCATTCCTTCTTCGTTGCAGTGATTCCCCTTTTCCTACTTTTTAGCATTGATTCTTAAGTTCGTTAACTTAATCAAATTATTAATTCTATATTTGTGTTTTATAAAAGATGCTTTTGAGTTGTTACATTCAATTTATGAATGTATATTACTTAAAGGCACATTGGACATATAGGCGAAAAAGTTGCACTTCGGTCTCAGTTGGATTATTCAGCAAATACTGATGGCCAACGGAAGTAAAGGCTAGTTTGTTTTTGATATTTTTTGTTCTTTAAGAAGGAGCATGGTCATCCAATGTAATCGACTGAGTGTTTTTTTTTAATGTTTTTTGGGGGGTGGGGTTGTGTGTGTGTGTGTGTGTGTTTTTTTGTTTTTTCTATCATATCTGTCATCAAACTGCCATACCATGTATTTTCGCGAATAAGTAAACCTAATTATTCGGTTAAAAATTGGCGGTAATTTATACTTACCATAAATTCAGTTTCCCTTCTAAACTCGTTTTCTTATCAAGTGTAAGAGACCCAGTCTTCCTTATTATTTACCAGCCTAGTCGGCTTGGGCTCTTGAATACGCCGATTGCATCTCGGCAGAGGGGTAAGACCACCTTCTAACCAGTATCCGGGATATAACACTAAAGTATCGAATGTTGAGGCTCTTGCCCTGGATCTTTGGGGAATGCGGAATATCTTTTCATGGCCATTACTCTCAGGTCCACTGTGACCCGGAGTGGTAGCACCTGATAGGGTTCCATGAGTCAAATAAAACTGTTTGATCATTTAAACTGCGTACAAACAAAAGAATATTTGATTGAATTGTTAGTGATAGCAATAATTTCAATAATTTAACTGTGCGCTAACGAATAAGTTATGTTGAATAGAATTATTAGTGTTAATTAGCTGTACTTGAAGTTCTTTTACTGTACCTAATGAAAGTGTGTTTGTGATGCTTGAAACCATTTAAATATCAGCCCAGTCAGCTAGAGTTGTAGAATACATCGACTGCATCTCTGCAAAGGCGAAAGATCCCTCTACTAACGTGTGTCCAGGATATAACTCTAAAGAATCTGATGGAGAGGCTTCAGTAATACTGGAGCTTTGGGGAATGCGGAGTACCCCTTGACATTGCTCCCAGGTCCACTCTGACCCGGTGCGATAACACTTGATAGGGTCCTATCTATGTTTGAATAGAACAAACTGTATGTAAGCAAATGACTGATGTTAAACTGTGACTGTTATGTAGCAATACTTTAAACCACTTAACAGTTTTGCAAAAAAGAGAAAAAAGCACAGGCTCGTTTAAGAACGTTAGCTACAAAATGTGTTTATACACATGTATTAAATATATATATGATTTTTAAACAGGATTTGGCATTGAATAATCTACAATTGTTGATATGCCAGAAAACCAAGCCAAACCATTCAACTGTGCAAAAAAATTCTTGTGTGCAAACAAACCAGTACTCTCATGCAAAAAATAAGATTACCTACAAACTATTGACTTACAAATCTTATTTATAACCATTTAACTGTAGGAAAACAAGTATATTCTGGCTCGTTTAAAAATCTTATTAACAAAATGTGTTTACAAATCATATATTCAATATAAATGTATTAACAGAATTTGTCATTAAATAACCTACAAGCGTTTATATGCCATAAAACCCGAGTAACCAATTTTTGATAATATAATAATCGAGAATCCGGATTCAGAGCTGATGGATTTATATAGGTATCATAAATTGGATTTGGTTTTTACAGATTTTTGGATAATATGTGGAAACTTTCACTGGGACTCTGCAATCTTCAAGTATTCTATCAGAAAAAAATTATTTCGGGAAGACGAAAAAATAAATACTATTCAATTATTTAGCAGCATAGGCCCAGCCATTACTTCGTTAAAAATTCTTTCAAGTTTGGTGTTGTTATTTATACCACCGGGCAATAAGATTGAAAATTATCTTTACCCATAAAATTTATTTTAACGACATATACTATTTTAGAAAATCAAGAAAAATTATCTTCGATGACTGAATAGAAACGATACTACATATATATATATATATATATTATATATAGTGTGTGTGTACGTATTTACCAAGGCCTCAACATGGCCAGGATGTGACACAAGGTCACTTTTAAAGTGGGGTTTGAATTCAGTTTTTCATTCTCCTTGGCTGATTGCCTTAGCAACGTTAAGAATCCAATCTGCCCTAATATTTATCCATAGCTGGAGGGAGAATAATTGGATTCATCCCTTCCCCAAGGGTATTTGTGTTATGTAAGAATGCAATCAGCTTCGTCCAGGATTTGAACTCGTGTTTCCGTGTCCTTGACAACGATGATAATAATTTCACCACGGACACCTTATATATTGCGTGTAATATATGAAGGCAATCAAAAATATAAATTTGAATTAGATATATATATATATATATAATATATATATATATATATATATATATATAATTTTTTTGTTAGTATTCTCTGGCTTTTGCTTTCTATCTCTTTCCAAACACGCACATGCGTGTTCGCATACGGCATTTAAGCTTGATTAACTATAATCCTTCCCTCTATTGAACGATTTAAAAGCACTTAAGGCGAATTCCCTATTTGTTCTTTGATACTGTTAATAAAATCCCTTTTTTTCAATAGAATTAATCTCCGATAAGCTCCTGGATAATCTGGTAGAATAATGCCAATTTATCCATTTATTAAAATAGGCATATTATGGTTGGAGGTTGCAGTGCTTTGTGTACCCAAGTACATTGGTGTATAGATATTTGTGCAAACGATAAAAGCTGCCTTTTATTTAGCACGCAATTAATAAGAGCTCTATTAAATGCCAATCTAATTGAAAGAGATTTGCCCGCTCATTTTATGAGATCGTGACCCTAAGCTTTGCAAATCCCCTCAGATATTTGGGTCCAGTTTAAATTTAATCTCCTTTTGTTTTTCACTTAAACAGAATCGACAAAATATTTAATCAGCTTCAAACCATGTTACTTAAACCACAGCCTATGTTAATGGATAAATGAGACAAAAACTCAGTAATATGTCCATTGATATTGCAGAATAGCTGCATTTCTTTGGTATCTATCAATTTTAGCTTGAAAAAGCACATAATAAAATTTGGGGTCGCATCAAATTACAAAATGAGCAGGGCCTGCCGCATTTAACATGCCGGGTTCGAGATCTTCATTTTTACCTATTTTTGAAAGCTGACATTTGGCAGCAACTGGAAATAGTCTGGATTTTTTGTTGCTTTTTTTTTTGTTCCTTTTTATATAAGATATAACTGGGCTATTGGCCTAATGTGTACAGTGTTCGCCTGTTGTCCAGGAGACGAGGTTCAATCCCAGGTCAAGTCATACCAAAGTCTTAAAAATGGTACTTGATGCTGTCTTGCTTAAAACTCAGCATTATAAGGTGCGTATCAAGGGTAAAGTGGAGCAATCCAGGGATTAGCTCTCCCCAACTCCTCGGTGTAGTAGCTATTGAAAAGGGAGCCTTCGGGTCACTCTCGACTAAGGTCACCAATCTTATTTTTTTACTTTATTTAAAATGCATTGCCCAAATTTAATGTCAAATTTGAAGTTTTGTTGTTTTAACTGCGAGAAAATCACAGTTAGTGGGTAATAAAAATAATGAAAAATTCTGATAACTAAAACAGGTTTTAGACGATCTAAATTTATCCATTTTTTTAAATATTTTATCTAGAATTACTGTGATTATACTGAGTATGCGCATGTACGTACCTATATATATATATATATATATATATATATATATATATATATATATATATAGTCATCCACGGACAGTTTCGTTCTATCAGAATACTTCAGTGTGGCTAGACACGTAGGTCGCTCGAAGTCGGGATCGAAACGCATCCAACTTTACTTTAGAGACTAATATATATATATATATATATGTGTGTGTGTGTGTGTTTAGTTTCTTCTTTGATGGCATATCAACATTCATGGGTATTTATATGTGTGTGTATATGCATATGTATTCTGTATGAGTATATGTATGCATGGGCATAAGTGTGTATGTGTGTATTTATTTATTTTATATATATACATATATATGGGTGTGTGTATTCTGTGTGAGTATATGCATATCTGTATATATATATATATATACTGTGCGTATGTGTAAATTGTGTGTATGTGCGCGTGAGTGTATGTATATAATGCAAAATCTTGATTGTAACTCTGTATAGAAAATATTTAAAAAAACATATATCATCGTGAGATATTTATTTAACAATATATTTCAAATGTTTTGAAAATAAAACAATTTCGCGCTCAATTTCCTAACGAAGGATAGTTTGTGGGGTCTGCATCGGGCTGAATTTAATTGTTCATTAAAATGATTGATAAAATGGAGGTAGCTACAAAATTATAATTGGAATGTTTCTCCATTAAGAACTGCCACAGTCATTAATGACCGTTTCGTTTGTGCGTTCAAGTTTGCATCCTACAATGCTAAAAAATTAAGGTTGACCAAACGAGATAATTTATTTTAACCATTATACATATACATGTGTGGGCGTATCTTTGCAATCTTGTATCTATAATATCTGGTTCATAGAATTTTCTTAAAGTTTACATTTCTCGATTATCTAATTAGTATTGTTTAATAACCAGACATGCAGGACACTGCTGGAGAAGTAGGGACGAACTCATAAGAGATGTACTCTTATGGACCCCCACTCATGGCCGTGCGAAGCCAGGACGACCAGCAGGAGCATACATTCTGCAGCTATGTGAGGATACGGGATGTTGTCCTGAAGACCTGCCTAGGGCGATGAACGATAGGGATAAGTGGCGAGAGAGGGTCAGGGATATCCGTGCTACCAGCACGACATGATGATGATGATGATTGTTTAATAATTCTCTTATGAATGTCCTAGAAATATACTAAAGAATATTAAAACTATGAATTCTTTTTAGATTTTTCTTTTATAATTTTAAGATCCAGGTCGTATTTTCTATATCTTCTGTTGGAACTTCAAATAAGATTTCTAATAATTTAATTTCTCTGGGGAACTTTCTTTATAGAAACTGAACTATTTTTCGTGTCAAAAGATATTTAATTGGGGGTGTTGATCTCTTCTTTGGACATTATCAACAAAAGATTAAAATCAGTATCGCGATAAAACTCATGTTATTTCCAACTCGATTTTAATCATTTCCCTAAGCGCATTTTCAGCATATATTGCAAGTATTTTAAAACCAATTATATTCAAGTATTAGTATCTCATCAGTCTCCTAAGCACATATATTAGAGGGAGTCCCTATAGCGTCAAGGCTACCGTGCTGGACTGTGAAATCGTAGTAAGTTAGTTCAAACTCCAGTCGCGCTATGTTAGGTTACCTTTGGGACTATAATATCTTTGGAAAATATAAGAACTCTCTCATCAGCTATGGGTTAAACAGTACTACTACTCTTCTACAGGGAAGTCTCCGTGGCTTAGTGGCTAGTGTGCTTGTATGCGAGTTGGAACCCATTCGTGCTATAACGTTAACTTTCGGATAAACATCTTGGAAAAGGTAATAACCTCCTGTTGGAGAGTTGCTAAAAACTCTACCAGATGGACTGGTTCATAGCCGTAAATAGTCTACGATTAAAGACTTCCAGTGTTGATTTAATAAGCTGATTAAAATTCGGACTGATCTTACTTCGTTTGGCTATACCGCATTTTGACCCTCCTCTATTTCTTGTAAATTACCTTGTTAATTGTTTGTATCTTATAATACTCTTTTGTATCTATCCGTTAGCACCGGATACTGGTGCGGAACAAATATGTTAAGTACTCATTCTGTTGTATATTGATCTCCGACCAAACCAAGCTATCAAAATAGGAAATGCACCTGTGTAAATAACAGGTTCATCCGGTCGAGGAATATCACCTTGACTGTCGAGGGGTTGAGTTGAGTGCGAAATTGTGACGCTCGCAGGAAGAAGAGTGGGCGTCAAATTGTTATATAACCCCGGCGACAGGAATTTAAGGTCAGTTGGAGAAAAGATGCTGTAGAGAGAACCAGTACCAAGCGGAGGGTGCCCTCAGGACCTCCGGTTGAGCAGTTGGAGTTCAGAGCCTCAGATGAGTTGGAGAGAAGATGCTGGAATGAGGACCATGTCCCAGAGAGACTGGGCCCAGGGTCCCCGGTTGAGCAGCCCAGGAGAACGGGAAAGAAACGCTGTAATGGCCATAAGAGTGGGGGTCAATATGTTGCAGTTCTGTTCGGTCTCCTACTCCCTCTCACACACAACCCTTTCAATAAAATGAGAGGTAAATTTTTCTAAAGATCTGTGTCCGTTTGTCTTCATTGCGTCGTTATGTTTCTGTATGTATATGTGTTTAGTTGTTCATGGCAATACAACAATTCTTCTCTGTGAATCATTCACCTTGACTATACAACTCCTCTTTATTCCCCCCCCCATCTATGGGTTAAATAGTACTGATGCTGAAGTTCTACAAAAATGTCTTTCCATTAAATAACACTTGAAAGTTGATACCCCATTAACCAAAGAAACTACTAGTTTTCAACTGCTTTGTATGGTCTCTAGTTTTAAAAATAAACATTTGGCAACTTGTTTTCCCATCGTACAAACACATACGAGAATGCTGCTTTTATTCTTAAGAGAGTAATGAACAGAGAATAAAACATTAATTATCTTCAATATAGTCTCCTTGGCACTCAGAACGTTTCGGCAAATATTCCCTTTTCTAAACACCTCTGAACCTTCTCTTTTGATATGTTATAAATCTTCGATTATGCACCGCAATATATAAAGAAAACACTATCGGGAAATGGACCAAAGGCTGCATCCTCCTCTTAAGAAAGTTGACTTCGGAATTGCAAAGAACCGCAGAGACATATCTATAACTGTTATATCTGTTAAGGTTTATCATAACATGTTTTCAATAATATCCAAACTGGAATCTAGAGAATTCTTAGGGAAAATCCGACCAGCTTTCTGAGTAATTGATGCTCAACTTTACATATAAATTTCGTTCAATCATCGAAAAAGAGTAAGTGCAAAAATATTTCGAGGTAACATTGTTCGTCGGTTTTTCCAATGCATTTTCTTCCATACAATGCAAGAAGATGGAGCAAATACTACTTGGATAAGAAACTGTTAACGCTATAATGATGCTTTACAAAAACACGAAAGCAATTGTTCGCTTACTCATGGTGACACCGACTTCTTCGACATAGTTGCGAGAGTCTTATAAGAAGATACATTATCACCTTATATATTTCTAATCTGCCTTGATTACCAAATGATAAAAGAAAATGGTTTCACATTCAAAAAAAGACAAGAAGCAGAAATCTCCCGTAGAAACGCAGACTATGCATATGATCTAACGCTTCACGCAAACACACCTGCCAAAGCAAAAGCTTCACTGTATAACCCGAAGCAAACAACATGAGGCATTGGTCTCTATGTGAACACAAATAAGAGTTCATATTTTATTTTTTTATCTTTTTTAAAAAAGCCATCTCCACTGTAAGTGGCAAGCCTTTGAAATTTGTTGACCATTTCTCTCGCTTCAGCGGCAAGATCTCGCCAATACTTATTTACCAACACCTCCGTTCGGGCAGGATATGACACGAATTTTTTTAAGCGGAGTTTTACAGGTTTGAATTCAGAATTTTCCTTCTCCTAGACTAGTTGCCTCGCCAAGGCTGAAGAACCTAGTCTGGCCAAGATCTCACCAATAGAAAGTTATGTCAGCATAGGGGAAGCGTTGACTGCTATTGACAGGTTGTCGGTTACATGAAAATCTGATTTCTCCGCTAAAATAAAATGGAATTTCTTCGAAGTTGTGTCTGAGATAGAACTTCTGTATGGATGCACCACATGGACTCTAACAAAAAGCATGGAGGAAAAGCTACATGGGAACTGCACAGCAATCCTATGTGGTCTTTGGAACAAATCAACAGATGTGCAGCCACTTACCTCCCATCTCGCAAACTATCCCAGTAAGACGAGCAAGTTATGCTGGACCCTGCTGGAGAAGTAAGGACGAACTCATTAGTGACGGTGTCAGTAAGACTCCTACACATTGACATGTTGGAATTGACCGACCGGCAAGGACTTACATGACTCAGTTCTGTGTGGACATAGGATCCAGTCTAGGGGACCTACCAGGAGCGATGGACGATGGGGACAGAGGGTGAGAGAGAGTCGGGGAACTACCAGCTATCAGCACGTTTCGTTATATTTAAACAACGGATGAGGAAAAATGATATGCGGAAAAAATATCGTTTAAGAACGTTCAATTTATAACGTTTAAGAGCAAAATGACTCGTCTGCTGGCCAGCATAACTACATAAAAGTTAAAATAGTTCTATTCTTACCTTTCATCCAAAAAATTGTGTAATTGTGTTATAAAAATGTTTTTCTTTAATCTGAAGAGTACTCAATTCGGGTGAGTATAGCAATATAAAACCTAG
This sequence comes from Sepioteuthis lessoniana, assembly GCA_963585895.1. Lineage (NCBI taxonomy): Eukaryota > Metazoa > Mollusca > Cephalopoda > Myopsida > Loliginidae > Sepioteuthis > Sepioteuthis lessoniana. The sequence goes on from OY757905.1 coordinate 45,596,842, forward strand.
AATAAATTGTTAACTCGTCTCTATCATCATCATCATCATCATCATGTCGCGCTACCAGCACAGATCTCTCGGACCCTCTCCTGCCACCCTTCTCTATCGTCCATCGCTCCCGGTACGTCTTCAAGGCTACACCCTGTATCGGCACAGAGTTGTTGTATATAGGTTCTAGCTGGTCGTCCTTCAAGAATTCGACAGATAGTCAAATTTTGAGATGTCGTGGATCGATTTCTCCAAAAGCCATTTTGGTTTTTCCAGAGTATCTTCTCAATTATGGGTTCTATATTACATCAAATTCCATGCATTTGGAAAAATATACAATCTTCAGATGAAACATGTGACGTGTTTGTATTTGTCAAATATATTTTCGTTTTACAATGAATTCAGTCATCATGAAGAATCTTTTGGGAGCTTATGTATATTTTTTAACCATATATTTAGATGGCCATGGCTCATTTGAAAATATTTTAATAATGACCAGGTTCTCCTCTTCGTTTTCTTTTAAAACATCTCAATCAAAACGATGATTTCCATGAAGTTTTTTTTTTACATAGCCTTTTTATGAAAAGATGTATTTAGAAATGTATCGAACACTAGATAATAATAATCTAATTTTAAATAAAAAAAAATCTGCTAATTACAATTAGTAATTTTTTTTTAATTTTTAATTTTATTTTATTTTTTACAAAAAAATGTTCTCTGGCGAATTATTACATCACATTAACCTAAGGAAAACAATTTTTAAACCCAAATTTATCGTATGTGACAAATACAAATGATTTTACTCCAAGATTTTTTCTTCCTCTAATAGAATTAACATTCATAATTTTTTCTTTCCACGTTTCTTTTCCTTCACTCTAGAAATAAGTTACAGCCCATTCGACTGGGGCTGTAGAATACACCGATTGCATCTCTGCAGAAGGGTAAGATCCCCCTCACTAACGAGTGTTCTGAATACAACACTAAGCAATCTAATGATGAGGATCCAGTAATACTGGAGCTTTGGGGAATGTAGAGTACCCCTTCATTGCCATTTCTCTTGGCTTGGAGTGGGAGCAAATGATAGGGTCGTATCTATTGTGTTTGTCATTTAAAGTGAGCGCAAAGAAATGACTTATGCTAAATTAAATTGTTTAAAATAGACCTGTTTGATCATTTAAGTGTATGTAAACAAATGACTGATGTTTTATTGATTAGTTATTGATACATAGCAATACTTGAAACCTTGTTGATTTATGCAAAATAGAACCGTTTGATCATTTAATTGTGCATTGACAAATGATTGATGTTTAATTGAACTGTTAGTGAAACAGCAATAGTTGGAACTATTTAACTTTGTTGACTTATGTTTACAAATCATATATCTGATATGTATGAACAAACCAGATTTGGCATTAAATAACCTACAATGGTTGATATGCCATAAAACTGAACTAAACTAAACAAATAGGTTACTAGTTCACGCACAAAACGCGTCATTAAGGATTAAAAAATTATTCTTGATTCTTATTGTTAAATCTTATTTCATTCGTTTCCGTATTAGGTCATTTTAATCCTTATTCTTATCGGTATATTATAGGGGGTCGTCAATCTGCATACAAATATTCCATGATTGCAGGATAGCTAAGGGATCAGCAAACTAATCAGGAAAAGGAAAGCGAGTGTTTAACTTGAAATTCTTGATACGGTTGATTTACTTTTTAATTTGAAATAAATGATTAGTGTGATTATCGTACTTATCCGTGGACGACCACTTTTATATTCAAAGCAACGCTGCACCAATCTCTAACGACGCACTTAAATTACACAAGACGACCCGTAGATCCATTGGGTTTTCTTTGTGATAGTGGTCTATGATATTGATGCTTTTATTAAGGAAGGAATGATCCTAATAAGCATTTCAGTGATACCGAGAATTTGGATGTTTTTGGGTTTTTTTTAATGACGATCATTACGAACTGGCCACACGGAGTTTTCATTCACTCTCAAATCAGACTATGAATTGGTTGACTCTGTAAGTTGAGCAATTTTAAGTAAATTGCTCTAAAATAAATCTCGCTATGAGGTGCCGTTTGTGTTTTGTTTTGGCTACGTGCATTTATAAGAATTACGAGACTTATTGTTCAATCAAAAACAAAAAAAGCACTATTTCAGTAAAAGATGATTGCGCTCGAGACACAAAATTTGTACAGTGAGTGAAGAGCAAATATAGCAAATCAAAAAAGATAAAAAGTTAGATTATCAATAATTAGACATGACTCTGAGTTTCACATATCTGATCATTAAGTGATATAAGTCATATAATGTGGACAGTTGGTGGAAGAGGTTTGTGGTTTATATTACTGTAAGTAAAAAAGTAAAGTTAGCGACCGTAGTCGAGGGCGACAAGAAGGCTTCCTTTTCTATAGCTACTGTGCCGAGATGTAGGGGAGGGAGCTACTACTCTCCCTGCGTTGCTCCACTTTACCCTTGATACGTACCTTATATTGCTGAGTGTTAAGCAAGTAGGTATCAAGTGACCGTAGTGTAATGGTTATCGTCGCAGGATATAGACACGGCGACATGAGTTCAAATCCTGGACCTGACTGATTGCATTTCACATAGCACTAATACCCTTGGGAAAGGTATGAATCCAATTATTCTCCCTCCAGCTATAGGTAAATAGTAGGGCAGACTAGGTTCTTCAGCCTTAGTGAGGCAACTGGTCTAGAAGGAAAACTCTGAATTCAAACCTGTTAAACTCCGCTTAAAAATTGACCTTGTGTCACATCCTGCCCGAGCGGAGGGGTTGGGTAAATATGATCAAGTACCATTTTTAAAGTCTTTAAATAACACTCTACTCACTAGCCAATGCGTCGGTCTTGTATTACAGTAACAGGTAAAAAATATCTCAAAATTCAACTGAATCATGTTCTTCCACAGTTAAAACAACAGTTTAATTCACGTGACCTTTATTTCCAATAAAATGGGACCCCTACACATTATTCAAGAGCAGTCTTTTAGTATCTTGACTAAACATTTTCTGAGAAAGGGATTGGTTGAAGTGGTCCAATTGATTAGCCAGTACGTTCACCTGAGTTAACTCCTATGGATTTTTTTTTCTTTTGGGGAGTACTCAAGGACAAATGTCGTAGTCGAAAACCAAGAAGTTTTGGTGATTTTGAAAAATTACATCAGGGAGGCATTTCAAGAAATAAATGAACAAAGAGATTCCTGCAAAAATATTTGCCGAAACGTGAGGGGTAGACTTCAAAGCCGAGTAAATTGTGATGGAAAGCGGTTTGAGCGCCTGCGATGATAACATTTTAGTGTTTTATATTATTAAACCCGATAAAATATTGTCAATGTAATAATTGTATAAGTAAATATAATTGTAATCTCAAAATAAATGTTATCATTTACTTTCCACTTACTCTTGGACCATCATGTATATATAGTTAAAAGGTGGTCAATAATATTGTTATTGATTGGCAAATTATTTTCTCCCTAACCTGAAGATATACTAAACTTAGGAAATGGGAAATTGCTAATGTATGAGAAAGGACTAAGTCATCAGGTTAGATATTTGAAAATTATTTGTATTAGAGAAAAATACTTGAAAACATAAGTGTGCAAACAAATGATTAATAAATCGTAATAGTTACTTGAAACTTTGTAATTGTGTACAAATTTATACTCTTGGAATTCTTAAAATCTTGTAAGTGTATTTACTTTATTAACATTAGAATGCTTGAAACTATATAATTAATTATGTACACATTATTAGTACTGGAAATTTTGAAACAATATAACTGAAAAGTATCTATCAAATTTCGACATAAAGTAACCCACAAGGAGTTGGTATACTGTTAAGCAAATAAACTAAACCATAAAAATTGAGTTCGTTACCAGATTCTTGACGACTTTTCTATTATTACAGGCAGTCGAAAATCTAACCTCTTCGCATAAACTCATGGCATTGATCTTAATATAGTAGCCATGGTAGTAATAGCCGCAGTACATTTCCTACCGCCGATCGTAATAGGAACCAGCCAGAGGAAAATGTCATCTGACAGAACTAAGTATCGATAGAATACGAGAATAAGAGAGGGACAACTCAAAAATGAGAAGAGTGATAGAAAGTAAATCCCGTTTCGGCCATAATGGCAGAACTCAACTGAGCTAAGCGATCCAACACGCAATGAGAAGAAAATAAATTTCCCGGGTAATAAACCCTCTAATTGTGTATCATCACGATAAATGCTGGTGTAGTCGAGTCAACGAATTAAGACAACACTATTGTCGTCAATATACTGATGGGCGTTTCAACTAATCTGAAACATCATTCATTCAAACTTAGTAATGCGTACTGTTTCAAAGCAAGTCGATTATTATTTATTAAGCTTGGCTTAGTTTTTGGAACCAGGCTTATTAGTACCAGGCATTCAGTGAGGATCAAATTCGCTACTCAGCAATACTAATCTGAGATATTGGCTTGTTAACTATTATACCGAGCCGAAGAGCACTTGGTATGAGGTACCTAGTGAGAATCAATCTCTGTCAAGTCTAGTTTTTCAACTGTTACCTTCGCAATGTACACTCTCCCGAAAAATGCCCTATCAGCGGAGATAAGAATGCCTTAAGTGCTTCCCCTCAGGAGAGTTAAGACCTCCGAAAAAATGATGATCTGATTATGACACTATATTACATCTGATGGTGAGGCTCCTGTTCTGGAGATACCCTAACCGTTAGGCATGAAATAACTCGAGACTAGTTAACATATTGTTAAAATCAATTAGTTACTCCATTTTCTACTTTGAAGAAGTGTATTTCTATTTTGTATCTTGGATATGACACAAAACTGAATCCAGTGGTGAGGCTCCAGTTCTGGAACTCTGAGAAGAGTGAGTTATCCATTCGTTGCCATTACGCCCAGGTCTAGTCTAAACGGAAGAGATAGTACTTGTTAGAGTTCCATGTATAGATTAAATATATTTGTTTGAGATAATATTTATAAATTATATCTGGTCAACATTTGTTCTTAAAACATTGATGATACAACAAGGAATGATCTCTTTTCCTATTTATAGGGGTTAATAGAAAAAAGTTATTTGAAAGTATGCCCAGCTGGCTGCGGCTGTAAAATACACCGACTGCTTCTCTGCAGTGTGGTTGAAGGTAAGACATTCCTCCAACGAGTGTCCTCGACATGAACTAAACAATCTGACTGAAGTTCCAGTAAGGCTGGAGCTTTGGGGAACGCGGAGTATCCTTTCATTGCCATCACTCTCAGGTCCACTCTGGCTTGGAGTGATAGCACCTGATAGGGTCTTATCTATGGGTTAAAGATAAATAAACTGTGTACTAATGCTAAAGTGAATCGCTTGAAATAGAGCAGTTTTGACATTTGAACGGGTAACTTATGCTAAACTGAATTGTTTGAATTAGAACTGTTTGTCTAAACTGACTAGATTGAAATATTTTTGACAATTAAATTGTGTACTTATGCTAAACTGAATTGTTTGAAATAGAACTGTTTATTTGTATTATAATGCATTTGGCATTAAATAACTTACAAAGGTTGATATGCAATACAATCCAAACAAACATATCATTTGAAAACATTTAATTACTTGAAAAATACAGAAGACAGACTTCGATATTAAATGATCCAAGTGTGTCTGATATGCAAGTAAAACCAACAAACCTTCTTCATTATTGGCATACTTGGTCCATAAAATATATTATGCACACAGAGTAGCTATATATTTTTTTTAACATCAGATCCTTTTAATTTTATCATAGTTTGATTTTATTTAGAAAAAGCCATGTAATGTTTTTAATCTTTTAGCTTTATTTAAAAAATCAGAATCACCGACAACTCAGATTTATCAAACACATTAAGACAAACTTTGCTTGAGTGTTAGACTGGTTGGCTAACTGTTCGTTCGGTGAGATGAGAGCTTTAGAAGAGTAGCTACTCTAACAATAGAGAAATTATTGTTTCTTCAGAATCGATGTCTCCTGCCGTGTATCTAATCGCAGACAGTTCCAAAATCCCTCCAAGATATTTGGCAGTGAAGCCAAATCAAATCGCTGACCAGAAAAGCGTCACTCAACTGACTCTTTGGCCATCGCCAGGACAGAGGTCGGACGATGTGGAAACAGTTTGGCCATTTTGTGACTTTCTGCTACAAGACATCGAATCGAAAATTTATGGCGATGATTATGTGCCAAACAGAGGCACTGGCGTAAATGGGTTCGAAGAATGCTTCACCAGCATCGCTTTATTCCTTTTTAGATAGTCTTAAAATATATATGAAGACATGCTGAAAGGCTGTGAGCCGTGTGGCAAAAGTAACAATTTCTATGATAAATTAGAGCCGATGAATTAGAACAAGAACAGCAAAAAGACTCGGTTTAACGTCATGTCATTCTCGCAAAGAATAAATCAAATAAATTTGTGATGTGCCGAATACCATCAAGAAGAGAGCTTGATAAATCTATTCAACTAAAAGTTTTATTTGTACACATGAAATCATTCTTGAATTTTGTAAGATATTACTGAGGTTTTCTCTTCGTTCTTAAGATGAATGGTCGAAAACTTTCTAGATGGATTAAATTATCCCCATTAAGTCGAATGGTACATCTAGATCTGGATTTTTCAAACATTTTACTTTCTTCACCCTTTCATAAACAAATTTAATTTCATAATAAATCTTTTTACATTGATAAGAAATAAAATGTCAGGTATAGTATTCTAATTCCATAATAGGGGGTCCTCGTGGTGTAATGGTTAAAGCGATGGACTGCGGAATCGTAGAACGCAAGTTCGTACTCCAGTCGCGCTATTACGTTCACTTTCGGGCAAATACCCTTGAGAAAGGTATGAACCCCCTTATCCTCCCAGCTATGGGTTAAATAGTAAAACTACTGTTCTTCTAGGAGGATAGCTTTGGCATTAAATAACCTGCAAAGGTTGATGTGCCATTAAACAAAGAAACCAAACCAAACCAAACCAAACCAAACCTAATTCCATCATATTTTTTTTTCGTTTTTTTTTTTTTTTTAAATATATTTTTTATTCTGATGATTGAATATATATTTTTCTGAAGACATCTCGGAACTTGTTATAGAATATATTTTAGAATTCAGTGTTTATATAAAATCAAATAGAAAATATTTTCCTTTGTTAAAATAATATGCGTCGTTAATGACGACGAAAAGATCTGGATCTTTTCTATCAGAGCCAGATCTTTTCTCTCGCAGCCAGACTGTTTTTTTTATTGACCTTTTTGGTTTTTAACCACTTGTATAGGATCACTAGTGGCCTTTCGTCCTTTTCTAGCGACTAGTCTACTCGATCCAGCAATTTTTTTCCTCCGGTTATGAAGGGATTTATGAATGCAAAGTTGTAAATCCACGTCCTGTTTGCCCAGACGGCTGGAGCTGTAGAATACACCGACTGCAACTATGCAGAGAGGTAAGACGCCCCAAACGAGTGTCCTAGATATGACACTAAACAATCGAATGGGGATGTTCCAGAGATTCTGGGGTTTTGGGAAATGAGGAGCGCACGTTCATTGCCATTGCTCTCGGGTACGCTCTAGCACCTGAACGGTAGCACTCGATAGGGCTCTATCTGTGGGTTAAATAGAACTAAACAGCATTCTTATGCTAAACTGAATTGTTTAAATTATAACTGACTAAACTGAATAGCTTGAAATAAAAGTATTTTTGACAATTAAACTGCGTACTTAAACTAAACAGAATTGTTTGAAATGGAACTGTTTTTGATATTGAAACTATACTTATGCTTAACAGAATGTTTTAATATAGAACTGTTTTCACATTTAAATGTGTGTAAACAAAATCTATACTAAACTGAATTGGCTAAATTAGAACTGTTCAAATAAACTGAATAGCTTGAAAATAAATGCTTTTGACAATTAAACTATGTACTCGTGCTAAATTGAATTGTTTTAAATAGAACTGATTATTTGTATAAAAATGGATTTAAATGGAACTAAACTGCGTACTTATGCTTAACTGATTTGTTTCAGTTAAGACTGTATGACTAAATTGAATAGCTTGAAATAGTTTGTCAAAAACATTTCTATGTAGTCATACTAAACTGAATTGATTGAAATTGAACTATTTGCATAAAAATGGATTTGGCGTTAAATAACCTATAAAGGTTGATATGGCATAAAACCCAACCAACTAGCCACGTCACGTAGACCCCTATGTCCTTATACCGTCTGCCAAAATGTTTTTACCCTCGGAGATCTGTAGAGACTTTGAAAAGCTATGATCAAGACTAAGGTTAACCCACATCTTTTTCTGCCCCATCGGTGAGGTTTAGAATACGCCACAGAGAGGTAATACCCCTCCAAAGAAGAGTGTCCTTTTATGACTCTAAATTTTATATTATGGTGAGTTTCTCGTTTTTGGAGATATGGTGAGTGTTGAGAAACCCTTATTATTACTCGGAAGTTTACTCTGATACAAAGTGGTAATACCTGTTAAGGTCCCTTTTTATTGGTCAAATAAATCAGTTTAAAAATTATTTGTATTCGATAGGACAGTGAGCAAAAAGAAACCCTTTAGAACCAACAACTAAAAATATATAAAGTTGATACGGCAATGAATGTAGTTCATAACATCTTGGCCTAAAATAACCCTATATTGTTTGAAATGCTGTAAAAACTCATCCATTACCAACATCTTTTTATGGTTGATGTCTCTGGGGAAACCTCTTGACTCCTTTTCTTTTTCTTTTAATTAAGAATAATAAATATTTCCTTGGCCCTGACATAATAAAAAAGGGGGTAAGACGAAGAAATGAAAGATAGACGGAGGCATGTGACCAAATGAGATTTATTTTTCAAAATAATCTCCCTTGTGGTATACACACTCCTTCGATCGGTTTACAGTGCTTGGATCCGATTGGTCAAGAAAGCCATAAACAGCAGATATGATGCCATCATCTAAAGCAATAAGCCCACTCTCGTATATGATATGAACTCAACGAGAGGAAGGATAGTGATGAAGAGAATTAGCAGGAACAAAAACTGCTTTTCAAAGTAGTCTATATAGATTGAATAAAATCATGGGGATATTTTCAAGACCCTTTTTTGGTCATGTCAGAGATTGATATTTACTGCTGGTATCATTTTAACCGAATACAAACTGCCACATATTACATCGTGAGGATATGGGTACTGCAAAATAACTGACATTGCCTTGAGAAACGCCATTAAGAGACATACTGAGTAACGCACTCTATGCATTCAATGTGTCATAAACCTTAATTATGATTATAAAACAGTTCAAAAGAATTAAGGTGATATTTGTTAGTTATCTTTTTTATGTGAAGTTGATGATATTTGTGAGCAACACTAATATTTGCTGGAAAATTAATAAATCTTAATCGTAAATCTCCAAGGTCTTCCCGTTTTTGTTTTATTGCCTTGGCTTTCTTAGGAGTGCATTTACATGATTAAAATCAGACCCAGTGATATATTTTCATTTCTTTTTAACCTCAAAAGCTCACTCGACCCCCCATGTGATATTTCGACCCTCTGAAATACCTTATCAACCTTTGGTAGTCGATACTGACATTTTGGGATGACCTCTGACCTAGACACAGAATATGAACCTTCGGTCTAAAGATATTCAGACACTGCTGATTTATTATATTGGCATTTAACGATTGTTATTTAATGGAAATCAGAAATCACGAACTAATGTTATTTTGGTTAGTTTGTTCTCTTTCTTTGTTTGTCTTTTTTAATTAATTTCAACAAAACTTGAAAGAAATCATTTTCAAATTATTAAAACAAGTTTTTTTTTAAACTCATCCCGATGAACTCCATATGTTCACGGTCTGATAATCAATTTTAAAACTTATTTAAAACATTTCAAATTTGCCTTTGGTGGTTTGTATTGATTTCTTCACCTGTATAACATGTTGCTCAACAAAAACGTGGAACACGAAATGGACTTCTGTGAAAGGAAGTGAAAACAATTCAAAGTGAAAAAAAATACGAACCAAGATCTTTTACTAATGTTGTTGTTAATGTTCCAATAAAAAAAATGTTTGATACAATAATAACTTTGCACTGCGGAAGAAAGAAAATGGAAGTTGAGTCACCCTCAGCAAAAATTTAGATATCACACCTGAAGATGGCCAAAGAATTTCCAGTTGAAGCATTTTTTGCACAACAAAAAGTCGAGTTGTCCAAATAAATCCTTCAATGTGTAGAATGCTATTCGTTATTATTTCTTCACTTCTAAATATTTTAACTTTATTTTTTATGCCAGCTTTTTAGCCCAGCAGTAATTGGTGGTCATTAATGTGACAGCAAGTCTCCTTAGCTCACTAGCACCCTTCCTAGTATTCTAGCCAATCCTAATAGTAATGTAGTCTCGGTGATTTTAATCCTTCGACGGATCTGCAGTTTCTACAGTAATTTTTTCCGGACAGTTTTAGATTGGCTCTAGAGCTCCATCTGTGATATCTATCACCGTCACTTTCACGTTCTATAGTTGTTTTTTTTTTGTATTGATGTTTTCCAATTTTCTCTCTTTTTGCTTACCCTCCATGATCTACTGAAACGGCGAAATCAAGTAGTAATTTTTTTCTTGTTAACACGATCAAATGGCTGGAATTGTGTGATAGTTTTAATCCCAAAATTCCAATTTTTTTTAATTTGGCGGGAAAATCCCAACCTCCAGTTATAAGTGTTGGTTTTGTGTTATCCCCTGCATTTTTTATAAGACAGTTTAGTGGCATCATTGCTATAATAAACAATAGTCGGTAATAGAAAGTCGCTGTGAAAGTTGTTGGGGGTTTTTTTTTTATTTCTCAGTCGTGCTCGGATCTAGACGCTTTCAGTTCTTACTCGAATTTCAACTTCTCTCATTTTCCCTACCACTAACTATTGTTCTTCTACAAGGATGGCATTAACATTAATTAACCAATGAAGGTTGATATACCATTAAACAAAGAAATCAAACAAAATCTGTCCACTGCCTTTTTGGCGTAGGCTGTAGAATATGCCGCGTCTGTCACAGCCGAGGGGTAAGACCCCACAACGAGTGTCCGGGGAATGTGACTAAACTGCATCTGATGATGAGGCTCCATTCATGGAGTTTTAAGGAATGTTGAGTACTCCTTCATTGCCATTACTCTCAGGTTCACTCTGACCTTTTAGGGTCACATCTATGAGTCAAAGACATCTGTTCAATTACTTTCCGGGGATAATTATTACTTGTTGTTTGAATCCATATAGCTGTGTGCAAATAATTTATAGGGATGCTTGATAAATAGAATAACTGGTGTTAGATAAAAATACTTGAAACTATTTAATTGTATGCAAACAAATGATTAATATCAAAGTGTATTATTAGTGTTCCATAGGAATACTTGAAACCATTAAACTGTATACTAACATATGACCTCAAACAACTTGTTTGAAAATAAAGTTATCAATAAACTATTCCCTTAGAAATCATATAGATATATACATAAAAAAGGAGGATTTTGCATTAAATAACCCACGAGGGTTTATAGGCCATAAAATACAAACCCATCAATGAAACCTTTCCCGGTTTTTTGGAATTATTATTTTATCAAAAGAATAAAGAAAAGTAGAAATACTATTCTAGATTTGGTAATGTGCTCTATTTAGTGTCCTCATCTTTATTTATTAGTTCACTTCATTGTTTGTTAGCTCTACTAGCTTTGTCTGTTGAATGACATTTCCATATCATGAAAAGAGAATAAAAAGGATTAATGTTCTTTACAGTAAGAATCAACAAGTAATAATAGTGTAATAATTTATGCAGAGCGTCTGAACACTTAATTTTTTTTTAAATATTTAAAATGCATCAGTCTTTTTTATGTCTTTTAGAATTCAGCATTCTCTAAGTATCAATTTGAGGATGAACAGGGATATATCATAAAAATGTCCAGACGCATTACATAGGGTTTTCCTCCGTTAGTGTAGATTCGTTTTTAATCGTAATTGTCTTCTAGTGACGCGAGAACATGTCAATCTGATTGTTCAAACTTTCTTATTTAGTCGGATTTTATTCTAAACAACTCACACTCTCTCTTTATATATATATATATATATATATATATATATATATATATATATATATATTAGTAAAACAAATATATATATATATATATATATATATATATATATATATATATATATTAGTAAAACAAATATATATATATATATATATATATATATATATATATATATATATATTAGTAAAACAAATATATATATATATATATATATATATATATATATATATTAGTAAAACAAAGAATAACAAATATGAGGAATTTATAATTGATGATAAAGTCAACGTTAAAACGTTGATATTATTTATAACCAATTTAATTCCATATAGGCTGTTTCTTTTCTTTTCTTATTTCTTTTTTTCCTTTACTCTTTTGTTTTCCTTCTGCCTTTCAATCCGCTGTATCTCTAAAACATTCGACACATTTTAAACATCATTGCCTGTGCCAATCACGTGACAGTTTTCGAAAAAAGATCGCTGATTGAAAAGTTGATTCTTTCTTTCTTATACACGTTCACTTCTCCCATTCAATGGATAACGAAGGATGTTTTTATAAAATAAAATAAAAAGCATTCATCATTATTCATGCACCATTTTTCTCCATCATAAAGTCCTGGTGAAGGTTTAATTAAACCAAAACATTTTAACGTTGACTCTACCATCAATAATAAATTCGTCACATATGATATATTGTGTTTTGCTATTTTCTGTATACTATCTGATTTATATCCTTAATTTACTTATATATGACTATCGAAAGTGGGGAGGCAAAAATTTTGAAAAATACTTATAGGGTACAAAAAAATTAGACTATAGAATAATAGTTTAATGATAAATACAAATAAAAGAAAGCACCCTCTGGGCACAAGTATTTAAGTTTTCATGCAATGAATTGTTTTAAATTATAAAGACTAACGAAACTGAATAAAAACGCATATACAAAATTTAAACTTATTTTTATTGATTTCTACATAAGATTATATATAGTATTGTTTCACGTATGTACACAGAAAACAAATATAAATATTGGGCAAAGCAAAAAAGTGATAAATAAAAAAAAAATAGCATTTAATACTATTCAAAATCACATTATTACCTTAAACTTATTTGAAACGGAGAATAATTGAAGGATTGAAGAGCTTCGACGCTATCTCTTCCCATCACTCCCTGCTTTTATAGCAAGATTTTTCTAATTTAACTATTCAACTAAACTAAGCAATAAAAAATAAAACTACTGAAATTTCTTTTTAGCAATGGATTTCTTTAAAGATATATTGAGATGATTTTTGCGTATATTTATAAAGATAAAACAATTAGAAATCAATTATAAAAGCAAATATTTAAAATCAAATTTTTAAAGATTAATATATATAAATTAGTGTTCCTGTTCACACAGTAAACTGTTATTTGGCTGTATATATAAATACGATTAGACGTTATTAGTTTGTAGATTAGGCCAAAATTATTAATAATATGAAATAATTTTCTTGACTAAGATTTTAATTAATATAAAATCAAAGAGAACGTGACATACATAACTAAGGGAACTGTAACATCAGTCGAGATGAATTTTTGGTTACAGACATACGAAATCTTTATTATTATAGGATTTATTATGCTTACTTATCGATAGATGAAATACTTTTCATTTAAATATAAAATCAGTTTTTCGGGTCCTGGATGTTGCAAAACGATCAGTCACTTTTCATTAAAATGTTTGACATCCATAATGCGTTGCAGATCGATGAAATGTTTTCTCCCTCACATTCAAAAGTTGTTAGGAATTACGCGTTGGACTCTGCTGGTGAATTTAGTTGTTGATTCTTCACTTTCTTGGAAATACGACTGAAGTAGTAAAATTAAAACAGTTTATGACTATAGATTACGATTTCCTGGAATTTTAGTTTATAGCTACATTTAGTCAATAGTTAATACCCATCACTAGTAGACTTATAAGCTTTTATTCTCTTCCAGAGGTCTATGTGGATCAGTTTTTAAAAAAATTAGATAATAGATTAATTTCATTTTTTTTTTTTTCCAAGTTGAAAAAATTCGCTGGTGAATTTGTTTTATCGATTTTTACAATAAATATTTAGACGAATTGATTTTAATATTAATTTAGAAAAAAATTATATCATTTGAACAGAAGAAATATTTGAAGAATAAAATGATATAGCAATATGGAAATAAAATGATATAGCAATAAGAACGGAAGCAATATTTGAAAAATGGAAAAAAATGATATGGCTGTATAAAATAAAATCATATAGCAATATGAGCAAAAGCAATATTTAAAAAATAGAAGAAAAATAAAATGATATCGCAATATGAAATAAAATGATATCGCAATATGAAATAAAATGATATAGTAATATGAAATGAAATGATATCGCAATATGAAATAAAATGATATAGCAATATGAAATAAAATAATGCAGCAATATGAAAATGAAGCAATATTTAAAAAATAGAAGAAATTGAATATAAGATCAAATTTTAATTATTAAGTGAATTTGAGATTTATTTTATTATTTATAATTTATACGTTTTCAATTATATATTTGGGGCTATTTAAGTTTTAAAAAGAACTTTTAATGTTTTTATTACGCTTTTTAAATGGTGTTTAAAAATATTCGCCTTATCTGAAGTCATAAGTAAATTAAAAAGAATTACTAAAATAAAGAATAATATAATTAAGTTTATAGGAATAATTTTTATGTATTTTTTCAACATTTGCTAAATTGAATTCTTCTAGATTAAGGGGAAAGCAACTTGTCTCTTATGATGGACAGCGATCCATGTGGCCATCCATTTGCGATATTTTATGGTGTATTATAACATCTACTGTGAAGTAATAGATAATTACATAATTTCTTATTCGCATGTTTTAACTATACTCCATTTACTAATGACAGTAGGATTATACTGATCTATTAGTGTTTTCTGTAAATTTGATGCAACTTTTCGCTTTAGTGTCCATCTCGATAAATAGATTAGAACTACGGAGCTTTACGTAACACAAAGAGCGTGAAAGACTCGACACGTGCAGCCTCAAAATTTACATAACCTTACATCAATTGTTTACCGGAACTTATATTTACCACATAATGAATATTCTAAAAAAATAGTTCAGAATCTTATATTTGGGTTTAATACAACACCTTAATGGAAAGGGAGCATAAGTTGTCATTTTTGTTTAAGGTTTCTGCCGCCTAACAGCCTTTACGCTAGAACCTCAACAAATAAAATATATATGAAGTTGGTTTATTGATTTGTCAATTCTTGTTAGGTCATTTTATGCTAAATGCAATTATTATAGTCAGCAATTATAAATGGCACAAAAATGGATCTTTGTAATCGCTTTAAGCAGTTAAACACTTAATACTTTGTTGCAATATCAATGTTTTAAGAGCCTATATATATAATGTAATTTAAAATCATTGTAAGCATTATCTCAAACGGATCTATCTTATCCATAGATTGCACTCGAATAGATTTTAATACTCCACGCCAGTAGACCTTGATATAATGGCAACGAAAGAATGATTCCACACTAACCAGAGTTCCAAAAGTAAGGTCTGACAACCGGATTCAATTTAGTGTCATACTCAAGATAAAATGTGCATATCTATATGAGGATGTGTTAATAAGTCTCTAAGATGACGCGTAGGGATTAACGGACCAAAAACTTTACTGTATAACTTTTCATGTGATTAATATTTAGCCCTGAATTACTGACATTAATTTTAAAAAAAGATTACATTAAAATGAATACAAGAGATGCCACTAAGATGTTGCGAAACTGTTGGAATAAGTTTATTGCTGGATAGTTTTAACAACAACACTAGGTGATTGGCTTATATTTGGCAAGGTCTACTCAATATTCATTTTATTTATTTCACTCTGAGCGAGTTTTTCACCCTAGTGCTAGCTGGGGTCTTTTACTGGATTCTGTGTCAGAGCAAATCTCTTCTGGTCTCCAGGACTCTTCTAAGTATTCTTGCCGACCTTGTCAACGCTGCAGTCTGGATAGTCTCGATACTTTCACTGATTTTCAGTTTCTCCAAGCTACCAGAGACTGTTCTATAGTTGGTATTACTTTGACCCTTATGTTCTTCAACTTTTTACGTTTGTTGGAAAGGTCCAAGTATTTGTCGATCTTTTATTTTCACCAGGAGGTCTGGTCTTCTGGCCGGGATATGGTGATTCGTACGCATCTTAAAATCCCAGAGAATTTTAAGAATCTTATTCTATAGGATGGATTCTGGCTTGTATATATACCATTTGGTAATACGGTCACGTTTCAGTCTCTTCTACAATTCCTGTGGATTAACTTTCCCTTCAAGTTGTGCCTTGTCTTGTACTCCTTTTGTGCAACTTTGCTGCAATAGCTAATGTGATTAACTTTTTCATCTTTTTCTCAATAATATCTACACTTGATATTCATTTGCGTATTATCAATGTTTACTTTCATATAATTGGCTTTTATAACATTGATTTGTGCCACAATTAGAAGAGATACATTTTTTTATCTTGAGGTTTACCTTTCGTTGCTATGTCCAGATTTTCTCGTGTGCAATTTCGTCACTTGCAATTTTCATGCATTTGTTTTTCTTCCAATTTCTGTTTCTTTTTTTTTTTTTTTTTTTTTGTTGTTGTTGTTTCTCTATCTGTCCATATGTTTCTACTGCTGGTACTAGCTGGTGTGATTAGTCCTTCTTTGCTCTTTTTAATACATTCCTCTAGTTCTTGTATTTATGCGTCTACGCAGTCCCCAGAGCTGACGAGTCCTCTTCCTCTGGATACTCAGTCTGTTACGCCTCGGATTTTGATATAAACAGCAAAAATATACAGCCACGATATAGGAATGACATTTAGCATTGAAAGATATGTTATGTTTATAATGAAAAGATAATTAGAAACAACAGAATAAAACGGCCAACTCAAGAAAGTTGTTCTTTTAGTCATTTGCGTACCTGAAATTAGAACAGACAACATTTGCTGGATGCCGACTAGTTCCCCCATGACTGTCAGATCTGAAATCTGAATTATACGTTGATTTGAATTACATTCCTCAAGTTCTTGTATTTATATGTCTACACAGTCCACAGTGTTGACGAGTCCTCTGCCTCTTGACACACAGTCTGTTACTTCTCGGGTGTAAGGCCCTATTTATTGTCAGCAATTTCCTAGTCCTCTTGTCCATTTGTCTGAGTTCTTCCCTTGTCTATTTTAAGAATGGTCCTGAGTACGTTACAGGGATTTCTTGTCCAGGTATTTATTCTTTGATGAGATTTTCGTTGCAGAGTTTGGTTTCGAGAAGTTTTTTTCGTTATTCTAATGTACTCATTTCTTTTTTCTTTTCTTTCATGTTTAATGGTGTCCGCATCCAGTATTCCCAAGTTCTTTAGTTTTTCTTCTCTTGAAGCGTTTTGATTCTTTCTTGAGACGGGAGTTTTATTTTTTCTGTTGTTTCTCATCTTTTCATCATAAGCATGTTTCTATGCCAAATGTCATTCCTACATCGTGGCTGTATATTTTTATTGTTTATATCAAAATCACCACTTTTCCATTTTTTTCCCAAATAGCTTTATGTCGTCCATGAAAACAAGGTGATTAATATTTTCTTGTGATTTTGTAAATTTGAAGCTACAGATGCATTTCCTATGTATGTAACCGCATGACATCATTGTTATTACAAAAGATAGTGACAAGAGCGATTCTCACTAGAAGACATGTCTCTGGATTTTCACCCCTGCTAAAGTTTTTCCTCCTACTGTTAATTCCACTATCCAATTTTTCATGGTTTCTATGGGGAAGTTTATGACTTCTTAGGATATTTTGAATATCGTCATTCTATTATCTAAGATTCTTTGTTATTGTTTATCCATGATATTCATTCGGCCTGATTCCATATTTTACTATAAAATTCATTTGATTCCCTTAAAGCTGGTTGTTGGTTTGTCCTCATACATTCTTCACCAACCTGTTGGAAGGATATTCTTTCGTTACTTAGGAAGGTCCTGTTTTGTTTGTATTGCTTAACCCTGACAGGGTATCTTCTGAGTCTGCCTTCTTTCGCCAGTATCTTTTGATTTATCACTTCAAGTTGTATTGTCAAACTTGTCCGATATTTTGTTTTGGTCTTTTGCCAAATGAGTAGAGTGTTCGCCAATGGTCCGGAAGGCCGGGGTTCAATCTCAGGTCGAGTCATACCAAAGACTCAAAAATGGTATCTGTTGCCACCTTGCTTAACACTCAGCATTATAAAGTAAAGATCAAGGGTCACAATCCAGGGAATGGAGTAGCGGCCTCCTCTAGACCTCTGAGTGGTAGCTATTGAAAAGGGAGCCTAACTCACGACTAAGGTTGCCAACTTTACTGGCATGTTTTCCTTCCTCAGCACTTTCATTGTCGCAGTTTATTTGTCCTTCTATTCTAATTTCCCATCCAGGTTTTGTATTTTTGTTCGGGTTCCCTTCGGGAATACTGATTTGATCAGACATTAGCTGAAGAAATTAGCTCGTTTAGTTCTGTGATGTTGCCTTTTGGGTTATTTGTTTATAATTTGTTTACCTTTCTAGTTTCTACCTTCACTTTTTTCGGATCTTGGTTCCTAAGTAATGTAGTCTTCCTTTCAGAAATCATTTTCTTTCTTAACTCTAAATTTATTGTCTGTTTGGTTTTGTGGTCCTGGGATTTGTGGTGTTTTGGTTCTTAGTATTTTATATTTCAATTGAGGTGGATGGCTCTTGTTCATATTCTTCTCGACTTATATATACCAACATATTTCTTATCTCAAGGTCAGAAATCCAACCTTTTCTTAAATCATTCTAGTTTGATCAGCGAGTCCTTGACTTGTTTTATTAAATGAGGCTGATTCGGTCCAAATTTCTATCATTCTTTTTCTATACCCTCTTTGTGAAAGATTGCTCTTAAAATATCAGTGTCGTTTTCTCTAGTCCATTTTTTTTCCGCTGGTTTCTCTCGGTTGAGTTGTTCCTTTGGTCATTTGTGTACCTGAAATTAGAACAGACAACATTTGCAGTATGCCGATTGGTACCCCATGATCGTCAGATCTGATATCTGTATTACACGTTGATTTGAATTAGACTTTTTATGGGTGGTATAAAGTGACTATACTTGATCCAGGGGTTGATTATTATCTATGCCCTGTTCCCAGATGTGGCCCGGCATTCTAACGAGGAAGAAGACACTTCAGTGGGCCACAAAAAAGAATTAATAAAGAATGTATACGTATGTCTTTCAGATAATTGAGTTTTAACGTAGTTAAAAACTAAATAAGGCTTTCTTAAATTTGTCGGCTTCATAAGTCATTTGTGCTACTACTTAAATTTCTTATCACTTATTTTTTTACACCCCCCCCCCCCCACTTCCTTCAAAAGTTACAGACAGTGAAGTAGACTGCAAGAATCTAGATACATGTAACTAAATTCGAATTCATAAATTCATTGAAAATAAAGACATATGTGACATGAAAAAATTAGTGATAGCAAAGCTTTAATATTTCCTGGCTTATTGTCTAGTCTTCAATCTTGAAGTAAGATCTTTAAGTGATTTAGTTCAGTAATTCACAAAATAGTTTGCTTAGATTTGGCACCAGGCCGATAAATGGTGCACGCAATGAGACTCAAACTCACTTGTGATGGTTTGCTTGTCTAGCTTGCTGATCATTACACCACCTGAGGCGCCGAAAGTGATTTAGTTGATAATTTTGGGTTGACTAATTGATTTACGGTCAGGATTGGGGTTAGTTCATTTTTTTTTCTTTCAGGGTGGAATTACTTTTCCATTTTTTTTTTTTTTTTTTTTTTGAGATTTGGTGTGTTTTCTCCCCATTTTTGGTCGTAAGGCTCTGGATTCAATTGAAGATTACAGCACACCACATTCAAATTTACATGTATTAATTCATCGATAACATACACAGGGAGGAAATGAATAACTTGACGACGAAAAAGTTTAAAATTTTCCCGATTTACGATTTTCCAGTTTTCTACAATCTTCAAAAAATAACTATTTCTAGTTTGGTTTTTTTTTTTTTGGTTATGAGGAAGAGAAACTTAAGCTGATAAAAAATAAAGACCATTGTCTTTACATGGTGCTGTCTTAGAAAATAACTGTCAATAACTGTCTCGCAAATAACAAGGACACAGAGGATTGGGATTTCATTATCCACTTATCACGAGTCTTTCTCTTCCAGTATCTTTGGCTTTTTTTTTAATATTGTTTCTTTGTATAATTTTGTGTGGCATAATGCACTTAGCGAGTTAGCTAATAGTTTAATGGTTATGTTAATGAGTAGAATGTCATGAGGAAGCTAGTTTCAGTATAAATGTTGTTACTAGTCTGTTTTACTGTGTATAAATAGATTTATTGTATTGATATAGCCGATTCCAAAAATGAATGAATGAATTTTATTATTAGCTCTAATAAGATAATCTTGTGCCAGTTTTCGTAACTGGAAAAAGTTACACCTGTCTTTAAAATTAGCATTTGATATGCTGGCATTTACGTAGGCTTAAACGCTCGCCTTTTTAGTCGTCGTTAAAATAACTGTATGCATATTTACCAACCCCTCCGCTCGGGCAGGATATGACACAAGGTCAATTTTTAAGCGGAGTTTAACAGGTTTGAATTCAGAGTTTTTCCTTCTCCTAGACTAGTTGCCTTTCCAAGGCTGTAGAACCAAGTCTGCCCTACTATTTACCCATAGCTGGAGGGAGAATAATTGAATTCATACCTTTCCCAAGGGTATTAGTGCTATGTGAAAAGTAATTAGCCTGGTCCAGGATTTGAACTCGTGTCGTCGTGTCCATATCCTACGACGATAACCATTACACCACGGGCACCTCCTCTTAAAATAACTGCATGACCTTTTCCATAAGGGGTATCCTAAGGATGAAACTAAACGACATCAGATGATACGATTTACCAACGCCTCCGCTCGGGCAGGATATGACACAAGATCAATTTTTAAGCGGAGTTTAACAGGTTTGAATTCAGAGTTTTCCTTTTCCTAGACTAGTTGCCTAACCAAGGCTGAAGAACCTAGTCTGCCCTACTATTTACCCATAGCTGGAGGGAGAATAATTGGATTCATACCTTCCCCAAGGGTATTAGTGCTCTGGTGGTGTAATGGTTAGCAAGCTCGGCTAGCAAACCTACACGAGTGAGTTCGAGTCTCATTGGGTGCCCCTTTCATATGGCCTTGTGCCACATCTAAGCAAAAAGCTTAGTAAATTTCCAGGGGTATTAGTGCTATGTGAAATGCAATCAGTCTCGTCCAGGATTTGAACTCGTGTTGCCGTGTCCATTTCCTATGATGATAACGACTACACCACGGGCACCTCCATTACGACATCAGAT
Source organism: Sepioteuthis lessoniana (assembly GCA_963585895.1). Classification (NCBI taxonomy): domain Eukaryota; kingdom Metazoa; phylum Mollusca; class Cephalopoda; order Myopsida; family Loliginidae; genus Sepioteuthis; species Sepioteuthis lessoniana. The sequence goes on from OY757905.1 coordinate 45,618,310, forward strand.
GATAAGGCCGCAGTTCTAGAGATCTTGGAAATATGAGGCATCGCTTTATTGCCATAACTCTTAAGATCACTCTGAACCGGAGTGGTAGTATCTTTAGGGTCCCATCTATGGATCAAGTAGATCAGTTTTAAAGTTATTTGTATTTGATAAGACCGTAACCAAAAAAAAAAAAAAAAAAAAAAAAAAAGAAACCTCTTAAGAAACAAATACACAAAAAAGTGTAAATGTAAACGTTATTCCCAAACCCTTAGGTATACAATAAGCTTAGACGAGTTGATATGCTATAAAAACCAACCAATCATAAGTTTATGTTATCGTGAATAGATAAATAGACTTTATAAGTATAGCCAGTTTTAAAAGCGGATAGATTTATTTATCAACGTCTCTAAGAAGATCGTGTTACCCTGGTTTTTCCAACTGGGAAAGGTAAACTTATACTTAGGTTTATCATTTGAAATTCTAGCTTTTATCCAGACTCAAACGTAGGTTACAAATAAAATATAATTTTGTTAAATACTGGTGCAAATGAAATGTCTGTGATCTGCGATTATCTATTCTTATCAAATCGTAATGGTTAGAACTTTATATCAACGACTACACATATTTCACCCAAGTTCGGTGATTTAATTAAAATGATAATTGACTTTTTAGGCCTTGGCTTTCCATCGTGCAAATGTTCTATTTCTGTTATCCGCATTTAGCGCGAAAAAAATTTAAAAAAAGATTGTAGTCTATTTACGGTCGTTCACTTCTCTTTTTTTAATCTCTATTTTAGCCTAAACAGAATTCTCGGGTGCATGAAGCATTCACTTACAAACTTGCCCCTGTTGATGGGCTTCTATCTTCTTAGCATGGTCACCTTCTGTATTGATCATGGCAATAAAAAAAAGAAAGGAGCTCATGGGAGTTTTGCATTGTGCAATTTGCTTCTCTTCTTAGTTTCGAATTGAAATGAAAGTAATTCTTAAAGTTGCATTACCATTTGGCGGAAAGGCATTCAGAATGTTAACATTTTTAGATAACTTCATTATTCTTAGGGTTTTCAAGGAAATCCGACAGCCGCTACCACTATGATTTGCTTTTCGGAATTTTGGGAAGCCAGAAAACGGTTATAGATATGAGTATTGCAGAATATATAACACGAGGGAAAAAACTGAAAAGGATGTAAATAATGATCTAAAAAAGGTTGATTTTTTTTTCTCTATCTAACTAAATAGAAAGAAAATAAGAAACACGGATTGTAGAATGATAAAAAGAAACAAGAAGAGAGAAGAAAGGAAAAAGAATAACAAAAAGAAAGAATTTTTAAAAATAGAGAAAGCAACCATAGAAAGAATAAAAGGAAACGAAACAGAAGATAAAATAAAAGAAAAAATCGTTGAAGAACAAGAAAGAATAAAAGAAAAATAATCATTGAAGAAAAGAAAAGCATAAAGTAAAATAAAGAAGGAAATAGAAAGAATCACAGATGGAAAGGAAAGAATGATAGAAACGAGAAATCATAAAAGCAAAAGAAAGAATTTTAAAAATGCAGAAAAAAAATGAAAAGAAAAAAAGATATGACAAAAAAAAAACCCGTGAAAAATCATGAAGATCAGAGAAATAAATCACAGAAAATAAGAAATCGTTAAAATATAGATATGTCAAAAAAAAAAGGAACCCTTAAAAAATGAATCACTGAAGAAAAGAAATCATAAAAAAGAAGAACCATAGAAAGAGAAATCCTAAAGAAAGAAAAGAAAACCTTAAAATTAGGTGTATGTATACATAATGTGAGTGTGAAAGAAATCATAAAAAAAATCAATGATAAAAAGAAAGAAGAGGTAGCATGCTAAAATCAAATAAGGATAAAGAAAAAAAAACAAGTGGGGAGAGATAAATGATGGAAGAGTGAAAAGTTATTAGAAAGCTTGAGAAGGTTGAAAATAAAAATGAACCGAAGAAAAACGAAGGTGGGGTATACATACAAACAGAAAATCTTAAAGTGATAAAACAAGAACTATAAAAATAAAGTATATGAGGAATAAAAATAGCAAAAATTTGGTGTTTTTCTTATATATATATATATATATATATATATATATATATATATATATATAGAATGCAATCAAATATCTTTCATTTTTTTTTTCTCCACCATCAAGATATAGTTCCTGCTATTTTTGTACAAATTCAGACAAGAATTTTAATCTGGTATTTTAATAGTACAAAAGGTTAATCCTCTTTCTCGAAACTTTTTTTTAAATACCAAACCATTTTTAAAACACTCTCTTCAAAGTGATCACTTGTTTTATACGGAAAATGTAATGAATGATTTAGTATCTAAGATCTTTATAAACATTTCATCGCTGGATTTTTTTTATTAGGAGTGCCATGTCCCCTAAATTGAACATTTAATTTTTCATATTTCTTTGGGTATGGGCATCTCTCTCTCTCATATATATATATATATATATATATATATATATATATATATATATATATTGTGTGTGGTCTATCCAATGAGGCTGCATAACTTCTTTTAGTATCAATTAAATCACAAATCCATTCATCTCCTTCAAAATAGTTTCCTGAGGAAGTTACAAACCGACGATGTTATTTTCGCTGTTAGAAACAATACTGGAAGTGTTCAACTGACACTACTTTCAGTTGATTGGTCACGACTAGTTACATGTTTTTAACAGATCGCAAATGGTGACCACACTGCTGCCTATTAACTTTGGGGGATTAGGATTGTCACAAGACAGGAGAATAAGGCAGAACTATAACTTTTTTTAGTCAGAGATACAAGCATACACTGAATGTTTTCACATGTGTTCAAGGTCAATATGGCTCAGCTAATTTTCATTCAGGGTTGCCAACCTGAAAAAAATATTGTATCAATCGACCTTGTATAAAAACACTTGAAAAATAATTTCAGGTATAACGAGTTGAGTGATGATGAATATCAAGATTCTTATTTGAAAGTAAATTGTGCTGTAAATAATACGACATGCCAAATCGCCGTTGGTTTACTGGCTTGTATTCTCTGGTGCAAGGCTAGAAGTATGGAGCAACCAATTAGGATCTAAGTAACATTTGCAATATGCATGGTTGTTGTTGTTTTTTTTTTTTTTTTTTTTTTTTTTTTTGTTTTGTTTTTTTGTTTATAGTTACTTATTTCCTCACTGCGACTCTGATTGTTGTTCGAGCCCAAGTAAAAAGTAATATTTCGGATGCTGATTTTAAAAGATATCTTCCCGACCGACCAAGATGATTTGTGCAACACATTCTTCCCGGCCCCGTTCAGTCATATACCGTACTAAGCTAGGCCAAGTAAATATGAATATTTCTTGGTAGTGTTTGTGATGGGAACGAATTCGGAGGGAGGGTCACCCATTTGTCAGAAGAGCAGAACTTAGTGACTGGCGCACCCACCCACCATAGTAAATCACTGCGAATCCTACAGATCGACCGATCAATGCCTCTTTCTGGGATTTAGCCAATACCTAGAAAAAGATCCATCATCCGAGTTGATCAGGATGGGGCTAAGACAATCGCTTTTGCGTTCTATTTGTGTTTACATTCTTTTGTTTGTTTGCTTGCTTTTTGATGGCGGGGAAGTTCTTTCCGCGGTTCATTCTTCATAATCGCTCCCCCTCTCATTTTTTTTTTACACTTCCACTCTGGCTTTTCGTTTTATTTACTTTTCGGTCTGTTCCCTCCACCAACTGCACATCACGTCTCTTATTTCGTAAATTTATTCATAGAAACTATATCCAGCTTGATTCTTCCAAATAATTCTTTTCTCTGCAAAATTATGCGTATGAATGTGTGTGTGTGTGTGTGTGTATATATATATATATATATATATATATATATATATATACACTTGTGTTCACATAATTGCTTGATCCAATAGATCCTTCTAAGACAAAAAAAGGTTTTAGTTTATGCATTTACCCTACCCCTCAGCCGGATCAGTGTGACACAAGGTCAATTTTTAAGTGGACATGGAATTCGGAGTTTTTCTTCTCGTATATTCATTGCCATACCAAGGTTAAAGAATCCAGTTTTCCTCAATATTTACTCATAGCTGGAGTGATAATATTTGGATTCCTAATTTTTCCAAGATTAATTTTGCTATGTGATATGCAAACAGCCTCGTCCAGAATTTGAACTTGGTTCGCTGGGTTCATTTTCTACTATGGTAACCATTACACCACGATCATTTGAATATAGACTCAATAATTCGTATACTCAGTCGTTACAAACATCAATTATCAAGAATTCGTCTATTTAGAAAGAAGTCAAGAATTTTGGTTAGCATTTTATGGTTAGTTCTATTATATCGACATTTTGGATAATCTCTAATTTAGAGTAATTTTAGAATGTCGTTCTATCGGAATACTTTGTGCTGGGGAGGATATTTAATTGAATCTCTACTCACCAAGGACCAATATAAGCATTAGTACCCGGATATACTTTGGACAAAAATGGACCGACCGGTCAACGGGACTTAGAATTTGCTGGTTGTTACGAAATCCTCCCCACCTGTCTGGGTATGATACAAAACTGCATCCGTTGGTAAAGCTCCATTTCTGTAGATCTGGAAAATGCAAGTGAAACACATTCCCTCCTTATTCCTAAGTTCACTCTAACCCTGTGTAGTATTACCTGTTATATTTGACCCATACATGGGACCATATCTGTTTTAAAATATTTGTATTCGGTTGGGCCGAGAGCAAAAATCTGTTCAAATTGAACTACATAAAAGAATCTATGAATCTATATATGGACGTAGAATAAATGCAATTCCCAAACTTCTAAGTATAAAATGACCCGAGTCCATTTTTTATACCAAGAAAGTCAATTAACAAAACGGAAGGAGTGATGGAAAAAAACTCAATTACATATATTATCACATCTGATGTAAACAATACACATATCAGTAATATCAAAATAAATGTTTAAAAATATGTCCCCATAGCTCGAATGAATTTTATATATATATATATATATATATATATATTTTTCGATAAATAAACTATATGTGGAAGACGTACAAAAATGGAAAAAGACCTACTTGATCAGCGTAGATAATTTAGCTTTACTGTTCCCTGACAGGGTCATAGCACATCTACTATTCAAATAACAGAAGCAAAAAGCGGTCAAGAAGTTTCTTAGACTGTAATGTGACAATATAAGGGCTTGTTAATAGATATACAAATTATCCAAGTGATAATAGGCTCTTAGGCGAGATGTGTTCAAAATATCGAGACTGAAGCTGTATTTAACAAGACAGAAATTAACATAATAAAACATTAATTTTCTGAAGAAAATCGTCTGCTTAGAATTCAATGAATTTCCCAACCAGCATATTTTTTGCAGGAAGTATATTTGTCGCTGCCTCCCACCAGACAGGACTTGACACAAGGTCAAAAGCCCGAAGGCCTATTAAAGTGGGGATAAAAGGGGAGGTGAAGGTCGGGAACGAGCCGAGTCTCGAACCCTGCTAGTCTGTGCGGCTCATCGACCCACTAAGTGCAATGTGGGTCTAATGAGGCAAGCAGTTTCACGAATCCAAATTTGGATCCGGGCACGTATGCCGGGTTATAGCTTAAATTAGACAGCAAGGTCTAGTGCTATATATAGGGGACAAAGGTTGCAGCTCGCTCACCCGACGGTGGCCCAACCGAAGTTGGGGGCCTTTCGGCCTCGAATCTGCCATTATTTGATACCCCATCCGACACGAATGCCAGACGGCCCAGCCAAAAGGCCAGGGAAGGTTTGGTTTGGTTTCTTTGTTTAATGGCATATCAAGTATTTTTAGGTTATTTAATGCCATAGCCATTCTCCTAAAAGAACAGTTCTATTTAACCCATAGCTGGGAGGATAAGGGGGTTCATACCTTTCCCAAGGGTATTTGCCTGAAAGTAAACATAATAGTACGATTGGAGAATGAACTCGCGTACTACGATTCCGCAGTGCATCACTTTAACCATTACACCCCCAGAAGGCCAGGGAAGTATATTTGCAACTTACATCTTTTGAAGATAGTACTGTACTATTTACCAACCCCTCCGCTCGGGAAGGATATGACACAAGGTCAATTTTTAAGCGGAGTTTAACAGGTTTGAATTCAGAGTTTTCCTTCTCCTAGACTAGTTGCCTCACCAAGGCTGACGAACCTAGTCCGTCCTACTATTTACCCATAGCTGGAGGGAGAATAAGGGGGTTCATACCTTTCCCAAGGGTATTTGCCCGAAAGTGAACGTAATAGAGCAACTGGAGTACGAACTCGCGTACTACGATTCCGCAGTTCATCGCTTTAACCATTACACCACGAGGACACCCCTCTTTTGAAGATAGTATGAATCCAGTTATTCACCCTACTGCTCTGGATTGAACAGACTCGGCTCTTTAACCTTGATATGGCTGTCAGTTTCGGAAAAAATTTAATTTAGACCTCTTAAAGTCCGCTTAAAAATTTATTTTGTGTCGAATCCTACTAGTACAATGGAGTAAGTTCAGTATATACATGTATCCGCTGAGATGCTATCAAGTTACGTTGAAGATACTGATCTTGTAAGCTCACCTAAGTTAGGCAACAATGAACCAGCTTAGTACTTATGGTTGACCACTTCGTGACTGCAGGTACCGAAAGAAACCTTACACATGCATGCCAACTTAGGTAAAATCATTCGATACGGTGTGAAGTTGTGCCGTGATATAACTTGATGGTCTTCTAATCTTAGCCTTAAGATGAATTTTCAGTTTAGAAAACGTGAAAATTCTCAAGGAGGTAAAGGGGATGTATTACACTTGCTCAATCCAGTGTTTTGGTGAGAATGTTTAAAAAGTAACGAGATTTGTTTCATTATTTTATCTTTTTTATTTACAGATTCCTCTAGACGAAGTCTGAATGTCTAGAAAGCATCTTATTATATTAGCCGTTCAACTGTGTACACAACTTGATTTAAAATTTAAATCTAAAAAATCTTTTTTATTCAGTTTTATCCCTTTTTTATGACACCTCTTATAAACAATATAGTATTACATTATTTTTTTGCATTTATTTGTCGCAATTTCTTTTTTCTTTTTTTAAATGATAGCTTTGTTCAAATTTACAATTTACTTGCAAATTTTAATAAATCAAGACCATTAATTATTTCCAAAGAGTAATCCATTCATTGCACTCAAAGTTTATGGTTAAGGATAATCTCTGATGTCTGAGGCATCCGAAAATAGATGTGCAGTTCTTGCTGGATAATTTGTCTATTTATCCATGCGTATGTGTGATGATTCCTACACTAAACTCGACCTTGTGGCATTTCACACACATGACGAGACTGGCAAATCCATTCTCTCTTTTAGAAAATATAAAACTTGAATCCTCAATAAGTTTTATAAAATCAACGCATTTACATTTCTATGCGTTGCTCAATTAATATATAAATAAAGCTCTACACTAACGTATACAAACATTCTGTTACTTACTAATCTTTTTCTAAGTGTAGCAGACAAGCTTCAGGTTCATTAAGGCACATACTGTTCAGTGGTCACCTATCTAAAATTGATCAGGGGGTGTCCTTGTGGTGTAATGGTTAAAGCGATGGACTGCGGAATCGTAGTAAGCGAGTTCGTACTCCAATCTCGCTATTACGTTCACTTTCGGTCAAATACCCTTGGGAAAGGTATGAACCCCCTTATCCTCCCAGCTATGGGTTAAATAGTACCACTACTGTTCTTCTAGGAGAATGGCTTTGGAATTAAATAACCTAAAAAGAGTTGATATGCCATTAAAAACAAAGAAACCAAACCAAAAATTGATCCCAGCTAAACTTCAGTGATCAGACGGAAACCAAGATTTTCAGTGTAAGTCTACTTAGTATATAAACCTGTTATTCTTTCTGTGTCCGATGGTGTAAAATAAAATTTCCAGAGCTCCAAGAGACTTCCTTCCTTCCTGCCCCTCATTTGACAGGGTATATAGCTATATTTATTGCCCGGTGCCTGAGGTGCCCCAAAACGGGAATCCCAAAAAGCTGGGCTACTTTTGGAATCGCCTCACTTATTATTTATGATAATAATCTGCATACATATGATTATGTAAACCTCGTGTAAGGCATTTAAAAATTCGCTTGTTTTTATTTTTATATACATGCCTATATTGAAAGTAGACAGCTCCCAACAGAGATTGAGAAATACGAGTAAACTGAGATGGACACAAAACACAGAAACAGAAACAAATAGACATTGAAATACAGATTGGTAGCGATAAAAAGTGAGAGATTCAAAGTTAGATACAGACAGAATGGGGCTTTAATACAATAGAGATAGAGAGCGGGAAAGACATAAGAACAGAATAATATAGATATCAAAGCAGAGATATATATCTATAGAGAGATATGAACACACTTACGTTCAAGGAAACTTATAAATAAATATGCACGGACAGACTAAGGTAGAACTGAACCAAGTTAAACAGAGGGGGATATATAATGTGAAAGGACAAAAATATGCATGGAACATATTTCCCTACTTCATGTGATTGGCAGTTCAAGTTAGGATTTACACGCCACAGTCTTGGGAATATGATCTATTAATAGTTTTGTCCATTTCTTTCCTTACTTACTCATTTTAGAGGCTTTTGCTTCCTTTCCTATTTTTATCTTTTTTCAAATTGCTTATTATTATTATTTGTTATTTTCTCTTTGCCTAATTTTTCAAGTAAGGATTTATATATCAATACGAACAACTCAGTTTCCACCTCTCTCCAATGGATTTTGTCAGCAACATGTCATCTATATGTATATATTAATGCTTCAAGAAAGATTTACAAATTTTACACTTCTTTCCGTATGAATGTGCAATACAAACTTTCGATTAATTTGAGAAACGCACAGAATCCGAATACAGCACAAGCTTTTGCCACCGCTATCTATTTCAAAGCAAACACTGAAAACTATTTTTTTTCATAATGTCTTTCAAGGTAAAATTCCAAGAAATTTTTGAAAGACCCTCATTATAGATCTAGGTCTATATATTATTGTTCATAAATAAGTATATCCCTACCAACTTTTTATAAAAACTTAATTTTTCTTTTACACCGAAGTTTTCCAGATTTTATTTCAAGCGAAACATTATAAAATCAAAACATATCCTTACGTATTATTTATTACCAAATTCAAAAACAGTGAGATTCTATAATCAAAAATAAAATTACAAAACCTCCGAAACCACGAATAAACTTATATAAAAGGGTGGACTTATTGGTACTGCTACCAATTCATATGTTTGGTTTCAATGCTATAGAGTTCAGACATAAAATATGTCTAATGATATCTATTTTGATTATATAATGTTCCACCAGAAATCAAATCCTCCTATATCTTAATTAGAAGAAATTTAACTTTAAAAACGCTTAGGTGTGTTCATGTTCGGATGATACTGTGTAACGTGTACTACAAAATTTAAAGTTTCTAGTTTCTGGATTTCTATGACGTGTGTCACTTTTTTCTGTCGAGATGATATAATATAGTAAACGACGGCTAAAACTAGTGGTCGAGGAGTACGAATAGCTAAGTTATTTTTAAAAGCAAGCAACCGAAAGAGAGACAAGTTAACAAAGATAAGTTTTTTTACTGGTAGGCTAAGGACAATTAGATATGCCTAATCTTGTACCTCGAATGTGAAAGAAGTAATTTATGTAAGTTGCTGTCATTTAAATGGTCTCATAAGCGGAGCAAGTGTACCACCTATACTTTCGGGGGTTGGGGTTCGCTGTTCTGAGAACCTCAAAGAAGTAAATGTTTTTCGATTCGGTCTCTTTGAGGCTGGAAACAAGAACGAAAGATGTCGTACTGTTCTTATTACGAATATTTTAATGTGACAAAAATACCTGTCGACTTCCTTGCACAGAAAAGAAAATTTCTTCTTCGCCTCCGATACATAATTTTTTTTAATACGTTAATTCCGGTCTTGATTTCAAACAGCTTGTGTATATCTGTTGTTTATCACAATATGGGACAACTTGAGTTAGTGTTGATGCTGTTTAACCCCCGAAACCATGACTCACTTCTGAGTCATGTGATGAATGCTTTGTTATAGTCACTACGGTTGGCCAAAAACTATCTTATGAATTTATAAGAGGTTTATTTTTAATACAAGAGAGAAAGAAATCATTATTTCAAAAATGGCGTCTTCCTCCTCTTTCTTGAGATTCAAACTTGGGAATTTTTTTATCACGGTCAAAAAGAAATTTCTAATTTCAAAATACATATTATCCTGGGCAAAAAAGTAATCTTGGATGAAAGCTAAATATAATACCTGATTATATAAAAAAAATAGATTTAGTATTTTAAAATGTATGCGAGCACACTGTGATATACTGAGAAGTGTTGTAGGGTCAGACTCTGATAGAGTAGCACGATAGGGTGAGGGCAGATTGTGTTGGACAAAAGAGATACTATAGGAACTGACTGTGATAGTGGGTCTCTGATGGATACTGACACACACACACACATATATATATATATATATATATATATATATATATAAGATTGCATTTATTTTTGAAACCCTTTTAAGGATCTTTTCTATATCTTAAAGAGAAATTATAAAATTACTTTATCATTTTTACTTTTCTATTTTTATTTCATTTTATTTTTTATTTATTTTTATGGGGACATCTTTGTCTCGTTTTGTATTTCTTGTAACTATTTTCTTTTAGTTTTTGCTTTTTTTAATGGCATATCAACCTTCGTGAGTTATTTAATTTGTGCAAAAGTAAACGTAATAGCGCGACTTGAGTTCGAACCCACAACGCTATGGACACCCACCTACCCAGATGGTGACTATATAATTCTTCTTCAACACTGTACAGCAAATTAGACCATTATAAATTTTTTTAAGACTAATTTTAACTTGCTGTATATACTCAAATAATGAACGGGGCACCTCTGGTGTAATGGTTTGCAAGTTAGACTAGCAAACCTACACGAGTGAGTTTGAGTCTCATTGGGTGCCCCATTCATTTGGCCTTGTGCTAAATCGAAGTAAAGACCTTCGTAAATTACTACTCAAATAATGAACGAATCCTAATTTGTCGCCACAAAAAGGTGTTTTCCTCACATATTTTTGTAATAAAGGATCTCTAATTTTTCTCTGTGCTGACCTACAAAGATGTTACTTTACCATCTAGTCTCATAGAGAGAGAATGTTCAAATATCTATTTATACTTTCAGAATTACAGTATTACTATCAAAATTTATGTAATACTGTAAATAAAGAAAGGCTTTTAGTTAAGATAATAAAGTTTTTATGTAACTTTGTTAGCTATTTATATTTGTACATGTTATATGCCCAGGTGTTATCATTAGTAAACAATGTTAAGTAAAGACTTTATAATCTTAAAAGCTTTTGTTTAGATATAGTCGATGAGAGTACACTTTCGATCGAAGTTAGGGCGAGGTTAGGCCTAGAAACAATGTATGCGTTGTCGTTTCAAAAATATATCACGTATAATGAACGTCTCTTGGTTTTAGGAGAAAAATTGATCTTAGTCGTTCATAACACGAGTATAAACGGTGTTTTAAAATATAAATTTAGTGTTTTTAGATCAGTCTTTACCATATATTATAATCCCAATTTTTAAAACTTTAAGGCTTAAAAATAGTAGATCAAGTAGTTTTTAAGCCTATTATATTGATAATGACGTTATATATATGACTAAAATGTAACATTTCAGTCCTTTTTCAACGATATATTATCACTCATCAAATATAGACGAACGGTTTATTCTAATGTAGTTTTTATAACCGCTTCCTTCCACTAAGCCACCCTTTTAAAGGTTCACAACCCCCCACCCAAAATTCTCAGTAATACACGACAAAAAAGGGGTCTGAAACTCTATATAGTAATTCTTCTCAATATAAGAAAGGAGAAATCATTTGTAGAAAATAGAAAATTCATTCGAAAAAATAACTTTTAAGGTTTTCGAGAGTATCTGAATGAACCTGACACCGTCTTCTGTATATCACATTTCCAGTAAACAATGCAGTAACTCGTAGTCATCATCATCATCATGTCGTGCTGGTAGCACGGATATCCCTGACCCTCTCTCGCCACTTTTCCCCATCGTTCATCGCCTCAGGCAGGTCTTCTGGACTACATCCCGTATCCTCACATAGTTGCTGAATGTATTTTCGTGCTGGTTGTCCTGCTTTTACTCGGCCATGTGTGGGGGTCCATAAGAGTACATCACTTATGAGTTCGTCCCTGCTTCTCCAGCTGTGTCCTGCATGTCTGGTTCGTCTAACTTGAATAGTTTTCGTGATAGGAGGCAGGTGGCCTTACAGTTGGTGTCTTGTGGGGTGTTGCCGCCAGGACTTGTTCAAGATTGCTAGAAAATAAACGAAAAAAAAAACCAAATAAAACGTCCTTCAAATTCTGATGAATATCAAAACCTTAAATAAAAGATACTCTGTGTCCTTTACTTTTAATAATGTCCATATTACAACGCATTTGAAATATGGGTAAGGACAGGCTGCAACGATATACAAACTAATGGTTTGATTTAATACATGGATTTTAAGGTTAGAATTATCATTGGCATAATGGTTAGAATGTTCGCCGATGGTCCAGGAGATCGGGGTTCAATTCCAAGTCGAGTCATACCAAAGACTCGAAAATTGGTACTTGATGCTTCCTTCCTTAACATTCAGCATTATAAGGTACGGATCAAGAGTAAGTGGAGTGATCCAGGGAAAGGTGTAGCGCCCTCTCCTAAACCTTGGTGTAGTAACTATTGAAAAGGGAGCCTTTGGGTCGCCCTCTACTACGGTCGAATGACTTATATCAACAAACATTTAAAGATAGACAAAAGGTTTTTGATAGCTACTGTATATATTAGAATATCATGCGACTTTCTGAGAACTAAAATTTAGCCTAATATTAGAGGATCGCACTATAGGCGAGATACAAATTTGGAGTGTGTAAATAGTTAGCCAAGGCTCAACAAGGATTAGTTTCTATCTCAGGAATGGTTCGACCCCTTAATATTAGGACACAATTTAGGTCGCATGATACGCGAGTATATACGGTATCTATATTAACATCGTGGTCTGCAACAAGTTTCATATTTGATGGCTTACCATAGAATATCCTTTGGAAGAATATGCAATCTACCATTCTTTTTCGTTTATTGCACTCGATCTTGTCGATTTCTTACGCGGAAATAGGCAAATTTCCTTCGAAATATTTGTTCGCTTAATAAGCGTCTGTAATTCTTTTGGAGGGGAAGTTTTTATCTCTCAATAAAAAAAAATCCTATTTTTTGCACTTTCTTCCCCGACCAGACAAATCAAATTACAGCACACCTCCATCGATTCCCTTGCAGAGTTTATTAGAACACAAATAAGTACCAACTTTGCTGTGCGACCAAGAAAGACGTCGCCAAATCCCACTGTTAATCTGTACTTGAATATATTCCCAACTTGAGAGAAAAAGTTGATTTTTTTTTTTTTTTTTTTTTTGCTTTTTTTTCTTTTCTTTTTTTTTTCTTTTTTTACTTTTTTACCAATTTTATTTATTTACTTATTTATTTATTTGACTTTAGTGAAAGATCAGTGATACGATTAGCTCAACACTAAGTAGCCAGTATTTTAAACCCATGATCTTAAAAATAAATGTATGATTTATATAATTTTTTTTTTCAACACTTACTTTCTTTAATCCGAAGTTTTCTGTTTTGAATTGCCTTCAGCTAAGAGTAAATGTAAGATTAGCTTACTGCACGTGGTAATCATTAAATATATATATGTAGGTATATATATATATATATATATATATATATATATATATATATATATAACGCACACATACATTAATATCTTTGCAAATTTTTATTTCATCTCACGAATAAAAATGCTTTTGACAACCTAAAATACATACATATTCATACAACAATTTAAATACACGCACATTCGCTACCGATAACTTTTCTTTACCAATATTTTATATCATTTTTGTTTTTTATATACTTACAACGGATTTAAATACGAAAGTATCATTAGTTTCCTCTACGAGAAAAGATATTAGTCGAAAGTAACAGTATTTGCACGAATTTTCTTGACTCTTTCACCACCAGTTCCTATCGGCCATCGCACCCAGAGAGTTGCCTAGACGGAATCCAGAGTCCACACAGTACTGATGAATGTAAGTTTTTGGAGGTGGGCTAGCATTGGTGTTTCCAACCATGTGTAGGAGTCCACAGGAGAACGTTGCCCCTGGGTTCGTCCTTACTTCTTCAGAATGACGTCGTCTTTGTTGAACGATTTATGAAATGGGAAATGGTAGATATATATTCACTAAATTTTAGTTATATATACAGCAAATGTTAATGGGGTAAGTCTCCGTGGCGTTGTGGCTAATGTCCTGGACTGTGCCATCGTAGTAAATGAGTTTGAAATCCAGTTTTGCTTTTACTTTCACTTTCGGATTAATACCCCTATGAAATCTACCTTATCTCCTAAATGTAGGTTAAATAGTAAGTAACGTTGGAGACTGTAGTCGAGGGCGACCAGAAGGCTCCTTTTCAGTAGCTACAACACAGAAGTGTAGGGGAGGGCGCAATCCCTTTCCCTGGATTGCTCCACTTTACCCTTGATACGTACCTTATATTGCTGAGTGTTAAGCAAGAAGGTTTCAAGTACCATTTTTGAAGTCTTTGGTATGACGCGACCTGGGCGAACACTCTACCCACTTGGCCAATGAGCCGGTCACTGTATTAAATAGTACCAGTACAGATCTTTTACAAGTATGGCTTTGGCATTAGATTACCCACGAAGGTTGATACGCCATTAAACAAAGAAACCAAACTAACCAAATTTCGATTCTGTGTTTTTTTTTGGGGGGTTGTAATTTTTTCTGTGCCGTTTAACCCCCAGACTTATTTACAAAATCAACAGCTAAGTTGAACAGGATCATTGGAAATTGATTCCCTGTTTTGAAATATTTATTTATTTATTTATTTATTGAAGAATTTATAGTAAAAAATGAATTATTAGAACTTTAAAAAGGTAGTTACTTTACAATCGTTCTGTATAAAAAAATACATAGTAATGTTTTTTTTTTTTTTTTTTATACAGAGCGATTGAAAAGTAATTGCCTTTTTAAAGTTCTAATAATTTTCTGAAGAAAAAATCTAATAAATAATATAAAGGAAAGGGTGGAGCGTCTTTAGTATCAAAACGAAATAAAAAGGTCATTTTCTTTGTTATTTTTCTTTTCTTTCCTTTTTTTTTTTTCACTACTTTTCCTTTTTTAATCCCCTTCACGTCCACACACACTGTCCCACTGTAAAAAAGGAAATGAAACAAAAACAAACAACGCAACAGAATACTGAGATCCATCTGATGAATTAGGCAGTTTAATGTGTCGTGAAACTCAGTCACGGACAATATTTAATACTTCAAACATTCAATATTTTAAATCGGTTCAACTCATTAAAACTTCGAACACTTTTTTTTTTTTTTTTTTTTAATTCTCTTAAATTTTTTGCAACGTCTCGCCCAAAACGTTTATACTAATTTGCTGGGTAATTTAAAAGTGTTAACATTTCCATAGGAAGTTCTTTTGGGATTTTAAAATCTCAGCCTGTTAATCATCTCCGTCAATTCACTATTCGAACCTTCTCCAGGTGGTCTCCGTAATATCAATTCTACTTTTAAAAAATACTCCCATAGAAATATCAACATTTAATCACCAGTGAGAGATTCCAAGAACGTGTTGAAAGGGATGGTGAACATGTGAAGACTGAAATTATATAAAGGGTAATCTCGTGAGTTTGATATTTTTTTAAACTCACCCTGTATATTTTACGACTGATTACTTTTATTGAATCAGCTATATTTGGATTACTGTGGAAATATTTGTCTCTTGTCTTTCAGCAAGTCTTCATTTACAATGTTTCTGAAGACTTTAGGGCAAATAATTTTTAATACGGTTATTAAGCATATAAAATCGATGAGTAAACTCAGAACTGATGTACTTAACTTAAAGAAGTTGTTTAACTAAAATTCAATAAAAAAATAGTTTCACATTCGGCCACATTTCATTTTTTGTTTGTGTCTGCTTAATAAAATTTATTTCAACTCGAGAAAAAGTACTTAAATAAACTTTGCGTCACAGTCATTTACTAAGTTTAATTTAGCACAAGGCAAGAAGCATGGGGCACCCACTGAGAATTGAAATCACCTAGCTTGTTAACCATTACACCACACATTATACCATTTTGCGTCACTAAGATGGCGATGAAAAAATTTAATCAAAAAATAGAATTACTTAAAGAAACATTTATCAAATAGGTCCAAATCCTTTTGTTATATGACTACTGAATTAGTCCAAAGCGATTTTATGAATATTTTTTTCTGCATAACTAGGTAAATACTAGTTGCCTCGTTAATTTTAGCCCCTTCGGTGGAGCTAAGAATATGTTGATTACATCCCATATGGAGCGGTAAGACCCCTCTCAAAAAAGGGTATTGTGAGGATGACACTAAACCCCATCTGAAATTCCAATTTGGGAGCTCTTGAAAGCATGGAGTACCCTTTCATTGCTATTACTCCCAGGCCCACTCTGATCCGGAATGGTAGTATTGTTAATCTAATTCATGGGCCAAAAAGATAGGTTTGAAAAATATTTGTATTAGATAGGAATACTTAATATCGTAACTGTACGCAAAAAAAGCTCTTAAACGACACAAAATATGTTAATACAAATGTCAAATGTAAGCAATTCCCTACCCTCTGAGCATAAAATAACTCCTGACGGGTTTTCATACCATTAAAGTCAGTCACGCATTTATTTGTCAGATATCTAATTTTAAAGGGTTTATGGTGTATGTGTTGAATCTGTGTACTCTTGATTTAGGTAAAATGAAAAAGAATTCACAAAATAAAGAAACTAATTCAATGTTTCCTTTTATTTGCCAGTTTTAGTTTATATTCTTTGAAAGAACGCCTTCCTTGAAGGTAACGCTCATTTCTTTTGGGTGAAGATTTAGGGTGATTTAGGTACATTCACCGGACCAAGTGGGCATCTTACGGAGTTGATATGCTTGTGTGCAACTTCTATATCTCTAGATTATAGGAGTCACTAAGCTTGTGTCCTTCCACGAGCAAAGCTGGTGGTAAAAAAAAAAAAAAGAACTCCGTGGTGTGTTTGATTTCTCTTTTTTTTTTCTTTAAAGAAATCAACCGCTTGTTTTGGTCGAAAATGCAGAAGCTACGACAAAGTCTACAAACTAAAAGAAGCAAATGAATTCGAGAATACAGTCGTATGACCAACTTTAATGCTAACTGGAACAACTTCTCTCGAATAAATATTGTGGACAGTGTGTCTCAGTTTCAGTCAAAAAGACCCTAACTATAGCAGATGGAAGGAGTAGAACCTGAGGTCAGCTTATTTATCTTCTTTCTTTGGGTCTAACAATCAAATACTCTGAAGATTGACTAGGGTTCAATGCCTATTGAATATTTGGAATTCAGCTTCGATGCAAAAACACTCACTTTTTCCTCTTTGGCCTTTTTAAGTTTTAAAAAAAGATTATTGCCTGCTGACCGCTAATCATACTTGCATCAAAGACTAGAGTTTTTAATTGACACTAAAATATAATCCTTTGATTTCTATTCTATTAACGTAGAGGGATCCTTTTCTCTCCATTTTATTATTTAGAATTCCTTTTCTTTCTATCTTTCTACCTTTTTTTATGTTCGCCAAACTTCTAACTTGTTTTCTTGCTTAAAACCATTGTATACTCATACTCATGTACATATATATATACGCTACACCCATACGTATATATAATAATGCAGATATGCACACATATATTACTGCACCTGAACATATGCATCTAGGGACATCACAAGAATGCCTTTGATGCACCATAAAATGGTCACGTTTTAGATTAGAATAATACACAGACCCGGG
The DNA here is from genome assembly GCA_963585895.1 of Sepioteuthis lessoniana. Taxonomy (NCBI): domain Eukaryota; kingdom Metazoa; phylum Mollusca; class Cephalopoda; order Myopsida; family Loliginidae; genus Sepioteuthis; species Sepioteuthis lessoniana. The sequence goes on from OY757905.1 coordinate 45,636,284, forward strand.
CGTCAGTGCTTCGTGTTGACACTAAAAAAATTAGTTCAATTCATTTCATACTCTCAGTATGAATCTTTGATGACGAGATATGGGAATTGCTCAAATTGGGGAAAAAAATTGATGACGTTCAAAGATCAGCGAACGCATCATGTATTTACGGAGTCGCTGAAAAAAATAGTCTAGACTATTTGTATCTATCATTCCCTGGTTGAACCAGTCTAAATTTCACTATTTAGATATTTTATACAAATAACATATATCTTTTGTTATTTATGATAAAATACATTTAACAGATAGATTAAACTGCTGAAAATAATATCCTACTCTTTCATCTCTTAAAATATTCGGACTACTGTTTTCATTTTCCTGGCTATATTCTCAACTTTTTAGCCGTTGAAACCTTCAGTATTTGGGCGTTTTGTGTTTAACTCAGGAGATGACACAAAACCTGGAACTAAACCCTTTATTTAATCCACAGGGAGAGAGATTTTTAGTTCCGTTAATCATGACCGGGTACAATTGTTAAGCTATAGTAGGCATTCATTGTTATTTTATCTGTAGTCGAGGTTTCCTTCCAAAGGACTTTTCAACCAAACGCCTATACCTGCAGTGCCATGTATTTTACTGGACACAATTATCAAGCTTCATATCTGAAATTTAGACGAATATCCAACTAGTTTAAAATTCTAGTATAAAAAATACCGTGAAAGTAATTTCCCTTTTGTGGGCTGATTTTTTTTTTTTTTTTTTTTTTTTTCTTAGATTGCTTAATTTCGATTTTCAATTGCCCAGTCGGTTGGGGCCGTAGAACACACTGATTGCACCTCTGCAGAGGGGTAAGACCCCACTAATGAGTGTCCTGATATGACACTAAACAATCTGATGGTGAGGTTCCAGTAATGCTGGGGCTTTGGGGTATGCGGAGAACCCCTTCATTGACATTGCTCCCAGGTCAGTTCTGGCCCGGCGTGGTAGCACCTGATAGGTCCCTATCTATGGGTTAAATAGAACAAACGGCATACTTATGCTAAACTAATTGTTCAAAATAGAAATGCATACTCATGCTAAACTGAATTATTTGAAATTGAACATTGAAACTGTACTTACACTAAATAGATTTGCTTAATATAGAACTGTTTTGACCTTTAACTGTAGAACTGCTCGACTAAACTGAATAGCTTGAAATAGAAATGTTTTTCAGATTTAAACTGAGTACTTATGCTAAACTAAATTGTTTGAAATAGAACTATTTTCGTAAAGGTTGATATACCATAAAATCCAACCAACCAACCAACAGTCGATCTTAATAGGAAAATAATGACTCTTTTTATCTTTGTATTTAAACAAAAAGTCTTGCATTTGTTAATAAGAGTTGATATTCACAGACTTTATTTCGCCATATTTAACTGCATCAGTATGATTTCTAGTCATAAAATTTTTATACATTTTGCTTATTAAGTAATACTACGGAATTAAAATTTGAAATTGAACTGTTCTTGACATTGAAACTGTACTTACACTAAACTAAATTGTTATATATAACTGCTTGAATAGTTTGAAATAGAAATGTTTTTGACAAACTATGTACTCATGCTAAACTGAATTGTTTGAAATAGAACTGATTATTTACATAAAAATGGATTTGGCGTTAAATAACATTCAAAGGTTGATATGCCATAAAACCAAACTAAGCTAGTGTCAATATAAGTCAACAACATTGAGTGAACTCACTCACAGTTTGGTTTGGTTTCTTTGTTTAATGGTATATCAACCATTGTAGGTTATTTAATACCAAATCCATTCTCCTAGAAGAACAGTAGTGGTACTATTTAACCCATAGCTGGGAGGATAAGGGGGTTCATACCTTTCCCAAGAGTATTTGCCCGAAAGTGAACGTAATAGCGTGACTGGAGTACGAACTCGCGTACTACGATTCCGCAGTCCATCGCTTTAACTATTACACCACGAGGACACCCCACTCACTCACTGTGTTGCAATGACTGTGTACAAATCATTAATATTAGCTAAATTAATGAAACCATACAAATATGTTCAAACAAATGATTATTATTGAATAAGAATAGTCACGTAAAACCATGTTATTGTGTATCATTTATTAATATGAGATAGAAATACGTGACACAATACAACTATGCAAATTATTTCTAAGTACTTGAAACTGTAATTGTTTATAAACAATTATAATGATTAATTACTTGAAAGCATAAGACCACTGGCAAAAAATTGTTTTGAACATCTCAGCAAGATTTGTTAAGCCGTAAAACCAAGCAACCAGCATGGGACCTTTGAAATATTCAACAAATTTTTGTATTGATAATTGAACATTGCTGATATACTAGTAAAAAAAACAAAAAACAATCCCTCCTTTCCATAGTGTGACGCACGCCAAATTTCTAAGTAGTTACAATGATATTGATATGTAGATAAAAAGTCAATTCTTTAAGTTTCAGATAAGAATCTAAATAGAAATTTCAAAAAATAGAACTCTTTGAAGTGAACACACACATTTTATCATATTAGTTCGTAATCTTCTTATTATAAAGGAACATTTATTGATAACGGAATTATCTTAAGAATAATAATAAAAAAAGCAATTTATTGCAGACCGACCAAAGATTGTTCTCATGAATGTTACTAAGCTTAGCTTCGTACAGCACAAAGCTGAATGTGAGAAAATAAAGTTTAGGATTGTGTTAAATAATCTTGCAAGTGGAAAAGAGTATTGCTTTCTTTTTATAATAGCAGCCAGAAATCCTTGATATTATTTTACTACTACAACCTTCTCATCCCCGTTACTTTAAGCTTTTTCACTAGATCTTAATATTCTAAAGCTTTTCCTCCTATAGACAAATCGTCACAAGTGATCTGTTTTGGGGATATTTTTTTTTTCCTTAATTATTTTCAAATCTCTAGAGGATTTCCTCCTACTGCTATCTTCCTCTAGAAATCTGTGTACGTGCGCCATAGACCGGTACTTAACTGATCAATGAAGGTGAAGTAAGGGCGGATTTAGGGTTAAGTTTTGAACGATTCTGATTTTCAAAACAGTCGTATATTATTTGATTTCCGATTTCCACCAGGGTCTCCCATACTGGTGGGTGAAGAGGGGTAGCTAAAAACCGACTAATTTCCGAATTTTTGAAGATCAGAGTTGTTTAAAACACATCACAAACCATAGAAAAAATATTTCCCCTCAAAAAGACAGAAGTAATAAAAAAAATGAGAACTGGTGCTAAATATCCAAACCTCTTAACCACTAGGCTCATCCCAGCAAAAATAAATCTGCTGAAAGATAAATGCAATGCACTTCAAGCTTATATAAAGAAGAAAGCGAAGAAAAGAAAACACAAAAGAGATAAAGGATAAGGTGAAAGAGAAAGAATGGGGGAAAACGAATAAGAAAATATAAGATGTAAAAGAAAGAAAAAGATAATTATGATTAATTTGACATTGCAAATTCCCGGAATATTGGAGCCTTGTTGTCTGACTGAATGCTTTTTATATTTGTTGATATGTTGGAGAAAATCCCGGAGAAAATATTTGCTTGGGTATAAAATTAAACTATATCCGGAAGCGAGGCTCCAGTTCTGGAGATCTGGGGAATGTGGAGTACTCTTTGATTGCTTTAATCCCAGGTCCACTCTGGGCAAGAGTAACTGTACCGGATATGGGTTGAATAGACCTGTTTGAAAATTATTTGAGTTAGGAATACTTGATACAATACAACTGTATAAATTTTGAATATTTAGAATAGTTGAGGCTATGATTTTTTCATTAAAGAATTACTTATGGATCAGTTATAGTAATCTTTTTGAAAACATAAATTCACGAAACAGCAGTTGTACGGCCTGTGGTACTATGTTTGTTACGATACTTTATTGGGGCCTTCCTTCCGGGACTAGTACATGCATTTCCGAGGATATATTTGTTGCTGCCACCCACCAGACAGAACTCGACACAAGGTCAACGAACCGAAGGTCGGTTATAGTGGGGACTTAGGGGAGGGGGAGGTCGGGCACGAGCAGAGGCTCGAACCTTGCTGGACTATGCTGGTCATCGACCCATAGTGCAATGTGGGCCTGATGAGCCTAGCCGGCACGTATGTCTGATTATAGCTTGAACTGTACAGCAAGGTCCAGTACTATACAACGGTGTCAAAGGTGTAGCTTGCCCGCCCGAAAGTGGCCCAACCGAAGCCGGGGCCTTTCGGCCCCGAATCTGCCATTAGTTTCGATACCCCGTCCGGCACGAATGCCAGACGGTCCAGCTAAGGCCAGGTAAGTATGCATTTCGGGGTAGTTGGTGTATCAATTCCCTCTGTGCCTATGTTGTATTTAAAAGATCCACAGATCCATTGGCTAACCAATCACAGACCATTTCGTATAGTTTCACAACTTTTTGACTGGTCAGCCAATAAAGTGCGCTGATCTACATCTGTGGGAAGAGTATCCCCTCCACCTATCAGATTTTGATTGATCATTTAATCAAACCACAACATAGGGGCGTGGTTAATTAAGGATCCCTGCCCACGCCTTGTTGGAAGAATCTCTTTTTACTTTAGCCAAAACAAAAATCGAAGATCTGATCTTTTAACCTCAACAAGTGGGTAAGAGATGTCATGATTTAAATTTGGTCAACACTGACAAACCCCAAAGCTTGTTTACCTTCTGTTTTGACAGTCTGAAAGTTTGGTTAGGACTGACCTTTAAAATTAACGTTTCAGTTTCTTTCAAAGTACTTAAGTTATTTTACGTTCTTGTAAAAGAAAAATTACATTTTCGTAAATAAAAAAAGTATCATATTCTCCATATGTTTTTCCACCATCGTATACGTAATTGTCGTAGGCTGCCTACCTCCTATCTCTAAAACCATCCAAGTAAAAGGAACAAGGCAAGCGAGACACTGCTGTAGAAGAAAGAGTGAAATTATCATTGACATTCTCCAATGGATCCCTTCATATGGACGTGCCAGTGATGAATGAACAAGAAAAACATACATTCAACAGCTCTGTATGAACACTGGATGTAGACAAGAAAAGCTGCCGGGAACGATGGATGATAGGGACGATTGGCGAAAGAGAGGAAAACCCGTGCCAACTGCGTGACTTGATTATTATGAAGGAATTACATGAAACCACATAAATGTGTGCAAATAGATGATTTTTATTAAACAGATATATTTACTTGAAACCATATAATTAAGTATAAAGTAGTATTAGACAGGGATACATACAACTGTGTGTTATTTGTATTAGGTAGGATTACTTGATATCATATGTCTATGCCATTATAACATTGGTAGTGCATATTTGGTCTAATTATTGGTCAAATAGATCTGTTTTAGAATTATAAGTATTGGGTAGGAATATCTGAAACCATATAACTCTGGACTAAGAATTGATTATGATAGACATATAAAGTGTGCAAAATGATTACAATGGGACGTTCAAAACATAAAAGATTATAACCATAATGAAACATTTACAAATATACCCCATTTTGGTATCAAATAACCCTTGATGTGTTGATATACCGTTAAGCAAACCAACAATATCTTGAATAAATCAAGTATAAGTGGAATAAAAAAGACATCACGTAACTTGATTTGGTCGTGGGAGAGGCGCTACTCATGTAGCGTGTCTCTGACAGCATCAAATCAATGCTGTCAGAGATCGTAGTCAACCACAAGTTAGAGACGGTTTTATTTAGCCACGAAATTTAGTTCGTGATTTGACTCTCTCCTAGCATATAACTAACTGACAGACTCTTTTCAAAAATCCCCACATCTGGTTTTTGACCATCCCTTGTACCTACAGTGAGAATATTCGTGATTGACCTTTTGATGTCGGTCACATAGGTGGGCCCCAGGTCACTGGTGGTGGCCACTTTATAATTTATCATTCAACGTTCGTTAATAATCTCCGTAGAAAAAAAATAAAGTGTTAGCTCTTTAATAGAGTAAACATATTTTTGATTCTTGGGAGTTTACTTTTTTGTTGTACTTATTTGACCAATTAAGCTGTGAAGGCCAAATAGTAGTTGTCATTCATATCTTTACATCACCCGGTAAGTTGGGGCTTAGAATAGATGGAATGATTCCCATGTAGAGTGATAAACCGTCCAAAAGTGGTGTTTTGGGTATGATAATGAACTTTATCAAATGATGAAGTTCCACTTTTGAAGATCTGGGTAGTTTGGAATACGCTTTTATGACCATTAATCACAGATTCACTCTGACTAGGAGTAGCAGTACCAGTTAGTCTCGTCTATTGGTCAAATATGTTTCAAATTATATTCGTATTCGATATTTGATACGATATAAGAGTAAATTATTTGTATTAAGAATAGTTGAAACTATAATCTACTAAACGGTTACAAAGGATTAGTTATTTGTTACTGGAGAGCATATAACAGTGTGCTAACAAATGACTAACATTATATAGAAATAATTGCTTGATGCCATAAAGTTCTTAGAATTAGCGAGGAATACTTGATATTATATAACCGTACAAAAAAATAACAACTACACAAAAAATGTAAATATAGATATATTAGGAATGCTAGTCTTTAAAATCAAGGCGTAAAATAGGACTAGATGCGTTGTCCTGTGAAAATAATCAATTCTTTATTTTAGGAAGATGAGTGAAGAAAGGATTATGAATGGATGGATAAGTCTTAGAGGTGAGGAGTGAATGAGTGAGGTATCTATCTATTTATCTATCAAAATTATTTTCATTTCTTTTAATCAACCGAGAATAAAGTGCTTGACTTCATCCTCGAAGTAAGCAAGCGCAAATATCAGTTGCGCTATAATGTTCCCTTTCGGACAAACACCCTTGAGAAAAATATGAACCCTCTTATCCCATTCCCAGCAATGGATAAATTGCTGTTTTTCTACAAGGATTGCTTTGACATTAAATAACCCACGAAAGTTGGTATGCCATTAAACAAAAAATAAACATTCAAATTTTTCACATGAAGTTTTCTTAATTATTATTAATTTTGACTTGCATTTCTTCCATCTTAGCATCACTCGATTTTTATCGCAACGACCAGATCATCAAGATCATTTTGAATTTAATCACATGTACTTTAATATTTAGTGTCTAAACTCAAACACTTCCTTTTAGATCTTAGAAAAAAATCTCTTCAGTTGACAAGAGAAGTGCCCAATTGAAAGAAGTAGAATTTTAATCGTGAACATTTTGAGTCGATTATTCAGCAATTAAGTATTTTACTGAAACTTTCAACTTTGTTTTCGCCCATTTGTTGTCAACTTGTAATTGCATTTCGTCTCAAGTGCAGGTTTGAATTCTTAGAACAAAGCTTTTATCTGCTAAAATTCGCTATCACAACAAAGAATATTCAAATAAGAGAAGTAATTTTCCATATAAAGTAACATAATCAAGAAAAAGTTACCATTTTTCTAAAACAAAACTTTAGTGGAAATGGACTAATTTACTTCGAAACAATTTTACTAATGGAAAACGAGATCCTTCTTTTTTGTCTTGTCTTGTCTCATCAAGCAATTAGAAATAAGAATTAATGCGGCATATTTGATACATTGCATTAAACATGCATTTTTTTGTTGTTTTCGTGTGTCACTAACATTGACACCTTAATGGCGTGAGAAATGCGAGCTATGGATTTACGCATGCGCACCAGTTACATTCAAGATCGACGGAAAATTAAATAATGGAAAAAAATCAAGCAAATCAACCAAACAAATGTGTCAGCTAATATATTGACAGTAATCTTGGCACAATCTGTTTGTGCCCGAGTCGTTCACCCATTTCCAGACGTAGAAAACAATATTAGATCGATAATGATTCACACTTTCTCAAAGAATTATCATAAATTTCCTCCAGAGAAATTATTCTGTTTCCTTCTAAAGTCGCTTATTAGCAGGCGCTGGATTGTGGGCGCTCATTGAGAGGATTATTTGATCTTTGATCGGCTAAAGCAATATCGATCCCATAAACCACTAGGTAATTTGTTTTACAATTGTCAAAATGCGGATACTGAATATGTAAATCAAAACGTTATTAGTCATCGAACAGGATGCAGCAGAAATCCGTCCCAAATTTTAAACTGTTTCCTGTGTAGAGCAAATGAAATTAGGCAAATGGTAATGGCAGCTCCACAAGCTAATATCTTATAATTTTCCTCTTTTTTTTTTCTTTGGAATCCGTTATTATCATTCCTTGGACAGTTTGCCCTTGAAGTATTTTTTAGACTGTTGAATCTGTAATTGCTGCTAAGAACTTTTCGTACATTTCATGTAACGTCGGAATGATGCTGTTCCAGATAGAAAATTAATTCTGGTATGGCTTGGAAATTTTCCAGCCGTAGGTTTACCGATTAAAAGAAAGCCACCTAGAAGACCTCGACGTTCTCGAACTTCAAAAAATATTCAGACTTTGAGATAGTCTTTATGTAAACTCCTCCATTTGTCTTTTCAACAAACTTTTAAAATATGGCCAGTCAGAACTATGATCATAACTGATCGTACATGTAAGAAAAAAAGACAAAATCGAACTACTATTGCCACTTGCCTAATTTCCCTGACACCATGCAGTTAACAGTTTAAGATATGGAAGTTATTTCTGTCGCACCCAATATAAACCTGTCGTGGAAAAGCGTAGAGGAAATGTTCATGTAGACAAAAAGGGCCGGATGACTGAGATACTGTTCAAGCAAACGATTCGAGTGGTTTAAAAACCACTCGAATCGTTTGCTCCAATCAAAGTGTTGTGTTTTGACCTTCGACTCGGCCAAAAATGCCATTCCAAGGTGATGCACCGGAAGGAAATGACACATTCTAATGGCAGTTATGAGAGGAAATCGCGTGGGCGGAAATTGGCTGATGAAATGGGACGAGGTAAAAAAATTCCCATGATACACTCATAGACTGATGCACCGGAAGAGAGTGACCTATGGACTGCATGACAGTTATTTCCGCTTGATGACGATCAAACATGCGATTTCAAAGATCGAGTAGGTGACTGAGTGGTCATTGAACAATTATATAACTCGGTCAAGACAGAGTTACAGTTAGAGATCGGATGGAGTTATAGACGAGATGTGGTAAAGAAAGCCACACCTGGCCGAAGGGGCTCGGGGCCCCCGATTGAGTTGGGGTCCAGAGAAAATGCTGATAAGATGCAGTAAAGAAAGCCATCACCCAGCAGAGTGGGCCTCTGGGCCTCCGGTTGAGCATCAGGAGAACAAGAAAGACACAACGCTGACGGCCATAAGAGTGGGGTCAAAGTATTGCAGTTTCTGTTCGGTCTCTGACTCCCTCTCACACGCAAACCCTGAGTAACCCTTTTCGAACCCTTGCAAATAAAAAGAGAGGTACATATTTGCTAAAGAAGTCTTCCTGCGTCTTTATTATTGTGTCGTTATGATGCAGTAGATGACAGTATAACAAAAGAATAATGTTTTTATGTTGGGTGGTTGGTTGGTTTGGTTTTATGGCATATCAACCTTTGTGGATTATTTAATGCCAAATCCACCTTTATCCAATTTCAAACAATTCAGTCTAGCATGAGTACACAGTTTAATTGTCAAAATTATTTCTATTTCAAGCAATTCAGTTTAGTATAAGTATAGTTTTTGTCCTCGCACAGATAAATGTCAAAACAGCTCCCTTTTGAATAATTCAATTTAGCGTAGTACAGTTTTAATATCAAAAACAGTTCTATTTCAAGCAATTCAGTTTAACAAAAGTACGCAGCTTAGATATCAAAGCAGTGTTATTTGAGGTAATTTGGTTTAGCATAAGTACGCAGATTATTTCTATTTAACCCATAGATAGGGCCCTATCAGGTGCTACTATTCCTGGCCGGAGTGGACCCGGTAGCAATAGCAATGAAGGTGTGCTACGCACTCCCCAAATCCCCGGCATCACAGTAAACTCACCATCAGTTTGCTTAGTGTCATATCCAGGACACTCGTTGTTTTTCTTGCGCCTTATGCAGTCGGTGTAATCTAAAGCCCCAGCCGACTGGGCAATGTTCTTATTAGTAACGGGTGCCAGAATTACCTGCCAACTACATACTGCATAGTTTTAGGAAAAGCTATAATACTTCAATTTTCAATGGAAATTTCATGGATATTTTTTTCACAGATGATGAAATAATGAATTTGAAAGGATGTTCAGTTATGCGAACAAGAAAATCTTATTTTAATGTCAAATAATAATACCCAAAAAATCAAACAAACATTTAACGTAAGACAAAATTATTGGCCCTCTTGCTTTAATCCTTTTTTCAATCTTTATTCTTGATTAATAGTTCCTTACAAAATCACAACACACACTGATAGGTGTTTTGCCTCATTTCCCTAGAAATAACTTTCAGTTCCTCCAAATTTGAAGGGTTTCTGTTCTGTCTCCCAATTTTTTCTTCAGATAGATTAATAAATGTTCAGTTGGTTTTAGATCAGAACTTTGAGCTAAGTACAAGAATTCCTTAATTTTGATGTCATCTAAGCATTTCGGAACAATTTATTTCGTATGTTTCAAGCCATTGTTACGATGGATCAAATAGCATAGCGAAAAGGTTTAATCCAGACGAAAAGATACTGAGGCCGATGTTTGACAAGCTGTTCTATTCAAGTGATATAAAGCTCTTAACATTAAACAATGTTCTTGTGAGAACTTATTTATTAATATAATACTAAAATCTATGATAGAAATATAAAAACAAAAGATCCATGAGAGTGCTTCATCTATTAAAGGAGATATAGTTACTAGAATTCTGGAAAGTTGGTACGATTTTGATAAGAACAAATTTTATACCAATTTCTCCGCACGAGCAGGACGTGGCACAGGGTTAATTTTTAGACAGTTTAACAGGTTTGAATTCGGAATTTCCTTCACTTAGACTGGTCATCTTATCAAGATCAAAGAGCCCAATCTGTCTGACTACTTTCCCATAGTTGGACGGAGAATAGTTAGATTCATAAATTTCCTAAGGGTTTTAGTGCTATGTGAAATGCAAACAGTTGCGTCCAGGATTTGAATTCAGGTCAACCAGTCCATTTCCTACGACGATAAGCATCACACCACAAAAATTTGTTGAATCGGTGAAATCCATGCCTGAAAGAATTAAAGCCGTCATAAAAACTAGAGAAGAGGTGACTGAGTATTAATTGTAATAATTTGTCACGGATTCATTTTTGACAACTGACAATTTTTTTCCCTCTTTTCAAGATAGTGCTGAAACTTGCTAAACAAAAGTAAGTCAAAACCAGCCAAGAATTGTGTTTTATATTAATCTACAAAAAAGAATGGAGATTTATCAACTAAACTTTAGTATATTATCTTGTGAAATTGATACAGTTTTCCAAAACTTTACATGGACTTTTGTAAAGAAATAGTTTTTAAAATCCAACCAATAAATTGATTGATGTAAATATTTTAATTTTTTTTAATTGAAGTTGGTTAGTCCTAAGCAATCATCATCATCATGCCGTGCCGCCAGCACGGATATCCCTGACCCTCTCTCGCCACTTCTCCCTATCATTCATCGCTTCTGGCAGGTCTTCAGGGCTACGTCCCGTATCCTCACATAGCTGCTGTATGTATGTTTGAGCTGGTCGTCCTGCTTTTGTTTGGGCATATGCGGGGGTCCATAGGAGTACATCACTGATGAGTTCGTCCTTGCTTCTCCAGCTGTGTCCTGCGTGTCTGGTTTGTCTAATATGTATAGTTTTCGTGATGGGAGGCCATATAGTTGGTGCCTTGTAGGGTGTTGCCCCCAGGACTTGTTCAATATTGCTCGCAACATTCTTATGTAATTGCCGTCTAGCTTCTTCTTCAGTCATTTAGTTAGCGTCCAAGTAGTGCATCCATATAGCAGTATCGATACGACCGCTGCCTGGAAGAAACTGCGTTTCATTTTATCGGTCAGGTTTGATTTCCATATGATCGAGAGCTTATCGATAGCTATCCATGCTTTCGTTAGCCATGTATCGATGTTTTTTTGTTTTTTTTTCGGTTGATGAGATGCTGCTCCCTAGGTAGGTGAATTTGTCTACTTTCAGAGAGGTTCCGTCTAGTGTGGAAATGTCGCCAGTTTGGTTATAACACCTATATTCAGTTTTGTGTGCTTTGACATAGAGGCCAACGCCTACGGCGGCTCGTTCTAAACTATGCAGTAAAAAAAATGCCTAAAAAAGTCCTAAGCAATAATGTTTGGTAATTATTTTAAATGTTCAGCTTGAACTATCTATGAACCTAATTAGTGATGTTTTATTAAATGTAATTAACTATTTTGATAAAACGACTTTTTACCTTTTTGTTAAGTTTGGAAATTTAAATGCTTTCTGCCGATTGTTATAGACTACTTTTTTTTTTTTTTTACACAAAAAGAAAAATATTTTAAAATGTTCCACTCGGTTCAGTATGCATTCAAACCAAACTAAATAGTTCTACATCGAACCCTTTTGCTGTCTATACACAACAGACAAACGCTTCTCAATTATTGATATAGATAATAGCAAAAATGGTAGGTCTGCTTAAGAAAGATTATATGCACTTGCATTCCAAAGACACAATGTACGCTTGGTTGAGTGCTTCATGAGTTGATTTCAATTGTTTTGCTGTGGAGGACATGCCATTTACTTCTTCAATAGGCTGGATAAATGCAATAAAAACTCTGGAAAAACCTTTTAGTAGACAACGTTTCATAATGTTCCGAAGAGTACACTATACAAATGGGTCAAGAGTTGAAGTTTATAAACAACTTGAAATAAAATGGTAACAATTAACTCCAGTCAGAATAACCTTTTTAAATTTTTTGAATATTTAAAGAAATTTTTTTGATCGGCGACTGTCTCGTAAGTCATAGAGAAAATGAGGTTCTCTTTAAAATGTACTTTATTTTGGGAGACTTTGTCTTAGTCAATCATTTTTTGAAGAATGAGTTATATAACTGAGGGAACAGTTCCTTGACAGATTTTTTGTTTGTTTTACAATGACGTAATTGTTCTCAACGCCACCATTTTAGAAAATATTAGATGTCTACTCTTCTCTTTATAATTTGACAAATTATTGATAGTACGTCATTTACAAGTACTATTTCCTAAAAATGCAGTGATAAATTAAGAATATACGACGGTCGTTCAGTAAATGAGGTGAATTTTGGAATATAACTACTCGCATTTCAGCCCAGAAAAATGTTTACTTTATTTTTCAATACAGTCTCAAGTCTCTCAAATAAATTTTTCCCATAAAAAAACAAGCTTTTGTATTCTTTCAGCACAAAAGCCTTTGGACTATTTTTTCTTTGACAATTTGCTCACGGGGTCTTCTCGTCATCATCACTTGAAGAGTGTTCCACACAGAAATTCTTCCAGGGGCCAAATAAGTGGAAATCAGAGCGGGAACAGATCTGGACAGTAAGAAAGATGTGACAGTTGTTCCCAAACAAACATTGATGGCTTCCACAGTTCTTTCTGTCGTTTGAAGCCTTGCCTTTTCCTGGTGATATCTAACGGCAACTGACCTTTTAAAAATACAATTTTGTTCACTCTATCCTACAAAATTGATATTTGTTCAGAAATTAACTCTATTGTAATTGTCAGCCAAAATGAATGCATTAACTGAATCAACCATTGCAGGTGCATTCGCCATTGCGGGCCTGCCTTCATTTGAACACTATTTTGAACATCTTCAAACAATGTAGCTCATTTGTAAACATTTTTGGCTAAAACATGTTTCTCCGCGCACAATATATATTTTTCTCAAACTCTCACATGGTTTACACTTCTCAACCACCAAAAGATTGATGACAGACCGCTGTTTAAACCTAGTACACTCTGTGTGGTTTGTTGCCATTTTGAATAGCCTCGAAACAAATATCTTTGCCAGATTAAAATAATTTTAACTATAAACTAGTTGCAAGTAATTCAAAGTAAATATTTATGGAAAAAATCTTTGAAAAATTCCAGAAAAATCTTTTTCCCAAAGAAAAAGTACAATATTAATTAAATTTCGACATTGAATAACCCAAAAGGAATTGATATGTTGTTAAGAAAATAAAACAAAGCAAAACATTTCCAGATAACATAGAAAAGAGAGCAGAATGTCTGAGGACGGATTGAGACCGTCCAGATTACAATTTAGATCAGCTAGAATTCTAAGAGTCTTGGAGACCCAAGAAAACTTGCCATCCTTTAAACTACATGGAAGACCACCAGTTCTGGTGTGGAAACTCACAAAGATTATTTTACGCTGAAGAATTTTAAGTTTAGGTTATTTGATGACACTGTTAATTATATTAGCGAATGCAATGAATTGGCACAAAATAGATAAAAGTATGATTGAATGGGGAAAAAGTGGTCTATTGGGAATTGTGCAAGAAATTAAAATCTGACCATACTGGCAAACCTTATGTGTACAAAACAGAATCTGTTCAAGAAAATGAGATGCATGAAATTATCTGGGTCGTTGAGATACATATAGATCATAAATTCCTGTCAGAAGACCAGACCTTTTATTTACAAGAAGCAAAGAATTTGTCATTTAGTGGGTTTTGCCGTTCCAATGAACCATAGTGAAAATAAAGGAAAATGAAAAGATATACAAATATAAGGATCTTGCTAAAGACCAAAAAATGCTGTGGAGCGTGATGGTGATATCAGTTATAGTTGGAACTCTTATAACGGTCCCTCAAGAGGGTGGAAAAGAGATGAAAGACGTGAAGATCAGAAGAATTGCGACAATCCAGACGACAATTAACTAGAATACTGAGAAAAATGCTATCACTTTGTGAAAAAGCACCAGTTAAAACTGGTATGAAAAAATTAACCCTAATAATATTATTTCACGCGAACAACACTATCAAGGCGTCGTTTCTTTAAACTATCCGTTGAATGAGAATGGTCCGGGTTCATCAAGACAAGGTTCAGAAACAACACACCCCGTCAAGTGTCGAAGACTTAGAGTTCCTATTAATATTAGCATTTCCCTACGAAGACAGCCGATCGGAATTGCCTAATCTAGAGGCGATCGGATCGTTAACTAATCGTTTTATGTTTGGACTATTAGGCTGCCGTCTCGAATCAATTCCTTTCCATTAATGGAGGAAGTTGTGTGATTAATCAGCAGAGAGATCTCTCAAACTCACACTCTTTGCTGATTCATCTTGCCTGCAAGATACTGGCAGCTAAGTCATTGAAATAGAACAAGCGAATGTATATATTACGAGATAGGTAGAATTTAAACGGTGCTTCATCTATCTATCTCTCTCTCTTTCATATTATTAAGGAAATTTTGTTGCTCCAAGTTGCACTGACGGACAATTTTCTTAAATAAATGAATTGAAAGTAGAAAAAAAAAAAATTCAGGTACAAAACACGGAACCAGTTAACTCTTACTGACTTACACAGATGATTACTGTTCAAGTTCGATATAAAATTATGACGCTTTAATGACCACTTCTTCCCTCTTCGAAAAAAATATCTGAGAAGCTCATTATATAACTTGGTAAAGGTAGTTATGTTTTTCTTCATGTGTGAATTAATTTAAAGATTTTCTTTAAAAATAGATTGTTAAAAAAAGTCAACTTTTATTATAAAAATCATTGAAAATTAATGGTTTTTTTTTTTCTTGTTCATTTTTTTTTTTAATTATGATTGTTTTGCTTATAATCTATATTAACATTCT
The DNA here is from genome assembly GCA_963585895.1 of Sepioteuthis lessoniana. Lineage (NCBI taxonomy): Eukaryota > Metazoa > Mollusca > Cephalopoda > Myopsida > Loliginidae > Sepioteuthis > Sepioteuthis lessoniana. The sequence continues at coordinate 45,651,971 of OY757905.1, forward strand.
TTGCTGAAATAGTGACATTATCAACCTTGACTTTATCCTGAACCAGCAATGCTGACCTGATTGTAAAAGCGAACCTTAGGTTTTTTTTTTTTTGGTTTTTTTTAAATAAGTTAAATATATTGGCCTCCAAGCAAGACTTGGAAAAAGAAGAACGAGCTCAAAAGCAACGTTCTCCCACAGACTCCTTGACATGGATAAAGCGGTTTTGGCCGACCAGCAAAAAACTTACATTAATCAACTCCTTGTGGACACTGGATGCCATCTAGAGGACTTGCCAAAAGCGATGACTGATAGGAAACGAAAGCAATAGAGAAAGGGATCCGTTCTGTCGGCACGTCTTGATGAAAGTTTTAAAGTTAAAAAATAGCGAATCTTCAATTCTTAGCGGAAATAATATCATTATCAACCTTGACTTCATCGAGAACAAGCAACTGACCTGACTGTAAAAACAAACAAACGTTTTTTTTCTAAAATCAAGTTGTGTGTGTGTGTGTGTGTGTGTGTGTGTGTGTGTGTGTGTGTGTGATACTTATTATATTAGATTTTATTTATATTATGTGAGCAATTAATTCAACAAATTTTATAAGAGGAATCTACGACGATTTATCTAAGAATATTATTTAGAGTTAAAATTTGTGCAATTATTCTGCTTATATCAAATGAAATTTTCTCGATTATAGTTCTACAGCTAGAAGGTCCTGTCGGTTGGGGCTGCAGAATACACCGATTGCATCTCTGCAGATGGGTAAGACTCCCCCAACGAGCGTCCTGAACATGAAAATTGGATGGTGAAGCTTCAGTAATTCTAGAGAATGCGGAATACCCTTTCCTTGCCATCACTCTTATGTCCACCCTGGGTCCTATAGAACTGTTTGACGTTTAAACTGTAATGCTAAACTGATACGTTAGAAATAGTTGAAATAGAACTGTTTTTATATTTAACAGTGCGTAAACAAAAAAAAAAAAAACGGGGCCCTTATGCTAAACTGATTTTTTTAAAAATAGAACTGTTTGATCATTTAACTGTGTGTAAACAAATGACTAATGCTTAATTGAATCGTTAGTGATACATAGCAATACTTGGACCATTTAACTGTACGCAAACAATTGGTTAATCGTAAATAGAATTATTCCTATTTGATAGAGATAAGTGAAGCTATTTAACTGTGTGCCAAAAAAGAGCTCGGGCTCGTTTAAAAATGTTATTTACAAAATGTGTTTAGAAATCATATATTTAATTAGAATATTTAAAAAGGATTAGGCATTAAATAACCTACGGTGTCTATTCCATTGACTGTCTCTTTCTCTCTATGTCTATCCCTACCAGCCATGACTCTTAATAAGTCATCTATATGCCATCGCACAGAGCTGATGAAAATTTGTGCTCGTCAACCAACACTGGTGTGTCCATGAGTAGGAGTCCATAAGAGAACGTTATTTACTTCTCCTGCAGTGCCTAGCATTTCTTGCCTGTCTTACTTGCACGGCCACTTACCTCTCATCTTACAAACCATACAACTGATGTTTTGTAGAGTGCTGTTTCCTGGATCTGCTTAAAACAGCACACAGTATTCTTGTGTTGTTCGCTTCTAGCTTTTTTTCTCCAAACTTTTCATTAAAGTTCCAAGTGGTGCAACCATAAAGTAGTATTGAAACGGCTGCAGGTTAGAAGAACTATATTAGATATAAGTATTTGATACCATATAACTGTGTACAAGCAAATGATTATTAAAGACAAATAAAAAAAAATGTGCAATTTAAAAAAGAATGATTACAGAGGAATGTAGACTATGTAAATAATATTATTATATTTAAACACATAAAGGTGTCAAATTTCGGTACTAGATAACCTATATGGGGTTGATATACTGTTAAATAAATAAATCCTAGATATTTAGAACTAGATAAGAATAGAAAGCAAATAGTAATAGAGAGGAAGACTTTAGATTTGTTTTTTTGAAAGAAGACATATCAGCCTTCGTGGGTTATTTAATGACAAAGCCATCCTTATTGAAGGAGAACAGTTGTACTATTTCACCTATAGCTGGACTGAGAACGGATAAGGATAGGGTCATACCTTTCTCAGCGGTATTTCTCCAAAAGTGAACATAACTGCGAGACTGGAGTTCGAACATGCTTACATCAAGGCCAAAGGACAATCCAGCACTTTTATGCGCTTTCCATAACAAGGAAAGCGTTTTAGTCCCAGAAATATAGTTTTCCCACGGAACAAAGCACAGGGTATCTCAAAATTGATGCAACCCATTAATATGATAATGATCTATTACCTGAGACACGCGTAATTTCAGTCATTTGGAACACGTCCTGTAAAAATGCATCCTTTAAGCTAGATACATCAAATCAATGTTGTGTTTTTTTAATTGTTATATCAACTTTCAGTACATACAATTTTTTTTTGATTTTATAGTCTCAGTTAAAAATTATCATATTAATAGGTTGCATCTATTTAGATACAGTTTAGAATTATTTTTGTCTCCAAATAAATAGTGACGCACAAAATTTTTTTCCTCTCTTATCCAAGGCATTGTGATCGAGGATTAGTCGTTGTTATAGTATATTTTTTTTCAAATCTTAAACAAAAAAACCCTCATTATTATAAGTAAAGTTATTACCAGTCATATGGGTCCCATGTATATTGACATACCCTATGAATATTAGGATACAGTTTTTTAAATATCACATTTGTTTTGTTTTTTTAATATGTCGATAAAATGCCCAATCTGCTAATTTTCATAGATTGGATATTTCCAAACTGTAGTTCTTCGGGTTTGGTTTCTTTATTTAACGGCAGATCAGTTTTCTTGGGTTATTTAATGCCAAAGCTATCCTTACAGAAGAAAAGTAGTGGCACTATTTACCAACCCCTCCGCTCGGGCAGGATATGACACAAGGTCAATTTTTAAATTGTTTGAATTCAGAGTTTTCCTTCTCCTAGAATAGTTGCCTAACCATGGCTAAAGAACCTAGTCTGCCCTACTATTTACCCATAGCTGGAGGGAGAATAATTGGATTCATACCTTTCCCAAGGGCATTAGTGCTATGTGAAATGCAATCAGTCTCGTCCAGGATTTGAACTCGTGTCGTCGTGTCCATTTCCTACGACGATAACCATTACACCACGGGCACCTCCATAATAAAAGTAGTGGTACCATTTAATCTATACTTGGGAAGATAAAAGACTATGCATTTCCCTAGAAAGTGAACGTAATGGCATTCGACTTGAGATTCTGAGGAAATTCGATTTGTACTGTAATAAGACGAACTATGATAAATCACCAGATATGCATAGAATCTATGAATAAACCCACTCTTATAACTGGTTTGGTAAATTAAGACGCTCTATATTATAATGAACCAATTTTTTTTCGGATTTATGTCACAATAGTGTCACCAAAATAACTGATCAGTCGTGGAGCAACGTTCTGGAGGCTTTGAAGTTTAAACAGTTATAGATGTTGGTTGCAACTTTTTATTTTCTATATTCACTATTATTCTGCATTATAATAGTATTATTATTATTATTTTGCCAGTTTGTCTGTTCCGTCTTAACAACGGCAAGTGTTCTCAGGTTTTCAGGGCACTTCTAAATATTCTTGTTGATCTTAACATTTTGTATGGGCCTCGATTCATTAATGGCTCCTGTCATTTCCCAAGATCCTAATAGAATGTAGACAGGGATCCAGCTACAATTAGTATCACCGTCACTTGCATGTTCGACCGATTTTTCAGCTCGGGCAAAATCCAAGTATTGACTATCTTATTGCTTCCTTTAATTTTCACCCTATGCTTTGCTGGAATATCAAAATCCACCAGAGAACAAGTAATTCTTTTTTTTTTTTTTTTTTTTTTGTTTTAGATTAATACGAAGTCTGGTCTTCCGGTTTGGATTTGATGATTTGTTTGTATCTCGAAATCTCATGGATATTTTATGGGTTTCATTTTCTAAATCGCCTTATACAGAAGTTTCAAGATTTTTACACAACGTCATTTCTCGGAACCTCTCCTAGCTTAGGGGTTTTATAGGTTAAGTTTAATATCCTTTCTTAAATAAATCCACCGCATGGTCACATCATTTTTTAAAAAATGATTATAATGTTAGATTGATTTAAGTAAGTGAAGCCAATTTCTAATCCAATTTGCAAATAGAAAAAAATATTGTCAAGATCTTTGTTCATGCTCATCCTAATCATTATACTTTGTCAAGTAAGATAGCTATATAAAGACTAATAATAAAGAGCTTCCGCTCGTTTTTATTCTAAGGAAATGTGGCACAAGGCTCGAACTCATTCGTGAAGGTTTGCGATTCTTGCTTACATTACACTGACCGAGGAGCCCCTCATTTTTATAGTAATTTACAAAGCTCTTTGCTTCGATGTGGCACAAGGCCGAATGAATGGGGCGCCCAATGAGACTCGAACTCACTCGTATAGGTTTGCTAGTCTAGCTTGCTAACCGTTACACCACCAGAGGTGCCCGCCCCTCATTTTTATATTTATTTACCATTACTGAGTAACTTGCTATATAACAAAGGTAGCTATTTTTTCTTCATTGGTTAACTAATTTGCATATTTGGCTTAAAATGACTTAGCAGAAAAAAAAAAGAGAAATTATTGAAAATGAATAATTGTTTTAATATTTATTCTTTAATATTATGGATTGAATTTGTTTTCAAGCTTAAAATTCGATTCCTGTAATCATGGGATGCTTGAATCTAAGAAGTTTTCAGTTAGTTTTAAATGCATTGAAGTTTAAGGTTAGGAACCTCAGACCAAGATGTATTGACTCCGTCACTCTTCCATATATTCATATCTGCCATGAATGAGAATATCTGCGTGTGTATATATTTTCTCTTTGTAATTATTTGCAATACTTCAAGCTGAAAACCGAGCATTAAAAACGATTTTAACATTTTCAGAGTGAAATTCCTATAATTTGCTTTGCGTCAATCATAAAAAAAAGATAGTTTTCTTTTCGAATATTTATGGGTATTTTTTCTGGTTGTTTTATTTTATCTTAGTTTTTTGGAATTGTTTTTCTTCTGAAGGAAGTCTATTATTTGCGTTTGTGCTTTCTTTAACTTAGATGTACTGAATGACTGTCTCTTTGGCTGCCATCTTTATTCAAAGAGAAAGAGAACAAAAAATTACATAACAATCACGACTCAATAAAAAAAAGAAAACTATAATTACGAATTATGACTATAATGATTCCTACCTTCGCCTGAAATTGTTTTTCAAATATTATGACTGTTTCTTTTATCTTGACATTTATTTATTCAGTGTGTGTGTGTGTGTGTCTTTTCTGAGAGAGTTTTATTTTTAATTTAGAAACACACACGGTGCTCATTTTTGCCTATTTGATGAATCAGCTTTTGTTTTAATTGTAACGACGGCTGCATATTTGATTATTGTAATTTTAAATTCAATATATTCAAAGTAAAAGCAAAATTGGCGGCCGTAGTCAAGGACGATCCGAAGGCTCCCTTTTCTAGAGCAACTACAACGAGGGGATGTGCTACTCATTTCTCTAGATCGTTCTACTCTACCCCTGATACGTACTTTATAATGCTGAGTGTTAAGCAAGGTGATATCAAGTACCTTTTCTTCTTTTTTTTTTCATTTTTTCATTGCCATCGCTCCCAGGTCAACTCTGGCCCGGAGTAGTTGCACCTAATAGGATCCTATCTATGGGTTAAATAAAACTAAACAGTGTACTTGTACTTAACTGAATTGTTTGAAATATAACTGTTTCTAACATTGAAACTGTGTACTTATGCTAAACTTAATTGTTTGAAATAAAACTGATCATATGCATAAAAATAAATTTCACATTGAATAATCTAAATAGCTGATATACTATAAAACCAAACCAAATCGACCAGGAATTGAACCCTGGTCTCACGAACACTTAACCCACTAGACCAATCTTCCATGCCCTGTTGTTACTAAATTAAAAACAGGGCATGGAAGATTTTTAGTGACTCTGACAAAATGATTTATAACTTTATATGGATGGATGTACTTATCGAACCCCTCAACCACACACAAAATTTGACTCAAGGTAATTTTTAAATAGAGTAAACCTAGTCTAAATTCAGAGTTTTCCTTCTCTTAGACTGACTGCCTAACCAAGACTAAAGAACACAATCTGTTATAATGGGGTGGGGTAATATATGGATTCAGGCCTTTTTTCAAGGGTATTAATTCGAAGTGAAATTCAACTAGCCTCTTAAATCTCTTTGCCTATTCCATTTTCTACGATTACACTTATTGAGAACGCTCTGTAGATGTATGCCTGTTTTGTTTTGGGGTTTTTTTTTCGTGAATGAGGTATTCGCACCAGTATGATGGCTGTTATTTACCAAGCTTTGCTTAGTCTAAGGCTTTTTTTTTTGTACTTGGTATTAAGACGTTGCAAGTTATCTAAGTAGTGAACAGGCTCATCGCTGCTTAGCCTCGTTGAAACTAGTGCTTTATCATTTGAATACACATAAGCCTTAGATTGCCTTTTAATACATATTGTTTCAAGTCAAAAAAACTATTATTTATTTTATAAGTGATAAGTGACCTACAAATTTCTGTGTAATTCAGATTAATAAGTCATTCTCAGTTAAACGAGTTGCTGTAGAAGATTGTTATTCTTGGAAGTGATTTTGTTATTAGAACTAGGCGACCAGCTATCAATAAAAAATCTTATGAAATCGGAACCAGCGTGTTTAAAGAGTTTATTCGAAATCACGTGATAACTGGTAATAACCCATAAAACAAAGAGTCAAATTTCAAACTTCCCACTATCGACATTTTGACCTAGATGACAACTCATGTTAGTCACAATTGGTGATCTGTCGAAGAATCCACTTTGAAACTCTCCGTCGTCTTTAATGAGACATATAAATATATATACTTCAGTCGGCAGGAGCTGTAGAATACATCAACATCTCTTCAGAGGAATAAACATCGCACCAACGAGTGTCCTGGATATAACCCTAAACTATAAAATGGCGAAGTTCCAAACCTAGAGATTTGAGGAAGGTGGATTACTCCTTCGTTGTCATTATTCTAAGATCCACTCTGACCCGGAATAGTAGTACCTGATAGGGTCCCATCTATGGGTCATATTGAACTGTTTGACCATTTAATAATGAACAAACAATTGACTGATGTTAAATTGAATTTTAGTGTGACATAGCAATACTTGAAACCGTTTAACTGTGTGCAAATAAAAGTATCGGCGTTAGATTGCAATACTTGAAGTCAGTTAAGTGTGTGCAAACAAATAATTAATAATAAATAGAATTATTCGTGTAATATAAGAATACTCGAAACTATTTAACTGGGTGCAAAAATTGTATTATTGGTATTACATAGTATTACTTAAAACTGTTTGTTTTTCAGCAAATCAATGAATAGTGTTGAATAGAATTATTAATTTTAAATAACAATACTGGAAACCATTTAACTGGGTGTAAACAAATGAGCTCTGGCTTGTTTAAAAATGTTATCTACAAACTATGCGCTTACATATATTAAATATATATTATTTTATATCAACAGGATTTGGCATTACATAGCCTAGAAGAGTTGATACGCCATAAAACCAAACTAGTATGTGTGATGTGGAAAGGGAAATCAAGCTTGCAAAAACTATACTATCAACACTATTTGAATTGTAATTTTGTTTAATTTAAAAGTTGCAATTCTTAATAGCCTAAAATTACTCTCTATCTATCTATATATATATATATATATATATATATATATATATATATATATATATAATCACAGAAGGATATTGAAAAAACATCGTTATTATCTTCGATGACAATGAATATTTTTTATCACTTTAACATACAAATAAAAACTAATTTATTTACATTTAACTTTTTAAAAAAAATTGAACAGATACAAAAAAAAATCTTAAACTAGGGAGGAGGGAGCTACTGTTTTCTAAATCATTAAGTGTATCCTTATACAGTATTGAGGAAAAACAATCAAAATATCGCGCCTTCACTCTAGAACCTGATATCCCAATGTTTTCACACAAATGATTCTCAAAAATGTCATTAAAATGTCAGAATAGTTTTTCATTTCTTTTAGTAATAACTTGGTTCAACTTAAAAGTTTAAACTTAAAAATATGTTGTAAACATAAGTTTACAGAGTGCGGCCTTATAAAGATACATTGATATGACCTTTTAAACATCCAAAGGTTCTCTAGTTTATATCATAGAATTATTATTTCTCTTTGCATCATCAAATAATTTACATTTATGATATAATGCTAAAAATATTATAAGCGATCATTTTAACAAAAAAAAAAAGAAAAATAAGCAAAATATTTACTGCATGAAAAAATATCATAAAGCGCTATGAGCATAGGCCCATTTTATCTTTCACCAAATTAACTACCGGGAATGATCTACGTACTGGGAGAAGAATCTTTAGCCAAATCTATTTCATATTACATCGGAAATATTCATATTATCTTACTGCACAAATAGAGTATTGCATATCGGAGGTATAGATTTTAAAAGGGAATATATGTTTAAAGTTTTAAGAATTTATAACCGTAGTCGAGGGCTACTCGAAAGCTCCCTTTTCAATAGCTACTGCACCGAGGTGTAGGGGAGGGATTTCCTTGGATTGCTCCACTTTTACCCTTGAAAAGTACCTTTATAATGCTGACTGTTAAGCAAGGCGATATCAAGTACCACTTATTGAGTATTTGGTATGACTCGACCTGAGATTGAACCCCAGTCTCCCAGGCCATTAGCAAACACTGTCACTATGTCAATGTTGTAAACTAACAGAAACCCCTTAAAGTTATGTGTTACAACTAAAATAAATGATAATTTAATAAAATGAATTATGATCTCTTCAATTTTATGCTGAAGGATTTATTCGGGGTACATAATGCGCGGCTAAGGAATACACGCTATTTATATATGTGCGATATAGACGTGCGTGAGATATATATATATATATATATAATAAAAGTTGAAAAGTACATAAAAAGTAATCGATGATACTATAACAGAGCAAGTCTAAAACGTAAAAAATTCAAATTATGTACTCTGAAATTCTGCTATTAAAATTTTCACGTTGACGTCCGACAAAAATTGAAAAAAGTGTCTAATTACAAGGTTTCATTGAGTGAAAAATAAATCTCATTATAAACATATAGTTTTCTCGCCTCTTTACATCAGTTTCATAACTACAAATTTCATGCCTTTGGAAAATTAAACAGAAAATATGTAGTCACGACACTGACATGAGGACGTGATCTATTTAAGGTTTTATCTTTCTCTACGGGCCAGTGTTTGAGCACTTTTCTGATTTAAGGAAAACGTTTTTTAAACAATTTGTTCGTTTCACTAATGTATATAGTCAGCTAGGACACCCAGTCATCCTTGAATTTATGATACAAATATTGGTGTCTGTGATAAGCTCGCTTCCTACCGATGCCAAGCAATCATTTACATTTACGAAGTTTGCTAAAAATTTAAGGGAACTCAACAACAAAATTATACTTACATTATAATCTATTCTTCAATGACAGGTAGTTTCCTTGGTTAGTTATGCACTGCCACTTCACTATAGGCAGCGGCAAAAGTTCAAAGGCATCTCAATCTACTTCGTAAATATATACAAGAGAAAAGAGGACTTATTCCCGAACACATATGGAGAGGTTAAATCCTTAAAGTGTCGATAAAGTGTACAGTTTAGAAATAACATTAATACCGATCCTAAAATAGACGTTTGTTGTTCATTCATCATTTGGTCAGATCACTCAATTGTTTTGATTGGCATTACAGATTCAGTTGACGAGAATCGTTTAACCAAGAATCAAACAACCATTAATACAACCAATTGTTACTTGGTTGCTCGTGGGTTACATCCAATGTTGATAATAATTCTCCTCGATTATTTATCAAACTTGAGAATGATCAGAGCCAACTGCGTTGTCTCGTCCACAGAGTTTCTATTTTAAGCGATATAAAGTGATTGCTGAAGCAGAAAGCAGGTTAAGTAGCCAATGAGCCCTTGTTATCGCTATTTCGTTGTCTCAATTTCTCTCAACACCTGCATGTCTAACCCAGTGAGCTATTTACGGCTGCTTCCCAAGGCAAGCAGCGGAGGTCAATTCCAAATGTCAAAGTAAAAGCCAGAAAAACTTCTGCTGTATTTAAGTAGATATTTTTCCTTGTTTTTGAACTGTATTTATATTTGTTTCAATACATTTCAGTTAATTTATATTGATTTATATTTGTTTCAATACACATCTGCAGCAAGGTACGGTGACAGTACGGATTCCTTTGACTGTCTCTTGTCATCATTCTCTATCTGCTATCGCTCTTGGTAAGTCATCTAGATGGCAACCAGCGTCCACATAGGGCTGATCGGCTAACACTGGTAAGTCCATATGTAGGAGTCCATAAGAGAACGTCGTTTATGAGTTCATCCTTTCTCTCTAGCAATGCCTGGGGGTGTCCTCGTGGTATAATGGTTAAAGCGATGGACGGCGGAATCGTAGTAAGCGAGTTCGAATTCAAGTCGCGCTATTACGTTCACTTTCGGACAAATACCTTTATCCTCCCAACTATGGGTTAAATAGTACCACTACCGTCCTTCTAGGAGGATGCCTTTGACATTAAATAACCCATAAAGGTTGATATGCCATTAAACAAAGAAACCAATCAACACATAGCAATGCCCACACTATCTTGTTCGGCTTACTTAGATGGTTTGTGAAATCGGAGGAAAGTAGCCGTACAACTGTTGTGATGTCGGGTGCTGCTTTTAGGGTTTGTTAAAAACAGCATGCAGTACCCTTATGTAGTTTTAAAACTTTTTCTCCAGTTGTTTTGCAAGTGATTTAACCGTATAATAGTATTGCAATGTCGATAAACTATCCACGGAAGTCAGATACCTATACCTATGTTGACATCGCTTTCAACAGAAAATGTTCAACTTATTTCAGAGGCTTGCCATTTAATGAGGTGTTAATTCATTTTCTGTCGCATTTCAAACGATACCTGTAGAAACTGAAACAGTCAAAGAATTGATATTTAAAGCGACTATATATACCGGCATATAAGACGCAGCAATTTCAATGGTATTTGTCAGACATGCGAGCATTAAACATATTATCCATTACCTACCAATTTAAAACTTCGGTCGACAGTCTCCTAATCATAACCATTCTGACAGTGGGGCTGAGAATACGCTGACTATATCCCCACCACCACCTGCAGACGGATGAGACCCTCCTCAAAAAGGAGGTATCCGGCGTGAGACATTAAAACTGCAACTGATGCTGAAGTTCCGATTCTAGAGATCTATGGATAACCTTTCATTGCAATTACAACCAGGTTCACTCTAATTCGGTGTGGTATTACCTTTTAGGCATATATATTAGTCAAATAGTTCTGTTTGCAGATGACTAATATATAGAAATACGTGAAAGCATATTGCCCAGTCAGCTGGGGTTGTAGAATATATCGACTGCTTCTCTGCAAAGGGGTAAGACCCCCCCCCACAACGAGTGTCCTGGATATGACACTAAACAATCTGATGGTGAGGTTCCAGTAATGCTGGAGCTTTGGGGAATGTGGAGTACCCCTTCATTGCCATCGCTCCCAGGTCCACTATGACCGGAGTGGTTGCACCTGATAAGGGTCCTATCTATGGGTTAATTAGAACTAAACTGCGCTTCTTTCACTATACTGATTTTTGCATTTAAACTGCGTATTTATGCAAAACTGAATTGTTTAAAATTGAACTGTTTTGACTTTTGAACTGCGTACTAGAGCTGAACTGAATTGCTCGTAATAGAACTGTTTTTTTTTACATCTAAACTGTGTACTAAAACTGAATTATCTGAAATAAAACTGTTTGACATTTAACTCTGTGTATTGCCCAGTCAGCTGGTGCTGTAGAATACACTGACTGCACCTCTGCAGAGGGGTAAGACCCCCCCCCAACGCGTGTTCTTGATATGACACTAAACAATCTGATGGTGAGGTTCCAGCAATGCTGGAGCTTTGGGGAATGTGAAGTATCCCTTCATTGCCATCGCTCCCCGGTCCACTCTGGCCCGCAGTGGTAGCACCTGATAGGGCCCCATCTATGGGTTAAATAGAACTAACAGCATACTTATGCTAAAATGAATTGTTTGACTAAACTGAATAGTTTGAAATAGAAATGATTTTGAAAATTAAACCGTAATTACATTTAAACTGTGTGCTTATGCTTAACTGAATTATTTGAAATGGAACTGTTTTTCGACATTAAAACTGTATTTACACCTAACTGAATAGTTACATATAACTGCTTGAATAGTTTGAAATGGAAATGTTTTTGACAATTAAACTGTGTACTTATGCTAAAGTGAATTGTTTTAAATAGAACAGATTATTTACATAAAAATGGATTTGGCGTTAAATAACCTACAAAAGTTGATATGCCATAAAACCCAACAAACGAAACGTGAAACCATAACCGTGTGCAAACAAATAGTTATAGACAAATTTCTAAATTTGTCTATAATCCAATCCAATAAAAAAGCATGAAAGAATATTGAAAATACAGTAACGATTGTAATCAAGCATTTAGAAATGAACTAAATTTTGGCATTAGATAGCCCATATCGAGTTAAGCACACAAACGAAAAGTTTTACTTAATCACTTCCAAAGTGTTTAAATGACGATTTCAATTTTGGGAAAAACTAAAATTTCTGGGACTGAGTGGCGTGAATGATACAATGAAAAGGATTGAGTCGCTACTATGATGAGAACATAAACAAACTCACTCAATGTCTTCTCTATAGTAACTGAGACACTCTGAAGGAGAGCGTCTGTTCATGTATGCTAAGTTATGGTCTCCCTCATTAGATTGATAAACTGTATGAAGTTATCACAACCAGATCTCAAGAGACTCAGAATGGGTAGATATATTTCAGATTCACTTCAGTTTGTTCGCCTTCTATTTACTATAACTTTCTTCTGTGAGATATAAAGCTTTGTTTTTTGGTTGTTTGTTTTCTTTCTTTCTTTCTTTCTTTTTTTTTGCTTTCACTACCCGAGCAAACAAAGTATTTAGAGGAGTTCGCTCAAGTGCTCCCTTGTCGACTCTTATCCATTGAAAACCATGACATGTCAGTCACGAGATATTTCATAATATCTATTTATGGAAAATCAGGAGGAATGGATTCATGCCTTTGACAAAAGCACGAGAAATGAAGATCTAAGTAACTTCAAAAGAAATTCGCACCAAGTTAGATCTGACCGATAAAATGAAGGGCGCTTTCTTCCAAGCAGCGGTAGTATCGATACTGCTATATGGCTGCACCAAGTGGACGCTAACAAAACGTATGGAGAAAAAACTTGACAGCAATTACTCGAAAATGTTGCGAGCAATATTGAACAAGTCCTGGAGACAGTATCCCACAAAACAACAACTGTACGGCCACCTACCACCCGTCAGGAAAACTATCAAAATTAAACGAATCAGACATGCGGAACACTGCTCGTAAGTGATGTACTCCTGTGGACCCCTTCACAGGGACGAGAGAAGGCTGGACATCCAGCTCGAACATACATGCAGCAGCTCTGTGCCGATACTGGATGTAGCCCGGAAAACCTGCCGAAAGCAATGGATGATTGGGAGGGGTGGCGAGAGAGGGTCAGAAATATCCATGCTGATAGCGCGACATGATTATGATGATGACTCAGTGGTAATAGTTAAGCCACCTTAAATATATCTCAATCAGATTATATATATAGAGAGAGAGGTAGAAAAACTGATCAGTACATGTATACGGAATGTAGTATGGACTTTTGCAGCAATTTTTTTGTGAGCAAAACGGAATATATGTGCTATAACCAAACGGGGGACATCTCCACTCTAGAAGGAACCCCACTTAAACTAGTAGACAAATTCACGTACCTAGGAAGCAGCGTCGAATCAACCGAAAAGGACATCGAAACGAGGCTAACGAAAGCATGGACAGCTATCAATAGGCTATCGATTATATGGAAATCAGACCTAACCGATAAAATGAAACGCAGTTTCTTCCAGGCAGCGGTCACATCGATAGTGCTATATGGCTGCACTACATGGACGCTAACAAAACGGCTGGAGAAGAAACTAGATGGCAATTACACAAGAATGCTGCGTGCAATCCTGAACAAGTCCTGGCAGCAACACCCAACAAGACACCAACTGTACGGCCACCTGCCCCCTATCACGAAAACTATTCAAGTTAGACGAACCAGACATGCAGGACACTGCTGTAGAAGCAGAGATGAACTCATAAGAGATGTACTCTTATGGATCCCCACACACGGCCGCGCAAAAGCAGGGCGACCAGCTCGAACGTACATTCAGCAGCTATGTGAGGATACAGGATGTTGTCCTGAAGACCTACCTAGGGCGATGAACGATAGGGAGGAGTGGCGAGAGAGGGTCAGGGATATCCGTGCTACCAGCACGATATGATGATGATGATGAAGTCTGCAAGAAAAGACCTATATTGAAAGACACAATGAAAGAGTATGCAAAGTATTTTTATGGTCAAGTACATGAAATATATACATCTTGTATACTAGCTTACGTGAAAATCAAGATCTTAAAACTGTGTTGAGAATTTTCATTATTCTATACTTAAAATATATGTTTCTGTACTTTCAGACAGAGAAAATTAACATCTTCGGATTAAAAACGCTTTTAACGTTAAATTTTAATTATAATGTTCTCTCTCTCTCTCTCTCTTACACACGTTGTTACGAAAGGTTTAATCAATGTGACAATAAATTATTTGCACCTAGTTTCTTCCGCCTCCTTCAAAACATTCCTCTCAGTCAACTTGTATATTGACTCACGAACGGCAGAAGCAAAAATCAATAATATAATCGGTTCGCGCGTACTGTCCAGTTCTCCGAATTTTTGGGTATCATTTAGGAATGTCTCAGAAATAATCTATCAAATTTTCATTAATGAACTATCGAATATTTTATTTTCTTAGATTTAAATTCTGAACATCACATAAGTCTTCTGAGAATCACTTGTATGCCAGCCAATCTCTTCACGTACAATATCTGCTCTAATAGTTTTACATAATAACTTTACGTTAACAACTGAAAATTGATTTTTTTTTAGTCTTATATTTGATGCACACAGATTTTTCTTGACTGTTCAATATTTGTATCATTTAAAATGATTGATATAAGCTTTAAAATTTGTTGAATCTGTATTTTTTTCGCAGGATTTTAAATTTTCAACCGATTACTCCTCGATGTTTACACGTTGATTTCGAATTTTTAAAATGTACTAGATCAATTGTAACTACGTGTATATATATATATATATATATATATATATATATATATATATATATATATATAACTTTGGTTAAAGACCACGGAACTTTGGATTTTTATAATTTTATGTTTCTTCTCTAGCTCTGTTCCTTGTTTCTTTGTGTCGGGGTCCAGTTGGTAGTTTAAAAATCCAAATGTTCATTTCGAGAATGCATCCCAAACACCATATGAACCCCTTATACCTACATAGGCCTTTTGCCCCCAGTTATTTGCATCTTCTAACATACCACCTCTCTGGTACTAGCATTATCAAACAACATTTAACTATAACACAGTAATAACAGATAAATTCACATCTGCTGAAATAAGAAAAATGTTGTCCAATAACAAAATCATCTATAAAAATAACTAGAAAAACTATATATCCTCAAAGCCATATTGAAAATAAACAACCACGCATAAATAATATAGCATTCAAATTTGGCACTAACATATTCAGCAACAAACATGCTAAGTGATACTGCCCCACCATTAAAATAAATATTGAACCCAAACTATACAAAAACAAACAACACGTAGAAAAACAATCCTTCTGAAGACGATCGATCGATATGATCGAAAGCGCTTTGTAAGAAAACCTTGGACAACTTGTCTATCAAATGGATATAAAGAAACTAGCGAGAAAACCCGAGAAAAATACCATAAGATGATAAGAAGGAAAGTTCTATGGTCTTTATGTATGTATAGATGTGTGTATATGTATATATAATGAGTAATATATTTGTGTGCATAAATATATATACGTGTGTGTTTGTATGTTTATTATATATATATATATATATATATATATATATATATATATATATATATATATATATATATATATATATATATATATGTATGTATGTATATAATATTTAGGCAACAAGTTGTTATTCAAGCAAGTTTTATGAAAGACAATGGTACAATGTTTATTGTTTTTAAGTGTAATTTTTCAAGTCTTTTTGTTATGTTTCTTGTGTTGGTATTCAGGTGGTAAAGGAATATGTCCCATATCTTCTGCCTAAGCGCTTTTGACCTTACTTTTGGTCATCTCGAGTAGTGTAGTTTAGAGTTGACAGTTTGAGATTTTATTCTTTTATTTATTAATAGTGCTTTGTTTTGAAATCGTTGGTTGGAACATTTTTATCGTTTTGTTTTAAAACGTTCGGTTCAAAAAGTTTACTAATAGTTAGTGATATTAGTTTTTAAAAATATTTAATATGATGGTGTCTGTGTTAAATCTTATTTATGTTTTTAATTTTCTATGCCTATTGCTTCTAGGATTCGCAATTATTTTATTATTTTTATATATAATTATTCTATTTTCTATGAGAATCTTCCTTACATCGGAAGATATAAGTTGGTCGGTACTATTGTTTTGGTTTATAGTTAAATGTTGTTTTATGGTGTTTTTTCAGAAAGGTGATAAGTGAGGCGACGAGATAGAATAATGATTGTATAACCAACGTAAAAATTATTTTCGTTTCTCAGGAGACTATCTCGAAATATATATATATATATATATATATATATATATATATATATATATATATATATATATATATATATATAAATTTATATACTACATTGGTTTGGTTTAGGAATGTTTTAGCGGAGTTAGTGTTATTTTTAACTGAGATTTTATTTTTTTAATTTAATTAAGTATATAAGTTTTATGGAGGTTTTTTGTTTTTCAGTAGGTTTAATGAGTCTTTTTGAAATGTTTGTTAGAGCTTGTTCGTCTAATTCGTAATTATAGAGCATTTGATTTCTGTAAAAAGATAAATTCTGTTTGGGCAGTTATTGTTGGTAGTGTTATTATTTTTGTGAATGTTATGAAGATTTAGTTGATCAACTAGTTTATAAGGCAAATTGGTATTAACAAAAGTTTGTTTTACGTTGGTAAGTTCTTTGTAAAATATTTTAATGAGATGTAAAATGCTCTATGAATTAAGTTATTTTTATAATTGCTTCTTTATATTTTTGGGGACAGTCATTATGGTTGTTAAGTAGGGTGGAATTGTAGCTAGTAGCATTTTTATATGGAGATGTATGGAATTTGGTATTATTGCTTTTGAGTTAGTACATCAAAGAAGGGAATTTTCTTATTAATGTACAGTTCGGCAGTAAAGTTTAGTACGGGGGTATTTTTCTAGAGTTTATTTAAGTTTGGCAATTTCTTTATAGAGAGAGAGAGAGAGAGAGAGAGCATCGATACACTGGTTTTAATTTTTTTTTTTTTTTTTTTCATTAATTTTGAGAAATTGTCATCAAAAATAAACTACCCCTCATACAGCAAAGTAATGATTAGCAATCTTATCACAGAGACTATTACTACTTGCGTGAATTCAATTCTAACTCAATGGCTCAGACATGTAATCTAATGCCAGACGAAATTTGATGAATTCGACAGCATATACCGTGATAGGTATTTCTCCGTGCAGTAGTAATTAGCAAGCTCTTCTCTTAGATTATCAATACAGTTTTGAGTTAGATCTTCACTAAGTGCTGTAGAATTACAGCGTGGCTGTGTGCCAGATTGAGCTAAGCATAGTAAATCCAGACTACGTGTTCCTAAAGTGTATCACCACGTTAGTGAATTAATTTCGCAGACTTACTATTATAGAGAGAAATGGTTATCCTCGTAGAAAATGGAATTGGCGGTGACTAGAGTTAGAATACTGGAAGAGGCTGTTTAAGTTTCACTTACCACTTACACCATTGAGAAAGTCATGAATCCGTTTGTTCGTCCTCCTAACTATGGTCCTGATGAGGCAACCAGTCTAGGGAAAAGAAAACTGAAATCAAACAACATTGAAGTTGACCTTGTGTCATATCGTAGACTTGGTGAAGGGTTGAGGTAAATACAACTGTTGAGAGTTTGATACTCACTGAGTGTCTTAGACCTGTAGCCACTCGCTAAAATGAGCGCCCTTCTGCGAATGATGAATAAATATAACCAAGAGCGATACTTCTCCAAATGCTATTTGTAATTATAATTTGATTACAGTACTTTTATTTATATCACCAGGTATTATAGGTAAAAATGTTGTGTCCTAGATACGTCATTAAACTGCATGTGATGGTGAAATTTTAGTTCTGAAGCTTGGAGAATGTGGAGTACTTCTTCATAGCCATTTCTCTCTGGTCTATTTTGACCTGGAGTGGTGGTTTGGTTTCTTTGTTTAATGGCATATCAAAATTCGTGGATTATTTAATGTCAAAGCTATCCTTTCAGAAGGACAGCAGTGATGCTATTTAACCCATAGCTGGGAGGATAAGGATGTTCACACCTTTCCCAAGTGATCGTAATAGCGTGACTGGAATTCGAAATTGCTTACTTCGATTCCGCAGTCCAGCACTTTAACCATTACATCACGAGGACACCCCCTGGAGTATTGGCACCTGTTAGGTTCCAATTCATGAGTAAAATTGAAATATGTAATCCTTTACAATACAGAAACAATTTAACTGTGTGCAAACGAATGAATAGTATTTCATAGAATTATCAGTGCTCTATTGTAATACTTGAAGCTATTTAACTTTGTGCAGTCAAGTGATTGATTATCAGATTAGATAGGGATACTTGATAAGTAGAATTACTAATGTTAAATAGCAATACTTGAAACTATTCAGCAGTGTGCAGACAAATAAATGATCTCAAGCACGTTAAAAATTGTACCTACAAGCTAGTCGTTTGCAATATATATATATATATATATATATATATATATATATATATATATATATATATATATACAAACAGAATTTGGTATTAAATAACCTTCAGTCGTTGATATTTTATAAAACACAACCAACCAACCAGGAAAATTTTTACCGTTTCCTCCCTTCTGGATTTTTACTTTGAATGCAAGAGAGAACTGGCCACATATGAGCTGTGATGAGCTGGCCTAAATCAGTTACTACAAGTACCCAATCTCTTGCATGGATCCCACTCTTTCCTAACACGCTGTGAACCCCGCGCCTAGTTAAATAATGATCTGCATTGTGTATTTGTCGGTCAGGCCAAGTCTGCCATTTATTGATCTTTATCTCAGGTTGGGTCAGCACTTAATTCCAAGAAGGAATAAATACATTAAATACATGCTTTAATAATCCAGCTGGCTACTTGACTTTCAACCTATGACGATAGTACATTAAATCTTGCACTCTTCGCTGCAATAAAATAAAGGCTTCCAGCGGATCACTAAGATCTGTACAGAGACATTAATTGTTAAATAGAAGTTCTTAACTTTAAGTAAAGAACATGTATTTTTCCAGGTGACCTAGAGTCAATCATAAAAGACCAGAAACTTTAAATGTACGGCACAGTCGGTGAGCTATAGAATGAACTTACTGTATCCCTTGCATAAGGTAAGCCTTCCACGCTAAAAAGAAAAAAAATGGAGTTTCAAGGGTATGATAATAATTGACATCCAGTGCTGGAGTTCTGGGGAAAGCTACGACTTCTTTACTCTCATCATCATCGTCATCCGCTAGCACGGATATCCCTGACCTTCTCTCGCCACTTTTCCCTATCGTTCATCGCCTCTGGCAGGTCTTCAGGGCTACATCCCGTATCCTCATATATCTGCTGAATGTATGTTCGAGCTGGTCGTCCTGCTTTTGACCGGCCATATGTGGGGGTCCATAGGAGTACATCACTTATGAGTTCGTCCTTGCTTCTCCAGCATTGTCCTGCGTGTCTGGTTCGTCTAACTTGTATAGTTTTCGTGATGGGAGGCAGGAGGCCGTATATTTAGTGTCTTGTGGGGTGTTGCCGCCAGGACTTATTCAATATTGCTCGCAGCATTCTTGTGTAATTGCCGTCTAGCTTCTTCTCCAGCCATTTTGTTAGCGTCCATGTAGTGCATCCATACAGTAGTATCGATACGACAGCAGCCTGTAAGAAACTGCGTTTCATTTTATCGGTTAGGTCTGATTTCCATATGATCGATAGCCTATTGATAGCTGTCCATGCCTTCGTTTGCCGTGTGTCGATGTCTTTTTCGGTTGATGAGACGCTGCTTCCTTGGTAAGTGAATTTGTCTACTAGTTTAAGAGGGGTTCCGTCTAGTGGGGAGATGTCACCTGTTTGATTATAGCACATATATTCCGTTTTGTGTATTGACATGGAGGCCTATGCTTGCAGCTTCTCGTTCCAAACTATGCAGTAGTGTTTCGGCCACGCTAATACTGGTAGAACCTGTTAGGGACCCAGCTATAGGTCAAAATTAGAAAATCATTAGTATCCATGAATGAAGTTTATTAGTATAAGATAGGAATACTTAAAACAATACAACTACGTAAAAATTATTAACATGAGGTAGAAATGGTTGAAAACATGTAGCTCTCTAAGATATAGATAGTTCTGGTTGACAAATTCACCTACCTAGGAAGCAGTGTCTCAACCAGCGAAAAAGACATCGACACGCGGCTAACGAAGGCATGGACAGCTATCGATAAGCTATCGATCATATGGAAATCAGACCTGACCGATAAAATGAAACACAGTTTCTTCCAGACAGCGGTCGTATCGATACTGCTATATGGATGCACTACTTGGACGCTAACTAAATGGCTGGAGAAAAAGCTAGACGGCAATTACACAAGAATGCTGCGGGCAATATTGAACAAGTCCTGGTGGCAACACCCCACAAGGCACCAACTATACGACCACCTGCCTTCCATCACGAAAACTATACAAGTTAGACGAACCAGAAATGCAGGACACTGCTGGAGAAGCAGACGTACTCCTATGGACCCCCACATATGGCCGAGCAAAAGCAGGACGACCAGCTCGAACATACATACAGCAGCTATGTGAGGATACGGGATGTAGCCCTGAAGTCCTGCCAGAGACGATGAACGATAGGGAGGAGTGGCGAGAGAGGGTCAGGGATATCCGTGCCGGCGGCACGACATGATGATGATGATTATAATCAAACATAAATGAATAAATTTTGGAATTAAATAACCTATAAGCTGTTAAGCCTAGAAATCAAATAAAACTTTTCAATTTTTACAGTCGACTTGGTGGAAAATCTTCTCACAGATCAATGGCTAAAGATAAGCAATGCAAGCAGTCTCATTCTTCTAAATCCATTTTTGGCGGCAATTTTGAAAAATTGCACGTCTTCACATTTATTTTCTTTTTAAAAATATTGGATTGTTTGTCAAGATTGAAAGGGTTAAATCGTGGAAGAAGTAAACCTAAGGGCAAGGCGTTCTCAAGATTAAATGGCAATTCATTCTTATTTTTGATGTTGAGTTTGGATAAGTACTTCTATCCCTTTTGTTCATTTGCGCCACAAGGTAGTATTATATATCAGTGGTGTGTATCCCTAACAAATAAGTTGCATATCCCCAGAATATCATTCAATGTGAAATTTAAAATATTTAAAAATACGTTTAATTTTTTTTTTATTTGTATCGAAAACACTTAAAGAATTTTAAGCGAATTTATACGTATTGTAATGAAAACTTGAAACTTAGATGAAGACTTTTGGCTTTGAAAATCTGTACCAAAATCTGCAAAATTTAATTGAATTTCATCTTTTTCATAATAAAACTATGACACTTCCAGAATAAATGTGGAGTAAATTTGGGTAATGTTCACCAGGGAGTTGTGGCAAAATAAGGGTGTTTCTACACTCTCCAAAGTTGCAGAACCTTATCACCAGATCCTGTTTTGTGTTAAACACGTGGTACATTTAAATTTGGTAAATTTATAGCACTGCATATACGAAGCAAGCTTTGATTAAATTTGACTTTATGGTAAAAACAATGTTAAGTGGAGGAGGTGAAAATTCATTTTTGTGAAGTGACTCATTTTTGTTGGTAAATATATCTCGGTTTAAAAAAGAAAAAAAACTTTCGCAAAAAGGCTAATGCTTCCGGTTCGCGAAATGGTCAAAGTGAATAGTAACGCTATCACAGGCAAGAATAATTATGAAATAATCATCAAAGATATCAACAAAACAATTGCTTACTCAAAGAAGTGTAATTAAAAATTAAAACGGAAACAGAAGTTATTAAAAAAAAATTGAAAATCAATCGATTTGGAGAAAAAATATTTACAATAAGGCTAATGTTGCCGGTTTGCGATCACATCACTATCACAGACTAGAATTATTAGAAAAGCTTACTTTTTTGAAAAATGAAAAAAAAAAGAAACGTTATCAAAGCAAAGCTTGGAAATTAATTAAAAATTCAATTCTAATAATTCGTTTTTTAAGCGATTTGAAAACGAAATATACAAATTACATAACCTTATTAATGAAGAAATGGCTATATTTATTAAGTTATATAGATTATTTTTCCTAAAATTGTTCGAGATGAGAAGAAGCGATAGTTTTGATAACTCAGTCAACCAGACATATCAGTTTTATAGATTTTTGTAAAAGAATACTGGTTTAAAATTACGTTTTTATCTTTTCTGGGTAATAGACAAATGCCACTATCTTTAATCCTTTCTGATAAATTCTCAATTGTAGGGCATATCCCTTCGATACTTTATAACTAATGATCTCTGAAACGTTTCTTCTTTTTGGTGGTTTAGTCCAGGCCAAAACTTTCAATAAAGAAATGATAGACTAAAAAAATATTGCTAATGGAAAGACGTCTGCCTTTTCCACTCCCGTCTTTCTCTCAATTTACTTTCTATTGACCCAGCAAGGTGCAAAACTTATTCGTATTAACTGCACTGAAAGTCATTGAATGTCATTGGCCAGATATTTTCTTTTACTTAAAGATACATCATTTACTCTCTCTCTCTCCCTCTCTCTCTCTTTAACGATTTTTTATTTTACATTTGACGGCTATATTTTTTATTCATTATTTATGAGTTTTCTTTAAATTTTGTTTTTTATTTCTGTGTACATTTCAAGTTTGTATGACAGCCAAAATTTTCATTATTTCATTTCTCGCCTCCACTGTTTATATTTTGTTTGGGTTTTTTTTCCCCGTATCAAGATGGAGAAAAGCAATACGCTCGATAAACAAAAAGTTATTTCTTTAATCAAAAGAGTAATTGAAAAATATAACTTAAGCGACGGTTTAGTTTCAGAGTGCAATCATCGTTTATTTTTCCTAGAAATAAAAGATCTACATTATTTTTTTTTTTTTTTTTTTTACTGCAAATTATTATTATATAGTTAAATAATAAATATAACGATCCTATGCTGATACGCTTGTATTATATTATGTCTCAACAAAAATTCCACATTTTTTACCCACATTAAAGAAGGATTATGTGGCAGGAATAGTTAGCGTCCAAGAATATGGAAAGTGATCAGAGTTCAGATCCTGGTTAAGTCTAATTTCATTTCACTTGGCGCCAATTCCTTTGAGAAAGACATGAATAATTTTTTTTTTTTTTTGTCTATTTGGTTGAGTAAATAGGGGGGAAGAATGGGCTTTTTACCCTAGGTAGGGTAGTAAATCTAGAAGGAAAACTCTAAATTTAAACCAGTTTTGCTCTGCTAAAAAATTAACTTGTCACATCCTGCCCATGTTAGAAGGGGTGTGTGTGAAGATTTATCATATTTACCCACCCCTCAGGATATGACACAAAGTCGATTTTTTTAAGCGGAGTTTAACAGGTTTGAATTCAGAGTTTTCCTTCTCCTAGACTAGTTGCCTCACCAAGGCTGAAGAACCTAGTCTGCCCTACTATTTACCCATAGCTGGAGGGAGAATAATTGGATTCATACCTTTCCCAAGGGTATTAGTGCTATGTGAAATGTAATCAGTCTCGACCAGGGTTTGAACTCGTGTCGCCGTGTCCATTTCCTGCGACGATGACCATTACACCACGGGCACCTCCTGTGAGGAGATTTATATATGAAATGGGTAACATCTGTAATGAAATCTGGCGTAATATTCGAGACAATTTTGAAAATCAGATAGATAAACTTTGCTAAAAGCTATGACCTCCTGCAAAACACGACTGTCTGATTGTCAAATCTTCTTTCTCTCTCTCTCTCTTTTATATATATATATATATATAGAGAGAGAGAGAGATATATATACAGTATTTTATATGCAAACATAGCACTCTTTGTGTGTGTGTGTGTGTATATATACTTGTCTGTGTAGACACTGTACAGTTCACACCCATATATATATATATATATATATATATATATATATATATATAGGCACTGTGGGTATATATACATCTAAATATTGTTTCTGCGTGTATGCGCATATATATATACACACACAGTAGTGTGTATGTAGACTCAGTACTGTCTGCGTATATATGTGTGTATAGACACAGTTATATAATGCTCTTTGAGTTCAATGTGTGTTTGATTTGTTATTCCAGTATTTCAATTTAATTAAATAAAAAATTTATCTCATTTTATTTTCTTCTTTTGTAGGTAAGTAAATCTGTTTGGTTTGTTTGAAAAGCATCTGTCAGGTAAGACCTAGGCTTTATTATTATCATCGTTTCTAATCTCTCTCTCTCTCTCTCTCTCTTTTATATATATATATATATATATATATATATATATATATATATGAGAGAGAGAGAGAGATATTTTCTGAATAGACATCTTTGCATTGCACATTTCTGCATTATAACTAACAGATTAATTCACAAAAACTCGAATGAATTAATGCAAATAGAATTTTTATCAAAAATGACATCATTCAAAAGATTGGTAGTGCCTCTGAAAAATGAAAGGAATCCTCTGGTATCATATTTCAATTTTTCAAAAAAAAAAATTCTCATTGCTTTTTTTTCTTTTAAATTTAAAGTTTATTCGGATTTGTCAGAAAAGTCATTTTAACTTACATCTGCTCCGAAGTTTTCTGAGCAAACATTAAAACTACCCCTGATACACTTTAGATTTTACAAAACAGCAATTTTTTTTAGGTTTCCAGAATATAACAGAGGTCCAAAAATTTTCCCATGTTTGGGAATTATTAGAAGTGTCTTTAAAACTACCTGACGACGTATTGCTAGTGAAATCAATCGAACAGGTTTCGCTGGATTTACAAGTGGTCGTAGAACGAAAGTCTATGCAGAAAAATAGACTTAGATGAACAAATACAAATCAAAATTTACAAACAAAAATCTTCATTTAAAAACCCCTTCTAAACGTTTTTCAGTGAAAATAAGGAATTAAACTGTTTAGGTCTGAATGACTATAACCAACTAATTTGTTTGTTGTCTTTGGGGTTTTTTTTTTCATTACAAAATAATCATACAACTGAAAAGCGAAGTTTACTTTTTCTATCCACAATCTCAACCGAAATAGTAGAAAATGCGTTGCTCGGAAGAATGACAACGGAATCTCTCTAAAACAGTCATTCAAACTCATACAGCCAGTAGTTTTGAAACCAATATGGCGAAATAAGGAGACCGTCTGAAGGTTAAGACATCCGGGAGTTTCAAACGCAATAGGTATAAAAATGAATCAGAAAACGACCGGTACCAAGTCAGATTATTTAGCATTCACGCTGGGTGAAGATATAAACAATCAATTTAGTTCCAGGGAGCTCATCCACCTTCAAGGCAGTATTTTCCACCTTCACTTAAAAGAGGTAAGCGCAGGGTTTATTGCCCGGTGCCCGAGATACTGCTGAAAGTGAATGCCGACGGAAGCTAATGAAATCTTTGCACCACTCCGAGATGCTTGCTTCTTCTAGAGAATCACATGTGAAACGGATCTTGTGTCACAGTTTGGCTTCGTGGAGAGCCGAATAAATAAATACCCACCTTGTCAGTTTACGATTCTCGGCTTGCATGGCAACGAAGAATTAATTAAGCTGTCCGCAGAGAAGGTGTCACTATAGGTATCATCCTAAATACGATGCTTGCCGCCTCGTTACGGAGTAACTGTTATGTCATCCGATCATCTTCTATCCTTTCGATTCAATCTCACTAAAGCTACTAGTCCTGTGCCACAGAAATTTGGATTTCTCAGAAAAGTGATGTATGTACGGGTCTCGCCGAGATTTTTGTTTTCATTTCTGATTCGGACTGCTTACTCAGTATCATAGAATGATGGTCTGGGTAGTTGCGATTAGGAACAATCAAAACTAAGATGATAAAGAATCAACAAATTTATTGATCTTTCAAGTACTTGATGATGCTTGATTCCAACAAACTATTCTCTGAGAAAAGTCTCCGTGGCATAGTGGCTAACGTGCTAGACTGCGGCCTTGAAGTAAGCAAGTTCGAACTCCAGTCACACTGTTAGATTTACTTTCGGACTCGTACTTTTGGGAAAGGTATCAACCCTATTATCCCACCAGCAATAAGTTAATTGGTATCACTAGTATTCTTCTACAAGTATGGCTTTGTCATTAAGTAAACAACGAAGGTTCATATGCCATTAAACAAAGAAAACAACACCAAAATTATTCCCCGTAACTCTTTCCTCAGTGTTTTTTTCTTTTATATTCATTTATGTAGTTTTAGTTTTGGTTACAGTTTCAATGCTGTCGAGATTGGTAATAAATAACAAAAAATAATATTCACTTTGGATAATATTCAATTAAAAATACCAATCCTTGTCAATCTGGTAAAGAAAAATATTTATTTAAAAAAAAACGGTAGAGGAATTTTCTATCAATACACACACTCCCATATAACTATATTCATAAATATGACGAATAGAAGGAAAACTCTGAATTCAAACCTGTTAAACTCCGCTTAAAAAATTGACCTTGTGTCATATCCTGTCCGAACGGACGGGTTGGGTAAATAGGATAAATATGACGAATGTTGATAGGAAAACTACAGTGACAGAAAAGAGTAATAAAAAAAGAAACAAGACCTGTTAAAAGCGGGTGAACCCTATCTGGGGGTTAAATGGATATGTATCTCATGTTTGAGGCAACTCTATCATCTGAAGCATGGCACACAATGCATCTGTACAGGCAATGTTAATATGGTCGAATGAGAGTGCATTGTACAGCACGAGCAAAATGACTACTCAAAACAATTCACAAATGCGATTCGTTCAGTAGTACGTACATTCTCTGTTTCTACTCATGGACGATTAGCAGATTACAAAATCCCATGGTGAGGAAGAGGCAGCAACAAGGGCAGGTGGAGGATGCTACAAGGAGTCCTCAGTCTGAACATCACCCAGGGGTGGTGAGAGATCATATTTACCCAACCCCTCCGCTCGGGCAGGATATGACACAAGGTAAATTTTTAAGCGGAGTTTAACAGGTTTGAATTCAGAGTTTTCCTTCTACTAGACTAGTTGCCTCACCAAGGCTGAAGAACCTAGTCTGCCCTACTATTTACCCATAGCTGGAGGGAGAATAATTGGATTCGTACCTTTCCCAAGGGTATTAGTGTTATGTGAAATGCAATCAGTCAGGTCCAGGATTTGAACTCGTGTCGCCGTGTCCATATCCTGCGACGATAACTATTACACCACGGGCACCTCCATAAAGGGGTGGTGAGAGATAGCCACTGACAGAACAATTGCGAGTAATATTTGATTACGTGTCCTTATATCACGACAAAGCAGCCCTTTTTAGATGTCTAGAAAAGAGGATTTTATAAAAACCTAACTCGGATATGTCCATATCATTAAATGCAAATGGCTAGGCATACAATCCCCAGCTTTGTAGGGCAGCTGATCCAAGCGAAGAAATAATTCTACATTCAAAACCTGAAGAGTATTATCTTGGAGAATTTGACACGTTCGTGTACTGTTTTTCTGTTATCGGCTAATCTAGTTCTACACAATCCTTCACCACAACAAGCAAATGAAATGTGTGGGTATTTTAACAGTTCATATCTTTAACAGACCTTTTATATATCTTTAACAGGCCCTTATATATCAAGATTGAATTAGGGGTGTCCTCGTGGTGTAATGGTTAAAGCGATGGACTGCGGAAACGTAGTACGCGAGTTCGAACCCCAGTCGCGCTATTACTTTCACTTTCGGGCAAATACCCTTGGGAAAGGTATGAACCCCCATATGCTCCCAGCTACTATTTGTAGGACAGATTTGGTTCTTCAGCCTTGGTGAGGCAACTAGTCTAGGAGAAGGAAAACTCTGAATTCAAACCTGTTAAACTCCGCTTAAAAATTGACCTTTTGTCATATCCTGCCTGAGCGGAGGGGTTGGGTAAATATGATAAAAAATAGAAAAACATTTTTCCCAAAGAGGAGGTTGAAAATTCCTAATAGAAGTAGAAAAATATTTTGACTAATCAAAAATATATATCAGTTTTGGGTTGGTTTTTTTTTTTGTTTGTTTGTTTGTTTTTATCTTTATCAGTGTTTTAGTCGATACTGTCTCCTACCTATTTAGAACTGTCTAAAGTTTTGAGATGAATTATAATCATTATTCTGCATTTTAGCCTAAATAGTAAAGTAGAAAAACCAGTCCGAACAATTTATTGAATAGCAAGTCAATTTTATTAAGTTTTCCATCAATTTAAAAACTGTACATTAGACTCAAAAATGCTGTCTTTAAAAACAAATCTCTCTAATGAAAATGACTACAAAAATGATTTATCATTGTTATATATTGTTAAAACATAAAAACATCCACTCAGGAATACTCTAATGCAATTCATCATTGTACCCTGACACATCTGTACTCTCAATCACGCACACGAATACAAACATACATATTAAGAATTAATTTTTTAACTTTCCAATATACAGCTTTTTGCATACAACGTTTTTTTTTTACAATATAATCACAAATTATTGAAATAGTGACTCGGATATTCCACATGTTCAAACAGATGTGCATAGTTTTTGTAAATGTTTGACACAAACATGAACATTTATGCAGACACACGAGGCTCATTCAATTAATTACGGGAATTTGGGGAAATAAAAGCAAACTATTTTTTTAGCAATTTTCTATACATTTTAACTCTGCATTGTTAGGAATTGGTTTAACACAAAAATTATTTCAATTTCGCAAAAGTATTTGTTTTGACACTATTCAGAATGGCCGTAAATCAAACAGTGCCCCAGATTTTTAAAAAAAGCCAGTTATCAACCTTTTGGTGGCTGAGAAGAACAAACCATACGAAAGTTAAAGAAAAATGTGAGATTTGCACGGATAAACAGTTTTTAATCAAAAAATGTTTACAAATGGGCTAAATATGGGTTTACATTTTTACTCTGAGACGGAACGACAGTCCATGGAGAGGAAACGCAGTCACTCTCCAGTAAAGAAAAAATTCCAGTTATTAAAGTAAGTCATCCTGACAGTTTCCAAAAATATGAAAGGACCCATCACTATTGATTTCATTGAAAAAAGGTGCAACTGTAAGCAGTGCTTCCTGCAACCAACGTTTTCGACGTTATTCCCCTTACTCATTGAATGACCGATGTATATATGTATTTTAAGATACAGATATATTTATATATGTATATATTACAAAAAATCTCTTTTTTTGTTGTGTATATACGCGCGACCGTAATCTGTTAAAAACGGTACGCCACAGATTCTTTTTAGATAAATATATTTAACATGCTTTAACTTAAAGAATAAAGCCATTTATTGCTCCATTTGGAACGCAGTAATTTTGTATGGCCTTTATTCCCAATATGCGGAAGTAAGTATGCTCACTTAAAAGTATTAATATCATCATAGACTGCTGTTTCAACGCGAACCTCGCATCTAGTGTGTGTGTGTGTGTGTGTGTGTGTGTGTGTCGTAGAAATCAATTAGTATGCAAAATGACGATTTCTTTTAAATCTATACTTTGCACAATACTTTTTAAAACTTTGTGTTGCAAAATGCAAAACAACACATTGCTTTAATCCGTACCAACTTGATTTGAATTCAAACTTTGTAATTGCTTATCTTGGATAGGAATCGTTATTAAAAAATAAACTAGATAATCGGAAAGATTTATACTTAGCTCCAATCGAATGTTTTATATGAATACGAATGTTGGTGAATTTCCTTGGTAGAGATTGTTTGCTAGTTGTAAAATAAAAATGCATTATTATTTACTAAGAGGAGTTCGGCTATGTTCCCTGAATACCATCCAGACTAAACGTCACTGATAACCAATGTAATGCCCACTTTGTCTGAGTGCTGGCATGCTTGAGTGAGGAATGTGTGATATTGTTATTTTGAGGAAAAATCATGGCTTTAAATTTCATAAAACGAACACTAGTCATGTAATCATATTTTTTAAAGGTAAGCATTACTTGAAATTTCCAAGGAAAATAATCTTTCACGAAAGAGTAAATCCCCAAAAGAAAACTGTGTTCGAGCCTAGTTTGGAATCAAAGCTAGTTGGAGATGTCTGTACACAGTTTGAAATAGGCATGTCACAGACATGATTTGAAAGCCATAAGGCAATCCAGAAAAGGAAAAGTCCCTGTGGTTCAATGCCTAAAGTGCTGGACTGCAGCCTCGAAGTGAGAGTGAGAAATCCAGGCGTGTTGTTCCCTTTTGGACTAATACCTTTGGGAAAGTTATGGACCCCTTATTCACCAGATTTTATATAGTTCCACTGCTGTTTTCTCCAAGGATGGCTTTGGCACTGAATAACCAAAGAAAGTTGATGTGTCTCTAAAAGAAAGAAACCAAACCGAAACGATCCAAAAAAACAAAGTTTGTGATATCTCGTGAGATTTATCGTATTCTTGCAGGACTAGTGAAAAATTCGTTGAACGAAAAAATTAAGGAGCTATAAACGCAAGAAAGGATAATTTGGAAATTTTATTTCAAGTTACTCAGTGTTGTTGTTCTTCTCCAGATTAAGTGATATCAGGATGAAGAAAATATATTTGACTTATCCCCGACCTCTTAATTGTCAATTGTTGTCGCATGCCTAGCAGAATTAAAACTATGATTTGTTTATTCCGTTTTCCGTGCAGATAAAAGTTAGAAAATCCATACTTTTTAATTTTATATATCTATAGAGGTATGAAAGAGAAGAATGTATGATTTTATCTTATAATTCATAAATTTTCTAATGTCTAAAGATGCCCCAATATTTCAAACTATAAATGTTTTTTTTTCTCCTGATGAAAAGGTAATTAAGTATTTTTACGATCTCATAAGGAGGGAGATGATTTCTCATTCGTTCAGCGTATGAACGACTTAAAAAAGGTTTGTTTATATTATCAACATGTCATTCTTATATGTTTGTAATATATATATATATATATATATCTCATTTACAAGGCATTGCTTGATAGAGTATCATAATACAAGAAAGGGATTATGATGCATCAAACTTGCAAGTAACGTGGCCTATTTCAGTAACAGCATTCATATTCTTGACTAACTGCAAGAACTATCTTTATTTATATATATATATATATATATATATATATATATATATATAATCTCTATGTGTGCTTAATCTTGTTCATAAACAAGTACAACCCAAAAACATTTATATATATATATATATATATATATATATATATAATCTCTATGTGTGCTTAATCTTGTTCATAAACAAGTACAACCCAAAAACATTTATATATATATATATATATATATATAATCTCTATGTGTGCTTAATCTTGTTCATAAACAAGTACAACCCAAAAACATTTTTTTACATAGAAATTAATTTTCTTCTAAATCAAAGGTACTTGGATTTTATTACTTCTCGTGGACCATAAAACAATCAAAGTGGACACTATCAAGTATTGTTATTACAAAACATGACAGCATGGAGATTCTGTAGACAAATATATTAATATGTATTAGTCCAAAAATAAGAACATCCTACGCAAGTTTTTTTTTTGGGGGGGGTGTTTTTGTTTTTTTGGCAGTGGTGTAGAATTATGTGTTATGTTATACCATATATCCATTTTGGTTGTATAATGTTGCATAACAACTGCTCATTTAAAAAAACAAATAAGTCTTGAATATTTCATTTTAATGTTTTCAATGATATAGTTCTGTATAAAACGAGTTAAAATGGTTTGGATTGAGCTCCAAATGATTTACGAATCAGCAATCGAATTCCTGTATTTTCATATATGCGGAAAATGTCTAAAAAAAAAGTAATTTACTACCCTTGGTTAATCCTTATTTATTAACATGAAAAAAAAGTATCATGCATGGCTTACCAGAACTGGTGTGCGACTTTTCACGAAGTCACCATTGAAATTAATGTACTTGTCCCACTAGTACACAAACTCATGTATACCCTCCTCGAATAACGCGGTGTCAAGGAACTGAAAATACTACCGCACCTCTTTCACAACTGCGTGGAACTACCTTCTGGATAAATATCATTTGAGAAACCCACGCAAAGGACATTAACCAGCCAAGTCATGCGCTTCTCAACCGATGCACTGAAATTTGATCTTCAATCGCACTGATTTCAGACATAACAGGATAACACTTTCCGATATCCCAACTTCTCATGGTCGATCAATAGCTATATCAGCGTTCTCAGTCTATCACCTTTAGTCAAAGCTTCAACATACACAACATTGTCTTCCGTTGATAAATGAGTACACAGAACATAAAGATGTCCTACACATCACCAAGCCAATACAAGCTTCCTTCTCGTTATTTGCCAAAAAAAGTCCGTGATAAATTTTGTGGGAATTTTGTCCATGAAGTGCAAACTTTTCTTACATATCTCAGTACTATCTATCCAGTGTTTTATAAGGGGAAATCATCTTTTTGATGCTTAATATTTACTCTTCTGGCAATTACAAGATATATTACATATTCTAAGTTGTTTATAATGGCAGCTTTCACGATGTATTAGTTCTAGTCGTTTTATGCCAATGCGTATCTTATTTTTGGACTGTCCTCGTATATTCTATAAATAGTTACTAAGCTTAATCTAGCACACACAAGATACGTTTCCAAATGGAGAGGTAATTTACTAAGCTTTTTTGCTTAGATGTAGCACAAGGCCGCATGAATTGGACACCCGATGAGAATCGAACTCACTCGTGTAGGTTTGCTAGTCTACCTTGCTAACCATTACACCATCCGAGGTGCCCCGTTTCCAAATGGAGAGGGTTTTCTGGATTTAAAATTCATCATTCCTACTCCTGGCTTTATTGCAGAGCTGAAAAGCAAAGTTCTGGTATTAGAGGAAACAGGTAAATATTCAAACTTATATATATTCCGTTGTCATTTTTGCTTTTTACAGAGAAAATTTTTGAGACTTCCTTCGCGTATAAATTTTAATGAACATCGGAGAGCGAAATTTAAGGAGAAATTTCCCTAATTTACACTTCTCAACAAATCAACAGAGTTGTTTTTGGTCGATAAATCTCGCGAGACTTGTCATTAAAACCGGAAGAGCTCATCCCTGCTATGTTTTTTCCATGATTTGTTGGATCTTTACATTTTTTTCTTATATAAAATGTCTTGAAAATATTCTCCTTACTGTAGTTAAGTAGTTAAAATACAAGATGTCAAAAATAATGTGACAACCTTTTAGGTATAATACCGGGATAAAAACGCACAACTCAGAATCTTACGGGGAACAAGGAGAACTAGCATTCAACAAATGCTAAATATTAGCTCAGTCAGACATTTTCAAATCCAGATCACCTGAGGATCGAAAACAGGAAATTCTGAATCATAATGTATTATCATCGTTTTTTTTTTATATTCAAAATAAACTGAGATATTTCTCTGGATTTTTGTGCTGGGAGCACTTTGAAAGTTTTATGAATAACAAACACTTCTAATGTTATATATATATATATATATATGTGTGTGTGTGTGTGTGTGTGTGTGATAAAACGTATTTAGGTGATTTTATTTATAGATGAATTATTCGCCAACATTAAACGTTTTGATTAAACCATCATCAGGATATTTAAATATGTGATTTGTAACTTCTGAATTATACTTAATTTAATTTTTGATTTATTGATATATGTTTGTGTGCGCGCGCGGATATCGCTTATGAATACTATCCCGTAGAAATTACTGTTCAGAAAAAATTTAAAAGGCCAAAATATGTTTTCTTTTGGCTAAGCTTACTGAGATCATCAACGATCGTAAGCTTATGTGTATAGTGATTAACTTATAATCTGACAACTAAATAACAATGAGAGTTCGCATTTTCAATCTTCTATATCTCTTTGCAACCTTTTTCTTTTTTTCATTTTCGAAATGAAAAATAATTTTTTTGTTTTTCATCTAACAAAGCAAATCTATATTTTTTTTAATGATCAGCATTTAACAATCAAAATAACAAAACATTACAAAATGCATATTCTAACAGAATTATTCTTTCGTATTGCCCCCGTTTTTAACTCTGAAAAACGATAAGACCAAAGTAATTTGTTTGTACAGACAAATAAACAGCACAATGGGTATACATATGCAAAAAGTCACCTAACTTAGAAAGTTAATTTTCACGAAAGTCGATCATCAAAAAGTGTTGATGAAGAATATTTACCATATAGTAAATAAAGTTGGCGACGTTTGTCGAGGGTGTCCCGAAAGCTCTCTTTTCAATAGCCACCACACTGAGGTGTAAGGGAGGGTGCTACTCCATTCCCTGGATTGCTCCACTTTACCCTAGATCCTTACCTTATAATGCCGAGTTTTAAGAAAGGCGGCATCAAGTACCATTTTTTGAGTCTTTGGTATGACTCAACCTGGGATTGAACCCCGTTCTCCCGGATCATTGGTGAACACTCTATTCATTAGGTCAATGGCCAATTTACCAAATACATATACTTAATTTTCGTGAAATTATACCCTAAGAGAGTGTCCTTTTTCATTTAAATATTGCTTGATTTTAAGGGCATTTAAACCCGTATGCAATTATTTCTTCTCAAAGATTAAGGAATCACGTTTATTGTACTTTCATATTTACTTTTAATGTGCATTAGTTTCTTAGGACTTTTTGTTTCACACGGTCCTATTCATTACGTTTAATCTATTAACAAATCCATCTGACCTAAAGATGGAACCTTAACAAGAACTATGATTCAGGGTTAGAGTGGACCTGGGATTAATGACACAAAAAGAGTTCTCCACATTCCCCAGCTTTCCAGAACTAGACGAGGAAATTTCGGCGATGTAATGGCTAACATGTTGGACAGAGGCCTCTAGTCGCGCTGTTCCGTTATTTTTCGGACTTACATGTTTGGAAAAGCCATAAACCCCATTATTCTATATCTGTAGGTTGAATAGTATCACTGCTCTTCTTCTACAAGGATGGCTTTGGCATTAAATAACCCACGAAATTTAATATGCTCTTAAACATAGAAACCAAACGAAACCAGAACTAATTCCTCGATATCTGATACAGTCTTGTGTCATAACCAGGAAACCCCTCTTCAGAGAGTCCAAACCTTTTGCGGGGCTACCGTCTAAGCTCCTCCGATGAGTTTTTTTAATATTGTATCAATTTGCTTAACAATATTTTTGTATCGAGCACTGTTTCATTATTCTGTTATCATTACTGTTGCCTTAGATTTTAAACCGACAATCTATTATTTCAAATGCTTAATCAAAAGGTGCGTAGATTTTTATACTTTAATATAATAATAATTATATATATATATATATATATAAATCAGTGTAAAAATGAAGGATTATCATTTCATAAGTGTTAACAATCATATTTTGTTTTTCATCTGTCAACGTTCTGGAAAATTTTCCGATAATTATGTTGGTCGATGTACAGTTTTAAAATTATTTTTATTAAATTATTTAACTAGAAGCGTGTGGAGGGAAATAATATTTTCAATTTAATATACTTTTCTTTATGAGGTTATTCAATCTTAAAATCTTCCTTTTTTTTCTTTGTTGGTTTTCTTTTCTATCTTTTTCGGAGGAAAGTGTTTACTTTAATATTACGTTAAATGTGAAGATTTTGAAATAATATTTTTTAATTTAATCGATATCGATTAAGGTTCGTGTGAGTTTTTATCCCGTTTGCTTTTTTCCGTATGTGCAGTCGAGCGGCTCAAGTGCCATTGATTCTTCACTGAGTGTTAGTTGCTATAGGGAAAGATGGTTTTCCTGAAGAATAAAACGGCAGCGTCTACTTTAGTATTCACACATTCTGCATTTCGGTAATTGTTTTTGTTTTATTTTTTCTTGTTTTTTTTCTGTTTGTTTGTTTTTTGCTTCCATTTGTTTTTCGGGTGTTTTTTTTTAACTGTATCATCATCGTTTTCCCCAAAGAAATCACTAAGTGCGTCTTTTTCTTTAAATGTCTTCGACATTTTTCTCCTGCATTTTAAACCTCTTCTATCACATTGTCTCTTTTCTTAATAATGTCTTCGACCTCTCTCTCTCTCTCTCTCTCTCTCTAGCATGATATTGCTATCATTTTATTTATCTCACTTTCCAGTTACCTAGGCAACTAATATATTCAAAAGAAAGAGATAATTTTTGTAAAAAATAACAAGGTATCTTCCATATTGTAAATCTCTCCTCTGTTACTTGTCAATGTGAGCAGGTGCACTGAGCGTAACAGTTAGAAAATAGAATAGGTGACCAGAGTTCAAATCATGGACGAAGCTGTTTGTATTTTAATTCGCGCTGATGCCTTTTTTCCATGCCACCCTAGTATTGGTTAGTTGTTGGACAGACGGGGTTCCTATGCTGCTGTATGTAGGTTCGAGTCGGTTGTCCTATCTTTGCTCGTCCATGTGAAAGGGTCCACAGGAGTACATCACTTATGAGATCGACCCTACTTCTCCATCTGTGTCCTGTATGTCTGGTTCGTCAAATTTTGATAGTAGCAGTGTGCTGCATGTCTGATATATAAGTGTTGGCATACATTTGCTTGACTTGGCTTACTTATCATTGTCATTTAAGGCTATTCTGTCAGGTTGACATATTGCAATTAAGTATTTAGTATTAGACTGATTACTGTTCAATGGAGATAGAGTTTCTATTTTTGGACGTAGATATCAGTTGTAAACAGCTGTTATCTCTATCAAACTGTCTAGCCTTAAATCTACTGATTTTCTCTTTATTTGTATGAATGAATATTTATATATCAATGTCGGCGTCAACCAGTATCTGTTTCCCGTCTTTGTGTTTGTTATATATTTAGATATCGATCGTTCAGTCACCATTTCAGTTTATATATCTATTAATCAAACGTGTTCAAAGCGTTTGGTGATAGAGAAGTTATTAGCGACATAATAACGCTTACTACTAAGAAATTTGAACAAATTAAGACTATTATGTCTGCTCCAACTAGACGAACGCAAACAGTATGGCGTTCGATAATTTCTCATGCAGCCTTATACCTAGCAAATATAAGTTTCGTAAGATTGCATCTGTTTTACCGCTTGCTTCACATTTCATATATTTAAATTTACAAACCTCTCCGTACGAACAGGATGTGACAGAAGGTCTATTTTTTAAGGAGAGTTTAACAGGTTTGATTTCAGAGTTTTCCTTTTCCAAGACCGTTTGTTATCATCATGATCATCATATCGCGCTGGTAGCACGGATACCCCTGACCCTCTCTCGCCACTCCTCCCTATCGTTCATCGCCCTAGGTAGGTCTTCAGGACAACATCCCGTATCCTCACATAGCAGCTGAATGTATGTTCGTGCTGGTCGTCCTGCTTTTGCACGGCCATGTGCGGGGGTCCATAAGAGTACATCTCTTATGAGTTCGTCGCTGCTTCTCCAGCAGTGTCCTGCATGTCTGGCTCGTCTAACTTGAATAGTTTTCGTGATAGGGGGCAGGTGGCCGTGCAGTTGGTGTCTTGTTGGGTGTTGCCGCCAGGACTTGTTCAAGATTGCACGTAGCATTCTTGTGTAATTGCCGTCTAGCTTCTTCTCCAGCCGTTTTGTTAGCGTCCATGTAGTGCAGCCATATAGCAGTAACGATGTGACCGCTGCCTGAAATAACTGCGTTTCATTTTATCGGTTAGGTCTGATTTCCATATAATCGATAGCCTATTGATAGCTGTCCATGCTTTCGCTAACCTCGTTTTGATGTCCTTTTCGGTTGATTCGACGCTGCTTCCTAGGTAAGTGAATTTGTCTACTAGTTTAAGAGGGGTTCCTTCTAGAGTGGAGATGTCCCCTGTTTGATTATAGCACATATATTCCGTTTTGTGTGCATTAACATAGAGGCCTATGCTTGCTGCTGCTCGTTCCAAACCAATGCGAAAGAGCCCATTCTGTCCAACTATTTTACCCATAACCGGAGGGGTCGCCGTGTCCATTTCCTACGACGATATCCATTACTCTACGAGCGCCTCCCGCTGTTTAAATGTATTAAAAAGAGCTTCTAATGTAAGCTTAGTTCGATACAAGTCCATCAGAATGAGTTATCTCGAAGAATGACTGGCCAACAATCACACAATATACTTCATGTGGTACAAGGATATTTTTTTCTGTGGGACATCCAGTAGAGATCAAACATTATATGAGTGGATAAGGCCAGTGAAACTAGCTTGCAAACTATAGTGCTAAGATAGTAGTGTTTCATATATAACCTTGGGAAAGGTGTGAATCCAATTATTCTCTACAAAGGCTGATATGCCTTAAAACCCAACAAACCAAACCAAACCAATTATTCTCCCGCTAGCTAAGAGTACATAGTTGGGCAGACTAGGCTCTCTAATCTTGGTATGACAACCAGTCTAAGAAAAAGAAAACTCTGATTTGAAACTCCGTTTAAAAATTGATTTTGTGTCGCATCCTGCTTGTGCGTAAGGTCAGGCCAGGAGATGGTCATGCTGCAACAACTATTGTCGTAGAAAATGGACATGGCCCCACTGGGTTCAAATACTGGACGAGGCTGTTTGAATTTGACATAGCGCTTGTACTCTTTGCATCCTACTATTCTCTTTCCATTCATGTGTAAATAATAGGAAAGACTGGGATCTTTAACCTCAGGAGAATTTTTTTCACTTTTTATCTCTCACGTTTTCAATAGTCAAGTGAACCACTTTTATCTACGTCTGTCGTCTGAGGCAACTGGAAATTTATGATGCACTAACCTAGTGAAACTCTTAAGTTACGTGAAAAATAGTTTAGGTCTCGTGATCCAACTTGGCTCTTACGGAGAGCCCTCTAAGCGTAATATCCATAGCACTGGACTGCATTATTGAAGTAAACTTCAACTACTCTATTACGTTCAATATCGGACTTATACTCTTGGAAAGGTATTGAACTCCTTTATGGCTCCAGCGGTTGGTTAAATAGTTTCACTGCCATTCTTCTTCAATGGTGGCTTTGGCTTTAGGCTACCTATGAAGGTTGGTATGCCATTAGACCTCTCTACCAGGGGCTCCCCGTGGTGTAATGGTTAAAGCGCTGAACTGCGGAATCATAGTACTCGAGTTCGAATTCCACTCGTGCTATTACGTTCATTTTCGAACAAATACTCATGGGAAAGGTATAAACCCACTAATTTACCCATCTATATGTTAAATAGTACCTCTACTGTCCTTAAAAAAGGATAGATTTGGTATTAAATTACCCGAAAAGATTGATATGCCATTAAAAAACAAACAAATAAACAAATCACCAGCAGGGGCAGAATGTGACACAAGATCAGTTTTAAAGTGAAATACTACTGGTGTGAATACAGTTTGCTTTGCCCGAGATGGCTTGCCTAACCAAGGCTAAATAACCTAGTCTGCCTTACTATTTACCCATAGCTGGTGAGGCAGAACAGACGGAAAAATGTCGTTCCCAAAGGTATTCGCGCAAAATGAAACGCCTTCAGCTTCCGCCAGGATTTGAACTCTGGTCGCAACCTTTCATATTGCTTCATCAGATTTCCCAAGTGTGTCACGATACTTAAGTGTGGCGTCAGTAATCTCAAATAAGCCTTTCTTGCTATAATTATGAACTGATTTTTTTTTTTACTGTTTATATAAATTTTGAATTCTTGTGTCGCAATTTTTTCTTAAGTATGACACTAGTTAAATGTTTGCGAATTATGCTTTCGGTAATTTGATCTCATATCTGTGATTCTTTATTAAATGCTCGGAATTACATATAAATATTATTCTCGCACATTTATTTACGAAACTTTGTTTGCAAATATAATTTGCACCAAGGCTATACATACAAGATATTTCACAATTTTTGAAATAAAATATAATTGGTACAAATCAAGGACTAAAAATGATAGTAAAGAAAATTAGATTTATTAAAGGTAAAAGAATAACATTTAAGGAAATCCAACCATTTACTCTCGAACATGAACCAAAAACGTTAAGAGGAGCCATAGAGTACATGCTCTAGATGTCAACCGTTCCGTTGAAGGCATTGTTCAATATGGCGTGCAAAGTTGTTGGTAATGCGTACATATTCCTCTTGGGTGTTTGTTTGAATCTTTACGGTGATAGATGAAGAACCCGTTGCCCAACAATCTTCGCACGTGCAATGAACTTCCTTATGTTTCTTGCTTAAACAATCTTGAAAGACTAAGGTTCGTAATAAGTCTTCAAGCAAAATATCTGCAATATTGTTCAAGTCATGATTTGGCCATATTTTATTAAATATATCGAAATCTCGTCAATTTTCCCGCAATAAACGGAAAAAAAAATAGGTCAACAGGAAATATCTGAGAGACTTCTGCTTTGTTTCAACAATTGTGAAACACTCAGTACACAAGGAGATTCTTCTAGTATATTGGTTATCACTGTTATGTTTCATTACTGGGTCTCAAGTCGTCGAGTGCACAGGAAAAGAAAAAGTCAGACTTGTGGTAACAGACAAAATACCACTCATTTCATTAATGTCTTTCAACCTCTCTTCGGACGGGTTTCAAAAACAGAAAGATGTGAAGTATTTTTTGTTTATTTGGGTTCTTATGTGTGGGGAGGTCAAGTCGATGTCGAACATTTGAAATGGTGATCCACCCCTAATGGCAGAGGCGGGTTTTATTAGCGTCAAAATGTAAGCTCTTTATTTGTCCTCTAGCGCTTAAAAACTCACTGACCCTTTTCTATAAACCCACAACTCTTGTTTGACCGTTTCTTGCATTAACCACGAGAGTTTTCGTGGCCGACCCAGTTTCACCGTGGGAGGAGAGGCTGCAACCATATTATAGTAGGAAATAGATACGGGAAGTCAAGTTCAGACACTGAAAGAGGTGACTTACCCTTCACTTCGCGTTAATGTCATTGAGGAAGCTATGTATCCACCTGTTTTCTCTACTCCAGTTATATATTAATAGTAAGGAATACTGCACTCTTTAGAATTGATTCGGAAATCACTCAAAAAGAAGGAAAACTTTGAATTCTGACCAACTTATAAATTTAACTTGTCGCTTTGTTGCCTATTGTAGAGAGGCTGGGTAGATACGCACACGCGGAAAAACTTAAAGACATTTCTTTCTTGGTTAAATAGGAACTTAGTTTAACGGTAATTCTCAGCGATCTGATTCAAATACTGGATGAGGCTGTTCACATTTAATTCAGCGCTAAATCTGTTTGGAAAGGCATGAATCCGTCTTCTCTCCCCAGCTATACACAAATAGAGATGTAGACTGGGTTCTCTTGTCTTTTTTTAGGCAACCTCTGCACGGGCTGGGAAAATACTAGAATTCTTTATCAAGGTATTTAGGATAGTAATAGAAATTGACGACACTAGCACAATGATAAATAGGACAGGCTGAGACATTTCGCGTTGGTACGGCAACTGGTCTAGGAGAAAGAAAATTTCGAATTCAAACCTGTCGTACTTCGCTTAAAAATTGGTCTTGTTTCATCCTACATGTGGTTGAGATATCGAATATATACAGAAAGCACGAGCGCACACAGTACGTTTTCTGTGCATTCTTTTCCTATTTGAACAGGAATTTTTCGGTGTATATATATGTGTGTGTGTGTGTGTGTTTTCTTTTCCAAGTTCATATCTCATTTTCAACCATAATTCCCCTTTGATTTTTCTGTCTCTGACCGTTCCTTCTCATAAAATCATATTTCCCTACACATAATTCACTTTCCATATATCTTATTTTCTCTCTCTCTCTCTCTCTCTCTCTCTCTCTCTCTCTCTCTCTCTCTCTCTCTCTCATATTTATTTCTCTTTGCTTTTACGCTAACATCGTGATTTTTACCGAAAACGGTGATCTGCCACTTTTTTCTTTCTATTTTTGACAAGTAGTGTCCCCAGAGCTATAAGGACGTTTGTTACACTCGGTGAGAGCCATCTATAGCCGCGGGCTGCAGACTGCATGTGTGGCATTAGACACCAATTCGTCCGGGCGTGTGTCGTTTCAGAGTCTCACTTTCCTAAGAGTCGTTCTCGTTCACATTTTTTACTTGAGGGCGTAGAAACGAAAGTTTGATTCAGAAATGAAGGCAGAAACAAAACAACAAAAAATAGATAGTTAAAAAAAATGGTGAATCAAGAAAATAAGGCGACAGCAATGGGTACACAAGGGGAAAGGGAAGTAATACCTCTATCGGATCAAAAACAAATACTTTACATACTGTACGTTCAAAAAAGATATGCTCTCCACATTATAGGTTGCAAAATAATGTACTCAAAACACCATACCATCAAATTCACGGTACTCTAAACTAAATGCGTTCAAATGCAAAGGTACTCAACTACTTTGCCATAAAAAAGTATGTTAATTTTTTAATTAAAAAACAATGTATGCCACAAACTTTACCCCCAAAAAGGATGATCCGGCTATGACAACTGTATCTGATGGTGAGGTTCTAGATCTGGACTGTGTGAAGTTTTCCTTTTTTGCTATTACTTTCAGATTCACTCTGACCCGGAGTGGCAGTATCTGTCAGGGTCACATCTTATCGTCAAATAGATTTGTTTGAAATTTATTTGAATTCGATTGGACAGTGTTCAGAAAAAAAAATCTACACATTTCATATATATAAATTTACCAACGTACAATGAATGCAATTCTGTAGCATAAAATAACCATAGACAGATTGAAATGCCGTTAAATGAGTCATCTACACAATGTACGTTAAAAAACAGTGTACCCTACACACTAGATTTTTAAAATGAACTCTGTAAACAGTAAGTTTAAAAGAAAGTGCGTGACATACTACTTTTAAAATAGTCTTCTGCGCACTATAAATTCAAAAAACAAATGCCCTGCATACTGTATGTTTAAATCCAAATGCTCTGTATACTGTAAGTTTAGTAATAAATGCTCTGCATTCTGGACATTTAAAAATAAATGTTCTGCATTCAGTACGTTCGAACAAAAATTAGCTCCAAACTGTAATTTCGCAAATAGATTTTCGATACACGGTACATTCAAGAACAGATCCTGCTTCTGGGTACGTTAGCATGACAAATGGCAAACATTGTCGATTCAAAATCAAATACCCAATATACATATATATTGCTATCATCCACAGAGAGTTTCGTTGTATCATAGCTCTTCAGTGTGGCTAGAAATATGAGATGCTTGAACCTGGCTGAATTTACGCCAGGTGAATATCTTACTACAGAACTATCATCAATCTCAGCGTAAGCAAAAGATTTTTTAAACATATTTACCAATACGCAAACAGCTACTGTGGTGCTCAATTCATGAGAAGAGCTTTGTATTGACGCTTAAGTGGCAACCGGTAATTCCTCGCTAGAGCATGACCAGAATCACTTTTCGACAGAATAAAATATAAAATGGTGCTTGTCTAAATTTAAAGCGAGTTTTACCTTATTTTCACAGGCTGAGAAATAATATATGCAGAATGAAATCTGGAACTCCTAGTGGAACATTTTAAACTGACAATAATGCATAAAAAATACTGAATATATACAGTGCATACTTACTCTTAAACATGTTTTATGTCGAGCTTAGATGGTTATCATTGTAAAAAATTTGGTCACCCAAATCCTTGACGAGGCCTTTTGCTTTTTAATTCATGCTAATTCCCTTCGGAAAAGCATACTTTAATCTTCTTCCCAGTAAATAGTAGGCTAGAATAACCTTTTTAGTCTTAGTGCTGATACTGATCTAAAAGAATGTAAATAATTCAAATGAGTTAA
The DNA here is from genome assembly GCA_963585895.1 of Sepioteuthis lessoniana. Lineage (NCBI taxonomy): Eukaryota > Metazoa > Mollusca > Cephalopoda > Myopsida > Loliginidae > Sepioteuthis > Sepioteuthis lessoniana. The sequence goes on from OY757905.1 coordinate 45,696,242, forward strand.
TAATTTAAAACAGGACGAAAATTTGTCGGAAATATCGGTGGCAAATTGGTGCAACCATTCTTCCGTAAAGAGTGGCTGGTTCTTCACATTTCTTTAATTCTATAAACAAGTAATCTCTGTAGGCAGTTTAACGATTTAAATCTTTAACTGAACTGTTTGGTCTTTATAAGTCTAGATCGACAGAAGAGTCTATCCAGTTCATGTTTAGTCGATTCTTTTATAGCCTATCATTTTTTTTTTTAACTATTAGAAAACTTTAAAAAAAAAAAAGCTCTTCAGATAATAACCGAAGATCGAAACTAGTTGAGAACAATCCAAGAAAATAATAACATAAGAAATATTCCTATTTGTCTTATCCCTTGTGTTCCTCTTATAAAGATGTCTCAAAAAGGTATTCTCTCTTTAACCAGTGACTTTTTTTAAGAATGGTCTAATTACACCTAATATTGGTAATCTACACCACACTGTAACCCCTTTCTAAGTTTACATGGTGTTCAATCGTAGCATGCGGGTTCTGAATTAGCCAGTACGTAGATGCAAATTTGGCATTTAGCAGCAGTTAATGAGGTGAGGGCAACAATAGAAATAGAATGCTATCAAATAACAAATGAAAGGATTCGTGAAATTTGTTATTTCATCTGTTCGCAGTACCTTAAAGAGAATGGCCATCAGTTTGAACACCTGTGATTACTCAGTGATGTCTGTGATTCCGTCTTTTTACCTTATTATCAGTGTATGGACGAGAATTGCCATCAATTCGAACTTCTGTGATACTTCAATATATTCTATAAATGTCTTCTTTAACTTGAATTATAAAGCTCATATATATCTTATAAACGTGTTTATTTAAAAAATAAATTTAAGTATGTTTAACTTTCTGGGGCGGGGCACACTGTGTGAGTGTATATATATATATATATATACGTGGTGCCTTCAATAATTTTTCGGGCTTTTTTTTTTTTGTACAAGCATTTAAAATTGTCGTAGACTCTTGAAAATTCAGTATGTTATTGCTATACATCTTTTCAGATGACTGGCCAATTTTTATGATTTCAGGTTCAAATAAACAGCTACAGTAGGAATTGGAATACAGCATGATTGTCACAGCAGGTGAATTTCAAAAATGCAATCTGGACGTGAGGACACTTTAGAAGAACGATTTGCAATAAAATTATGTTTTAAACTTGACAAAATGTCACAGAAACGTATGGAATGCTTTAGATTGCTTTTCGACCATCTTGCATGAATTGAGCATCATTTTTTGAGTGGCATAAGAGATTCAAGGAAAACACGGAGTTTGTGAGGGATGATGAGAGGTGTGGAAGGAGTAAGGAAGTCAATACACCAGAGTTGATTGACCAAAGTGTTAGGGTTACTATGTTGAGGTTTTAAGGGAGTTCAGGAAGAGATTCGGTTGGAAGAGGCCAGCACTCTTCAAATCGGGTCAGTGGCATTTCCACCAGGACAATGCACCAGTTCACAACTCCATCCTTGTCACAGACTATTTGACCTAGATGGGAATCAAGACAGTTCCTCACTATCCCTATAGCCCAGACCTTGCTCTGGAGGAGATTACTTCGAAGGGGACTAGAGTTTCATGTCTGTACTCTCAATAAAAGTGCCAATACGAAAAAGTCTGGAAACTTATTTAATGTTCCTCGTATGTGCGTGTGTGTAGTTGGACAACAGTCTTTTATTTAAGCATGTTTGATTAAGTAATAAAGACACATTTCGTCCCAATAATTTTATCAAGATCCTTTCAAATTGCCTGACAAGTGTATTCGTTTTAGGTTAAAACTGGTAGATGAATTTACCGAAAACTTCTTTACACATACAAACAACCTTTGATGACAGGCTATGAAAGATCCGAAAGTGCAGCAACCTCTTCTACACCTCGGTGTTGTAGCTATTAAAAAGGGAGCCTTCGGGTCGCCCTCATCTACGGTTAGCCAACTTACATAGATAGATAGGTCGTGTGTGTGCGTGTGTACATTCGTTCAGTGTATTATAACTTAATGAAGAAGAAACCAGAAATGTCAATGCAGAAACAACCCATACTTGTATATTCACATTGTAATCCCTAAATTGTAAATAGGGTAGATAGTGTGTGGTATTTTTCAGTTTTTTGGGATTTTTTTTAGTTTTAGTAAACTGATCGGTCTCGGAGAAGCAAAACATTGAATTAAAACCAACTGTACACGGCTTTAAAAAATTAATCTGACTGTCGCTTCCTGTCTGTGTCGGAGAAGTTAGATATACTGGGTGTCCACAGCTGTGATATTGGTTGTTTGGCTCAAACTAATTCGTTTTGTTTTTGTTAATGTGACACGAAGAACGTTTAGTTTCAACTACCTTAAAGAACCTCTTTCTCTCTCTCTCTCTCTCTCATAAGCACTGGAAGACATGAAAAATAAAAGCAGTTATGTTTTGTAAATAACTTTTTTCTCGTACACCGAGCCGTTATCTTCATCACATAGAAAATGTCTTTCCAACTTAGACTCGGGGCAAATCTCTCTCTCTCTCTCTCTCTCTCTCTCTCAATGTATGGTCTTAGAAAAAGAATAAATATTACATCAGTAAAGTCATAATTCTCTTAGCTTCGCTAACCAACTAGACAGGAATCATAGAAACTAGACCAATCCTCTTATTCTCCAGTCATAAGTAAAACATTAGCCTGTGGTTTACAATCGACAGAAAAAGATCCATATCAAAACATGTACGTACCGTTAATAATGACAAAGCAGATAAATAAAAAAAGAATCTTAAAGTTGCATTGTCTCTTTAGAATTTCTATTATAATGATCCGATATTTATATCTGTGTTACTGCAACTCAGCAAAAATGTACATCGTAGCAAAGATATTTATGAGTACAATATTGTTAAAATGTTTTAAATTAGATTAAATGATTTTAATTGCTTGTTAACCCCCCAGGATCATTTTATGCCGAGAGTTCAGGGATTTTCGTTGAGTGTATGTTCCCATTTACTTTTTGTACTCTTGTTTCTCTAAGAGTTTTTTCGTTTTATTTTTGATATTATTGGTTTTTTCTTCGCACATTATGTGATATCAAGTATTCCTATCAAAGACAAATAATTTTCCTTCTGTAATGTGGTTTCAATATTTCTCTTATATTAATGATCTTACGGCTTCTAGAAATTATTTTTATTCAATAATAATTTGTTTGCATACAGTTATAATTTCAATAAAAACCCTTTGAAAACAATTAAAGTTTCTAGTAAAAATCCTTAATAAAGGCAGAGGTGCTTTTAGGGAATTGTGTTCATTGTATATTTGGACGTGCCCTTGGCGAGTTCAAATTCTGGACGAGGCTGTTTGCATTTTACAGTGCGAAAACTCTTTGGAAAGGTATTAATACGATTATTCTCCCTCAAGACATGGGCAAATATGGTGGGCAGACTTAGTTCTTTGACCAGTATAGGAGAAGGAAAACTGAATTAAAACCTGCTTCACTCCGCTTGAAAAATTGATCTTGTGTCATATCCTGCTCGTGCGGATGTCTACTTAAATACAGACATTGTATATTTATATTTCGATTTTTTGTGTGTTGTTAAGAGTTTCTTCTACGTCATTATTTCAAATCAAATATTCGTATCGAATACAAATGAATTACAAACCTATCTATTTCACCCATATATGGGACGCTTATTGGTACTACTACTTCGTGTCATTGAATCTGGGAGTAAAGGCATAGATCTCTAGAGCTGGAACCTCACCATCAGTTGCTGTTAAATGTTATACTCAAGATACCCTTTTTTGATGAGTTTCTTACTCTTCTGTAAAACCGTGACGTCGGGGACCTAGTTAGAAAAATGTTATTTACCAGAAAAGAAAGAAGATTCAACCGATTTGGATTTTAGAAGAATAAAGCAGTACATTAAAATGTGTAGGTCGGTCGAAATGGATTTTGAAGATCAGTATACACCGAGAATGTCATTTTAATTAGAAAGAAATTGCCAAAACGTATTATTTCAAGTAAAAGGAATGAAGATATGTTGTTTTTTTAATTTTGACAGATTATGTTTACAAAACTGTTAAGCGAAAATTAGAAAAGTGACCTCACTTCAATGACAGGACTTCTCATTTATCAGGTGGCTGCGTACACTTGTCTGTTGAAACCCAATTTTGAATATAACATGATTTCAAAAATTCGAATGTGAAAAATTTTCTTTAAAACTTCTCTGATGCCAGCATAAAATTAGTAGTAATTCCAATTTGGGAAAGACCGCCCCGTTTAGGTAGGGGTGAGAGTGAATCGAATATTGAAGACGCAGCAAGCCTAGAAGGCGGGATTAATTGCTGAAATCCAAATTAGAAAATTGGTACTATCAATTACTTCACCGCTCCCACCAAATGAGAGGTATACATAAAAGCAAAGGGTATAGTCCCTTGTCAGAGAACACGAACCAGGAAGCAGTTCCAACGATACTATAAGCTTTTTTTTTTTTTTTACCTTGTACCAAACTGTCCTGGACATAGAAAGCGAAGAAAGCCTAATATAATACGACTCTTTGAAAGAAGCGAAGAAGGCTTTCTTAATTGTACGGTCTCATCCATCGACTCTTCAACCGGTGATTCTGATTAGCGACTGATCTGCTGCCTGGATCAAAAACAAAACGCCGGCATATAGCGGATTAATCATGTCATCCGAAGGCATAACCGATCAGTGGATTAGAAGCTGAGTCACCCTCGAGTTTGGTGAGGGTGGGTGTACAGCCACACTTCTGTAGAAGATATAGTTAGCGTATTCTAAGGTTCACCGACAGGGCATTTGAATTACCGAATTTTTAATTAAATATCCATCCTTAAATAGTATTGCAGGGTTAAGCCCTCACTCAGTTCATTATGATTTTTAAAAAACAACCATTGAACGTTATTTGGTAGTTCCCCAATTATTCATTTGCTATTAATTGAAATATAAATTCAATCCGCACGTTGACATTGAGGTTAACTATTTTGCAGCTAAGTGCTCCAATTTTGGGAGACTGCTAGAATTGAATTTTCTATCAGTAAACGTGTTTCAAAAAAGTTACTTTAAAATCTTTAAATTTCCATTTCGTTTTCTTCTACGAGTTTCAGTCGGATACGACTGAAAGAAAAGCACGACAAAAATAACGAAAAACTGCAAAATTTTCCAGTGAATGAAAAATAAAGACTCGGCCCATTAGACTTGTGGGTAGTGTGTTTACCAGTAGCCCGAAAAACCTAGGTTCAATCCTTGGTCGAATCATTGCAAAGACTCGAAAATGGTACTTGATACATTCTTGCTCAATACTCTGCATTATAAAGTACGTATCAAGGGTAAAGTGGAGCAATCCAGGGAATGGCGTAGCGCCCTCTCCTACACCCTGATGTAGTAGCTATTGAAAAGAGAGCCTTCGGATCGCCCTCGACTATGGTTGCCAACTTTACTTACTACTTTTATATTTATCAAGCCCTCATTCGTGAGCACGGTTTGACACAAGGTTGACTTTTCAAGCGGGTTCAGTAGGTTTTAATTCAGTGATTCCCTTCTAGGCCGGTTGCCATTTTAAGGTTAAAGAGTCAGTCTGCCCTACTATTTACCCATAGCTGGAGGGAGAATAACTGGATCCATAATTTTCCTAAGAGTATTAGTGCTATGCGAAATGCAAACAACGTCGTACAGGATTTGAACTCTGGTCGTCGAATGAAATGATTTCGAAGATAACCGTTCACCACGAGAGCCTCTTGTTTGATTATATTTACGACACGACACGGTACTAGGAATTTGATGCTTGTAAATTACGACAAACGAATTAATCGCAATCAAAAGGAACTTTTAAATGAGTTCAAGATAGAACCATATAAATCAAAGAGGACAAACAATGTCATTGTTTCATTAGTTAAACGAGTTTCTCTTTTTTATTCTTTTTAAAAGAAAGTTCTACAATAGAAGATGACTGTAATAGGTCTCTGATTGTTAATTTACTAAATGCAAACATTAAATAGACAATGAAATAAAGGAAGGATCTTTCCAATATCTTTAGATATTTAACTGATGTCTGTTAAATCGGAGATTATATAAATCCAGTCATATGAAAATAAGCCAAAAAAGTATTTTTCTATGATGCATTGTTTTGTAGCAGTGTAATACATTAGCTTAGCTAGCGACAGAGGGCCATGGAGGAACTTAGCAAATTCAATGCAGTCGCAAGATAATCTCAACAAAGTGGTTTTTACAGGAAAGAGAAATATAAAATATGAAGGCGAAAATATAATTTATTGCCAATGGATAGAGTGACAGATATTTCCGTTCTCAGGTAAGATCAACAAATTACCGGAAAAACATAAGTATTTAAGCTCCGATAACCAGCCATAAACAGAAAAATACGTGAAGCGAAGAGGATGTTCATACTTCCGTATGAGACTTGAATTGACAATATAAGGTCTATAGTTTTGGACTGAAGAAACCCGCTGGTCACTCAAGCAGACCTGTGTGTGTTCTCCGGCTGTTGCACAACTTCACAAAAAGGGTCCCCGCGACAGAAGAAAAATATATACGAACTCTCTCTGACTGTATTCCTACGACACACAATCGTCGCCGTCAAAGAATAAAAATATAAATAATATTTTTACATATCTATGAGTCCTACGTTGTTTGTCCAGCGGTGCAAAATAAGACAGGAGTTACAAATGATATATGCCAAGATGATTCTCTACCTGTATTTATAAACTTAACAAACAACCATAAAATTTTGGAAATATGAAATAAAAGGAGCTTGAAAAGTGTGTGCGAGTAGCAACTTATAGGTAAATTTGTATATAAGCATGCATTTGCGAAACTATGTATGTATAAATGCATATACGTATGTATGTGTGTGTGTGTGTGTGCGTTCATACATGTTGTGTGTGTTGTGTAACTATATGAATATATATATATATAATTTATCTTGTTTACTGAAGGTAAACGAATCTCTCTCTCTCTCTTTTATATATATACTCTGTAACTGATTTTTTTCAGTATAAATTATCCTTAATAAAAAAGATTTTAAAGCGTATAAAACGCGTAATAATAAATTAACTATGCAATTCTTTAAAAATATCTAAAATTTGACTTAAATCAATCTCGACATCTTGCTGAAAAATACAGATTTTCATACATTGAATAACGCAAAACCTGAAAAATAGTTTTTTCCAATTAAGCCTCACTTTTCACTTCTCCAAATCAATTTATCGCACAAAAGGTTTAAATCATTTGTATTTCACTTGAATTTATCGTCCATGAAGACTGATTGAATCTATTATATTGTATATGAAATACACCGGAATAAAACATAATAAGAATGGTACTTATAATAAAAGTTTAATGAAGACTCTTAAAAGAAGAAAAAGCAAACGATCGGTGCTTGGAAACAGACTGTTCTTAAAATAAACATTGATCGGTGCAATGGAATAGGGCGTTGTTTTGTCAGGTAATCGGAAGGAAACAATAATTATAATATTAGCAACTATGACGGTGAAAGGGCGAAGGTGAAAAGATAAAACAAAAACGAGCATTAAATCAATACACGAAATATCAAAATACAAAATGTAACTATATTACAAAATATGAACATAACTTTCAGAACATTTATAATAATTATAATACTCATTGATAAAACACAACAGTATAGCAAGTGTAGTTTATTTGGAGGCAGAGGGGAAACGGTTATCTCGTAATAAGCGAATGCAATGAACCAACACAAAAGGAGTACTAGACTTGAGCACGACTGGGTGGAAAAGGTTATCTATTTGATATTGTACAAGAGATTAAAATTCGACCATACAAACAAATAGTGTATGCTCTATACAGAATCTGTCATAGAAAATTAGATGCACAAAATTCTGCTCTTTTGAGATACAAACGAATCACCCAATTTTGACCAGAAACTAAACTTAGTGTCATTTTAGAGATTCAACAAGAAAAGAAACAAATCTGCCATCTAATAAATGTTGTCGTTCCAGCGGACTTCAGAATTAAAATGAAAGTAAGCGAAAAGATACACAAATATATGGACTTATTCGGGAGTTGAAAAAGCAGTGATATCAATTATAGATTGTGCATTGGAACGGTCTACAATGGCATGGAAAAAATACTGGCGGAACAGGAGTTCAGAGGGAGAATTGAGACCATACAGACCTAAGCACTGTTAAGATTTGCTTGAATACTTCCAAGGGTTCTGAAGACCAGAGGAAACTTGTTATTTATACTTCATTAAAAAACCTACAGGAAGTGGTAATGATAATAATAATAATAATAATAATAATCATGTCGTGCCACTAGAACGGACATCCTTGACTCTCTCTCGCCACATCTCCCTATCATTCATCTCCTCCGGCAGGTCTTCAGGGCTACATCCCGTATCCTCACATTGTTGCTGAATGTATGTTCGAGCTGGTCATTCTGCTTTTGCTCGGGCACATGTGGGGGTCCATAGGAGTACATCACTTATGAGCTCGTTCCTGCTTCTCCAGCAGTGTCCTACATGTCTAGTTCGTCTAACTAGGATAGTTTTCGTGATGGGAGGCAGGTGGCCGTATAGTTGGTGCCTTGTGGGGGTGTTGCCGCCAGGACTTGTTCAATATTGCTCGCAACATTCTTGTGTAATTGCCGTCCAGCTTCTTCTCCACCCGTTTAGTTAGCGTCCAAGTAGTGCATCCATACAGCAGTATCGATACGACCGCTGCCTGGAAGAAACTGCGTTTCATTTTATCGATCAGGTCAGATATCCTCCTTTATATATTCGTGTATAAGTCAACCTTTGATCTATAGTCACAAAATCATAATTGTATTTTACAAGCTTGGAGTTGCTTCTCGTCCTTTCTGTAAGACTTGAATTTCATCCTTAGAAAATTATTGGGCACCATTTTTTTCCTAAAAATTAAGTCAGCACAATTTGAGAGTATATACAATATACTGGAAACCATAATAACTGCATGGAACAGTAATGTGTGCAAAAGTTTCCAGCGTCTTTTTTAAAGTTAGAATCGAACTCGTTAAAAATGGTATACTAACCTAACATGTAAAGCATTCAAAACGTCCATTCGTTGATATAAATTCATGTATTTACTTATGCAGATCCATGTTAGCTTAAGAATTTAGAACCTTTCATGATAGTTCCATTGTATAAGATATTTTTCAATCCTGATATTTTCATTTTCGACAAAAAGAAAAATTCAAATTTTCTTTGTATAAAGTTCTCTTAATTTGTTTCCTCTAATTTTTTTCTATTTTTTGTTTGCTTTAACATTTTTTTTATTTTGCTCTTCGATTTTTCAATTCCTCATTTTTTTATTCTTTTTATTTCCTCTTCTTCCTCTCTCTCTCTCTCCGTTTCTTCTTCCCTTTTTCTCTCTTCGTTTCTTCTTCCTCTTTTTCTCTCTTCGTTTCTTCCTTCCCTTTTTCTCTTTTTGTTTCTTCCTTCCCTTTTTCTCTTTTTGTTTCTTCCTTCCCTTTTTCTCTTTTTGTTTCTTCCTTCCCTTTTTCTCTTTTTGTTTCTTCCTTCCCTTTTTCTCTTTTTGTTTCTTCCTTCCCTTTTTCTCTCTTTGTTTCTTCCTCGCCTTTTTCTCTCTTTGTTTCTTCCTTCCCTTTTTCTCTCTTTGTTTCTTCCTTCTCTTTTTCTCTCTTTGTTTCTTCCTTCCCTTTTTCTCTCTTTGTTTCTTCCTCCCCTTTTTCTTTCTTTGTTTCTTCCACCCCTTTTTCTCTGTTTGTTTCTTCCTTCTCTTTTTCTCTGTTTGTTTCTTCCTCCCCTTTTTCTCTCTTTGTTTCTTCCTCCCCTTTTTCTTTCTTTGTTTATTCCTCGCCCTTTTCTCTCTTTGTTTCTTCCTCGCCCTTTTCTCTCTTTGTTTCTTCCTCCCCTTTTTCTCTCTTTGTTTCTTCCTCCCCTTTTTCTCTCTATGTTTCTTCCTCCCCTTTTCTCTCCATGTTTCTTCCTCCCCTTTTCTCTCTTTGTTTCTTCCTCCCCTTTTTCTCTCTCTGTTTCTTCCTCCCCTTTTTCTCTCTGTTTCTTCCTCCCCTTTTTCTCTCTATGTTTCTTCCTCCCCTTTTTCTCTCTATGTTTCTTCCTCCCCTTTTCTCTCTTTGTTTCTTCCTTCTCTTTTTCTCTCTTTGTTTCCTCCTCACCTTTTTTTTTCTCTCTTTGTTTCCTCTTCCCCTTTTTGTCTCCTCTTCCTTGATTTTACTACTCTTTTTTGCACCGTCTTCGTATATTTCCATTTCTTTCTTTTTTTTCTCCCTTTTTAATTTGCTTTCATTTCTTCTGTTATAGCTTCCATTTTCCCCTTTTATAACCATTTTTTTTTTAATTTGTCGCATTTCTTCTTTTTCTTCGTCTTTGATCTCTTATTGTCTTATTTATCTTCGTTTTCTTATTCAATCATTATTTTATTGAAATATACGTAACTGTTATTATTCTATCCTTTTCGTTATTACTGAAGCTAGTTGTACTTTGTAGCTGTAGCTATTTTTATCCTAATTATTAGTTTTGATAACAATAAGATTAATAATAACTCTAAATATGAGAAGCTGATGAAAAGCAACCAAGCAGATCAACCTCGCCGCGGCGTCAGATATAGAAATTTTAACAAAGAAAAAAATGAGGTCTAAAATTAAATTTATCCAATCGATCGATCATTGTCCTTCACTCATCGTATTAACAATGTTAAAAACGCCGTCTCGGTTTGCAAAAAAAGAAAAAATAGCACGGCAAGGTAAAGCGGAATGTCCATAATCTATTACTGAGAGAAGTAAATAGAAAATGACGGACATTTGAGAATGCTGTTGTTGGGTGGGGGTCGATTGCGTTTCATTTCAGGCTCATAGGATTTTCCTCCGGCGTCGTCGACATTTTTAGAAAAAAATTAAGGTTTTATATTCGATTCTAATAAAGAATTGTTTCATGTTAGGTTTGGTTCGTTTTATTTATTTAAACGACATAGCAACTCCTCATGGGTTATTTAAAGCCGAGATTTGATTCAATTGTAAATGTTTAATGGTAATCATAACTACATTTTTCATGTTCCATTGCATTGATTATTTGTCTATTATCATTTGTTTGCACACAGCTATGATATTAAATATTCTTATCTAATACAAATAATTTTTACACGGTTTCAAGTATTCTAATTTTCTACCAATAATCTACATTATTTATAGTTTCAATTATTCTGATCTGATAATTTCCACACACACTAATGGTTTCATCTTATTTATCTGACTCTTAGATGGTTTGGTTGTCAACGCTTTTTGGGTTATTTAACGTGAATCTGATCAAACAATAAATGTGATTCCCTAACCTCTTTGCATAAAGAGACGTTAAAATCAATCAATCTGTCTAACGTTTGGGTATTTACTTTGTAATAATTAGCAGGGAACCGTAGATTGATCTTTTCGTGTATCTTTGGTAAAACAAGCAGATAACTTGGTTCCTAGGCTCATTTGTTCATTCATATGCAAATATTCCCGTCATTTTTATAAGTACTACACCAGTGCACACGCACACACACATATAAGCATCCGATGGAAACAGGAACAGAAGTACTTCTAGCATTACATCAAATAAAGATCTTGAGGTCAGACATGATTGGGAAGTTGAAACATTAGTATCATATACCAAGGACGCCCCATGATGACTTCACAATATAACTTAGTTGGTTCTCCGTTACAATCCAATACCATATACACGAAAAAGAATCTCTTAATGGACTTCCTCGTTTTATTTAATTATGTATAGTATCCGTATCACCTTTGTACATACTCATATTTTTGACTCTCTGACTGATGTAGAGATGTGGTGACATACTTTTCACGCACCAAATTTCATTGGCTTCTTGTACAGTCATTAAAAGTACCAGAGTTGTATGAGGAAGTCCCCATTGCCGTGTGGCTAACGTACTGGAGAGTGACATCTTAGTAAGCGAGTTCAAACTTCAATTGCGCTATAACGTTCACTTTAGGACTAACGCTCTTGGGAAAATCATAAAGTCCCTAATGCTCTCGGTTATGGGTTTAATACTTCCACCACTTTTATTCTAAAAAGATGACTTTGGCATTAAGCAATCCACGAAGATTGATATTTCATTAAACAAAGAATCCAAACTAGAGTTATGAGTTGTAACCATGCGTTTCAAATCGATTTAAGAGGTCAAGGTCCAAGATAAAAGCCAGCATTTCAATTTTTGAAAAACAAGTTTTCCTTACAGGGAGAGTTGGCATAACATAGTATTATTTTTTATTATAGACCCTAATGCTCTCAGTTATGGGTTTAATACTTCCACCACTATAACATAGTATTATTTTTATTATAGACCCTAATGCTCTCAGTTATTTTTTATTATAGACCCTAATGCTCTCGGTTATGGGTTTAATACTTCCACCACTTTTATTCTAAAAAGATGACTTTGGCATCAAGCAATCCACGAAGATTGATATTTCATTAAGCAAAGAATCCAAACTAGAGTTATGAGTTGTAACCATGCGTTTCAAATCGATTTAAGAGGTCAAGGTTCAAGATAAAAGCCAGCATTTCAATTTTTGAAAAACAAGTTTTCCTTACTTGGAGAGTTGGCATAACATTTTTTATTATTTTTTTTTTTTAGGTTTTAAAGTTTTAAAAAATTGAGCTTTAATCTCAAAAGTTTCGGTCCACACCTTTTGTGAGCGCAAATGTTGTATAAATCTACATAAATTATGGCATTCTGTATTCCATTGTAAATGCATATACCCAACCCCTTCACTTTGTAAGCGGAGTAAACCTGGTTTAAATTCAGAATTTTCCTTTTCCTATATCAGTTGCTTCACTATGGTTCAAGCAGCTAGTTTGTTCTACTATTCTCACAAAGCTGAGAGGAAAATAGTTGGATTTATAATTTTACCAATTGTGTTAGCTTTATGTGAAATGTAAACAGCGTCTTCCAGGATTTGAAATCAGGTCCCTGTGTTTATTTCCTTCGACGATAACCGTTAGAGCATGAACTCCTCCGTAATTTTTTTGAAATGGAAACAAGAAGTGAAATACTATTTCAGTCTTACTTTATCATTCATTTATGTGACTCTATTAGAACCAGCAATGAATTTCGTGATTATTTCCCAAGAAATAGACTTGACATAGATCCTAGTCTTGTTAGAACCAAATTAAGGAATATTTACTATTTTTATATATAAAAAACAATCAATGAAATATAAATAATATAAACAATATTTCAAAGAACTTCTTTAAACAAAAGGAGTTTAATGTTTTATAAAACAAACATTAAACATCAAGCTCAGTTGGCTGAGGCTGTAGAATACACCAACTTCTTCTCGGCAGAGAGGTAAGACCCTCCCTTCCCAACGAGAGACCTGGATATAACATTAAACAATGTGATGATGAGGCACCAGTAATGCAGGATCTTTGGGGAATGTGGAGTACCCCTTCATTGCCATCGCTCCCAGGTCCTCTCTCTCCCAGAGTAGTAGCACCTGAAAGGGTCCTATCAATGGGTTAAATAGAACTTTTTGTCATTTAAAATGAATGCGAACAAATGACATGTTAAATTGAATTGTTTGAAATAGAACTTTTTGATCCTTTAACTGTGTATTAACAAGTGATTGATCTTTTAATTGAATTGTTAGTGATACATAGCAATACTTGGAACCATTTAACTTTGTTGACTGATGCTAAATTGAATTGTTAGATCATTTAACTGTGTGTATCTACAAAATGTGTTCACAAACCCTATATATTTAATATAAATGTAAAAAAAGGATTTGGCATTACTTGACCAATAATGGTTGATATGCCATAAAACCAAACCAAACAGGTAGGTCAGTTGTTTGGATTTTATGGCATATCAACCTTTGTAGGTTATTTAACGCCAAATTCCGTCTATATGTATATACATTCAACCAAAGATTTCTAAAGGAATACTTAGGAGGTAAAATTTCCAATAAGCAGGATTTCATTTGTTTGCACATGATTAAACAAAACAGGATTTGGTACTAATCAACCATGAAGAATCAACTTATTTATGTAACCATATTATGAAATTCGTTATAATTTCACAAGTAATAAATGTTGTATAGATTCCTTTTTTCTTGAATCAAAATATCAGTCTTATTTTGTTTTTATCCATCTGGTATGTGACATGAAATTTCAAGAATCATTGATAAAAATATTTCTATGACTTGTTCATAGAAAAGTTTTAAAATTTCGTGAATTATCTGTAGACTAATGGGATGGTTTAGTTCGAGAGAGTTTTTTTTTATTCGAATTTATTTTCTTTACGAAGTCTAATTTAATTGAGGTATTCTCCCAAGCTGGGGCCGTTTTAATACCTACTCATTGATACATCATTGCTGGCCAACCAGCAAAAACTAATATTCAGCTCTGTGCGGACATTGGATGCCGGGTTGTAGACTTACCATGAAAGATAGCCGATAGAGCTGTTGGTGAGAGATGCGAGAGAATTTTTGGTGAGAGATTCAAGAGAATGTTTTAATCGTGTCTTGATGATGATACTGCATACCGAAGTTTATTGCCTTGGTATTATTTTACTGGTTTCTTGATTCTTTTTGTAATTATTGTTACTGTTTACTTCCTTCTGTAATTATTGTTTACTGGGAGAAAGTGTACCTTTTAACGTAAGAAACCACTGCTCTTAAAGAGCTTAGATTTTGCTTGTCGTAGTAAAGACGTGTTTCTCTTCTTAAATGGTTGACTGCTAACCACTGTTGTCATTTGGATCCTCAGATATTGTTTAAGGCACAAATGCAAACCTATTTTTAACTTCTCCTCATTTATGATTTAAGGAAAGGTACTGATAAGTTCTCGATCAGAAAAAGACAGGAAAGATCCAGAGCCACATATTCTTCCAGCAGTTAAATGTATTAAGTTGATTGTATGTCAAGTTTAAATCTTCCCTCCAGAACAGTAAAGATTTTTAAATGTCATTCAATTAGATGGGGATGGTTTGAGAATATTTCAACACCTCAGCGTTTATGGTATCAAATTAAAACATATCTATCAATCACTATCTCCATTCTACCCCACTCTCTCTCTCTCTCTCTTTGTATCTTTTCCTTTCGATCTACCACCTATCTCTGACTCTATCTACCTCAACTCTGTATATATCTCAAAATATCTCTATCTTCCACTATCTCATAACACGTGTTCGTATATATGCGCACATCAGTGTTTTTTTATACATATGCATATCTCTTGTGGGTACACGCTCACAATATATACACCTGATTACGCACACACGCATGAGTTGAATACTGTTGTCAGAATGGTAGGATTTGATGTGAACAATGTATATATTAAGCAAGCTAACTATGGCATATTTTCATCGTCAGTCTGTAATCTCAAAGGAAATATATTTGAACCCCAACAGATTTCATGATCTGAGACCAGAGCTCATCCAAAATTATTCAAAAAACCTTTTCTTATATACTCATGCCAATGTAGATATTTGTATAAATGTCTATATCTAATTATATATCTTGAGAAAAAAAACTTGCATAGCCATTACGATACGCTTGCATAAATACACTTTATGTATTTAAAGATAATTAAAAGGTAGTGATTGATTCTTTTAAAGAAATAAACCTCTCGTATCACTTTTTAGGATAAGACTACTACTTTGAAAATCTGTATGAAATAAGAGAAAAAACAACGAATAGAAGTTCATATATAGCAGTTCACATTCTTTCTGAAATTTGATAATTTAATTTTTAAATATACGATTTACGAGGGGCATTCTCTTGAGATTTCCCTGATAACGATGTCGTCATTTTCTCTCTAAAAAAGTGGGTCACCTCCTCTCGTATATATATATATATATATATATATATATATATATATATAATGCAATGTGCAGACTCTTGTTTATCGCAAGTTGAAATGCATAGCCAATAGGGGGGTGACTGTGGAAAAATATTTTAGAACAGAAAACTTTCTCTGTGCAATGTTATGGGCTGCTTGTAGCTTCCGTCAAAGTAGACATTAAGGTTTGGTTTAGTTTCTTTGTTTAATGGCATATAAACCTTCGTGGGTTATTTAATGATAAACCCATCCTTTAAAAAGATCAACTGTGGTACTATCTAACCCGTAGCTGGGAAGTTTTAGGGGTTCATTCGTTTCAGAAGGGGCATTAGTCCAAAAGTGAACGTTATAAGATGGCTGGATTTCGAATTCGATTTCTATGTCTTAGGAAAATTTTTTAGCAACAACACGACGGAGACTCTCCCAGATATAATGGTATGTGCAAACAAATTCTTATTAAATAGGAATTGTTAATAATAACGTATCGCTTTTGACCGGATAATAGCGGAAAAATATTTTGTTGCTGAAAATTTGCCTTATCCAACAGTTTTATGCATTCTTTGTTTCTCTTGAAGTTCCCGTCGAAATAAATAAGTTGGCGACTCTAGTCGAGAGTGACCAGAAGGCTCCGTTTTCAATAGCTACTTCACCAAGGTGTAGGGGAGGGCGCTGGATTGCTCCACTTTACCCTATGATACGTACCTTTTATTGCTGAGTGTTAAGCAAGGAGGTATTAAGTACCATTTTTTTTTGTCTTTGGTATAACGCGACCTGGGATTGAATCCAGGTCTCCGGGACCATTGGCGAACACTCTACCCACTAGTCCAATGAGCCGGTTTAATTTCTTTCTTTTTTTAATGCCATTTTAACCTTCGTGAGTTATTTGATATCAAAGCCAGTTTTGAAGTAGAACAGATGTGGTACTATTTTACCCATAAATAGGGGATAAAAGGAGTTCATAACTTTTCCTAGGGTACTAGTCCGAAAGTGAACGTAATAGCGTTACTGAATCAGTGTTTCGTGTATACGATGTGCTAAAAATCATAGAGATTGAAGCGGTATTTACCAAGAGATAAAGAAGCAATGAATGTTTTAAAATGTTCTTCACAAAAGTCTTACTGGCATCCAACAAACTTCTCAATTCCAATAGTATGAAGCTGCACCGTCTTTTAATCTCTTCTCTGTCCTTAAATTTAAACCTTGAGATGAATTTTAAGTTCCGAAAACCAAAAATAATGGTCGGAAGCTAGAACTGGTGTGTATAAAGATTGCTCGTGGGTTCCGTGAAGAACTCATGATCAAAAAATCCTTTTGTCGTTAGAGATTAGAATACGTCGACTGTATTCTCTGTTGAGAGTAAGACCACCCAACAAAAAAAATCCTTAGTCTTAAGTGTCTATGTCTCAACGGCTTGGCCTTCTTCGGAAATCTCTTATAGTTAACAATCTTCTGGAAATCCTGAACAATTTATTCTTTTCACTGGATATAGTGTAGTTTGTTCGGTTATAGTTTTGGTTACTTTGTTTAATAGCATATCAACTTGCGTGGATTATTGAATGCCAAGCCATCCTTTTAAAAGAACAGTAGTGGAACTATTTAACCCTTTGCTAGAGGTATTACGGTCTTCATACCTTTCAAAAAAGTATAAATCCGAAGGTGAACGCAATATTGTGACTAGATTTTGAACTCTCTTCAACTATGTTACTGTCCAGAACGTTAGCCACAACACTATGGAGGCTTCACTTTTTTCAACTGTCTCTTACAGATAGTACGAGATTCACAGAAGATTACTATTTTAATCGACTTGATTGGACAGTGTGTTCGATTATGGTTATCCATATATGTATTTTGAGCAATGTTATCTTAGTAGAGGAATATCCCGTAACCAACTACAACAAAGACTTTAAGAAGGCCGGAGTTTAAGTGGTTGAAACGAAATAAAAACAAAATGAGCTCAGTAATCAGAATTCATCATTTTATATTAATCCTTAAAAACCTGCTCTAAAATAAAAATCCAGTTGGAAAGATATTTGGTTTGATCAGTCAGAGATGCTTAGCAAATTATTTTGCAGCGAATTGTTTAAGTGCCTTAAGTCAGAAAATTGAGTTCAAAAATGAAAAAAACAAAAAAAAACAGAAGGAAACTAAGAGAAGAGTTTAATTGATGGATGGATCGCGGTGAATTGAATTAAAAATCGAAATAGTTAAAGTAAAATCTTGTTTAAATCAATCGAACGTTATGTACATTCGCGTATTAAACTCATAATTTAAGGAAATGTGTAAAATGACAGATACAATATGATCCGTGATAGGAAAAAAAAAAGACAGATATGAATAGAGAGATTACGAAAGGGAAATAGATATGAAGCTAAAAAAAACATGATTAGATTAGGTAAGATGGATAGAAAAAAGTGCTATTGATATAGAATGAGATTGATGATTAAAGTAACTGAATGAGTGTTGTTGATTGTCTTAAATATAAGACGTGTCGATAATTATATTGAAAGATAAGAGATTAAGACATATATGAGCAGACTGAGATTGTTAGATAGGAACAGACATAGATAGATATAGTTTGGGAATGATAAATATGAATATAACAGGGTAGATAGATAAGAACAGAAATTTGAATAGAGATAGACCTAAAGATATGTAGAGATTTAGATAATGATCAAACTGTAAAAGAATTGATAGCAAGTGTTAGATGGTGCTATTAAGTGCGTTAAATTTATGTCGTTTGTAAGTCTAGCAAGCCTACGATAAGAAACGACCTTTTGACTTCTTTGTGGTATAGTTACCATTCCCTTGAAGCTCTCCTTAGCGAGTGTGCTCAGTGAACTAATTCCCGTGAGAACTCTCAGTACCGCTGTTGACTCTACGAATACTTGGAATGATTCCCTCAACATTTGGGCGATAGTTGTTTCCCAACCAACCGTCTTCTTCCTCTGTCAGATGCGCAGATGTCGAGCTTCAGTGCAACTGCGCAATTTTAAAAATAAATCGTGAAAAGAAAACAGATATTTGATTTATTTTTCACGTTGAGTATTTGTTTGTTTGTTTTTTAACCGATGATATCAGAATAAAATAATACTGCAGTCGTCTTCCAAATCTCAAAACTGTTTGCACAAATGCTATTTTTAATGGTTCATTTAGGTAACCTTAGTTATCTTCAAACGAATCAACATAATGTGGCAAAAAGTCCTAAGAAACAACTGCATGTAAATATGAACATAAAATGAACGTAATTCCCTAACCGTGAGGCATGAAATAGTCCTACACTGTGACATCCTGTTAAAATTAGTCGATTAGTCAGTGTAGGTGTAATTTATTTTTAATTAGAATATCTCTCGCTATTATTTTTGCTATTTCTTTGCTTACTTTTGTTTTATGTATATTTACTACATATATG
This sequence comes from Sepioteuthis lessoniana, assembly GCA_963585895.1. Taxonomy (NCBI): domain Eukaryota; kingdom Metazoa; phylum Mollusca; class Cephalopoda; order Myopsida; family Loliginidae; genus Sepioteuthis; species Sepioteuthis lessoniana. The sequence continues at coordinate 45,715,473 of OY757905.1, forward strand.
TATATGGTGTCCCCAAAAATTTGACATCACTTTAAAAGCAATTATCTTGAAAACAGTTTAGGTTGTTGTATATCATAAGTTTATTCAGGGACCATTTTCGTAAGTGTTCAATATGTGCACCGCCTGTAACATGGCCTGAAGTTTCGATCTTGCTAAACACACAGTAGCATGTTTCCGGTAACGTTATCCAGTGGGAAGTGATTCTCTGCTTGAATTCATCAATGCCAGCAGGAAGAGGGGGGACATAGATCAGTCCCTTCACATGTAACCATAAAAAGAAATCATACAGGGACAGGTCCGGTGACCGCAGCGACTTTTCATCAGAAAACTGTCTTCATCTCCACCAGGCCCGATCCATCTCTCCAGCAGATTCTCATTGAGATAAGCATGTACTGTTCTCTTCCATTAGATATAAAATGTTGATTTGTTTCTATACAGTCAGTGAAAATTTGAGGTTATTTCAACAAGAATGGCCAAAATAATTGGCCTACGAAATGTCGAATTTTTAAAACACACTGTATATATAAAATCCATCTAATGTGGCAACCTCATTCTTCTGACCTTCTGCAAAGCTTGCCCAGTCGACTGGGGCTGTAGAATACACCGACTGCTTCTCTGCAAGTGGGTAATACACCCCGCAACGAGTGTCATGGATACGACATTAAACAATCTGAGGATGAGGTTCCAGTAATGCTGAAACTTTGGAGAATGCAGAGTACCCCTTTAATGCAATGGCTCCCAGCTCTACTCTGGCCCGAAGTTGTAGTACCTGATAAGGGTAATATCTATGGGTTAAATAGAATCAAACCGTGGTTTCTTGAGTTTACTGGGGGGTGCATTTAAACTGCGTATTCATGCTAAACTGAATTGCTCGAAATAGAACTGTTTTGACCTCTAAACTGTGTACTTATGCTAAACTGAATTATCTGAAATAATACTATTCTGACATTAACTTTGTGTATCGCCCGATATCGAATACACTGACTGCACCTCTGCAGAGGGGCAAGACCCCGCAAATAAGTGTCCTGGATATGACACTAAACAATCTGATGGTGAGGTTTCAGTGATGTCGGAGCCTTGGGAAATGCAGAGCACCCCTTCATTGCCATTGCTCCCAGGTCTACTCAGGCCCGGAGTGGTAGCTCTTGATAGGGTTAAATTGAACTAAACAGCATAATTATGTTAAACTGAGTTGTTTTAATTAGAACTGTTTGACTAAACGGAGTAGCTTGAAATAGAACTGTTTTTGACAATTAAACTGTGAACTTAAATTTAAACTGCGTACTTATGTTAAACTGAATTGTTTAATATAGAACTATTTTGACATTTAACTGAGTGTAAACAAAATCTATACTTGTACTAAACTGATTTGTTTGTACTAGAAGTGTTTGAATAAACTGAATAGCTTGAAATAGAAATGTGTTTTGACAATTGAACTGTGGACTCATGCTAACCTGAATTGTTTGAAATAGAACTGACTTTTGCATAAAAATGGATTTGGCGTTAAATAACTTAAAAATGTTGATATGCCATAAAACCCAAACCGCCAACCAAAGTTCTATAAAGCTAAGCCGAGTAAATGATGATAATGCAATAATTCTTCCTTCAAAGTAGATAAGTTTTTAATCTTATATCTTTTTTATGTAAATCTTTTTCATTTAAATCGTCTTAATCCAAATATTTCCTTTTTCATTTACGTTTTGTATTGATATATTATTAGCATTTACTGCAATTATATTTATATATATTTTTTTTTTCTCGTGAGTATAAGTTTCATGCCTATGTAAAAAAAAAAAAAAAAATTCCATATTCAGATGAAAGTTGAGTCACACGTTTCATGAAAAGATTGCATTTTTTTGCAAATGCATGAAATTTATAGACATTAAACTGAATAGAGGAGATGAGAAGACAAATATACTTATTTTAAGTTTTATCGTATTCTTCGGTGAGTTTTCGAGCATTTTTCTGATTTAAGAATAAAGGTTTTTATAGCATACGCAGTGCTTTCAATAAGTTTCCAGACTTTTTTTGTACAGGCCTTTTAAATTGTCGTAGACTCTTGAAAATTCAGTATTTTATTGCTATACATCTTATGAGATGACTGGTCAATTTTTATGATTTCAGGTTCAAATAAACAGCTACATTAGGAATTGGAATACAGCTTTATTGTCACAGCAGGTGAATTTCAAAAATGCAATCTGGACGTCAGGACACTTTAGAAGAACGATATGCAATAAGATTCTGTTTTAAACTTGGAAAAAATGATGTCACAGAAACGTATGGTATGCTTCAGACTGCTTTTCGACCATCTTGCATGAATCGAGCATCAGTTCTTGAGTGGCATAAGAGATTCAAGGAAAACACGGAGTCTGTGAGGGATGATGAGAGGTTTGGGAGGAGTAAGGAAGTTAAGACACCAGAGTTGAGTGGCCAAAGGGCTAGGGTTACTATGTTGAGGTTTTAAGGGAGTTCAGGAAAAGATTCGGTCGGAAGAGGCCAGCACTCTTCAAATCGGGTCAGTGGCATTTCCACCAGGACAATGCACCAGTCCACCACTCCATACTTGTCACAGACTATTTGACCCAGATGGGCATCAAGATAGTTTCTCAGCCTCCCTATAGTCCAGAGCTTGCTCGCTGTGACTTTTGGTTATTCCCTAAGCTCAGAGGCTGTCGTTATGAGACAATTGAGGAGATGGAAGAGGCTGTGACGAAGGTGATTGACACGCACACACAAGAGGACTTCGATGGGGCCTTCGAGAAGTTTTTGGAACGGTACAACAAGTGCATTGCAGCCGGAGGAGATTACTTCGAAGGGGACTAGAGTTTCATGTGTGTACTCTCAATAAAAGTGCCCATTCAAAAAAGTCTGGAAACTTATTTAATGATCCTCGTATATAAATGTTCGGAAGTTATAAAATGTTTCAAAATGGAAAACTCGTACGATGTAGCAAACCGCTGTTCTTTATATTCATCTAAATTATTTATGTTATATATAAGGGTTTTCAATGCATATATAGATAGGTATTTGTATATAATTAGTGACGTACAATGAAATTTTATGTAGGTCATGCTATATGGTAATTAAGCTGGAAATTATTTCTCTTTCCACTAATAGGAATGCTTTTCTTAAATGCCATAGGAAATGTTTGAGTTAATAGTCAACCAACTAAGTTTTCTTTTTTCTGTTACAAATGAATGGTTATTTTTAAGTGGTTATTAGAAGCAGGATTCCAATGGACAAAAGATATGACTCTTGCCACACTCTCCTCTTAGTCACTCTCTCACTTTATATATAAAGAGAGATTATGGCCTATAAATAAGAACACCTTACCAAATGTTGTACATACCAGAGTACCAGTACTTTAGAATTTTTCGAGGAATATTGCACAATCAAAACTAATATTATTGGGTTTTATTTATTACCTAAATATATTTAATTGAAACTCCAACAACGAAAACGAGAACGCAATAACGTGAGTGGAATTCGAAATCGTTTACTACAATGTCGTAGTCCAGCACTTTAGCTCCTTATCACCCCAGCTATGGATTTAATAGTACCACTATTGCTTTCGTTTAGGGATGACTGTGGCATTAAATAACCCATGAAAGTTGATCTGCCATTAAACAAAGAAACTAAACCAATAATATTAAGAAGGTATATATGTGAGTACATAAATAGCCGTGGCATTTTATTTATGCACCAAATATTCATTTTAAACATAATCACCTCCCTCGTCAATATTAATTCAGTTTTTGACTATAATCTAATATCAATGAAAACCTTATGCAGTGAAAATGCATGTAAGTTTGTGTCAAGCTAATTGAATCATCTTTGTAAATAAATTCATTATCACAAACTTTATAAAACGTTTTGGTCAATTTAATGATAACGACAAACGGCTCCTTCATTACTGTTTGTCAAAACGTTTTTATTGAATTTTGGGTCATGATAATGATTTCTTCACTAATTACGTTGTATACCCATGGATGGCAATGCAAGGGATGAGAGTGAATGGGGATAGCAATGGATGGTTTAAAAATAACATCATTGTAAAGCTTGCTAGTTAGAAAGAGAGCATTCTCCGTAGCGTAGCTGCTCGACTGCGACAGCGTAATTAGCGAGTTCGAACTCCAGTCGCGCTATTACGTTCACTTTCTGGCTAATACTCTTGGGAAATATTTGAATTTCTAAATTCCTTTAACTATGGATTAAACAGTATCACTGCTGCTCTTCTTCAAAGATGGCTTTGGCATTAAGTGACCCACGAAGGTTGATATGCCATTAAACAAAGAACCCAAACCAAATCACTGGGTCAATGCGCACAAGGATAACTCTAATAAAAGTTGTAACCTTTTGATTATGTTGTTGTAATTTTGTGCCACAAGATATAGCCATGTGACCTCTAAATGGAAAGGCAAAATTAGTCTCAGAGAATACACTCCCTTGTCGTAGTCCGCGTTTGTGGTTGGTCGTTGATATTATTAGGGGGGGTAAAGGCGAGTATCCAGTCTTTGATGAAAAAAAAAGAGGATGTGTATTACTCGCCTTATACATAAAGGCATATAATAATATGGGAATTTCAAGAGAAAGAAGGTTCAAATAATAAAGACAGATATTAAAAAATTGTAGTAAAACAAAAACTGTTATACTGTTTGAAAGCAATCTAAAAAAAAAAAAGAAGTGAAAATTCTCATTTTAAAATGTAGTCACCTTGTGGACGTAGATGTCTATGAGAACTATTTCGGAGGGTAAATCCTATAGATATAAAGTCACTAATGTAGATAAACATTGTCTTCAACTTTGTTTTGGCATTTAGTGCATTGGCAATGTCACCGAAGTGTATCGAGCTTGGCACTTTCTCTGGGCAGCATAGACAGAGAGAGAGATTTGCTGCATGTGCAACTGTTCATCTTAGATTTTAACCATACGCTGTTTTTCGCCTTGAAGAGAACTACATAACTTAGACTCAATCTAAAACAAGTCTTCCCTGGCTCAAATCCACGATTACATGAAACTAACAGATTTCATGAATTATCCAGTTTAAACCAAAGAATCAGTAGTGATTTTAAAAACGAAAAAAGAATACAATCGTATCGCTAAAACCGATAGCCTAAAATAAGCATTCATTCACGTTGAACTCTCTCATTCTCACACTGTCAAATTAACACAGTCATATATATATATATATATATATATATATATACGTTTTATAATGATTGAAATTTTTATTGCAAAGGAAATAAAGCTAATTAAAATCCCAAATGGAGAAATCGATGAAGACTTTATTATGTTAATAGGTTTAAGAATCTCTATCTTAAAAAATAAAGAAGTTTTTACTTCAATTAACGACTAAGTAATCATTTTTGCGGAGTATTCCTTTACGATAAACTCTCTCTCTCTCTTATATAATGTGTGTGTGTGTGTGTGTGTAATTAATAAAACGATTGTTTGAGTATAACTATAAACAGTACACCACAGTGAGATTTTGAAAAGAACGATGTGCCACAAGAAATGTTCAAAGGTATAGAATAAAGCAATTTTCAATCAAACCTTTAACTAAAAGATAATTTTATAGTGCATTTGTTCGGATTGTATCTTATTTTAATCATTCAAATTATTGATATAACAGAGATAATGCTAACTCTATTATTTCATTCCTTCCTATATAGACGTATAGGTATAATACCGAAACGCTCTTAGAACAAGAGCCCGAGTTAAGGTCGAAACTAAAGATACATTTTAATTAGACGATGTTTCCTGTCTCTTTCTTAAACCTTCTACAAATCTTACGATTGCACCAGATTCATGTATTGAATTACAACTAATGAAAGTCTAATCTGCTTAGCAAAACGAAAATCAAAGACATTTTTAGTCGCGATCCAAGGTCGATTCCCTGAAAAACTCTCTTCCACCCAAATATTTCAAAACTCTAATGTTTTACTGATCACGTATCGATTTCTTATCGACTACCCTGTCCACTTACAGTGTCTGTCTAACACGTCCATTAAATCTCGGCCAAAACGTGATTAGAGCTCGAGAAAACGTGAGATTTTGGTGAAACGTGTTCGATTTGGCCCAGACAGTTTGATTACGAGTCCAGTCGGCTTAGGCAGTAGACCATTAAAAGAAAAAGACGAAAAAGAAAAAGTTCCTTTAACGATGGTTCTAGAATAAAGACGTTGCAGCAAATAGAAGCAATTATCATTTTGGCTCGCCCGGGAGACAGAATTTGCTAATAGAGCGGACAGCAAAAGTACAGGTGTCGATCTCGAAGACGAAATTTTTGGAAAAGTGTTCTTTGACCCCACCAAGTTAGCATGTTATCTCGAGAGCCTTTGCACACTCATACACATGAAAAACTTTTTACTTTTGAACCAATATCAGTAGTTAGTCCATGCTAACGAATGTAAATTCTCTGTTGGTATTTTTATCCTCGTTAGAGACATTCGGAACTTAAAAAAATTGAACCTATCTTTCTCTGAACTCATGAATTCATTATGAATGAATATTTTCTAATGCATATATGCATCCCTTATTTGATAATGACTCTCTCTTCACTATCGACGACGGCCAACTAACGGTTTTATTGTTTTCGTTAATAGTTACTAACAAAATAAGAGGATATTACAACTATATTTCCACATAGAAATGTTTTCACATTTTTATAATTTTCGTTTCTGTTGGGTTTACGCATTAATAAAAGTTACTGAGTAAGAAGACTTTGAGTTTATTCTTGAATGGAACATAATGTTTAAATGTAGTAGTACTTTGAGCTACAACACAACATTAATCAATTTCTTACAAAATAGATTACTTCGACATTCCAAGGTTTATTGAAATCACTTCAAAATCTTATCCTTTACGAATCTTCAAACTATAAATAGACTTAATTATTTGATAAAACCAGTTTCACCAGACTCAAGATCCGAGTCGAGGCTAAGAAACCCATTACAATATTGGTCTGGTAGATAAGCTTATTAACCATTACATTTCAATAGGGGCATCTTAAGTTAGTAAGCTTAGTTCGATCTAGCAAAAGTTTAGAAGAAAAATACGACGAAAAACAAAATTATGTGGAGTAATCTTTTATGATAACACAGGGTTCATCGGAAATAATTTCTCCCCTGTCGATGGGGTTTAGAATACGCTTGATATGTCCCCTGATGGTGAGTATGATTCCACCCAAAAAAAACCTCTGATGATGAGGTTCAGGTGCTACGGCCCGTCTCGAGGACTGCGTTATTATTTTCTTCTGTAAAACTTACTTCATTCTTTCACTTTTCTGTTTCACTCTGTGTTTTTGATTTCTTTTTTTCTAGTAACTTTCCGTAATTATGCTTGTTATTTCTGTCTTTCTTCTTGGGATAATCTGTGTGATTTGAAAGGATTACAGCCGACCTATAAACCATGAACCAAAAATGCTAATTTTTGTATCAATAATGGTGTGTGTCATTTATGACTGGAACAATTAGAGTGTGCGTATATATATATATATATATATATATATATATATATATATATATAAAATAATCCTGTGTCTGAGTACATATATACATGAGTATGTGTGAAATAAATAAAAAACTGTGTGTGTATACACACACACACACACAATAACACACATACATACATATTCATAATTATGTGTGCGTGTTTTATGGTTATTATATATATATATATATATATATATATATATATGTTTGTATAAATATATATGTGTATGTGTGTATACATGTATGTATATATATATATAATGTGTGTGTGTGTATGTTCGCAGATACATATATGTGAGTGTGTATATATGTATATATATATAGCTATTTCAAACAAATCAATTTATCATGACTACAAAATTTAATTGTCAAAAACGTTTCAATTTCAAGCTATCTAGTTTAATCACACAGTTCTAATTTAGCTAATTCATTTTAGTAAATGTATACATTTTGTTTACACAGAGTTAAATGTCAAACAGTTCCGTAATAAAACAATTCAGTTTAGTGTCTGTAGAGATTTACTGTCAAAACTGTCCCATTTCAATCAATTCAGTTTTGCATATATACGCAATTTAAAAATAAGTACGCAGTTTATGTCAAAAACATTTTTATTTCATGCAATTCAGTGTAACAAAAATATGCAGTTCTATTTAACTCATAGATAGGGCCCTATCAGATGCTATCCTTCTGGGCCAGAGTGGACCTGGGAGCAATGTCAATGAAGGAGTGCTCCGCATTCCCCAAACTCCAGTATCACTCGCCTCATCATCATATCTTTTAGTATCATATCCAGGACACTCGTTGGTGGGAGTCTCACCCATCTGCAGAGATGCAGCTGGTGTATTCTTCAGGGAATCCACAGAGTTAATATCAAAACAGTTATAGTTCAGATAATTAAGTTTAGCATAAGTGCCCAGTTTAGATGTCATAACAGTTCTATTTTGAGCAATTCATTTTAGCGTAAGTACGCAGTTAAAATTTCAAAAGTTTTATTTTAAACAATTCAGTTTAGCATGAATACACAGTTTAAATGCAAAAAACAGTAAAGTCAAGAAACCACGGTTTATCTCTATTTAACCCATTGATAGGACCCTTATCATGTCCTGCCACTCCGGGTCAGGCTGGACCTGGGAATGATGGCAATAAAGGTGCACTCCGCATTCCCCAAAGTTCCACTATCACTGGAACCTCACCATCAGATTGTTTGTTGTCATATCCAGGACACTAGTTTTGGGTGGGTCTTACCCCTCTGAAGAGAAGCAGTCGATGTATTGTACAGCCCCAGCTGACTAGGCCCTATATATATATATATATATATATATATATATATATATATATATATATATATATATATATATATATATATAAAGTAGAAAAACAGAAAAATCCAAATTAGATGATTTTTTGGTTTACTTTCAACGTTTAACGTTTCGGTTTTAATTATGTTCATCAGGATTTTGCTACCATGAGAATTGTTCACACTCTCGGATTCAGTTCCATATTTAGTTTCATATGTATATTTGTATTGTTTCATATAAAAGCAGGAAGCTGAGTAATCGCAGTTTTGTCCAATGTAGGAAGTAGATCGTTGTTCAAAAAATGTGTTCTTAAATCTAGTAACTGCCCTAAAATTAAAGTTATTTCTAAAAAAATGAATTAACGTTTTAGAGAACGGTTGTGAAATAAAAGAAAGCGATCGAGGATACAAAGGATTAATAAACGAAACCAAAAATGTTTCAAAATATCCAAAACAACATAACATATATCATAAATAATAAACTCGAAAAGACAAGAATTTCTTGGAAAACCGCATTGATCCAAAAATTGAAGAAAACGAAATAAATAAATTTTACTTGATTATCATATCAATATTATGTTTTTACTAAGATTTATCCTCTGTTGTCTATGTGTGTATGTCTGTCTTTGTCCGTTAACTTTTGTTTCTATTTCTCTATTTCTAAATCTCTCTGTATATTCATTGCTCTATCAGTCTACCTTTGCCCCCTCTCTCTCACTCTTTTCTTCAACTGTCCTCTTTGGAACAAGTGTATGTATTTTAGGGAGGGCTGTTTCTTCGTCTTTTTGGAATTTGCTGCGATTATTTTTCTTCCTCTTTCTATGTTTCTTTATCTATTAGTCTCGCTTCCTCTTTGACTTTGCCTATCTTATAGTGACTCTCTCTCTCTCTCTCTCTCTCTCTCTCTCTCTCTCTCTCTCTCTCTCTCTCCATAATCATGAATTAGGCTTAATTGGTTATCAAGTTATTACTAATCAACCACGAATACTTGATATCGTCATCATCCTCATTAAGTCGGGATGAAAACGCGAATTTCCCTGACTCTCTCTCTCTCTCTCTCTCATCCATTGCTCCTGACAGGTTCTCCAAGCTACATTCAGTGTTCGCCCTGATTAGATGTCAGTTTTTGGAGGTGCCTGTGGTGTAATGGTTATTGTTGTAGGAAATGGACACGGCGACACGAGTTCAAATCCTGGACCAAGCTAATTGCATTTCACATAGCACTAATACCTTGGGAAAGGTATGAATCCAATTATTCTTCCTCCTGCTATGGGTAAATAGTAGGACAGACTGAGTTCTTCAGCGTTGGTGAGGTAACTAGTCTATGAGAAGGAAAACTCTGAATTCAAATCTGTTAAACTCCGCTTAAAAATTGACCTTGTGTCATATCTTGCCTGAGCGGAGGGGTTGGTAAATATGGATAACATATGTTTTTGCTGGTCGGTCGATCAGTCATCACTGGTGTGTCCATGTGTAGAAGTCTATAGAAGAACATCGCTTATGAGTTCGTCCTTGCTTCTTCAGCAGTAGCTGGCATGTCTTCTTGTGATACCACGACACGATGGTTTTAGTTCTAAGGCACCACATAGACACATGTGCCACCACGGTTTTAAAGGGTTTATGAGTGTAGCACTCCCCCTTAAATTTTAGTTGGATCCTCGTTGTAACCTCACGGTGAGAAGTGACGAACACACAAAACACCGCCTGTCAGTAAGTTTGATACGAAGTATATTTGCTACAATCCTCTCTTGATCGTCGCTGACAAGAGAAATAGTATGAAATGAGTCAACTGCTTTAGATATAGAAATATACCGTCTCAGGATGTGAGAGAAAGATAAAGACTTTTTCCAAACAGGTAATTTTCTGTTGTAGTTCTCACCCATGCCTCTACTCGAGATGCCATCTTCACAGCTTAACAGCTCGTCTCCCCAGAGCTTTCTTTTCCTGTTTTCCACGTCCACTTTGACGGCTCTTCCTTATGAGTTTCTTCTTGCTAATAACAGCTGATTGCATTTCACATAGCACTAATACCCTTGGGAAAGGTAGGAATCCAGTTATTCTCCCTCCAGCTATGGGTAAATAGTAGGACAGACTGGGTTCTTCAGCCTTGGTGAGGCAACTAGTCTAGGAGAAGGAAAACTCTGAATTCAAACCTGTAAAACTCCGCTTAAAAATTGACCTCGTGTCATATCCTGCTCAAGCGGAGGGGTTGGTAAATAGGATAACAGCTGCTGTTTTAGAGTGTTGTTTCTAGGATTTTCTCAAAGCTATACACATCATCCTGCTGTAGTTCTGATTGAGTTTTTTCTACGTGCGCTTTGTTAGCGTCTATGTGACGCATCCATACAGTAGTACCGACACAGTCGCAGTCTGGAAGAAATCACGTTTTATTTGGTCGGAGTGATCAGATTTTCGTCCGATATTTTCCTGTCAGTAGCATTCCACACCTTCGATAGACTATATTGATATCGCTTTCAGTAGATCAGATATTGCAGCTGAGGTATCTGAATTCTACTAGTTTTAAAAGCCTGCCACTCAAAGTCGAGGTGGTTCCATCTGATTTAAAGCACATGAACTGTTTTGCGTTCTGATTGAAGCCATTATCTCTGCCTGCTTGTTTCAAAATATGCAGCTGGGATTCGGCTTAGGCAGATGCATTTGCGAGAAGCCCAAGATCATCTGTATAGTCTGCATTTTTCATAGTTTCCACATTTTAGAGTAAAACCATTTTCTTTTTTGTCAAACATATCGACGTTTGAAATACGAAGTTTTAGCAGATTATAAACATATATTACGTTTATGTATCTCCTGGCAAGAATCCAGCGACAATGTTGCTGAAATCAGTGTCGCCATCGCATTAACCAGCCATCATTTTCGTGTTTTTCTTGGGCATTGTTATAACTGTAACAATTTTTTGGAGGAGACCATATGCTAGTAGTATTTGATTCATCTTTTTTTCCTCTGGAATCAAATGCTTTGGAAAAACCTCAGAACAATAGTGTTGCTTTGAGATTCTTTGCCCGTACCCATTCAATGATTCAATGGATAGTCAGAATCTGAAGTTGTGGATTAATTTCTCCGAAAACGGTTATGATTTTTCCGATGAACTTTCATGGTTTTCGGTTGGATTCGACTGAGAAGCATGGCATTATGAACATTTGCAGCTATAGCATTAAGAATTATGCCAGTTCAGTTCCTAGTGACTCCAAGGTCTCCCTTCTTTTCACATTTATTTGCCTTTAGTTAATAGACGGTGTTGCATAATCGTAAGTGTGTCATCAAATTTTCTTGTCTTTCATACTTCAGGAGGTATTTCGTCGAGGCCAATAGGTTGTCTTTTTTTTTTTAAATTTCAGTACTGCGTCAAGATATTCCTCTGTAAACTTGCCTAGTTTGATGTCTAGTTGGCTATTATTTTTGGATAGAATTATCAATGATTTCAGGAGGGTTTCCTAACAGATACTTAAGATATCCTTTCAACCTCTGTACTCTTTGTTCTTAGTTGGTAGCTTTTAGTTATTACTCTCGGGGTCCTCTTCCTTCTGCTCACTTTATTTACTGTCTGCCATTCTAATCATGATCTTCAATCTCGTCTCTGATTTTATTTATTTGGTCGAAAATGTATTTTAGTTGTTCTTGTTAGTCTGTGTCCCTTCTCTCTTGGCTTTCTTAAGTTTCTGCGCAGGGCTGGAGAAGCAGAGATGAACTCATAAGAGATGTACTCTTATGGACCCCCACACATGGCCGCGCAAAAGCAGGACGACCAGCTCGAACGTACATTCAGCAGCTATGTGAGGATACAGGTTGTTGTCCTGAAGACCTACCTAGGGCGATGAACGATAGGGAGGAGTGGCGAGAGAGGGTCAGGGATATCCGTGCTGCCAGCACGATATGATGATGATGATGATGATGACTTTTTCATGTTACTACGTTTTCCTTTAACTGCGATTGATTCTCATGGGTCTCTATATTTGACTCTGGGTTTTCTTGCTATGCACTAAGCTGGCCCACTCATAACAGGTCTTATCCCTCTGCCGGGGATAGAGACCCCAATGAGTGTCCTGCATATATGACACTAAACAATGACATGGTGAGGCTCCAGTAATGCTGAAGGTTTAAGGAATGCAGTGTACCCCTTCATTGGCATTGCTCCCAAGTCCACTCTGGTCCAGAGTGGTAGCACCTGATATTCCTATCGATGGGTTAAATAGACCTAAACTGTTAAACTGAATTGCTTGAAATAGAACTGTTTTGACATCTCAACTGAGTACTTATGCTAAGCTGAATATTTTTTAATGAAACTGTTTTTATCCTAAACAAAATTGGTTGAAATAGAACTGTTTTTGACATTGAAACTATACTTACGCTAAACTGAATTGTTTGAAATAGAACAGTTTTGTCATTTAATTGTGTCTAAACTGAATTGTTTGAAATAAAACTGTCTGACTAAACTAAATTACTTGAAAAAGAAAATATCTTTGACAATTAAACCATGTACTTATCCTAAACTGAATTGTTTGAAATAAAACTGTTTATTTGTATATAAATGGATTTGGCATTAAATAACCTACAAAGGCTGATATGCCATAAAACCCAAACGAACAATCAATCAGCTGCTGCTTCTATATCTTTACGGTAACAACATTTTCATTTTTGTATTTCGGTGCATGTCTTTCACATGTGTCCCGAAGAGTATCAAACGTGTTTCGCACAGTTACTGTATCGTAATTTCTATTATCTGTATTAGTGATTGAGGACCCGTCAGAGAATACACCGACTGCACCTCTACAGTGGGGTAAAAACCCCAAACGAGTGTCCTGGATATGACACTAAACAAACTGATGGTGAAGTTCCAGTAATGCTGGAGCTTTGGGGAATGTGGAGTACCTCTTTATTGACATCCCTGCAAGGTCCACTCTGACCCGGAAAGGTAGCACCTGATAGGGTCCTATCTATGGGTCATATAGAACAAAACTGCATACTTATGCTAAACTGAAAGGTTTGAATTAAAACAGACAAAACTGAATAGCTTGAAATAGAAATGTTTTTTGACAATTATACTGCGCACTTATCTTAAACTGAATTGCTTTAAATGGAACTGTTTTTTAACATTGAAACTGTTCTTACACTAAACTGATTTTTTAAATCTAGAACTGTTCTGACATTTAACTGTGCGTAAACAAAATCTATACTTATACAAAACTGAATTGGCTGTATTAGAACTGTTTGAATTAACTGAATAGCTTGAAATAGAAATGTTTTGACTATTAAACTGTGTAACCATACCAAACTGAATTACTTGAAATTGAACCGATTATTTATATAAAAATGGATTTGGCGTTAAATAACCTTCAAAGTTTGATATGCCATAAACCTTAACGACCAACAACCAGTCACATCGTGAAGCTTGAGTTACTTGGATAGTGTAGGTCCATAGTCTTCTCTCACTTTCTAAGAATTTAGTATTGTTGCTTACAATCCTGCTCTCTCGATAAAAATCCGCTTGATATTTCCCATTTCAGTTTGCTGAGTTGAAAAAAAGGATTTGTTATTTTCGTCTGTGCTTATAAGAATATTCATGTCTCAATGGATGATTAGAACTTTGCTTTTGTGAATGTTTCAAACAAAGGAATATAACTTGTTGTAGAAGATGATGTCTGCTTCATCACTAGCGTTGATGGGACAGTAATAAGAGACGATTGTGGTACAGGGGTTGTCATTGGATGCCACAAAACTCAATTGTGTGGAGAGAGGAGTCACCGTGGTATAGTGGCAAACGTACTGGACTGACATCATTGTAAAGGATTTCAAATTCTAGTCGCACTATCACGTTCATTTTCGAATTAATACCCTTGGGAAATGCATGAACTCCCTTATCCCCCTAACTATGGATTAAATAGCACCTCTGCTATTCTTCTACTAGGCAAAGTCCACCATAGCGTGGTGGCTAGCATGCTGGACTGAGATATTCTTTTGATCGAATTCGAACCCCAGTTGCGCTACTGCATTCACTTTCGGACTAATATCCTTGGGTAACGTATAAACTACCTTATCCTCTCTCCAAAGGATTGCTTTGACATTAAATAACCCACGAAGAATGACATGCCGTTAAACAAATAAACCAAACCATCAAACCAACCTTTCCTTCTACAAGGATAGATTTAGCACTAAATAACACACGAAAATTGATTTGCCATTAAACAAAGAAACCAAACTAAACAAAAAACATGTAAATATAAATGTACCATCTACTGGCTTCTTTAGCCTATCGGCTTGAAATAACCCAAGACGAGTTGAAATGCTGTTAAAATCAATCACTGGAGAGGATGTTCTAGATTTCATCTATTCTTGGGGAAAAGGTGAATAGAACTTTCGTCGTAATTAAAGATGCCAAGAAAGCCTGTGGGAGGTTCTCGGAATTTTATAACCTTGTTTCCTATGGGAACTTTCGGGTTGGTGTTACCGAAATCCTTCATAAAAAAGTTTCAGACTAAATACATTACGTTGACGGGGAAATGTTTTAAGATATGAAAAGACTTCTTCACCGACCATAATTAAAATGGTTTAAAAAAAAAAACAATTCTCTTATTCTCTTAACAAAATATCATAACATAAAGAACCTCTAAAGACAGGGGCAATAATACTTTGACATTTTAAATGGTACAAGAAATAATAAAGAGCAAAGAAAGAAATCATCAGTATTGGAGTCATATCTCTCATATGTTGAAAAAGGTTAAAACTGATATATAGGTGAAACGAGCACATTTTCCTAATTAGATATTAAGTTTTTTTGTTCTTTTTTACTTTCCAAGAACGTTGACATTATTTCGTTATATGCTGAGGAAACACCATAGCATTTTTGTCAGAATTTTATAAGTTGAACAAAACTGTTAAGTTGAAAGGGGGTACTTGTACTTAGACTTTTCTTGTTTCTTTTGCATAATATGCTACATCGTGACAGTCAATTTAAGAATATGGCAACATCTTTTTGTATCAAAAGAAAAACGTGACATACCTATAATACAACCACAAACATCTAAAACTTATATGTAACCCAGTCGGCTGGGGTGTAGAATACGAAAACTGCAACTCTGCAGAAGATTACCCCCACTCCAACAAATGTCCTGAATATAATACTAAACTATATCTAATGGTCATGGAGCTTTGTGAAGTACCCTTTTATTACCATTACTCCCAGATCCACTCTGACACGTAGTGGTATTACTATTTTGTGTCTTAATGTTACCTCCTAAGGCCCCCTTATCAACTTGTCCTTGGGAGCAGATTTCATGTCTCCTCTGTGAAGTAAGAGTAGACCTTTTCCTTGCCTTTTGATCTAGGTCATTTTGAATACTATCTTACGCGGCTCATTGTTGTAGTCTCCTAGCCCACTTTGGCGTATGGGTTGAGTAAGACGTGCCTGAACTCTCTCTCTCATACACACACACAGCACCTGGCAAATTATGATTTTACCATTCTTAGAAAACGTTTCTCCCGTAATTTATAATTTAAGTAAAAATCTGGAAAAATGTTATATAACAGAAAGACATTCTGGCTTCTGGAAACACAACTCATATTCATGAAATAATTTATTTTAATTAATAATCAGTTTGAGTAGGTGCATTGTCATGTTGAAAATTGATATCTGCTCGATTTACCCAGAAAAGTTAATCAGTTGTTGGTTATAATTTTTCCTCGTAAATTTAAATGTATTTGTTAGCATTTAAGTTTGTCCCCATCGAATTATATCACCAGTTGAAGACGATAAGCTGCACACAACATTATTCCACCATTTTCATGTTTAAACTCTGTCTTCAGACATTTTGGCAATGTTTTTTTTTTTTTTTTGCCTAATCCTCTAAGAAAATGTTCCTGAGCATCGCTATCAAGAAAAAATCTTAGGTTATCTGGTCATATACGTGGGGCATTCAATATGTTTCCAGACTTTTTTTTTTTTACAGGCATTTTGAATTGTCATAGACTCTTGAAAATTTAGTATGTTATTGCTATGTATCTTATGAGATGACTGACCAATTTTTATGATTTCAGGTTCAAATAAACAGCTACAGCAGCAATTGGAATACACCCTACTAAAGCCTGATTGTCAGAGCTGGTTAATTTCAAAAATGAAATCTGGACGTCAGGACACTTTAGAAGGACGATATGCAATAAAATTCTGTTTTAAACTTGGAAAAAATGCCATAGAAACATAAGGAATGCTTCAGACTGCTTTTCGACCATCTTACATGAATCGAGCATCAGTTTTTGAGTGGTATAAGAGATACAAGGAAGGCAGGGAGTTTGTGAGGGATGATGAGAGGTGTAGGAGGAGTAAGGAAGTCAATACACCAAAGTTGGTTGGCCAAAGGGCTAGGGTTAGGGTTACTATGTTGAGGTTTTAAGGGAGTTCAGGAAGAGATTCCTTGGGAAGAGGCCAGCACTCTTCAAATTGGGTCAGTGGCATTTCCACCAGGACAATGCACCAGTCCACAACTCCATCCTTGTCACAGATTATTTTGAGCAAGATGGGCATCAAGACAGTTTCTCAGCTTCCCTATAACCCAGACCTTGCTCCCTGTGACTTTTGGTTATTCCCTAAGCTCAGAGGCTGTTGTTATGAGACAATTGAGGAGGTGAAAGAGGCTGTGACGAAGGTCATTGACATGCTCACACAAGAGGACTTCCATGTGGTCTTCGAGAAGTTGTTGGAACGGTAAAACAAGTGCATTGCAGCCGGAGGAGATTACTTCGAAGGGGGCCAGAGTTTCACGTGTGTACTATCAATAAAAGTGCCCATACGAAAAAAAGTCTGGAAACTTATTTAATGATCCTCGTTATACTCGCAAATCACTTTGTGTCAAAATTTCAATATTCTGCTGTAAAATGCAATCTACCCTTGTCATGCTTGTTTGATGACAAATACTTCCTACCACATATTTTCGTCGTAATTTCATTTTCTTTGAAAATATTGTAATAGTTCTTCGAAATAGTTGTCCCATTATTAGTTTTGAACTCTTTTGCCAAGTATGCCAGGTTTTTCTTTATGTCTCTGCAAATAGCAAATTTTATACGATTGTCATCTCTCTTTGTGATGGATTTTGGGCAACTAGAACCGACTTTTCTTGTGATAAAATGAATTGTTGAAACATTAGCCAATCCTTTTCACAGTAGACACTGATGTTTGTGTCCTTCCTATAATTCTGCTTTTTATTCATTTTTATTTTATTTCATTTTTTTTTTTTAAGTTGAGGATATTTCTTTTCAGGTGGTATTGTCTATTTAAGCCGTATATACTTTATAACAATTACGTTCTGATAATAGAAAAGTTCAATTAAAAATTTTACTTACTTTTAAAAAATATCAATATAGTAAAAAACACCAATTATTTACTACCAGTGTATAGGTAAATATTGCTGATACTTTTATTTGATTTTCTTTTTAAAGTCTCTATGTTACATATGTAAACCCTTCAAGTATTATATTCAATTTAGTAATTATTAATACATCCTGTTTTCTTTAAGGAACGACGAGGTAATGTAATATCAATTTCTTCCAGATTCAATGACAAGATGCCAGATATTAAGACCCAAATTCTTTTCATAACACAAGATACTGTCAAAGTTTTCTTTTCAAATCGACATGAAGAGTTAGAAACGTAACCAGCTGCAGGCCTTGTTGGCTGAGGTAATCGATCACAGGCCAAGAAGTGATGAAGGAAAGTGCAAATATTGAACAGACGGCATGAATCGCAGCAATGCCATGTCTGTAACCCCAGTGGTCATTTGACTGCACCTTTCAAACTGTCCTTTCATTGGCCACATCTTTCTCCATCAATTCCAAGTCCTTAAAAGCTGCACCTATTGGTCTACGTCGCAGCTTTTCACTGTAGACCTTTCCCGTTGTCACAACTTGAACATTTGCCGCTGTGAATTACGCTCAAGTTAAGACACAATGTACTTGTCGTAGCTTAATTCTGGTTCTGGTTGTTAACAAATAGAATCTACGTTGTCGAGTATCATTTCAAAAACTGTTTCTCAAAATAGAGACAGCTTCAAATAGAGGAATTTTAAACCCAAGGAGAAAAATTGGACATATAAACAGTTTTATATTCCACTAAAATTAGATCTTTCTTTATTTCAGTAATTACAGTCAATAAAGCAGTTTAGTTTCATAGATTATTTTAATTATTACTTATGAAAAATATTTAAGGTTGAACAAACAACGAGTATAGGGGTTATCAGTTGCTGAAATATCTGACAGTTTTTTCGTGTGAACGTAATGTAAATTCTGGAATTCTCTCTGGAAGATACGTTCAAATGGTACTCCGTAGCCCTTCAGAAGTGCACTTCGCGTAACAGTTAGCGTCGTAGGAAATGAAATGTATAATCCAAGTTCAAATTTTGGACGAGACTGCGTTTCACTGCGACATCGTTGTAAGCTAGTTCGAACTCGAGTCTTGCAAATATTTCTACTTTTGGACCGTTATCCTTGAAAAAGGTATCCCCCCCCACTTATGCTCCACGCAGATGGGGTTTAGATAGTACCACTACTATTTTTATACAAGGATAACTTTGGAATTAAATAACCCAAGAAGATTGGTATGCTACGAAATAAAGAAACAGAAGAGGAAATTTACTGAAGATTACATTAGGAAGCGGTCGCATCGATACTGCTATATGGATGCACTACATGGACTCTAACAAAACGGCTGGAGAAGAAGCTAGACGGCAATTACACAAGAATGCTGCGAGCAATCTTGAACAAGTCCTGGCGGCAACACTCCACAAGACACCAACTGTACGGCTACCTGCCTCCTATCACGAAAACTATTCAAGTTAGACGAACCAGACATGCAGGACACTGCTGGAGAAGCAGGGACGAGCTCATAAGTGATGTACTCCTATGGACCCCCACATATGGCCAAGCAAAACCAGGACGACCAGCTCAAACTTACATACAGCAGCTATATGAGGACACATGATGTGGCCCTGAAGACCTGCCAGAGGCGATGAATAATGCACTGTACTCTTATGGACCCCCACACATGGCCGAGCAAAAGCAGGACGACCAGCTCGAACATACATTCAGCAACTATGTGAGGATTCGAGATGCAGTCCAGAAGACCTGCCAGATGCAAGGAACGATAGGGAAAAGTGGCGAGAGAGGGCCAGGGATATCCCTGCAACCAGCACGACATGATGATGATGATGATGACATTGTGTTAATCTACTTAAACTGTGCTTATTTCTCTAATATTCGGAAATTTCGAGCTATGTACTTTGAAGATAAATTAGAATTAATAGATAAGACAAGTTTGCTTCATATATCTATCTGATGTGAGAAAATGTTTCTAGCGTTTTTTTTTTCTTTTTCTTTGTCGCGTGTATCCAGTCTTTGATAGATTTTAACTGCATGCCAAACCATCTAGGGATGTTTATGCCGACAGGTTAGGGAATAGCGTTCACTGTAAAATTTTATTTCCATTTGTATGTAGTTATTTTTTCTTAAGAGATTTTCTTATCGATTACTCATAATCGGCTGATAGTTGTATGGTTTCAATTATTTCTATCATATACTAATCTGGTTTCAAGTATTTCTATCGAATACTAATATGGTTTCAAGTATTTCTTTCAAATAACAATATGGTTTCAAGTAACTCTGTTTTAATAGTAATGTTTGTACACATATGGTTTTAAGTAACTAATAATCCTCAGAAAATTATATCTTCATGCATCAATTCTTAATACAAATAATTTTCATTAATATAACATTTTGTATTCTTATTGAATACGAATAATTTCTAAACAGATCTCTTTGACCAATACATGTGACCCTAACAGGTAATACCACCACGGTTCTGAGTGAATATGAGAGTAATGGCAATGAAGGGGTACACCATACTCAACAGTGATCTAGAACTAATTCCTCAGTATTAGTTGCAGTTCATTATCTTATCTAAAACAGCCCATTTGTAGGGGGATACCTCGAAGTAGGAGAAATAGTCAGCATGTAACATATACACATCCAAAAATATACGACCAAGATACGAACACGTGAAATAGACATATTCATAAGGATACGGAAAACATTCACAAATGTTCATAAACATAGAAATCCGAAAAACACGAAACACTAATGACTCTCTTTTTTGGTTCAGGTACGAAACTTTTTATTACTTTTTTGAGTTTAAGGTTTTTCGACATGAGGAGAGAGGGACACAATTTCTTTCTATGCTGACTTTTCCATCTGACCCCACAACGTGCGGCACCCTGCTGCAAACTACTGGTCTGACCTCGGCGAACTCCGAAAATCAACTTCCTTGTTCTAGCGTCGAACCTCAACTAACTGTTGTTTTTTTTTTTTCAAATTCCAAAATCCTCAGCCCATCGCTTCCGGGCATGACGTCATTCACGTCCCCGATCGCATTTCCTATCTGGATTTTTTATTGTGACATCTGTGATTGTCATATCCGCTCCGCGTGCGCGTGAACACCTGCACTCAATGGGTACACCTAACTAACCCATGCACTAAGTCGAAATGTAAAATATACAAAACGAAAAATGATAATATGAAAAAGAAATCCTTCCGCAATTATATAACAAGCATTTTCTAAACCCCCCCCCCCGACAGAACGTCCAGTCTTTAGTTTTGAAAAAAGGACATGAATAAATCACCTCGTATATAAAGGTATTTAGAAGAAAGGTCAATGATATAAGAATTTCAAGATAAGTTGATTCAAAAAATGAAAGGTGAGTCTCCGTGACGAAGAGGCTAACTCGCTAGACATAGTAGTAAGCGTAATCGTAATTTTGTCGTTCCAGCGGACCAGAGAGTGAAAAAGAAACCGAAAAGATAGACAAATACTCGGATCTTGCTAGAGAGCTGAAAACGCAGTGAAACATGAAGGTAGAAATAATACCAATTATAGTTGGTGCCCTTGGAATGGTCCCCCAAGAGGGGGATTTGAAGATTGGAGAGGAATCGAGATTATAAAGACCACAGCATTGTTAAGAATGATTAGAATACTCAGAAGCGCCTCGGTGCAAAAAAAAAAAAAAAAAAAAAGAAAAGAAACGAAGGGAAATTTGTAGCAGTTGTAGTAGATGTGAAGAATATAGCCCGAAGAAGGAGATATAAAACACAAACGACGCAGATTAAAAAGTGGGTGGGAGATTCTTATTAATCAATGGTAATTGAAAGACCAAGTTCCCTGATTTTTGTTCGCTAACTGTCTCCGCGTTTTAAATCCGTAGAGGATCTTGGTGCGGATTATTAACGGGATTGACTCCATTCTTTAATCAAATCTTTAATCCTTCAAGCAAAGGAGCAAAATTGCGTGACGCATGATTGAAGTCAGTTGTTCAATAAAACAATCAGTAGCATTCGTCGTTCATTCCTATATATATATATATATATATATATATATATATATAATGAGTATGGAAGTGTGCCCGTTTTATATCGTATGTGAACGCGTTAAGGTTCACTTATTTACTTCCCCTTTTTCTCTCTTATCACTGAAATTTTCTAAACATATATGTTAACATCTTCAAAAGTTCACGACCCAATCAAGAAAGGAATAAACTTTTTTGAATTTGTATAATTTTTTTTGGACTTAATAAACTGTGTAATAAATTTTGGTGCGAGGTGATACAAAATAGCCTCTAGTTCTCTAGGCTCTGGGTTAACCCCTCTTGGTTGTGCTAAGAACTTTTGGACATTTCGTTATAAGTATAGAAAGATACACGAAATACGAATATAAGTCAACAGGTCCTTTATTCTCGTCTTGAATCTTCTAATAACCCTTTAAATTTGGTCAAAATCTAATCAAATGGTTTTGATTTCTTTTATATGATTGCCCTCCCATATATGTATACATATATATATATTTAGGCAGCATTTCTTCGTTAATGCAAATTTCATTAAACATAATAGACATTTTATGCCTACATATTTTCTTCTGGATCCGTTCGAATTCCCGTATTACTTTTATCGTATTCGGGGGGAATTGATTTAGGTATTATCCATAATTGTATGTATCCCTAGTACTTTCTGCCCGACTTAGGGCCATCATCAGGGGAGAATCTATTACAAAAGTGATGTAACTTTTGTTTTAGCAAATTACTACTGTGTAAGGACGTCATTGCCGTTGAAAATTATGGCGTTTGCTTTTAAATGTAATTCTGTAAATAGTGCCAGTAGCTAAAGACATTAAAGTACATTAGCACTGGTTTGAAAATTAATTCTATTAAGGGCTGGTTGTTTATTATTTTGATGTTCGAGTATTGTTGTGTTGTCGGTGAGAATTTTTCGTAGTTGTGTTGTTGGGCATGAATGTTTTTTTTTTTTAAATGCTGAGCTATTAAACTTGTGTCAGAAAGGTGCATTGTAATATATATATATATATATATATATATATATCCCTTCACTTAGGCAGAATATCACACGAGGTCAATTTTTCAAGTGGCGTTTAACAGATTTGAATTCAATATTCCTTCTCCTTGACTGGTTTCCATACCAACAATTAAAGAACCGAATCTATCCTATTATTTACCCTTACCTGGATGAAGAACTGAAAGATTCAAGCTTTTTCCAAGGGATTTAGTAGTATGTAAAATGCAAACCACCTCGTCAGATTTTAAAATCAAGTCGCCGTGTCTCTAACTTAGGATGATTATCATAACACCAAGAGCGCCTCCTTTAAATATATAAATATACAAAATTTTCAGAGGATGATTTTATTTGTAGAAATATTTGACAACGTTAAACGTGTCAGCTTTGAGACCCTTTTATAAGGGTGTGTATGTTATTAAATGAAACGAAAAAGATGAGAACGTTTAAAACATTCTATTTCCGTTGGTAGCGTTCTGTTGCTAATTTGTGTGATTTAATTAGCATTCCAATTTTTTTTTCTTCATAAATAAATTTTGGAATGCTGATTACTTCTCACAAATTTGAAACAGAAGGCTACCAATGAAAATAGAATGTTTTAAAACTTTCTCATCTTTTTCGTTTCATTTAATAACTTACACGCCCTTATGACGGTCTAAAAACTGAAACATTTTACGTTGGCAAATATTTCTCCAAATAAAATCATTCTCTGAAGAACTTGTGTTTTTTCATCACTTTATATTTTCATACTGTCGGATTTATTTCGAGTTTTTACTATATATATATATATATATATATATATATATATATATATATATATTCTGACACGCACACTTGTGTCTGATGATTGTGCAAATTGGCACATGAAGCTTTTAGTTAAGGAATGAGAAAAAAGGGAATGACATTAAGAGTTTTTTCACTATTCTACTCGCTGGTATCTGAGCACTTTAATTTACTGCATTTGTTTTTCGCATTTTCTTTTTTACTATTATATATATAACTTCTTTTTGGTCAAGAGTCTTTCACACGCACACTAAGAACATGACTTGCTGAATTATTAATTTCTGCTTACAAGATTTTTTTTTAAAAAACGTGTTAAAAATGATGTTATTATACCAATACAGAAATAAATAGTGATTGAAACGTTAATCTTCTTTGAAATGTTTTATTTAGTATTTAACACATTTATTCCAGTGAGTCTTCCGTCAGTGGAAGGACTTTAAAAGCCCTTCTTTTGATATAGTGCAAAACTAAGTCGTCCATCGTCATTATTTTAAAATCTTCCTACCCAAAAGTTTCCTGTAATAGGATCCAACAACTACCGAGCACAAAATGGCCTCCACTGCACAAATTTGCTTGATAAGCTGCGGTCAGACTTTCAAAATGCTGAACTGGGAGGCCGAAAATCTTTCAAACGGCAGACGAAGCTTAGGACCCTTGCAAAAGGAAGGACAAATCTCATCGCATTATTGGGTTTACTTTCGGGCGAATAACTTTGACAAAGGCATGAACCTCCTTATCCTCCCCACTCCGTTATAGGTTAAATAGTACAGCAAATGTTCTTTTACGAGTATGAATTTGGCATTAGATACCCCACGAAAGTTGATATGCCATTAAACAAAGAAACCAAAACAAGAAAACAGTTGCTAGGATTTTGGTCCGATTAGTACAAAAGGTGCTGCAATTTTATACAATCTTGTCTGTTGTCAAGGTCATTTTGTAATATACTGGCCGAGAGATTTCGTTTTATATATCTTACCTTTGGGTTTAGTTAGGCTGAGAACCTTTCGGCTCAGCACATGGGTTAGTTAGGTGCAAACTTGAGTGCAGGCGTTAACGCACGCGCGGGGAGGATGTGTTATTCACAGATGTCAAAATAAAAATCTCAGAAAATTGTGACTCGGGGAAGTAAATGACGTCATGCTCCGGAAGCGCACGCAGAGGATTTTGGGGATTTTGAAGAAAGTCAGTTGAGTCTTGCGGTCCGAAGAAGAAGGGTGACTTTAGCTAGCTCGCAGTGACCTTGTGGCGGGTGCCACACGTGTTGGTTGGGGGCAGATGGAAAAGCCAGCATAGAAAGATTGTGCCTCTCTCTTTATGTCGAAAATTCTTTAAACTCAAAGGTAATAAAAAGTTTCGTACCTGAACTAAGAAGTCGTAAGTGTTTTTCGTGTTTCAGGATTCCTATGTTCTATGTATATATGTTATGAACATTCTACGTACGTTTTTCACACATCCGCATCATGGGTATGTTGCAATTTCGATTAAGTAATTATCGAGACTGAATTCATTTTTTTCTTTTTGAATTTATAGTGACTCGTCAAGACATCATTTCATTATTATATAAGTTTCTTTGATGTACATGCGATTTAATTTCTAGGTTTTAAATTCAAAATATTCAAAGCTGTAGCGTTGTTATTCCTTGATCACACCTTGTATATATAAATATATGTAAGCATGCAAAAATAACACTGTAATGTATACTGGGGTTTGCTAAATGTATATACTCTAATATCGTGTTTATGTTGACTCGTATACTATTCTTTAAACTTCACTCTAGTGGATAATTACCTGTTGTGTGTAAATTTTGTCAAGTACCTACCAACAAGAAGGAAGTCACTGCCGATTGGAATGGTTTCTGTTCAATGCCATGCAGTTTCAGTTTTAATAAGAACCATTCTTCACTTCACCCACAGCTTTCAGTCGACTCTGGTTGTTGTTGTGAAGTCTGAGACATGGTCGGGTATGGGGGGGTCCTCCCATTGGCCTTTATTGATCGATTTTCTGTGGACGAAATCCTCCCTATACATACACTTAGCTTCTAAAGATAGACAGTAATTCAGACCTCGGGCCATGAGGTGAGATGTCTGTTATTGAAAGCGGTTATTAACTCTGAGTGAGTGGCAAAGCATACTCTTTGGGAGTTGTAGCGTGATAAATTTACCGTAATCATGGGATGAGCAGTTTTCTTTCGCAGAGAAATGTTTGTCAAATGTGGACAATACCGGTTTTCTCCATGAGAAAAGATTATGTATCTATCTGCCTAGGATGCCTCGCTATTCATGTTGTAATAAATATAACCTTACTTCAGTTCAGAGTTAATGAGCTGTCAGCTATGCTTTTAAAGTTGCGAGAAACGGCTAAAGCTGAGAAGAAAGAAATTGTGCGTGTATATATGTATATATAAATGAATAGATAAAAAAAAAATGTGTATAAGAACATAAGACTGTCGTTCAAAAGTTCTTAAGATCACTCAGAAAGAGGATACATAGCTGTGGCAGCACGGTAGCATTTCTTATCAAACAATAAAAAGTAATTCTGATATCGTCTTAATTTCTGTGCTGGTGACGCTCATAAAAACTAAGAGGTGTGCAATAAATCTAAAATTTGGGTGAGGCATAGGACTCTGTTGAAGATCACTCATACACAATGTGTGTATGGATATTTACTTGTGGGTATATATATATATATATATATATATATATATATATATATATATATATATATATATATGCATATGTATGAGTGTGTGTGTTTGTATATATGTATATATTTGCATATGTATGAGTGTGTGTGTTTGTATATATATATATATATATATATATATATATATATATATGTGTGTGTGTGTGTCTATATGAGTATATATATGCATGTGTCTGTGTGTGAGTATATATACGAGGATCATTAAATAAGTTTCCAGACTTTTTTGTATGGGCACTTTTATTGATAGTACACACATGAAACTCTAGTTCCCTTCGAAGTAATCTCCTCCGGCTGCAATGAACTTGTTGTACCGTTCCAACAACTTCTGGAAGACCCATGGAAGTCCTCTTTCCTCTCCTCAATTGTCTCATAACGGCAGCCTTTGAGCTTAGGAAATAAGCAAAAGTCACTGGGAGCAAGGTCTGGACTATAGGGATGGTGAGGAACTGTCTTGATGCCCATCTTGGTCAAATAATCAGTGACAAGGATGGCGTTGTGGACTGATACATTGTCCTGGTGGAAATGCCACTGACCCGAATCTGACCGAATCTCTTCCTGAACTCCCTTAAAACCTCAACATAGTAGCCCTAACTCTAGCCCTTTGGCCAATCAACTCTAGTGTAGTGACTTCCTTACTCCTCCCACACCTCTCATCATCCCTCACAGACTCCTTGCCTTCCTTGAATCTCTTATGCCACTCAAAAACTGATGCTCGATTCATGAAAGATGGTCGAACAGCAGTGTAAAGTATTCCGTACGTTTCTGTGGCATTTTTTTCCATGTTTAAAACAGAATTTTATTGCATTTCGTTCTTCTAAAGTGTCCTGACGTCCAGATTTCATTTTTGAAATT
Source organism: Sepioteuthis lessoniana (assembly GCA_963585895.1). NCBI lineage: Eukaryota > Metazoa > Mollusca > Cephalopoda > Myopsida > Loliginidae > Sepioteuthis > Sepioteuthis lessoniana. Next base: position 45,742,992 of record OY757905.1, read on the forward strand.
CACCAGCTCTGACAATCAGGCGTCAGTAGGTTGTATTCCAATTGCTGCTGTAGCTGTTCATTTGTACCTGAAATCATAAAAATTGGTCAGTCATCTCATAAGATGTATAGCCATATTTACCAACCCCTCCTCTCGGGCAAGATTTGACACAAGGTCAATTTTTTAAGCGGAGTTTAACAGGTTTGAATTCAGAGTTTTCTTTCTCCTAGACTAGTTACCTCACAAAGGCTGAAGAACCAAGTCTGCCCTACAATTTACCCATAGCTGGAGGGAGAATAATTGGATCCATACCTTTCCCAAGGGCATTATTAGTCCTATATGAAATGCAATCAGTCTCGTCCAGGATTTGAACTAGTGTCGCCGTGTTCATTTCCTACGACGATAACCATTACACCACGGGCACCTCCAAAAGATGTATAGCAATATCATACTGAATTTTCAAGAGTCTACCACAATTTAAAATGCCTGTACAAAAAAGTCTGTAAACATATTGAATGTACCACGTACATGCATATATGTGTTTTTACATGGATGTGCGTATATATTTATATAATGTGTGTGTGTGTTTATAAATACATGCACACATATAGTTATGTGTTTTTTATATATATATATGTGTGTGTGTTTGTGTAATTGTTTTTTCTATGAATAAAAACATGAATTGTTGACAATGTAGACGTAAAATCTCACTTAAGTTTTCTTTTCTTGTAAGAAACCATTCCTATTTTTCTCTGAATGAAAAACAACTTTGATCAATTATAACCTAAACTGATGCTGTTAAAAAGTTTAAGCAGCAATATTTTTCACCCCGAGGTAATCAATTGTTTTCGACTCACGACCCTCAATACCTCCCAGAAGTATTAAGATCAAAGATACAATAATCCTTAAAAATGTCTTATCAATCAAACGGTCAGTAATTGAAAGGATTATCTTCTCTATAATGTTCGTTTATAAAGCAAGCTCGATGCATGGGACTTCCGGAGTTCATTTGAAGATGCGAACCACCAACACTAGGATTTTGGGAGTGGGTACCTCACTTAATGTGAAGGTTTGTGAAATTGATTAGCATTTTATTGTTTGTAAGTTCAATTTTGACTGGATTCCAAAATAGTAAATAACTGCTCTCGAAATTTCATTCATAGTTGCGAATACTAATGTGTGTTTTTATGTACGTATATATATAAGTGTGTGTGTGTGTATTTACCGACCACTTTTCACGAACAAGGTGTGACATTAGGTTATTTTAAAGTAGTTTAAAATCGGTGTTTACCATCTCCTAAAGCGGTTGCCATACCAAAGTAAAACAATCTACCCTTGCAGGAGATATAAAATCATAATGGTATTAACACAATGTGAAATTCAAATGACCTCGTAAAGGATTTGAAGTCAGGTCGCCGAATCCAATTCCTATGATGCTCACTATTACACCACGACTAATCTCTCTCTCTCTCTCTCTCTCTCTCTCTCTCTCTCTCTCTCTCTCTCTCTCTCTTAAATATATGTATCTGTAGTGTAATGGCTAACGTGCCGGACAGCAACATTTTAGTAAGCAAGTTCAAAATCCAAGCACGCTCTTACGTTCACTTTCTAATTGACATCCTTGGAAAAGGTTTAAAACCTCTAATCCTCCTCACTCCAGCTATAGGTTATATAGTAATAGAACTATACTTTTAAAAGGATGGATTTAGAATTAACTAACCTCTGAAGATTGATATGCCATTGAAAAAAGAAACTTATGTAAAGCTAGGTGTGTTCGGAATTTTCCTTTCTATATGAGTAACGAAAACTTAGTTTTATAACATAGAATAGCAATTAAATATCTGAAATCCGTTGCATAAGCTGCTAAAATTGCCCCACCTCAGCTTCGTTTTAAATAAATAAAAGCAAAATATTCCCTTGCTACACCCATTTCTTTTAACGGCTCATCCTCTTCATTAACCCGCCATTCCTTTTCTTTTTGAAGCTTGAATTCTGTTAGTGTATGATCAATAGCTTATAAAAATATTTTATAAGAAATTTATATCAGTTTTACATAATTGTGTCGTGAAACAAACGCATTAACTTCGATTGATAGTTTCAACATCTCTCACCACAAACTATCAGAAACATAAGTCAAATCTAAGTTTTATTGTTCGAGAGACAATTTGAACTATCACATACTAGTTGAAGTTCTTGTCTACGTTGGTTGGCCTGTCGGCGAGGCTTGGAATACGCTGATTTTATCCACTGCAGAGGAGTAAACCTCCTACCACCACCAAAAACGGGATGTCTTGTGTGTATGAAACTAAACTGCATGTGGTAATTAGGCTTTTATTCTGGAGATCTTGTGAGTGACATTACACTCAAGTTCACTCTAACTCGGAGTCTTAGTGCCTGTAGGCCAATAGGTCTGTTTGAATTTATTCATATCAGACCGTGTGACAAAACATTTAAATATGAATGTATATTGAACGAGATTCCCTAATCTCTCGGCATAAATTACGCCCCCGTGACCGATTGACATGTCATTAAAACCCCTCAATCGTATAGGCTGGATAAATGATGAAATACTTGATAGCAGCCAATTTTATGACTTTTGCTGTCAGTTAAAAATGTACCCAAAAGTTGAAAACGATACTTGGAAAAGATAAATCCGTGCAAGAGAAACGAAGACTTGCTAATAATATTTTCATATTACGTTCCTCGGAAAATACTGACCAATTTAAATATAAATTGGTTAAATTCAGTTCCAATATTATTTCAGTAGTTGTTGTATAAAAAAATTCACTTTCCTAATCATTAAAGAATCTTCTTTGTTAACTTTTTATCCCTTTTTTTTTCGGGTAAAACCTTCATGTAAACTTCAAAATCAAATTCTAAAAGAAGTGACGCATTTAGATTTTTTGCATGACTTTAAACTTGGTCATAATCTTGTTTAAAAGGTGCCCTATCCGTCTGATCTCTTACCCACCGATTATCATTTCTTCAATCATCTGGATACATTTTTACGCAAAATACATTTCCGTTGAAACTGATTTAAAGATTTTTTGCATCAAATCCCTTTGATTTTTATTGTGCAGCCATAAATAACCAAGTTAATCGATAGCAGAAATGCATCGATCTTCAAAGATCATATTTTGATTTATTTAAACACTGTTTAAATTTATTAATTTAGGAATGAAATTTTATTCAAAAATCGGACTTTATTTTACGAACAACCGAATATTATCTTATAGAATTAACTATGTAAAATTTCAATTTTGTCGAGAAATATTTTTAAAATTAAGAGAAATTTAAGAGATATATTGATTTTAAGATTTTTTCTTTGTCCTGAGTAATTATGTGATTATCTTATATCGCCAACAAAAAATACAGTCAATAAATTTAATCATTTATATTGAATAAAATATGAATGTTTATCTTAGTTCCCTCCCTTATTCTCTTTATAGGCCAAGTTGTCTGATGTTTTCCACATCGCTGGCAACAATATATTTCCATTTGATTCTTGATTTTGCCTTTCTTCTACATGTGTGCTCAAATCGCTTTGACGTTTTCATTTTCACATCGTCGTGGAGATCTTCCGAATTGTTGGTTCTTTTTCCTCTGACAACCAATCAACAGCTGCATTGGTACAGCTGTTCTCTGTTAACTTTGTGACTGGTCTGTTCCTTCGGAATTTATCTTTCGGTACTTAGCAATCACGATTAACTCACTTTGGATGTGCTCACATAACGATATTCCCTGCTTGGATCTTTGCATAGCCCTCTGTGTAGTACCCAGTCAAATTATGATAGTAAGATAAAAATTTGATTTTTTTTTCTGATGTTTATAAACGTAATCTATATGTAATTAGTCACATCTTGCAGGAACATGGATTCATGCTGATTATTGTTTAATCTCAGAGACCCGCCTCATTTAGAGTTCTTTTTTTCCTTTCGAAGAGCAGGGTTTTTATTATCTTAAAACTTTACCATTGATTCAAGGAGTATACATACTTTTGCAACTTTTCATCAAACAGTTTTCTGTCTATAAAGAGTAGTCAAACTATTTGGACATTGTGAGTAGAATGTTCGCCAATGGTCCAGGAGACCGGGGTTCAATCCCAGGTCGAGTCATACCAAAGATTCAAAAAATGGTACTTGATACCGCCTTGCTTAGCACTCAGCACTGTAAGGTAAGGATCAAGGGTAAAGTGGAGCAATCCAGGGAATGAAGTAGCGCCCTCGCCTACACTTCAGTGTAGTAGCTATCGAAAAGGGAGCCTTTGGGTCACCCTCGACTAAGGTCGCCAACTTTACTTACTTACTATATATTGTGTGGTTTACGTAATAAGATTGTAATACAATAAAACTCTTCTCACCCATTCATTATATACTTACTATGTCTTTCGCGTATTATGAATTGATTGATACACAAAAATTAAATGTTCGCAGTCGGTGAGTCTTCACTTAGGCTGAATGCATCGCCTGTGCAATTGTAATATCTCATTAAAAATGGGTGTACTGGTTACGACACTAAACTATATCTGATGGTGAGGCCTCAGTTCTGTAGATCTGGGGAGTGTTGATTACCCACTTCCAAGCCATTACTCTCAGGTCCACTTTAACTCTGAGCGGTCGTAACTGTTATGGTCACATGAATGAGTCAAATAGATATGTATAACAATTATTCGTATTAAATGAGACCAAAGGTAAAAAAACTTCCCTTTGGCCCCCAAAGTATGCATACTACGGTTGCTCAATTTTTTAAAAAGTTCCGCTATAGACTCAATCTGATAAAGCAAAACTGATTCGAACGAGTACTGGTCCGAATTAGCTCATTTAAAGAGGAATCGATGAAAAGCGCCCCGAATCAATCAACTGAAATGCTTAAAATATCCCATTTGGACAAAGCTAGACTGCATTTTACTTTAATAACCATATGAAAATTTGCAAGGGGTTTGCTGATATATTTTCACAAATGTGCTGTATTTACCAGATATTGTATCTTCGAATTAGAATTTGTTTTGGCATTTACAAAATTCTTTGAAAGAACAAAAAGTGAATTTCCTGGAAGACTGCGAAATGCTCCTCACGCAGACTTTGTGCAGTAAGATAAAAGGTTCTGGAAGGATGAGCTTAGGAAGTTGTTTGAAAGGCAACGAAAGATAGAGCCACAAACATGTAAATAGGTCTACACATTGCTACAATTGTCTTTGTTTTGTGTCACGCACACACACATACGTGTATGTTGCTATAATACAGCGAAAATGGTTCATCATAGACATTTTTTTTCTAATTCACTTGAAATACACAAATTTAAAGAATGAATTTACAATCCAATTTTAAAAAGAATGATAATTTTGTGGGGCCAGTTTTCGCACTTTTTGTCATTTCTAGTTATTTTAATTCGTGTCATAATGTAGATCTCTATGAAATGTTATTTCTTCCAAATTATGGGTTGCAGTTAGAACTTTAATCTGACGGCTTCATGGGTCATCAGATTGTTCTTGACGGAAATTACACAAGAATGCGGCGAGCAATATTAAACAAGTCCTGGGGGCAGCACCCCACAAAGCAGCAGCTGTACAGCCACTTACCACCCATCACGAAAACTATCCAAGTTAGACGAACTAGACATATGGGACACTGATGGGTCGGGACGAACGTATAAGTGACATACTCCTGTGAACCCCTTCACATAGACGAGCAAAGGTAAGACGACCGGGTAGAACCTATATACATCAGCTCTGTGCCGATGCCTTGAAGACCTATGGGAAGCGATGGACGATAGAGATGGGTGGCGGGAGAGGGTCTTGGAGATCTGTGCTGGCGGTACGACATGATGATGGTTATGATATATATTGTGTGCGAGTTTGAATTGCATAAACAGCTTATGATACTTGGTGATAGTCCATTTCTCGCCAATGTGATTATCAGACCAAGAAGATCTCAAGTAGTGGACATCCTTTTACATACTGTCATATATAAGGATATTGACCTCATGAGAACAATTTGGTTAGATGATTGCATTGACAAAAAACTAGCGGTCAACAAGCGCCGTTGACTTTCTACGCCATTCAAACTTAGATTTGTACATAGATAAGGTACAACGGAAGAAAGATATGTTTGATGGTTTGTTTATTTTCCTTCACATTTCGACTTCAATCTTTTTTTCTAAATGCAAAATATTTTATCAAAATTATTTTAGAAAGAGAAATAATTTTGATAGATAAATTTTGATTCAATCTGAAGCCTTCATCAGGTGTCGTTGATATTGCTATGTGAAAAGATGGAGTAATAGTGGTTTATGTTTAAATTGCGTCATGTCATGCGATGGAATTTTTTTTAAGTAAATGGCGTTTTGTGGTTTTGAGAAACGGATTTGTGACGTTTTATTGCTTTAAATTTTTAGTAAAAGGGGAGATAATCTTCCGTGTGAATTTCTCACAAACTTAAGCTCTACGACTAATATTGACCACTCTTATTTATAAATATAGAAAACTGTCACACACACACACACACACACACACACACACACACACACACACACACATATATATATATATATATATATATATATATATATATATATATATATATATATATATATATAAATTAAGTCAGTAAATAAACTTAAACAGAATTATCCAAAGAGAGAGCTCAATGGAAAATACTTATTAATTTTCTTGTTCTTAATGATATATACGATGAATAAGTGTACGCATCTATCATTTTTAATATCTTAGTTTTTTTCTGAAGCAAATATATTAAGTTTTGGGGTTTTTAACACTAAATAATTAGGTATTAATTATTACAAATCGCAACAGCATGGAAACCACGCAGCCAAAAAAAAATAAACTTCCAGTATCTCTGTAACCAAAAATCAACCTTTATAAATATCTATAAAAGGTATACTTGTTTCTGGACCAACATATATTCACATTTTTCATTACAAAATTTCAGAGCTATAGAGTTTCATGATGAATAATAAGGGATAATATCCATGACGATGCTCCAATGGAAACAATTAAACCGTGGTATCTTTTGATTCAGAAGAAAATTAGCATTACATAAAGAATAGCTTGGCATGCATATTTATGGATGATAGGGTATGATATTATTAGACTCCTTTGCTTAGCCTGTTTTCTGATATGCTTAGGCAATCAAAGTAAAAATTTGATATCCCCCAGAGACGACTTTGTTAGTGTACAACAAAAAAGTGTTTTCTACTTTAAAATAAACGACTTCTTTCGGGTATCCTCAGATTTAGATTGCTTTGGTGGGTTATTTGAAACATTTTTGTTCGAATTGTACACCGCTCATCGTAGATTAACTATTCGCAAGATTGACAGAAAAGTGATTTCGATCCTCATTTGGGGCTTCACCAATGGTTCAGGAGACCTGGATTCAATCTCAGGCCGCTTCATACCAAAGACTTTTAAAATGGTACTTGATAACTCCTTGCTTAGCACTCAGAAATATAAGGTACGTATCAAGAGCAAAGTGGAGCAATCCTGGGAAAGGAGTAGCGTTCTCCCCTACACTTCGGTGTAGTAGCTATTGAAAAGGGAGCCTTCAGGTTGCCCTCGACTACGGTCGCCAACTTTACTTTACTTACCAGTAACATTGTATCAATACTTAGCTACACTTTCTATTTTGTGTGTTGCAATCATCGTTATATGTATTATTGACATCTTCACAATCAGTATTTGTTTATTGATGTCACTATTGTAATTAACAATGTTTTTATTTTTATTTTATTTTGCTCGGTGCGAGTTTTCACACCAGCGTTAGCTGCTGGTCTTCCAGTGGAGTCTGAGTAACAGCAAGTCTCCTCAGGTCTCCAGGACTCTTTTCAGTATTCTGGCCGATCTCAGAATGCTGTGGTCTATATGACCTCGATTCTTCCTCCGATTAACATTCCCCCCAGTCTTTCTTTCAAGCCTTTAGGGACCGTTCTACGTGCATCAGTTACAATTTGTATCACCGTCACGTTACAGCTGTTTAACTCTCTGGCAAGATCCATATATTTTTCTACTTTTTTGCTAACTTTTATTTTTACTCTATGATCGACCAGAAATACAAAATCAATTAAACAAGTTTGTTTTTTTTAAATTACTATAGCACTTATCCTTATCAACGTCAGTATTATTAGTGTAATCATCATATTCATCGTCATTATCATTGCATTAATCATTTTGTCGTCATTATCAACATTCTTATTGTATTTATCATCATTACAATAACCATCATTATTATCACTGAATTATCATCATTGTAATCACTATTACTATTGCAATCATCATCAGTATTTTCGTTATTATCATTATCTTTACGATAATCTTTATTATCAAGCCGCAGGTTATAATGATTAGCGAGCGAGGCTACGTAACTATTAATGAGTTCTATTTACGCGGGGTGTTCCATAATCTAACTTTTAGTAAGCTTAGTTAAGTTTAGTAAATATGGCTTAGGGTTCCTTGTGTACTGTAATGGTAAACGGGCTTGGCTTGCAGACAATTCCTAATGAGTACAATTTTCACAGGTTTTCTCATTCTTTCTGCCTTGAGCAATAATTAAACTAATCCTAGGAAATAACTCGATCTCTTATACGACTATACCTCCAACTCTAGTAGTCATAATTGAACTTTCAAATTTCTAATATAACCCGTTATTTCTACTGATTTGTTTCCCTGTTGTAGAAGCAAAGCTTGATTTGAGTCGTTGACAGTCAATCGATTATTGTATAGGCTTGCCAGCGTCAAGATAAGCAGCTGGTTTCAAGATTGTCTCTTTCGCTCATTGCTTTTGTCGTGACAACTCCTTACATCTCAAAGACGAACATCTTACGACAGCTCTCTTACTGTTGAGTGCACCTGTTGCGGAGTGATAGTTAAGTTCTTTTCACAAACCATTGCTAGTAAGTTTAATCATTGCATTCTATCATACCAATATATTTTGATTGTTTTTTTTTTTTTTTTTTTGGTTTTTTTTTATCAAGTTTGGCTTAATAAGAAGATTTATAAAAAATCAGCGCGCCGTGGATTAACTATAAACAATTCATTTTCGAAACCCATTCATTGTGAGTTCGGTTTTAACTGTATTCTAGTTGATTGTGGTTAGTCAAGCTTTCGAAAAGCGATCATTCGTAAAAAAAAAAAAAAAAAAAGTTATTCTAAAATTATGAGCCCGTGCAAACTTAGTTATCTAAATATTATATGTTGACGGTTTTTCCGACTATGCTAAGTTTAGTTTTAAAATAATGTGCGCAAAAGTTTTCTGTCAAAAAACAGATTTAAAATTTTATAATCTCTAGTTTTCAAAAAAATAAATCACGCTGAAAACTTTTGCTCATACTTAAAAAAAAGAACGGCGTCTGTAGTCAAACAATTATAAGCAAGTTATTTTTCCCAAGTTATTGCTTGTGAGTTGGGTTAAGTACATACAACGATAATTTAAATGAAAATTAAACTGTTTTTAATCAGCTCTTGTAAATAATTTCAGCTCGAATTCGCCTCAAAAAGTAAATCAATGTTTAAACAAAAGCTGTAATAAAAATTGACCCATTCAAGGGTGTCAGTTCGATCATTCAAGATGAACGTTATAAATCTAGATCACCCCAATTTTGGGTCATTTTACGTTCACAAAGAAATATTCTAGACTTACATATTTCATTAATTATCAATGTATTCAAGCATTTAATCTGATATTGATTTTAACAATCTATCAATGATTATAATTCTCATATCTATATATATATATATATATATATATATATATATATATATATAATGAATTGTCCAAAAAATAAAAAAATAAATGAGTCACAATACTGAGTTTGTCGGAAAAAAACAAGAAAACCGAGTGAGTCATAAAACAATAAATATTAAAAAGTGCTCCATACGAACGTTTGTTTGTCAAGTAGGAGACGTTTACTAACCGGGTTTCACCGAATAAAATATTCAGAGAAACTCTGCCAGAAAGCTATTTGGCCAAACGGGAGGAACATGTGTGTGTATATATATATATATATATATATATATATATATATATATATATATATATGTGTGTGTGTGTGTGTGTGAAAATTTTACGGGGGGTACCAAATTCTATTGCTCTCACAAATAGACTAATTTAAATAATTAAAAAAAAATCAACTAACCGGTTTCGGTCCTCCCTGATCAGTTAAAATGAGGACAACGATTAAGAAGGAAAAGGGACTGGGACTGTGTAATAAAGTGGAGGAAAAAAATGCAAATTGCCTAGAAAGGGGGGTAAATTAAATAGTAATCAAATTCAAACCCAATAAATTTTCCCTCTGTTTACAGAGGGACGATTTGGATAGCTTGATATGAAGGTTATTATGGCATTAAGCCATATCAAGCCATCCTTGTGGAAGAATAGTAATGGTACTATTTAACCCACAGCTAAGGGACATAAGGAGGTTCATATCTTTCTCAAGGGTATTAGTCTCAATTGAACGTAACTGTGTGACTGGGGCTCAAACTCACGATGTCGGAGTTCGGCCCGTTACCCACTACTCCATCCATATATATGCATGAATACTCACTTTGTGTGTGTAATTAGTTATAACCCAACAAAAACTGAACATAATAGCGAAATTTATATCTGAGTGAAATACTTAAAATGATCTTTCTTTAAGTAGCAATTTCCAGTCCAATTTTAAACTTAATATGTTATTTGGGTCAGCTTCTGCACTGAATATTGTTTGTTTTATAATAATCTAAATTCATGGTATCACGGAAATAACAATAAAAAATCTAATTAGAATCTTCATTACATCCTAACTAAGAAAATGAATATTTTCATTGACCGTTGTTATAACGGGAACCCAACGCAATCACAGATCGTCTAGTATGAACATGAAGACTTTGGAATCGATCAGTTAAAACGTTCTTGTAGAAGCAACAAAGAAAAGGAATTTTATTTTTTTTCCCTGTCAGAATTATGGTGGCTGTACATTTTGTCAACATACGATCTATGCTTTGTAAACAAAACATCACTTTGAATCTTTTTCCGATACCGCTATTTATTGACCCACCAAATAAATATAAATGGATTGTTTAAATAGTGGATCATTTATTATGTCGAGACGTTATATTAGGTGACGACGTAGATGAGATAGATGAGAAAAATCACTTGACTTTTTTTCGCCTTTTGATTTTTTTTTTCGAAAATAGATACATACAACATTAACTTCGAAGTGAAGCATTTGGAATTAAAGTCTCCAAAACAAGACTAACATGACTATCAGTAAAATAACGCTAGGTTATTTTGTATTTCACAAATCTCTTTGCTTAGATGATTTGACACAAGGTCAGTTTTCCAGTTGAGTAGAGCAAGTTTAGAATTGTTTTCCTTGTCCTCGACTGGTTGCCTTACCAAGACCAAAGAACCCAATATAACCTACTATATACCCATGACTAGGGTGGGAAAAAGAACAGATGGATACATGCCTTTACCAAGAGTACTTACGGGAAGCGAAATGTAAATAGCCTCGTCCAGGATTTGAAATCAGGTCGCTGATTCCAATTCCTACGACGATAACCGTTTCGCCAAATGTGTCTCTAATGAAGTCATCGTGAACTATAAGCAAAATGTCCTCTAGCAAAGCACATAGTATCGTTCTTTAGAACAATTTGAATACTTACATGACTTTAAAGGGATTTTTCTTACATCAAGCTTATGGTACAGATTGTAACTTATGTCTGTCAAGATCGACAAGGTATATAGCAGTCATTTTCTTACCATTTCCGTTATAATGCTGTAGTTAAGATGTATTGGGACGCGAGAATGTTCTAAGAAACAAGTATGTACTTTTTTTTCGCAAATGGCGAATTTGTAAAAGGTTTAATTCGCCTAAACTGTACTCGAACTCTGTTCTTTGATTTCACTTTCAGAATCGGTAACCATTTTGTCAGCCCTCATGGCTTTCAAGCATCAAATTTGAAAAGAAAACCCCAAAAACACTTGTATCTTATGTATCAATATATGTGAATAAAAAAATCACTTATTAAAACCTATATCACTTTCGTCCATACTTTCTTTTTTAGCTTCTTAAATATAAAAAAAAAAAGTTTTGTTATTTCCATATTTTTGTAGGTTTTCTGTGTGTACAGCAGAAAAAGAAAATCACGTTATAGGCGTCAATGGCCCAGAAAATCATTTCCATCTTTTATGTCTCCTTAAAGAAATGTTGTTAAAATCTTGATGTGAAGACGTGAAAGACTCGAAATATTTATTGACAGCCAATGCAATAGTTGTTGCATCTTTAAAGCTTTCCTGGGGGATTTTTGCGACTATGTTTGAAAATTCAATGGTTTATTTTCCCTTGATATTACAACAAAATGGCTGGCGCCAAATGGTGCCTAGGGAAAGTGCTTTAGGGCTTCTAGCCCAGACCAAATCGATATATTCCCCGGCATTTGCCAATCATGACCAATCACATTCAGACGTAAGATTATTGAACCAATAATAATAATGTTGACGACAACCATAAAAAATTAATGACGTTGATGATTGCAATAATTATAATAAAGAAGATAACAATGATTATAACAGCGATAATCATAATTATGATGATGCCGATAATAATGATGATAGCAATAATGACGCTGAAGACTGCAAACTTAATGGAAATGATTTATAATAATGATTATTGCAATGATAATTAAGACAATGAAAAATGCAATGATGATAAGGACGATGTCTAAAATAATAATGCTGATTATTGCAATGACAGTAATAATAATGATAGTAATGATAATAATAATGACAACAATAATGATTATAATTATAACGACAATGGTAATTACAAGTGTGAAAATAATAAATCAGTACTGATTGTGATGATGTCAATAATAGATTTGATTGTAACTGTTAATATGATGGTACTAATAATAACAATAGTATTATCGATTGAATGCGAAAGATTCTATCAATTTAAAAAAAAAAAAGCTAAAAAAAATGTTTTTGTTAATGGATGACAGTATTAAAGTGCCAAAGGAAAATTCCTGTGCTGATAATAAATGTTATAACAACGATAAAGAATAAACGATTCCGGTTTTAGATTTGGAGTATGACGAGTGTGCCGATATAGGTGCCATATATAATTTGATCGAATCTTAGCGTTTAGCAACTAAAACTATCACTGATACAGAAGGGTTGTTGCTAAGGTGACGTAATAGAAATACATGTGATAAGAGGAGGAATACGGGGAAATATTTTTAAACCCTTTGGGGTGTTAGGCTCGTTATGTTCTCTATTCTTTAACAGTACATGATTTTGAGTAGGACAGTTTTATAAGCCGTAGATAGTTTCTCAGTCCCATTCCAATTCTGCAGATTTTAAATATTAAAATCAATATCAGATTTTCCCCGGGAATCGATCCCCGGATAACTGATGTATCTTTATCACGAATCTTACTTTGCCATCATTATTTCGAAAACATCTATTAGATATTAAGGAGGTGCCCGTGGTGTAATGGTTATCGTCGTAGGAAATGGACACGACGACACGAGTTCAAATCCTGGACGAGACTGATTGCATTTCACATAGCACTAATGCCCTTGGGAAAGGTATGAATCCAATTATTCTCCTTCTATGGGTAAATAGTAGGGCAGACTAGGTTCGTCAGCCTTGGTG
>OY757905.1:45756816-45794316 GCA_963585895.1 Sepioteuthis lessoniana
CACATAATTTATTGATTTGCAAAATTGATTGGAAAGAGCTTTATTCTCTATGTTAGGGAAGTTCAAGTGTATGAGATTTATCCAAATAACCTTCTGGCCAGATTTGACATAAGATCAATTTAATGTGATGTGGGGCATGCATGAATTGGGACATATGTAAAATGTTTGATCTCTTCACCATTCCTCTTTTAGGGTTCCTCAAGCAACAGTTGATAAATTGAGAGCTGCTAAGTAGCTGCTAGTAGGAGACTTTGTAGGACCAGACAATCAACTCAGTATTTCCCACTTAGTACAAATGCTAAATGTGGCTTCCTGAGGGCAGATAAGAGCAGCTAAAGAGTATTGTAATGTAGGGATACAATAAATAAATATCTACTTTGATAATTTGCATTTATGGTCAGGAGTCACATGACAGTCCAAAATCCCACTCGTGATCACTTTTTGCTTCTGGTCTTTGAACAGTAGAAACATTTTCTCTGACCTCTACCAGTTACATAGCTCTCTTACCAAACCTTATCAAATAAGTGGTTTAGCTCTTTCTACCCTTTTCATATACTGCTTGTACATAGAAGAATAAATATATATTTCTTGCTGTTGGTATATATCAATGAACTCTTTCCTTTTTATACCACCTGTAGATACATTGTGTAAGTATATTATGCTTAACTCATTAGTATATATCAAGAACATTTATCTTGCCTTTCCTTCAGTTGTGTTCACTGTTAATATATCACAGATATACTAATGCTAATATTAATTCTTGAAGAGTGGGGACCCAATAAAAGTCTTCCCCACCCAGCAACCAATCATACAAACAAAAAACTTGCATATACTGGGAAAGGAGTATCGCCCTTCCCTACATCTCGGTGTAGTAGCAATTGAAAAGGGAGCCTTCTGGTCCCCCTCGACTACTGTCGCCAACTTTACTTACTTTACTTACAATGATGTATAAAAATTAGATAATTATAATATACATATATAAACACCCTTGATGGTGCATATATATATATATATATATATATATTGAACGGATATATATATATATATATATATGTTGAACGGATGTATGTAAACAATAGTAATTGTGATTCATAACCATTTAAAATTTACTTCGTAGCTAATATCTCCTCATTGCTGAATGGTTAGAAGCTTTGGTTTGACGTTTGAGTCAATCGGGTTTCGATCCCAGCTACAGGAAGATACTGTCTAGCCACACTGATGAGTTCCGATAGAACGAAACAGATCTGTCTGTGGATGACTATAGATAGATATATATATATATATATATATATATATATAGTGTGTGTGTGAGTATGTATGTGGTTAATCATATTGCTGAGAAAAAATGCAAACCAAGTTGATGAAACTAACAATACATTTGTATGATATATTTAACTTTCACAGCTTCATCCTACACAACTAATTAAAAAAAAAAATAACAATAGAGTTGTCAATGTAATTAATTTTGTAGCATCTAATGAAGATGAGAAAAGTTAAAAATCATAAGAATAAATTATATTTAACAAGTTGTTTTTCATGTTTCGGCAATCATATTCTTAACTGCAGATATCATTAGCCATGATATTTATCGCACATACATATAAATATGTATAGATACTTAAATATTTTAAGGCCTATCATGTATAAGTAGATGAATGACACTCAACTTTTACAGTGTTGAATCTTCTAAGTGTATATTTTACACATTTTTTTACAAATGTGTACCAGGCTATAAAATGCACAATTAAAAAGAGACATGAATTTATTTATTTGTATCCATATATACAAAATTCTACTGCTATAAATGTGTGTGTGTGTGTTTTTATATATATATATATATATATATATATATATATATATTTATATATATATGTGTGTGTGTGTGTGTTTATATATGTGTGTGTGTGTTATACATATATGTGTGTTTATATATATATATATATATGTGTGTGTGTGTGTATGTTTATATATATATATATATATATATATATATATATATATATATTTGCGTTTGTGAATTCATGACTAAGTATCCCTTTAAGAATAGAAGTTGAAAGTTGCTAACAGCTAAGAAAATCAGTTATGCTAAATGGGGGGAGGGTAGTTGTCTTTTCTGAATCTTTGTAAAGAAATTACCGACAAACCTTCAATAACAAATAAAGGAAACAAATTTAACAACAACACAATTGAACTTTATATATTTAACCCCATCCAAACTGAATTCATTTCAAACTTTTATCAATTTAAAGGTAACCCAAATGTTAATTTGATTTCTAACATAAATTAACCTCTCTATACCATTTAGATTCTGGTTATTTTCTGGCTCAGGTTGTTTCCATGAAAACTGAATACAATGGCATTGGTGAAAAATACAAATTGCATTGTACAAGTTATTACATCAAATAAGAACTTGTAATAAATTCAAACAATTTTGTTAGTTGAATAATAGCAATTCTAATGGTTTCTAATAAAATAATTTGAAATGAATATAATTGTTTACTTGTTATATTTTCTCAGCCATAGGAAGACTTCCCAACGTAATGAAATAAGACGGAAAAAATCAGTTAATCAATTGCTAATTTCAAAACCCGTTGCTGTTATGTAGAAGCCACTATGTTGCTTTGGATGATTACATAGTCTATTTGTCTTTATAACAAATTAGTATAAACAGCACTTCGTCGTGGTGTAATGATTAGCAAGATAGTCTTGCAAATCAATTCCAACTAAATAATGCATTCACTTTTCATTTGATGTACTATACTTGTAGCTTTGAGGCAAGTCTAAGCCATGCTTAGTTTTTAGGCATCTCAAGAACTAATAGTACTGAATTCAATCCTTTCTAGGTGTACTATATCTTTGGTCTTGTATTATATCAAAGCTATGTTTAAGTGCTCCTTATATGGTTTTATAATTTGATTCTCACAGGGAAATAATGTTTTAATCATTTTAAGCTGGTCTCATAAATCATTTACTACTTAGTAATGAGTTCAATCTTAGACTTGGCACAAGGCTAAAAGTATAAGTTATGCTCACCTTTTTAAAAGGCTACTTTGCATGATTTTATAATTGGTGAGCTAAGCTATCAGACTATTTCTAATGAATTTAATTCTCACTGGGTACCAAATATATCTACCTTTGTGCAAACATAAGTAAATCTTTACAACCAGTTAATATCCATAGATCCAGTTTTAAACAATTGTATGTTTAGCCAACCCACTTTAATGAGTTCATCTGGAAAGATTTAAATTCAGTCATTATTTCTTTTTTTTTTTTTTTAAAGGGTTTTCTGTTATTTACCAAATTTGCTTTATTTGACAAAAAGGGTTTAAAGTGATCACCTAAGTACTGAACTGGCTCATCATAGCTTAACTTTGATAATCTAATGATGATCAGTAATTTTCTTTTTGCTGATGAAAACATTTTCAATTTTAAAAAGTTATTTTTCATCAAACTTAATTCTTCCATCTTTTATCTTTTAGGTAAGTACTGAATCTGTTTCGTGTGAAAAACCAATTGGCCGTCTGGTAGGTTCCACTTCATTTCTTTTTCTCTTCATTAACATCAGATCATGTAAGTCATCATTAACAATGTACACATTAGCTGTTCCATTGCTTCCATCATATTCACTCTTTTATTAGTTATTTAAAACATCTGAAATCATACTTGTTATGTATAACATTAAAAAAATACTAGTTTTATATATCAACTGGAGTCGGATAAGTTTTATGACATCTGGAGTCAGACTAGTTATATAAATAATCTGAAGTTACTCTAGTTACATCTGAAGTAAGAAATTCAAATAAAAAGTCAATAAAAGTATTTCTTATAATTTTGAAAAGTTGAGCTCATCAATCATAACAGACATGCAGCAATATTATTTAATTTTTGAGCAGAATAACTTATTAAAATTATGTGTTCATGCGGACTTTTCTTTTTTTTGAAAAAGATTAATTTTTCACAATCAAAATACTGCATTTCATGAGAAAATGTATGAGAAATTAGACACATTCACTCGTTTTTAACATTAAAAGCAGCTGAAATGAAATATATTTACCCAAAAAGGACAAGATATATTTTTTGAATTCCTGCAACAAAAATTACATCATTGATATTATTCTTTCCAAAGTTTGCTTCTGATGATTTAGCTTATTGGTTCTCAAAATTATATTGTACTAATAAAAATCAGTCCCAGGGGAGGCAACATACATATTTATAGCATCAGTGACAAGAAAATATCATCTATAAAGTACATATTTTATTGTTTTAGTTTTTGAAGATCAGCTGTTTGAAATATTCACATTTATAAGTTAATAGATTAAAAAACATACTTTGTTACTCAAATTATTGTTATCACTGCTGAAATGCTTTACTGCCTGCTTAATGATGAACTACTCTTTGATCTACATAAACATTCAAGAAGCATCGATGCACGTTAAAGGGTAACATTTTTTTTTGCAAAGTAAGAAAAACAAAAAAATTATGGGTGATTGATGGAAAGGTTCAACTTCTACTGCCATGCCGCTATCATCCATCAGCTGACATCATGAAACAACATAATAAGATAAGAGGTACTACTTTCAGAGCAAAGCTATACAAATGCTCAATGCAGACTTTTGTTAATTGCTGGTGGAAATGCATAGCCACAAGTGGTGACAATATAGAAAAATAATGGCTTATAGCTGAAAACATCCTCTCTCTAAAAGTATTATTGTTCTCTCTGTATCTATTGTTGGTTCCACCTAAATAAATAGAAGGCATTAATTTCAGAGGAGTTGATGTATTTTTAAGCTCCAAGTTCATTTTTGTAGTCAAGAACTGATATCAATGTGCAAAATGATTGCATTCCCATGACAATCACGTTATATTATAATTTAAGTACAGAGGACTTTCACTCTGTGATTGGTTTATATATCCTGATATTATCAACAATCAATGACTCCCTATTGACAAAACATTAACCATTTAAAGATAAAAGCCTTGATAAGTCATCAGTTTGTTCAGCCTTCAAGTGTTTTATTTATTTTATTTTTTAAAAACTTATCAGCCATTTTGTTAAGCGTGTATATTTCATTTAATTACATTTTATTGTCTCAACAAGTCTAAAATCAATAGCAGAAAAGAAAGAAAATATATGATTACTTAAAACAAAAAGTAGTATTAGCAAGACATAAATTTGGGTAAAATTCGGTTATTTTTCAAATAAATTATTCAGATAATATAATTTTTTTAATTTAATTTTCTGTCATGTGTTCCAACATTCTGTGTATGCATTACTTAAAAACATTTAAGCTTTGAATTTTTTTTGTATATTACTGAAGTCATTTGCTTTGACTCTGAACAGGCAATATTATTTGATTGCTTGATAATATTTTGTTATTAGATTCTTTCTCTTGCACCAATTGCCCTCATTGAATAAGTGTTAAGAATAGATATCAATTGTATTCTATTTTTGTTTGTCATTTAAAGTTTTAAAATGAATATCTTTGCTGTCATTTCACATAAAAGCTAATTTAGACACTTTACATTTAATCACTTAATTTCTATATTCTTGGAATGTTTCACCATCTTGATATTAAAATGATTAATTATGCATTGAAATAAACAAATATGCAACTGTACAATTTGGTGGAACATGCCATATACATGCATATATACTCCAAATATTAAAGACTTAATTTTTAGCCGTTTCTTTTCAAGCCAAAGTAAACAATCAAAAAGATAAAATATGCCTTGTAATAAAAGATATAACATTCTAGTCAAAATCCATGACCAATGACTGGTTTAAATTAATTAAAAAAAATAGACAACCAGTAAAATTAAACCAACAGCAAATTGGACTGGAAATTGTTTTATTCTCTTCATGAGATAATTTTATATATATTGTTATAAAATCTTACATGCCATTTTCACTAGATTACAATTATATCTGAGCATATACACAAACAACAAGAATTTTAGAAATATACTCAATCTATGAACCTGTTTGGTTCCCACTGTCACAGGGATTCATGAGGATACTGTAAAAGTAGACCCCCCCCGCCAACAATAAAAGTATAATTTAGTTACAAATTAGAGAGGAAACTGCTTTATTCTCTGAGTTTTAAAATTTTTGATTTATTGCTGAACAAGATTCTCAGTATGAGGAGATATTTTTGCTGGGTTAAAGTCACATATTTTAGGATAATTCAAAAAGTTCTAAACCTCACCCCGATTTTAGATTTGTGGTACACCTACATCTCACTGCCGCATAAATTAAGACAGAAATCTGAGTTAGTTTTTCTAGTTCTATAAGAAGTGGTAATTTGTTTCTGCAAGAAAAAATGTTCAGCTATGCCTCTTTCTAGATAAAGCTTAAGACTTCTGGAACAACACTAATATATATGAACATGATGAGAATGTATTGAAAAAAATGATATTCCATTTTTTAAGATGGAATACACTTTGGTTAATTCATGGTAAACCACTGGTTTTCTTGCTTGATTTCTGACATTATCTATCAGTTTGTGCTGAAATATATACCTGCATCTGTTAGATTTATACAATAAATATCATTCAACAATTTTACAACTTTGTGGTATGATTGAATTATAATCACTTTCCAAGAGGAAATCTTAAAGAACCATGTCTGATATGAAACATTTTTTCTGTAGGGAGATAAATAATTGCTTCCCTTTGATTTAGTGGGCATATCAACTGGACATATGATAATCCTAGTATATACCTCATTCTCTTTTTCTATGCATTCTTTTAATGGAAAAGACATGTTTTTTGCCTCTGTTCTTTGAATATAGACACATTTCCAGCTTGGCCATGATGCAGTAAAGTCAGACCGACTTTAGTGCATAATTTTTCAGCCAGTTACATCAAACAAGACTTTTACTATGTTGTATCCCTTTTTATATACTGCTTATTCAGGGAACAATATGTGCACATTTCATGTTCTGGGATACATTAGTGTATTCTTCTTAATAATTTTTGCATGTATATTATATATGTATTAAGTGTTCCTGCATGTGTAAAGGATTTTATCTTGTCTTTCTGTTTATTTATTGTTAGTTTATCACTGTCTATACTTGTGCTAATAGTAGACTTTGGTGAATGGAAAACTGACTAAATATCCTCCTTAGCACCAATCAATCCTAATATTTTGAACAAATACACTATTTAACAGGGCCACTTCAGCTGGACATTCACTCAACAAACTACCATTCTTTCGGAATGTTTAATCTCTGTATAGACTGCTCTATGGTCAAATGATAGTCAGTTCTCAGCTCTCTAAATCAAATTTGGATGACTGCTTTAAGAACTCACATAGGCTGGTTAATACAATAAAAGAGAAATTCAATAGAAGTTTTAGCATTAAGGGTTCAGCATACGGTTCTTCTAAAACAGTTAATAAGATAAAACTCAAAAGATTTACTTCTCCTACAATTTTCTTTCCTTGATGATGTATTTTCTAGTCAGAATTTGACACTTAGATGATTCATTACAAAACAGGTTTCAGGTTGGTTGGTTTGTTGGTTCTAGGAAGGATATTCAGTTGAGTCTCCCACACTCCAAGATCCAATATTAGCATTAGAATATCCAGTGATAAACTCATATTGAAAAATTGTAAGTAAAACCAAAATAAGGACATTGACACTAATAGGAACATTTAATACATACATAATATACCTACAAAGAGTATCAACAGAAACATGCCCCAACAGATAAAATATGCACATATTAATCCAGAAACAAGCAGCATAGGAAAGTGGCTCAAGAAGAGTATAAGTCTTATCTTTAGTGGTTTTAACCATGTGCTTTGTTTCAATCACAGAGTCCATCACTTAATCAACAGAGATAAAAAGACAAGTCTTAACTATTCAAAGAAGGTTTATGAGAAAAAATTCAGGAATTGAGATATGACCATGAGATGTCAAAGAGACATGCACTTGCCTCACCTAAATTCAAAGAAGACAATTGTCTCTCTCCACAGCTATAATTCCAATGACTACAAAGATGTGCTTAACAGTTCATAGTCTAATTTCATACCTGCGGTTTATAACTAATTTGACCAATAGAATCCAAGCTCTGAAACACCAATGGAAGAAGTGTGTGGACTAAAAGGAGGACTGTTGAAAAATAAACCTCATTTTTCATATTCCATAAGTGTATCTTGGTCAGCCAATAAACTTTTCAACCAACCTAAATAGAAAGGTCTCTTTGTTCTTCTCTCCTCTTTGGGCTTTATATTTTATTTTCTTTCTCTCTCGTTCTACAACTATTGAAAATATAACTTTTTTTTTCATTCTTGTCAGGTGCAAAGTCAGAGAACATTGCCTACAAGGTCTTTAGTCTTTGCAGAAAACTATGGAAAATTTTTATCAGTTACATGTAAAACTTATCAACACTGGATATGCATATTAAATGTGATCCTATTTTTGAACTTTCATATTTTTCTTTTGGAGAAAAAATAATAATGTAGATTCATCCCTGGCTTTTGTCCTTAAATCAGTTTATATTGAATTGCACATGGACTAGAGATAATTTTTTTTATTATTTAATCAATACAGATATAGCTTACATTGCAACACCTGGCTCTGCATCAGTTTCCTTTTTCTCTATTATGTGTATGCACCATCCCAATATCCCAATATAAATAGCTTTATATCTATTAGATAATCCTGGTATAGCATATCCATTGCTTGAATGAAAAATGTTACATACATATATATATGTATACACTCACAATCCTAACAGAAAACAATCTGACTAATCACAGTTTAGAAAATTTGAACTCTTTTTTCTCTATATGTTTGTACATATATATACACTTACACATATTTATATACGCACTCACATGCACACATATATATACATAGACATACGAAAGCATGTATATATATATATATATATATATATATATATATATATATATATATATATGCTTGCGTATCAAATTATAGTCCTTCATTACTTGTTCTCTCACTCATGAAACTTAAAATAAAAGAACAATAAATGGATGATCATAATTTAATATTTTAGGTTTTAAACTTGTTCTTCTGCAATAGTACTGAGCATTTTTAAAAACTTTTCTTCCTGAATTAGTCATTAATTATAATTATTTTACTCCTTGCCAGTAAGCAGCAAGTAAATAAAAATTAGAAAAAATTTAAAAAAACAACCCAGCTAAGAGGCAAAAGTCAAAACTATCAAAACTATTCTTCAAATTCTTATAAGGCAATGGGTTTAACAGAGAAAACTAAAGTACTAAGTATATTTCACAACAGTTAAAATATTTTTTTCACACAGTCTGAATGATAATAAGTCTCCAAAGTATCTTAGTTAATTTTGAGTGCTGTGGTCCAATGTTCTTGATTTTTTTTCCTCTGATATCCAGTTTCCCCAACTCTCTTTTCCATTCCTTTTGGAGATTGTTCCAAGTGCACCAACTAGAATTGGTATCACTGTCACATTCATGATCCACATCATTTTTATGCTCTCAAACAAGATCCAAGTATTTGTCCATCTTTTTGCTTTGTCTCAAAATCTACAAGGTCTATTCTTTGTCTTTATAAATACTTAATCTTTTGGCTGGGATCCAAGGTCCCAGAGAATTTTATGAATCCTATTTTCTCGGACAGATTCTGGCTTGTTCATATACCATTAGTCAGCACGAGCAAATTTTAGTTTCTTGCACGATTCTCAGTGCCTCACCTTTCCTAGACAGTGATGCTTTTGAATTTTATTCTTATATGTTTATGTGAACATATATGAATATATAAGCTGCCATTTTTTAATCCACGGTTGGACAAAGACCTATCTCAATTTCTTCCGTGATAGCCTTCTTTGCGTTTGTCTCTACCATATCTTTCCAGTAAACTAAATTAGTTTATCTCTTGTCCCAGTCAGCTGAGGTAGCAAAAATACTGACTAGATCTCTGCAGAGGGTTACGACTCCCTCAACGTGTGTCCTGGATATGAAACTGAACAATCTAATGGTGAGGCTCCAGTAATGCTAGAGCTTTGGAAAATGTAGAGTACCTTTTTATGGCCATCGCTCCCAGGTCCACTCTGGCTTGGAGTGGTAGCACCTGATAGTCTTATCTGTAAGTTAAATTGAACTAAACAGTTACTTATGCTAAAGGGAATTGTTTGAAATAGAACTATTCTTAGATTTAAACTGTGTACTTATGCTAAACGGAATTGTTTGAAAATGGGTCAAATAGAACTAAGCTGTGTACTTATGTTAAACTGAATTATTTGAAATAGAACTGTTTATATGTGTTAAAATAGATTTGGCATTAAATAACCTACAATGGTTGATATGCTATAAAACCAAACCTATTTAATCTCTGTTTTACAGGGGGGGTTCAAATTACACTTGATATTTGCTCTGTTGGCTAGGACTGTAGAATACACAAACTACACTTCTGTAGAGGGGTAAGGCTCCTTTCAATTAAGCAACTTGTTGGCAATGGGTGGTGACCCATAAGGCCTGAGGATAAGATCCTGGTAGCCAGACAGTCAGTAACCAGGCAGCCAACATGATCCAGCAACCTGCAACACTACACTTTGGCTCTTACTTAGCTAGACAGACAATTGGAGAGGCCCAATCTGATCAAGCCCAAAAACTTATAAAATTGTCGCAAATGTGTTCTTCAAATTGCTCTTGCAACAAACACCAAAGCTTTTTCCTCTTAAAGGTGCTAGAAGTTGGTAGCTGAGGGTCAGTTGCATTCAGAAAAAGAAGACTGTCATGAGTATGATAATAAACTGAATTTCTTGGCTATATTATGAAGTGACTGTTCACAATCCTTGTAGACTGCAAACTCAGGCAACTGAGCTATTAACAAAGGAGTAATCACAAATTAGGATATCAAATCAGAGAAAAGAAAATTCTATGAAAATTTCTTAAATATTTTTGTATTTTGGGGAATTTTCATTCCAGAAATTATGAATTTTTACCACAACTAAGGGATTTTTGACAGCAATAATCAAGGGAAATGATCACTTCCAATGTATGTCATTCAAATTTCATTAAAACTTGACTATAATAAAAAATGGCTCAGCTTTTTCATCGTCTGTTTTTGTTTTTTGTTCAGTATGATAGATATTATGAAACAGATTCAGAAACCACAGAATAAAAATATCAATCTGGGGGAAGAAAAGGTAAAATTGCGTATTTTCACACAAGACTGTAGCCTTTTATTTTAAGGTTATGGTACATTATCAAAATTCTTTTTATTTGAATAATATATGTTAATTTTTTTTAAGCTGATATTATCTTCCCTCTGGTGATTATCTTTCACAGCAGCTTAATTTCCTGAAATTTCTATTCGCAAGTGTAGCCTAAAGCCTAACTCTAAATTAGAGCCTGTAATTAACAAAATAAAAAAACTTGAAAAACGAAAAACACACCAAAGAGTCAAAAGTCAAAACCATCATAGCTATTCTTCAAAGTCTTTCAATACAATGGGCAAAACAGAAAAATAAAGAAATAAATATAATTCACAACCAAGAAAATAGAATAAATATGGGAATTCATTTTGGTATAAGTTAATTGTAATAGACTTGAATCGCAGAAAAGAGAGGGCCCGGTCAGCTGGGGCTGTAGAATACACCAACTGCATGTCAGCAAAGGTGTAAGACTCCCCCCGCCATGAGTGTCTTGGATATAATACTAAACCAGCTGATGGCAAGGCTCCAGCTTTGGAGATTTGGGAATCTGGAGAACCTCTTCATTGCCATTGCTCACTGGTTCACTCTGATCAAGAATGGTAGCAACTGTTCGACATTTAAACTATGAGAAAACAAATGATTTGCATTAAATTGAATTGTTAGAAAAAGAACTCTTCAACCATTCGACAGCACTTGCTAACAAATCATGTATGCTTAATAAATGCATGAACAGAATTTGGCATTAAATACCCTGTAAAGTTTGAAATGCTATAAAACACAACCAACAGGAGAGAGAGAGAGAGAGAATGTGTAAAAATGTTGAACAACAGCAAGAGTGAAACTAAATGAATTAGCAAAGCAGTGATAAGGTTCAGTTTAAAAAGAGCTTCAAAATTGTCAGTATCTCAATACTTTAATGAGGTGTGATAAACAAGTATCAAGTATATTTTAATGAAGTACAACTGCAAAAAAGAAACTAAACAAGTTAACAGAATACACAAATATACTGAGAATAGAGAAGAATTCATAGAGAAAGATCAAATTTTTATGAATAAAACAGGGATGAAAAGATAAAATAACTGAGTATTGGCATCAAAATCTTCGAAAATATATCTCAATTACAAATTCTTTTATAAAATAAGTAATATTTAGATACTAAGGAAATAGCTAGAAACTAGTCTCATGCTTCTTAGATTTAGTGAAGTGTACAAAAAATATTTCCATTTTTGATCATGAGTTCTAGGAGGGTTTTTTTTCTTATATATATATATATATAGCATTAAATATATATATATATATATATATATGGTATCTTTCATTGATCCACTCTCCAAAGCGTTTTTGGCTAAGTTTTTATATAATCAATCAATCAATCATCTTCAAAATTATTATAAGTATGCCAATCTGTCTGGGGTTATTTTATGACTAGAAATTAGGAAACTGTATTCATTCTTGAAGTCTCTTTTAACATTTGTTGTTGCAGTGGTGGAAGTTGAGCCCAATTTGAGTGAAAAAAGCAGAAAATGCACCTGGAACCTTAAGTAAATAGGATGCAGGTGTATTTGGCAGAAATGCCACATAAATCTCAAGGGTGGCATACTTGAAGGAAATGTATCATTGTGTATAGATGGCAAGCTGGTGGAGGTGTAACCATGAGAATTTGTGTGGGTGACATGCTGGAGGAGGTATGGCCACATTAATTGTGTGGGTGTCCAGAATGTTATCTAACCAGGAAGATTTTCATCCAAAGAAGAGGTTCACCAAAGATCCATACGCATCAGCATCCTGTAATCACAGCCCAAAACATCTTCAACCCTCTTTTGCTCTCCCCTCGATTCATTGGGTAATATAAAAAAGAAGCAAACTACATTTTATACATGGGTGTTGTATTTCACTGTTATTCAATAATTGTACGATTATATTTACATTATTGTATAGTTGTTTTAGAACTGTTGTTGTTTTGTCTTTTTTTGATATTTCCTTTTAATGATATGTCAAAATCCTCTGGGATAGTTTTTTTTTTTAATTACTTTTAATAGTATTTATTATGTTTTACATTTATTATTTTTGATATAATTTTATTTCTCTCAAAAGAAACAAAATACCGTGAAGGGGAACATTTTCATATAAGTCCTTCATATTGTTTGCATTGAAAAAACATTGTCTAATGAGAGCTAAATCTATGCATTATATGAGAAAATGTTCAACAGTGTACAGTATTTGATGTGTTTTGAACAGTGTACAGTATTTGATGTGTTTTGAACAGTACAGTCAAATAGAATTTCTTAACTTTCTACTTCAAGAAGAAGATTTCTAGCTCAGTTTACAAAGTACCTCAAAATTGCCAAAATCTAAATACTTAAAAAAAAGACAGTTTTTAAAATGAAGATGTGTACACAGTTAAGCTTATATAATAATGTAATGATATTAAGCAGTCTAGATTTCATCTAGACATGTGGGTAGCAATTCTCAATTCTTTTTGATTAGCAGTTTTTTGACAGAACTTAGGATTGGGCAAATGCAGCACACTCCCTACTGGTCATGTATAACTCCATGCAACTAGTTCTTGTTTCTTAAGCAAAAAATTTACTTTGTGTGTAACAATTAAAGATTGAAGGACATTAAAAGAAATAAAATACCATATAAAGAGAAGTTTTTCAATTTTCAGCCAATGAAAAATATACGGACATAAGTGTATTGAATGTTAAATTTTAATATTTGATCATTTCTGTGTTTGTAAATACAACTTCAGTTTAAATATATTTTGAGCACAACTTGTATCTATTGTTATGACATCTTAAAGAAAATGTCCTGCTGAATAAGAACATTTGCGATTATGTAAAGTAATAATAATATTGTAGTATCATAGTTTTTTAATGCATACTGGAATAAGCTTTCGAGTAAAGATCTGTAAAAAGCAAAAATACTTTTGATATACCTTGATAAATAAAAATAATAAAGTAAATATTTTTTTATCAAACAATGCACTTTTTGTATTAGCCACAGTACAGATTCAAAATTTGAATAAGAACATATTTGCATGGAATAAATACCTTTAGCATATATTTATAACTTTAACCCTACTAAAAATGTTATATATATGATAGGGAAAAAAAGAAATAGCTTTCATGCATTATACCTCAGGTTCAAGCAGTATGTTATGTAATTATGTGAATGATCATAGGTGTATCGAATTAAAACCTATCAATATTCATCTTTTAGCCTTCACATTCATGTACATAACTGAATATTAATCAACAGCCATCCTTGCTTTATATATAATTCTGAACTCACAGACTAAACAATACAATCAAAGATAAATATATCACCTAGGACTTCAATGGAACTGGCATCAAAATAGTTGATGGTTCTTTTTCTCTGATGCATAAGCTTGAATCTGAGCCTGAAACAAAAACAAAAAAAAAAAAAAAGACAGAAAAAGTGATTTCAATTTCAATTTTAATTTACTACCTTCCTATTTGTCCCCTGTGGTTTTCCATTTTAAATAAACAAACTGACATGAGTCAAGGTCAAGTTAATTCAATTTCCTTTCAGCTTGAAACAGGCATTTAATACAAAAAAGTGAACTGTTTTATGAAGATTTATTACAATCCCAAACAATGAATTAGACATTGTAAAGTTTAGAGTTCAGACCTTGTTTCAGTCCACTCAGAATAAGCTGTACATTAAAGAATCTAATAGACATTCAAATATATATTCTTTTTTTATATCACTGCCTAAAAAGATATAGAAGGAAAAAATTCCAAATGAAAATCCGGATTATGTAATAAATATGATTTTTACACAAAAGAATTTGTCTCTTTACTTGTAGAAAATTATACAATAACAAAAATTGTTGATTTGGTAACATTTATCATGTTTACTTAATTTAGGTACAAGGCCAGAAAAACAATAAAATTTGAAACATGACTCAAGAGTTTATTATATAAATTTACATTAATACCTTAGTTAGCATTTTAAATATGTTCCTAAAAACATGCAAACATCATCAAGAAGGTTTTGATCTAAATTCATGAAACATAGCATAATTATTTGTGTATAACATACACCACTAACTTTGGGCTATGGAATTCTGGGAAAAAAATTCTCGTGTATATTCTGCACAGACTTTTTAGAATTTGTGGCAACTTTTTATCAGTCATCATCATCATCTTGTCGTGCCATCAGTACAGATATCCCTGACTCTCTCTCACCACCCCTCCCTATCATTCATCGCCTCTTGCAGATCCTCGGGGCTACACCCTGTATCCTCACAGAGCTGCTGTATGTAGGTTTGAGCTGGTCGCCCTGCTTTTTCTCAGCCATGTGAAGGAGTCCATATGAGTACATCACTTATGAACTCGTCCCTGCTTCTCCAGCAGTGTCCTGCATGTCTAGCTCGTCTAACTTGGATAGTTTTCATGATGGGAGGTAGGTGACCGTATAGTTGCTGCTTTGCGGGGTGCTGCCTCCAGGACTTGTTCAATATTGCTCACAGCATTCTTGTGTAGTTGCTGTCAAGCTTTTTCTCCATCGGTTTTATTAGCATCCATGTAGTGCTTCCATACAGCAGTATTGACACAACTGCTGCTTGGAAGAAATTGGGTTTCATTTTATCGGTCAGATCTGACTTCCATATGACCGATAGCCTATTGATAACTGTCCATGCCTTTGCTAGTCACGTGTTAATGTCTGTCTCAGTTGATGAGACACTGCTTCCTAAGTAGGTGAATCAGTACTGACTAAAAATAACAATTTATATAGTTTATATTACAAACAAAATTTATACTGTGTTTGTGACAAATGCACAGGTATGTTCACATACAAAGGCAACAAATTTATGGTAAAAATGAGCTCCCAACGACGGGTTGAATAGTATCACTACTGTTCTTCTTCAAAAATGGCTTTGGCATCAAATAACCCATGAATGTTAATATGCCATTAAACAAAGTAACCAAACTAAAAGTAAACTCTGATTAGGTGAAACAAAATTATAAACACTCATTCCATTCTATGTAACAGTAAAAAACACAGAAGTTTGGATTACAGATATAACTTACTTTCAATCACCCCACCCTAAATATGGTGAGACATATGGCCAGAAAATAAGTTGATTACATTGTTCTTGTGTATAATATGCACCCCTAACATTTAGGCTGAATAATCTAGAAAAATAGTGTCTTATTCACAAATAATTACAATATATGCTCAAAATATTTGTGACATAGTTTTTCAACTTATTTATAATGAGAAGTATGTGTAGATATTACTTAAATTTTTAAAGTCAGTGTCATGACTTTGTAAAGTCTTATTTAATTAGAGTTTTTAAGGAACAACCAAAGGCCAATAGAGCTTGCCACCAGTGTTGTTAAAAACAATTTTGGACTGACTTAGGGACTCTAGCTTCTGATTTTTAATTTGAATGTATCTTTCTCTTAGACTGGTTTTCCATCTAGGCTAGAGAGCCCAGTCTGCTATACTATTTTAATCCACAGCTGGGAGAAGAAATATATGCACACCTTAAATCCAATTATAATCACTGATAATTGTTTTCTTAGTCTCCAAAAAATTTAAACTTACTGAAAATCATTGCTTTCTCAGAGCTTAAAAATGTCTTTTTATTCGACTTTTTGATATTGAAATTTGCATCGTTTTTATAACAATTGTAGTTGAAAATTGTAGTTTTTTTAGAGCTTGTCAAAATAACATGATTTACTGTACTTTTCACATCCATCACAATTTCTTTAATACAATAAAATTATATAATTTGAGAAGCTCAAGTACATAAACACTGAAACCCAATTACTTGCATACTTTAAAGTTCAAACAATTGTAATACATGCTTTGGCATCATTATCAATGGAACTCCTCATGATAACACTATGTAAAAAATTATACTTTATTGTTCCTGTGCTGAAAGCATTATTTCTCAATTGCTGATGTCAAAAATAAATGCAAAAGATCTACTTTCTCTATATACTTTGCTTTTGTAACCTGAGACATGAAATTTTCAAATTTACCTTTTTTCTCAAAGATTCCAAAATGAGCTGTATGATGTCTCTGAAAGCCCATTTCCTTGTTGTTTGTTGTAAAAAAAAACAACATAGGAGCATAATCATGTTATGTTTTGACCTGTTGACCTGGCCAAAAATGCCATTCAAGGTAATGCACCGGAAGGAGGTGACACATTCTGATGGCAGTTATAAGAGGAAATCGCGTGGGCGGAAATTGGCTGATGAAATGGAACGAGGTAAAAAAGATCCCATTATACTCTCATAGACTGATGCACCAGAAGAAAGTGACCTCTGAACTGGATGACAGTTATTTCCACTCGATGACAATCACACAGGCCATTCCAAAGAAAGCGGAAGTGACACATCCCGGTCACTAGATATCGGAAGGAGTTGCGGAGGCGTGTCCATATCACCGCATGGGAGTTTGAAGGTAATATAAGGCTGACGAATTGAACAGAGGAGTTGAGTTCCGGTCAGTTGAGTCCAACGAGCCAGTAGACAGACAGGCAAGAAGGAAGACAAGCAGTATAGTTGAAGATGGAGTTAGATGCGATGTAGTAAGGAAAGCCAGCACCCAGCCGACTCGAGTGCTCCGATTGAGCAGCCATGGAGAACGAGAAAGACACAACGCTGACGGCCATAACTTTGGGGTCAAAATATTTCAGTTATATTCGGTCTCCAGCTCCCTCTCACATGCAAACTTTGATTAACCCTTTTCGAAACCTTACAAATAAAGTGAGAGGTAAAATATTTTATAAAGAAGTCTTCCTGCGTCTTCCTTGCGTGCGTCGTTTGTTCTTGCGACTTTATCATTGTGCGTCTGTTTGATTATTTATTGTGTCGTTATGATGCTGCATGAAAATGTACATGTGTATATAAGCATATTTATTATGTGAGTATATAACAATCAGAGGTGTAAAGCAAGTGCTACCACCAAGATATATTGAAATTTGAATGCTGCTATCAAGGAGCATATAATGAACGCATGATGGGAGACTATAATTAGGGACTAATACTAATGAAAGTGATTCACATCACAGTCATAAATCTTGGAAAACTACTCGCTTCTAAATTTTTTGTTCATTTTTATATAACTTTGATATAAATAGATTGAATTTTTTCATATGTTGTTTTATTTAAACTTTATGTAAATGAAAAGTTGACAATTTTTACATTGACAATAAATCAATCTTGACATTACATTATTCAGTGTAAAAAAAGTTGTCAACCATAGTCGAGGGCGACCAGAAGGCTCCCTTTTCAATAGCTACTACACCAAGGTGTAGAGGAGAGCACTACTCTTTTCCCAGGATTGCTCCACTTTTACCCTTGATACATACCTTATATTGCTTAGTGTTAAGCAAGGAGGTATCACGTACCATTATTAAAGTCTTTGGTATGACGTGACCTGGGATTGAACCCAAGTCTCCCGGTCCATTGGCGTCAGTGTACTAAAGCAAAATCTGAAGAAAACAATGGTTATTTTCTCTACTTTTACAACCTAAGCAATATCACATATTATTCATGAACAGAATTTGTGTTCCATATTGTAATCATACTGCAGAAGACACATTAGGATGGAATTTGGTCACTAAAGATTTCCTGAGATGTAAATTATTTCTGATATTGCATAAACAACATTAAGAGCTCTTGTCTTGTGAATAAAATGTTGACATTGTTATGGCATGTGAGATAAGCAATAAGATTATTGTCTACAATAACACATCCTCCCTCTTGAAGCTGGTGACCATCACACCAGCAGTTGTGGTCTGCTGACAAATAGCACATTAATGTCAGCACTGGACACATCATCCAATTTTATAAATGTCTTAGGGCTATGTGTTCAACCTGTAACAGAACATTGTCTTTCCCATATCTCAAGTGAAAGTTTAATCATAATATTGTATTCATTCGACGAACATGAAACCCATCATATCTCAAATACTGACATTGTGAAACAATAAGAGAGAGAACAATGCACTTTATTTGATGAATTTTTATTGTTGTTTAAAGGAGAATCATCTATGGTATTTAATTGGTATGAGCAGGTTGGAAAATGCAGCAAGTCAGTACTGACCATAACACAGTAGTTAGAGGTGCCCGTGGTGTAATGGTTATCGTCGTAGGAAATGGACATGGCGACACGAGTTCAAATCCTGGACGAGACTGATTGCGTTTCGCATAGCACTAATACCCTTGGGAAAGGTATGAATCCAATTATTCTCCCTCCATCTATGGGTAAATAGTAGGAAAGACTGGGTTCTTCAGCCTTGGTTAGGCAACTAGTCTAGGAGAAGGAAAACTCTGAATTCAAACCTATTAAACTCCGCTTAAAAATTGACCTTGTGTCATATCCTGCCCGAGCGGAGGGGTTGGTAAATAGGATAACACATCAGTTAGCAAACTAGTTTCACAGGCCAAATTGCTTGTGTACAAGGATCAATCTTCATTGGGCACCTTACCATTGTAGCTTTATGCCAGAGTAAGTATTATAATGTTTTGTTCTGGGGGTGATTTTGGCCGACACTTTATAATCTATTCACTCTTATACAGAGCCAAATACTGAGTATGGAATGCAAATGCAATACTTAGAATACGAACTCACACTGCTACTCTACAATCTTATATTTAGAATTCATGCAACTCATTCAGACCGTTGTCTAAATGATTTATGCATATATTACAAGTTCTGGTCACATCTGAGTGGCACAATCCATTTCAACAGTTGTGTTTGCAATCTGGAGATCCATGTTCAACCAGATGGGTCAGTATCAGCACATTCTTCTACATAACAGTGCTACACTTATAATCAGGTCACCTGGTACTTCACTTCATGCTAATGTCCTTGAGAAGGCATGAATCCATCTCTTCTCTTGTGTACTCATGCTAAACTGAATTGTTTGAAATAGAACTGATTAGTTACATAAAAATGGATTTAGCGTTAAATAACCTACAAAGGTTGATATGCCATAAAACCCAACAAACCAACCAACCATCTCTTCTCTCTTTAACTTTGGATAAATAAAAGGAAAGACTAGTTTCTTTAACCTTATTTGGACAACCAATGAAGAAGGAAAAACTCTGAATTTGATAAGTATTTAGAAAAAAGTAATTCCCTTCTTGGTTGAACTAAGAACTTTTTTGCCGCCACAAGAAAATAAGTGTGTACCATTTGTATGGAGTCACAAATCATGATTACTGGATAGAATTCAGTCCCAAGTGATCCAAATTTGTGACCATGAATCATATTTAGCCAATCTTATTAGATATATATTCAAATGACAACAGACGCACGAGGTTAAGATATTTGTGCTAGTGTGTGGAGATTGATACTTTTTTGGTACTCAATTGATGTAGCCTGGTGTTATACTAAGTCACTTATTATAAGGGAAACATTCTCTGATGAAGGAAATAATTAAGAGCAGAGGCTTCTCAAAGTGGTCCATATAGACCCCTATGGTGAATAAAATTTTGTCATAGTTAATAAATACACCGGGATCCACAGGGGGTGAATTTACTAGTTTGTATTTATAAATTTCTTTATAACAGGAGAAGAAAAATTGATGAAACATGTAGACTAGTTGCCACATATGAAAAAACTAGGGCAAAATATCCCAATAATTTTAATAGCTTTGCAAAGTTCGTATATGATGGAATCTGGATTTAGCCATGTGTATTATTGACTAAACAAAAAGAAAATCACTTTGAACATAGAACATGGGGATTTGCAGCCTAAACTCACAAACCTGAAACCTAAGATTTAAAATTTCCTCAATGCCCACCCAACCCATTCTTTCCATTAAAATTAATTCAAGAATTAAAGGTGCATTTCTATTTATAGTTAACCTGTTCTTTTCTCATGTAAATTATATTTAACACTGGTAAATTAGTTAGGTTTTGTAATTCAGTATTCCACTTATTTGGAGGTGAATGTAAATTACATTTGGTTAAAAGAGGTACATGAAAAAAAATTGAGAAACTCTGATCTGGAGCTACAAAATATGTGCTCTTCCACAGGTTCATTTCAACACATTATTTTTTCTAATTTCTTTGACATTTTCAAAAAATATTCATTATAAATTAAAAAGAAAAAATCAACTCCCATCTTGTTTGGAATAAGATCTTTTCAGCATCCACTGGGAAATGTACTATAGAAATGGAGAAACAAATAACAAGCAAGTGTGTCTATGATAACTTGATAGAACACAAATCTCAATGAGTGGTCTATATTTATAATCTTGCACTATATTTAGATAATCTTACTATCTACTCAAAAAACTATATTTAGCAAGCTTGTCCAAAAAATTTATTTCTAAGAGTAGCATAGCAACTGGCAGGTGTTGTGGCTTAGTTTATCCTCATCAGAAGACCAAATACTTCTGACATTATGATATATCAAACTAAACTTACTAAGTATCAAAGACTTATCTCAAACTGAATAGAAAAATAGCTATTAAAATATTCACCATTGATATGAATATTTAATTTTTCCATTTTCTCTATTCTATTTTAGAATCTGTAAAATTTATATATATATATGTATATATATATATATATATATATATATATATATATATATATATATGTGCATAATTTAAAGACAATAGCTATCAATATATTCAACATAAATAAATATTTTATTTCTCAATTTTCTATTTTCCATTTTAGAATCTATAAGATATATGTGCATGAGTTTGGAGATATATATATATATATATATATATATATATATATATATATATATATATACATGTTTACACACACACACACATATATAATTTGAAAAGTCTTGAACAATAGCAATCATAACATTCAACATATAAATATTTCAGTTTTGAATTTTCCCTATTCTTAATATAAAGAAAGATTGGGGCATATATATATGTACTTAGATATATATATATATATATATATATATATATATATATATATATATTTGGCATTTATATATGTACTTTCCAACTCCTCCATCATGAGCAGGATGTGACAAAAGGTCAATTTTTTAGTGAAGTATAGCAGGTTTGAATTCAGTTTTCTTTCTCCTTAACTGAGTGTCATACTGAGGCTAGAAAGCCAAGTCTACCCTCGTATTTACTCATAGCTATATTTGTGTTTATGTATTTAGATAAAGACACACAAAGATGTATATAAGAATCATGTAATACTGCAGGTGATTGACAAAATCTCATGAAACTGACAACAATGCAAAGAAAATATTTGTGCATGAAATCCTCTTTTGATTTCTTTAATCAAACTTTAAATGGGGATTTTACTCTTTTATAATGTATATATTCACCAACCCCTTTCACACAAGTAGAATGCAATAAATTGTAGAATACACTGACTGCACCTCTGCAGAGGGGTAAGACCCCCCCCCCAAATGAGTGTCCTGATATGACACTAAACAGTCTGATGGTGAGGGCTTTGGGGAATATGGAGCACCCCTTCATTGCCATTGC
The DNA here is from genome assembly GCA_963585895.1 of Sepioteuthis lessoniana. NCBI lineage: Eukaryota > Metazoa > Mollusca > Cephalopoda > Myopsida > Loliginidae > Sepioteuthis > Sepioteuthis lessoniana. The sequence continues at coordinate 45,779,453 of OY757905.1, forward strand.
TCCCAGGTCCACTCTGGCCCAGCATGGTAGCACCTGATAGGGTCCTATCTATGGGTTAAATAAAACTAACGGCATACTTATGCTAAACTGAATTGTTTGTTAAACTGAATGGCTAGAAATAGAAATGTTTTTGACAATTAAACTGTACTTACATTTAAAATGCGTGCTTATGCTAAACTGAATTGTTTGAAATTGAACTGTTTTTAACATTGAAACTGTACTTACATTAAACTGAATTGTTATATATAACTGTTTGAATAAACTGAATAGTTTGAAATAGAAATGTTTTTGACAAACTGTGTACTCATGCTAAACTGAATTGTTTTAAATAGAACTGATTATTTACATAAAAATGGATTTGGTGTTAAATAACCTACAAAGGTTGATGTGCCTTAAAATGCAACCAACCAACCAAAATGCAATAAATCTATTTTTTATGCAGATTTTAACAGGTTTGAATTCAGAGTTTTCCTTCTCCTAGACCAGTCACCATACTAAGGTTAAAAACCCAGTCTTTCCTACTATTTTACTTATAGATGAAGTGAGAATTGTTGGATTCAAACCTTTCCAAAGGGTATTCGTGCTATGGGAAACACAAACAGCCTCATCCAAGATTTGAACTCTGGTCAACATGTCCATTTCCTTCAACAATATCCCTGACACCATGAGTGTCTCCAGAAACTTATAATATGCTTGTCTTAATGGTTACCCTTTTTAAAGGGTTTGAACCCAATGAGCCAAGTTCAACTCCTGAATAAGCTTGTTTGCATTTCATAATATGCTAATTCTCTTGGAAAAGGCATGCATTTATCTTTTCTTCGCCCCAACACCTGTGTATGTATACATATATAAAACTATATGCACGCTTACTGTAGAATACACTGACTGCTTCTCCGCAGATGGGTAAGACCCCACTCAACAAGTGTCCTGGATATGACACTAAACAATCTGATGGTGAGGTTCCAGTGATACTGGAGCTTTGGGGAATGTGGAGCACCCCTTCATTGCCATCACTCCCAGGTCTACTCTAGCCCAGAATGGTAGCACCTGATAGAGCCCTATCTATGGGTCAAATAGAACTAACTGCATATTTATGCTAAACTGAATTGTTTGAATTAGAACTGTTTGACAAAACTGAATGGCTTAACTCGAAATGTTTTTGATAATTGAACTGTTCTTACATTTAAACAGCATGCTTTTGCTAAACTGAATTGTTTGACATAGAACTGTTTTTGACTTTGAAACTGTACTTATGCTAAATTGAATTGTCTAATATAGAACTGCTTTGACATTTAACTGTGTGTAAGCAAAATCTGTACTTATACTAAACTGAATTAGAACTGTTTTGACAATTAAACTGTGTTTGAAATAGAGCTGACAATTTTCATAAAAATGGATTTGGCATTAGATAACCTACAAAGGTTAAACCTATATGCACACAGAAGACAAAAAACAATCATCAGAAAGTGACAAAGCCCAAATACTGTACTCTTATATAGCATAGAAACCTCGGAATAGGCACATCATTTCCCATTTCTTGAACCACTACCATTTCCAAAGACGTTATTATTGACATCTAATATCTTATTTCCCATCACATCATTTCTACATTGAATCAACTGTTAGGAATTCAGGAAATACATTATCCTCATGGCACAAATATAAGCAACTCGTAATAGCCAGAAAAATGAGTTTACAAACAGAAATTGTTAAAATCTTTCAAACAAACCAGCGGATGTTTACTTGGTTCTGCAGCATAAAGTCTTAAGATACATTTTCTTATGTCTCATATGAGTAAGTGCACTGACTATGATAATGATCACTTGAAACGTGGATTTCAATTCAGACTACAAATGCTGAATTCATGCAGATATGGAAGAGTAAACAGCCTATTTACTCTTCTGCTAATATCCACCATTTTGGCATAACGCTGACAAGATGTCTAGCGATAACACAGAGCAACAAGAAGAGTTGGATTCTTGCCTTTCCTAAAAAAGTTGATATGAGAATGTAGGCACAAGGAAGAATAATCATTACACTGGCTTGCAAAACTGAGCCACATAAAACCTATTTTTAAATTGTATGCCGATTTTATATGAAGTTTGTATGCCAAATCCAAAAACTGCCTCAGGTTCGCACCATCAGGTACAATTTTTTTTTTTTTTTTTCATAATTTATAATGTTTTTTTGTTTTTTTTGTAAGTTACGATCTCTTAAGATTATGGATCTGCATCCAAATCTTAGCACAGGGCTGAGCAATATTATATTGAAATCAGAAGTTGTCCATCAGCTAAAGTTCTCTACCTATGACAGCAATGGACAACACAATGTAGCACCAGCATCATTAAAGAAGTTATGAGAATAGGGAAGTTGTCCGTGGAATAATGATTATCATCACAGGAAACGGACACAGTGACATAAGTTCAAATCCTAGACGAAGCTGATGTCATTTCTCAAAGCATTAATACTCTTGGGAAAGGTATGAATCCTCTTATTCTCCATCCAGCTATTGGTAAATAGTAGGGCAAATTGGGTTCTTCAGCCTTGGTTAGGCAGCCAGTCTAGGAGAAGAAAAACTCTGAATCCAAACCTGTTAAACCCCACTAAAAATTGACCCTGTGTCACATCCTGTCTGGGCAGATGGGTTGGGTAAATACATGTACTCCTTGCCTCTAGCTTCAACAGAGCTAAGCTAATGAAATGGGTAATATTTACTTATATTAAGTGTTATACAATTCTCAAATGTATTTTATTTACACCAAAAATATATTATCCTATCATATCTTTTTTCTGTTTTAAAGCAGATTAGATCAGAATAAGTTCCAGCAGAGACACTTTGTCATTCTTGAAAAAAAAATCTGCTCGTTTGTCATAAGTTTATAAATGAATAAATAAAAATACAAATCCTGAATAAAAGAAAAGGTAGTGTTTGTTTATATTTTATTCTGCAAAAGAAGGTAAGTTTAGTATTGGCAGCCTTCCTTATATTCCTCAGGTTTGTCATGAATTCTCCAACTCCAGGCTGTTATCTTCAAAGTTCTTTAAAGCTGGGCCAAAAAACAAGCAGGAATCATGAGATTTAATTGGAACATGGAAGATTTCATTTTCCTTTTTGTTTTAGTTTTATTTCTGAGAATAATTGATCATGAACTTATGTAATTTTAAGACGTATACCCTCAGTGTCCACCCTCCACCCCATCTGCAGCTTCGCTTACTAGAGTTTCAGTTTCCTGTGGCTAACCCTAGAAATGAATAGTTGATAAGTTTTACTTAATAATGGTCCCAAAGCATGAGAATTTGGATGTGCCAAAGAAAACGTAGTTCTTTTAAGTGAAAGGAGGATATTTCACCATTTAATGAGAAAAGGAAAAAAAGACTTCTCTGTATTTGGTAAGAATTGGGGTTTTAACAAATCTTAGGATCATTACAATATCTACTGAAATAAATTGCCATGTACACCTGTATATTTATTATTTGATCAGAAACACTTGATAACTACTTCATATTACAAATCATAGATAAGTCTCCTATCTTTATTTACATATATGTAAAGGGTGATGGATCACTGGGTTATTGTAGAGATTCAATAAATAATTATCTCCCTTAGAGAATTTGCATGTATGTGTAGTTCCAAATATCCATACACAATCTCTTTTCGCCTCTGGTCACTGAAGAGTATAGATGTTGTCTTTGACCCCAGTCAAAGAATGGTAAAGCTGCATCGCTATCTTACCTAACATTATCAAGTAAGACATTTTCAATTTTGTACTGCTTTAAAATAATGCTTCTTCATGGAACGATATGTGTATATAGTTCTATCTGTGGGAAAACATTTGTGGCTTTCTTTTTAATGCTAATTGTGGTCATTTTGAGTATATGAAATATTAAATGTTCTTCCTATTTACAAATGAATTTATTCTTGTCGTTTCTTCTATTGTGTTCAGTGTTAGTATATAATGGATATACTAATACTAACATCTGCTAGGGGTGTAAAGTATGTCAACTGCACCTCGGCAAGTTTGTAAGACCCTTCCCAATTGGGTTACCTATTGGCTGTGGATTGCGACCAGTTATAACTGAGGACAGGATTCCAGTGGGTGAGCAGTCCATGACTCGGGTAATAAGTGGTAATGTGACGAATAACAAGCCGCTCTGGCCCAATCCAGTCAATTGGCTGGTAATGTCAAGACCTAGTAATAATAAACTTAAGTCTCAACCATATTCCACACATTGCTCTTATGGCAAACAAACACCCAACCCTTTTTATCTTAAAGTTGCTGGAAAGCAGTGGTTGAAAGTCACCCGTGAAGAAACAAGACTTTAAGTTTAAGACACGATATTTTGTGTACTGAAATTTAAAGGAGTGGCTTAAAACCCCCTCCTAACACAAGTATATTGGCCAAAGTACCACTGCCTCAACCAAGGCGAAAGGGTACCCCACTTGGTAAATTCCAAACAGGAATTGAACTCTACGGTGAATGGCTGAGCACAGAACCAGCGAATACAAACAAAAACCTCAATCGAAATGATTCTGAATTTGATTCAAAATTCCCAAGATTTTTTTGTAATTAAATCACAAGAAAAATCTCGTTTAGCCAAACTGTCCTCTTTCTTGACAACAAAAAATTCTACTCAGTGGAACAAAGCCTCGAACTGTGATAAAAATTAGAAACGGCAATCTACTTGCAAAGTTAGATAAAAGAAAAAAAATAAACAATGCCGTAAACCTAATAACAATGAAAATCTTCCACAATTTGAAGTGTAAAGTTTACTCACACAAAAAAAGAAAACTTAACACCTCAAAGGGGATTATCCTTAGCTACCCAGAGGAAATACAAACAGCCTTAAGAAAGCAAGAGGTCACAAACTACAAAAGGATAACCGTTAGAAGTGGTGGTGAAGAAATACAAACTCATACATTTTGACATTCAGCAAGTCAACAATTCACAAAGGAATAGAAATTGGATATTGTATCGAAAAGATAGAAAAATGCATTCCAAAAGTCTTAAGATGTTTTAAATGTCAAAAATATGGACACCACAAGCAGATCTGCAGAGGACTTCATAATGTAGAAGGTGTAGCCAAAAGGATCCAACTTACATGGGGCATGATTGTCCCAAAGAAACCCAATGCTCAAACTGCTAAGAGAACAATTCCACTTTTAAAAAACTTGCAGTACGTTCGAAAAGGAGAAGGAAATCATGTAGGTAAAATGTAGAAGAAATATAAGATTTCTAGAGGCAAGAAAAATTATATAATTCTATGTGAATGTCAAAACATATGCCAAAGTAACACAGAAGACGAATCCAGTCAACAGTAACCACAAAAAGTAATGGAATAAATTCGGAACGCTCATCAAAAAACTAATGCAACCAGCCAAAATTTCCTGAACAGTTTAAAAAACTACACATAGCTGAAATCTGTCAAACGGAACGACAAATTAAAAAAAAAAAAAAAAAAAAAAAAAAAAAAAAAAAAAACAAAGCAAAAACAACCATACCACTGCTCCAAAATATCTATAGAAACCAGCAAATATCTAAAGAAAACAAATGTTGCATATTTAACTGGGCCGTCAGTCGGGGGATTTCTCGAGTAGGATGCGACTGTGTAAACAGGCGGAAGAGCATAGACGTTGTGAAATTATATATACACGGGTACCCTCGGCAGTCAGAAAAGATTGATGCAGTTAAGAGGTCCGTGGAGCACTAGCGGGCGGCCCTCAGTTGGGTACCTCTCGTCGGGGAAGAAGTAAGACCATGGGTATGGCACAGCGTGGCTCGGAAGAAGTTATGGGTCAATGTGGCAGTCGTCCGTCTGTATCCGTCCTCATGTCTATCTCACACTTACAGTCAACTTCGGACCTTTTCGAGAAATAAAGTTCAGAGAGTTATATTTTTGTAAAGAAGTGTTATGTTTTTTTCCTTTATCACTTTATACAATCCAAATATCACCGATCCACCCACCCATTCCCAAAATAGATTACTCTGAAAAAACGCATATTGTAAATTCAAAACCAAATACTAAACCAAACAATGAAAAATCCAAACCTATTCTAAATACCTTAGTCAAACTCGAACCCTTCCCCTCAATCCAAAATAAATCTTACCAAACCAACCTCTTGACAAAAACGACAGAAAATATTAAATCCGTCATCATTTCAATCCAGAGACTCCTCAACGTCAAGAACAAAATTTTAAAAATCATAAAAAATACAAACAAATTGAATTAATGTAAATCTCAAGGATCAATCAAAACCCTAAATAAATCTTATTATATGGATTATATGGATAGTGAAACTGAAAGCATAACAGAAAACCTCAATATATATATATATATATATATATATATATATACATATATATATATGAAACAAGACTATCAAAAAGCATACGCCTATAAAGAAAGATTTGTCAATAAACTTTTGTCTCACACTCTAAAAATTCATTAAAAACAAAAATATTTACCAACAAATTATTCGCTCACAAATTATATATATATATATATATATATATATATATATATATATATATATATATATATATATATAAACTAAATTTGACATTAGATAATCCACAAGAGTTGATAAATTATGAAACAAAATAACCAAACTTAATGTTATTATTGGTCCTTGGAGATTGGAGACTCGACAAAAATATCTTCTCCACCAAACATTTCAGTCGTAGTACAGCTATAATTGTTGTATTTCATTATTAAGTATTCTTTTTAATCTCTTATTGTGCCTAATTTATAACCTGAACAATATCATAAGGATGGTTATTTAGGAAACATTTATTATTTAGTTGACTTCGTATTATTAGACATCTACAGGTGATGTTGAAACATAATGAAGAAAATAAGTGGCGGGGGTATCATTTTTATATAAAATGGTAATTTTCAGCTCAGGTATTTTACAACAGTAACTTTTTCGTATTTGAAACAATACAAAATTCCATTTTAAAAATTCCATTTTAAAAGAAATGTTTTAAACATCTCCTCTCCCCCACCAATTCCTGAAGAAATAATGTAAGGGATTTCGGTTCATGCCTTTGAGTTTAGTTAGGCTGAGAACCTTTCTGCTCAGCACATGAGTTAGTTGGGTGCAACATTGAGGCAGGTTTAAACGCGGGCGCGCACGGGCGGATGGAGATGTCACTCAGATGTCACAATACTCCGAGACAAAACGGGTGACGGAGTGCGAGTGACGTCACGCACCGGAAGGGCGCAGAGGTTTGTGGAGATTTGAGGAAAGTTAGAGAGTTGAGATTAGACACTGGATGAAGACGGTCGACTTTTGGAGCTCGCAGACGCGAGGCGAACTTGCGCCCTATGGGGGCCGCTCGAGACGGGAGCCAAATGAATAAGACAGCATAGAAGATTGTGTCTCTCCTCTTTATGTCGAAACCTTTAATTCGAAGTTAATAAAAAGGTTTCGTACCTGAACAAGAAGTCGTTATGTGTTTTCGATTTTCGAGATTCCTATGTTCTGTCGTTATGAACATTCGATGTCCATTTCGCACATGGCCATATTCGTGTATCTGACTACGCAACAATAATTTTAAGTTGGTTATTCTGCATAGTTCACGTAAAAAGTACATAGCAAGCTGAGATTTATGATTCTAAAGTTGAATTTGCTAAATACATAATACATTAACATTTTATGATTTGACAGCCAGGAAAAAGGTAAAATCCAATGAGAGAGGTCTGCGGCGTGTGAAGTGCCCCTTCATTATGATTACTCCCTGATCCAATTAGACCCGAAGTGGTAGTACCTATTAGGATCATATCCATTGGTCAAATAGATCCATTTGACGATTATTTGTATTGGATAGAAATGCCTAAACCATATGACTGTGTGCGAATTATTTGTATTGAATAGGAACCCTTGATGTGTATAACTGTGCAAACAAAAATAATTTAAACAAAGAAAGGAAGTGATTTTCAAAAACAAAATAATTGCGATAAAATGTTGAAAATATAAAGGACTGTGATTCTGATCGAACATTTCTAAATAAATCAAATGTTGGCATAAAATAACCCATACGGAGTTGATATGTTGTGAGAAAAATATAAAACCAAATCAAAAAGGTATAAACATTTTTTCAATATAACATGAATGCAAACGTATATACAGACAAGTGAAATACTTTAATACCCTTATTTACAGACAGGAAAAAAACATTGTTTGAATGAATGTATGGAATATTCTTGGAGATGTGGATGTTTACTTGTATTTTTTTCTAACGTCCTATTCCGAGTAAGTACTAATGAAATCAAAAACTACATGTGTTCGCTCCAGTGGAAAAGTGAGACGACAGAAGATTTTTTTTCGTATGAAGATCCTGGTAATGCCAGCAACAGGAATGAGAGAGAACAATAGATCTCGTGACTTTTATTTTGGAAGGAAAAATCTTTGGCATCAGTGTATCTAGGCGTTCCCAAAAGATTTCCCAACTGGTGTGTCTATGTCAAATATACAAGGCTTGCGTGCACTTTTTATCAGTGGTGATGTTGGGATTAAAGATGAGAAATTTGGTGAGAATTTATCTGTCTCTTTCTGCTATGTTTTTTTTTTCTTTGGCTTGATATAAAAGTGTTTTTGTTTTTTTCTTTAAATTTTGTTTGAATTTCTGATTAGTTGAGAAATGCAAATTATTTTCCTCGTTTTGGTTGCAACATTTCCCCCATCTACTTTTTGGTTTACCTCAGGCATCTGTCATCGTCAATAACATTTCGGAAAATTTGAAACACCTTTGATTCAATCCACAGGTGTAGATTGTTCTCATTCCAATTTGTGTATTTGGAGGATATTTTGCATCCGTGTAATGATTTGCACTTACGTGATGCAAAAAAAGTCGTGCTGCTTCACGTGTTGGCTGTGTAAGCAGCCATAAGCAATTTTGTGTTGATTCTTGCGCGCATTTGAGTTCATAATGTAACCATCGCTTATGAATATTCATAAGTTTGTGAGTACATCAGCGACAAACAGCAGTTTTGCATTGAGACAAGTAAGAAGCAACTATGAAAAGAGTAGCATTTAGTTGGAGTGCATAGGACAGACTTTTGTGAGAGAATAACGAAATGAACCTCGTTTGTAAAGGAATTGGATTTTGTCTACGGTTTTCGGTTAGAAGTTATGAGAAAAAATGTCCCGTGATATTCTTATGATAATAGTTAGCTTGGTGACTAATATAAGACTTTGGTCAAATCGTGAGTCTTCGGTGGTGTTTGCAACACTGATGTAACTCTAAAGAAAAATCAGGTTTATATGCCATAGTTTTATCTTTCTTTGCGATATTTAGCGTACGATCGTGCGATTGAGGAAAGAGAAGACTTGCTGACAGCTCTGATTCTTTTTAAATTCTGCTTGAAGAAATAGTTTTTGAGATACCATTAGTTTCTTACACTGAACTAGAATATATGATATTTTTCATGCACTACCTGATTCAGAGCTTGAATTTATGGTCACTATGTTATTAGGTATACTTTAAAGTATTCTTACATCCACTCTGCCAATGTTTTGTAGAATAATTTAATGGTTGAAACTTGAAGCCTAACTTATAAGTGATTTGTAACTACCCAAATCTTTGCCACAGGTAAAATGCGACACCATATCGATTTTTAAACAGGGTGCAGTTTGTTAAAATTCAAAGTTTTCCTTCTCCTAGACCAGTTGCCATATGAAGGCAAAAATATTCCCAGTATGTCCTGTTTATGAGAATTAGTTTCTATCATCCTTAAGACTAGTACCTGAAAAAGTACTACTCATATAATTTATAAAGTCATAGTGTGTTTTATATACAAGGGGATATTTATTCCTTTCTTTTTAGTATGGGCAAAAAAGCTAGTTTGGGACACAACATTTGTAATAAGAAGCCATTTCCATCTTAAATGGATCCAAGCGCTATCAAGAAGAGCAAAACTTCTAGCGGCAATGAGAAAGCTGGACATCTGCCAAGAATTTTCCCTGAAGTGATGGACGCAAAACTATTGTGAAATTTCCAGTGCTGCTCTGGATTGTTCTGTCATAAAGCCAACATTTGTATCATTTTCTTTTTCTTTTTTATTTGCTTTAAATTTTTGGAGATTTTTTTTTCATCTTGAATAGCAGACGGAGTAACAAGGCAATTAAGACGGTTAATGACGGAAAACCTTCATCATTCAACTAGCAGCACAATATCATATTTCTCTTCCAGTGCCGCCATTATCATGGTCTTACTGAAATTGTCCACCCACATAGCTTCCACAATGAAGATAGATTGTGATAGTCTTTCCTATTTATGCCTGTATTCAACATAGGTTTTGCAATGATGCTGTGCTTTTTAGCTCTCTTGACAAGGATACAAACGTATGGATTTAAAAAAAAATTAAACTCACTATAATAATCAAGCGTTAATATGTATATATAAAGGGTCGACTATAACGTTCATTTGCAGACCAAATTACCCTCACTGAATGAAACTAAATGAGGTTTGATTTTCAACATAAGATGTAAACAGTCAGGGGACCTCCCCCATCGGTGTTGCAGTGCTTGGATGGTATTATTGGTCCATTAACAACAGATACGATGTCCTTATATGAACTTTTCAGCCCACCCACATATATTTTACATAGATATACTAATTAGATTTACTTTAATTGAATAATGATTAAAGCTGACTGTAAGACCTCCACAAAAGGGGGGGGGCTGGTTATGACATTACACTACATCTGATGGTAAAGTTCTTGTTCTGGGGAGTATACAGTACCTCTGCATTGTCCTTAATCCCTGGTCCACTCTGACCGGATGTGGTAGAGCTTGTTAGGATTTGATCAATGGGTCAAATAGATCTGTTTAAAAATTATTCATATTCAATTGGACCGTGTGCAAAAGAATCTTAAGAAACTACTACACAAAATATTTTAATGTGAACATATAAAGAACGTAATCCTCTAACGCCGACGAATAAAATAACACAACACAGGTTGACATACCATTGTAATCAATCAATCATTTAATTCAATATGAATACTAATTTGCTGTACATTCATTTTATTTCTTTGTACCATCATTACAGAACAGAGTTCAGAATTTATTAAGGTTTTCTTGGGTGTGTGTGTGTGTGTGTGATGGTAAGTAAAGTAAAGTTGGCGACTGTAGTCGAGAGCAACCAGAAGGCTCTCTTTTCAATAGCTGCTACATCGAGGTGTACGGGAGGGTGCTACTCCTTTCCCTAGATTGCTCCACTTTACCCTTGATACGTACTTTATATTGCTGAGTGTTAAGCAAGGAGGTATCAGGTACCATTTTTAAAGTCTTTAGTATAACACGACCTGGGACAGAGCCTAGGTCTCCCGGACCATCGGCGAACACTCTACCCACTAGACCAATGAGCCGGTAAAACCGACATCAATTCCTGGATAATGCTGTTTGCATTTCACATAGTGCTATAACTTGGGAAAAGTAAGAATATCGACATTCTCCCTCAAGCTATGGGTAAATAGTAGGGCAGACAGGGTTCATTAATTTTGGTAGGGCATACGATCTTGGAGAAGGAAAATTCTGAATTCAAACCAGCTAAACTCCTATAAAAATGAACCTTTCGTCACATTCTATTCGTACAGAGCTGTTGGTAAAAACACACACACACACACACAGAGCATTTTCACTTTTAAACATGTCTAATTAAATAGGACAGACACTTCATGCCTGCCTATACTATCTTTGATCCATTCAAGTCTTTGTATGAGTTGTTTGACTTATGAATAGATTGAATTTAATCACATCCACACACTTATATATATATATAATCAGTGAATCTGTTGCCGAGTGGCCTAATCTTAAAATTATTTTGCATAACAGTTATTTAAGTTTCAACTTAATATTTTTTCAGTAGCAAATATTAATCACATAGCTCAAAGATAAATCATGAAAATGACATTAAAATTTAACGGATAACTATGTGTGCGTGTATATATATATAGAGAGAGAGAGAAAGAAAGAGAGAGAGAAACATCTTATTAATTTTTGATTTAACTTTTTGTAGATAATGTCTCTGTATTTTAACTTCGTAATTTACTGTGTTATTTCCATTGTTATTCTGGAAAAGTCTCTCCCATCAATTTTTAAGCAAGTTTTTTTTAAAAAAGGTTTTGCACATTGCCTTCACTCTCACCATTGTCTTATGTGTCTAGTAAACACTAAAAAAAGCGTCTCCTGTATCACACATCATTGTGACCCAAACCTATGAATTTTTTTAAATTCAAGTAATTCAAGCTGAGATTAGCTTGGCACAAAGCTTGATACATGTTCACAGGTGAGAGTTTAATTCACTCGTGGTCAATACAATATGAAATGTTCAAGTTATGGTGTAAGTGAGCAAAAATATAATGAACATAAGAAACTCTACTTAAAGATTTTGGAAAATTCATCATCATGTCGTGCTGCTAACACAGATTTCCCTGACTTTCTCTCTCGCCATTCGTCTCTATCATCTATCACTTCCAGCAGGTCCACTAGACTACATCCTGTGTTTGTACAGAGCTATAGTAGATAGGTTCTAGTTGATCGTCTAACACCTGCACGTTCGTATGAAGGGGTCTAGAGGAGAACGTCGCTTATAAGTTCGTTTTTACATTTCCAGCAGTGTTCCGAATGTCTCGTCCGTCTTATTTGGATGGTTTTAGGGATGGGAGGTAGGTGTCCGTACTGTTGCTACTTTGTGGGATGCTGCTTCCATGATTAGTCCAGTATGACTCGTAGCATTCTTGTGCAATTGCTATCTAACTTTTCTCGATACGCTTAGTCAGCGTCCATGTGGTGCATCGATTTAGTATAATCGACTCGACCGCTGCTTGGAAAAAATGTGTTTTATTTTATCGGATAAGTTTGACTTCTATATGATCGATAACCTATTGATAGCAATCCATACTTTCTCTAATCGCATATGTAATTTTCAGAAGATTAGACGGTGCATCCGAGGTAGGTGAACTTGTCCACTAATTTCAGTGAGCCACCATTAAGTGTGAAGAGGTCTCCTTTTTGACTTAAACACGTGTTCTCTGTTTTATCTGCATTGCCACCTGCTCTAGAATATGCAGTGGGGATTCGGCTTGGATAGGTGTATTTATCAGAAGCGCTATATCATCAGCGTAGTCTGAGTCAGTAATAGTTTGTGGGAGGTATCGTCTACTTTTTGCCTTTTTTTGTGTGTAAAACCATTTTCTTTCATTAAATCTCTCGATGTTCGAAGTATGTAGTCTAGGTAGATTATGAACAGGTATGGGGCGAATGTATCCCCTTGCAGAACACCAATAACAATGTCAAAGAAGTCTGTGACTCCATAGAATGAATGAACTTTTACATTCATGTTTTTATAGATATGGTTGCGACAGTTTCTTAAGGGAGACCAGAGGCTTGAAATATTTGCTCCATATTCCTTCTGTGTATGTATTCAGATGCCTAGAAGAAATCTACAGATAAGACTGTCACCTCGTGTTTTTGTTTTTTTTTTTTGTTTTGTTTTGTTTTGTTTTTTGCATGAACCCCAAAGATTCGACCGATTGTGAGAATCTGTGATGTTATAGATCGCTTTCTCCGAAAACCATTTTGATTCTTCCTAAGAATTTTCTCAATTTCTGGTTCGATGCGATTAAGTAGCAGAGCATCATAAATCTTAACCGCTATGGAAGTACAGGTTATACCCCGGTAGTTCTTTGCAATTTCGAAGTCACCTTTCTTGAGGAAAGGGAAGATGCAGCCTTTAGTCCATCTCTCTCTCTCTCTCTCTCTCTCTCATGTTCTGGTTATATACAGCGTTGCAGTAGGTCGTCGAATTTCCTAGGATTCCATACTTCTGGTCTTAGAGAATTGATTCATTTGTTTTATAGCATGTCAGCCCTTGTTGGGTTATTTTATGCCAAATTCTGTTTAGCCATTCTTGTCTGCATTTATATATGATACAAAAATCAGTCTTCATAATCATTTTAAAAAAGGTAAAAACTTTATTTCATACAAATTTACTTGACCTATAGATTGTATCCCAAACAGATACTATCACTCTAAGATAGAGTGAAACTGGGAGTAATGGCAACAGGGAGGTGACGCTACACTCTTTAAATATCTAATACTGGAGCCTCACAACTGGATGCAATTTAGTGTCATATCTAGGACATCATTTTGGGGGGATTTTTATTCCCTGCTGGGGATACAGTTATAGTATTCAAGGCTTTATCAACAAATTTAAACTCGAAGGATCAAAATAGCAAAGATCAGGATAATAGCCTAAATGAGACATAAAATAAGCATACACTACTGTTTCTTAATGTCTTACAATTAAATTCCTCCTCAATAACAGGCAAATTGATATTTTATCAACAGAAATATCCGTTTGTATTTGAGAATTGAATGAGAAACAAAACTCACTCAGAAGATTTGTATTTTCCTAATAGTTTCTGCCATTTTTATATTTCAATGAGATCCCTAATTGACTGCTTCCCAACCTGGGGTGCTAGAATTCTAGTGTATACTGGTCTCAGAAAATTTCTACAATAATTCTAAAAAAATATTTAAGAAATCAAGTTCAAATTAAACTTTGCTTGCTTTGAATACAACTCGGGAAAATTCAAGGAGGGATTCTAATTTGACTCAACATCAAAAGATTATATGTCTAAAAAAAAGTTAGGGCGCTAAATGTAGTTCAATTTGAAATAAAGTTAGGAGTGACATTTGTATAATAACCTTTTCATATACTTTTGTGGGTTAGTTAATTTTCCGATGATTTTGTCACATATCCAGCAGGCAGTTGTGTTCAAATCTCTTTCTCTCTCTCTCTCTCTCTCTCTCTCTCTCTGTACCCTGTCACTCCTGGATGTGAGAAACCACTGTT
>OY757905.1:45801816-45804316 GCA_963585895.1 Sepioteuthis lessoniana
AATTTTATAAATGTATGTGACTCTACTCTTAATAGCCCCTGAAGATGGCCTCTAATTGATACCAGTACTCTATGTTTGTGGACCTTGGAGTAATGGCAATGAAGGAATGACTCCACTTTACTCAGAGCTCCAAAGTAAATAGAATGTAATGTCTGACCAAGATACATGTCTTAGTAAGTTCTGATATTTTATTTACATTCATATACATGGTAGATTTAGAAAAAATCCAACAAGATGTGCAAAAAAAGTAAGTTTGGTTTGGTTTCTTTCTTTAATGGCATATCAATCTTTCCAGGTTATTTAATGCCAAAGCCATTCACCAAGAACAACAGTAGTGGTACTATTTAACCCATAGCTGGGAGGATAAGGGGGTTCATACCTTTCCCAAGGGTATATGCCCGAAAGTGAACATAATAGCACGACTGGAATACGAACTCGCTTACTACAATTCCGCAGTCCATCACTTTAACCATTACACCACAAGGACACCTCCACCAAAAAAAAGTAAGTGGAAAAATGGATAAACTGAAACACAAACAACAGATTCAATTGATATTTTGTCTTTATTCCATAAGACTTCATCAGAATGTTGTTTTTTTTCCATAACCCTTACTATAAGAGAAAGTCAATAAAAAAAGAGAGAGAGGTCAAAAGAAGGAGAGACAGAAAAGAAAAAAGAAAGAAAAGATAGAAATACAAATTTGAGAGGTTTCAGCAGGAACTAATGTCTATGACTATAATTAATTTTTTAAATCATCTGAGCAATGAGTAAGCAAACATGGTAAGGCTACAGCTCGCATCAAGCATATCAAATTTCATCAAGACATAACCACTAAAAATGCAATATCTAACTCAAAAATCATCCAGAAATATGAACATGTAGGGTAGGGAAATAAATATCTTGGTTTTTTATATCATAGAATTTATTCCTATCCATTTTCCATTTCAATATTACTCTCATGTAAAATAATGTATATATAAGAAAAAAAATATATATATAGTAAAGTTGGCGACCTTAATCAAGGGTGACTCGAAGGCTCCCTTTTCAATAGCTATAACACCAAAGTGTAGGAGAGGGTGCAACTCCTTTCTTTGGATTGCTCCACTTTACCCTTGATCTTTACTGTATAATACAGAGTGTTAAGCAAGGTGGCATCAAGTACCATTTTTTTTAGTCTTTGGTATGACTCAACCTGGGATATATTTATATACATACTTAAAACCCTCTGCATTAACAGCATGTAATACAAGGTCAGATTTTTTCAACTGAATTTAACAAGTTTTAATTCAGTTTTACTTCTTTTTAACTGGTTGCCATACCAAAGTTAAAGAGTCCAGTCTTCCCTACTATTTACCATATCTGGAAGGAGAATAATTGGATGCATATCTTTCTCAAGAGTATAAGTGCTGTGTGAAATGCTCAACTGCCTTATCCATGATTTGAACTAGGGGTGCCATGTCCAGTTCCTATGATAATAACTATTACACCATTAGTGCCTCTTAAAGACACTCACACACACACACACGCACACATACATATATCTATGTATGTATGTAAATTTCAAATTCAAATTAATACTGCAATAATTCCTGACAAAAAATTTTAGCATTCTATTATGTCTCCTGGTGATCCATTTACATTAGCTGAACAGATAATGTGTCATAAGAAAAAATATTGTGTACTTTATGAATAATAAACACAGCATACATCTGTCAGGGGTTTATTTGTTTTTCATTCTAGAAAAGAGGAGTGGATGGTGGATTTTATTAAAGAGTTTGATGCTATTGTGAATCAATGAATACATAAATAATACATATATCAGTATTAGAGTTCCTGCCACTTGCCAGGATTCACATGTATGTCTACTTCAATGTCAGTGTACATTGTATAGCTTTTCAGATATCTATAGCTATCAAACATTCTTTCTTCTCCCTTTCATATACATGATCTGTCCCTGTCAAACATGACAGTAGGTATAAGAAAATTCTTTTGATTAAGCCTGGGAAAGTAAAGTGATAAGGTAATGATGCCAGGAAGGGTTACCAAAGTCTTCAATGAAAGTCTCTCTTTTGTCTGCTCTTTTAAAATCAGTGATTAGATATATAATTCTTATATGTATAAATGAATCTGCATATAACAAAATTCTCATTTAGCTTATATATATATATATATATATATATATATATATATATATATATTACATGCACAAACATCATGAGAATTTTAGTAATTGGTGGATATGTGTGTGTGTGTGTATATATATATATATATATATATATATATATATATATAAAATATATTGCTTTCCACAGACAGACTGTTTCGTTTTATCACAACAGTTCAGTGTGGCTAGACATACAGGACACTTCAAGCTGGGATTGAAACCCAGCTAACTTTACAGTAGACTTGGTATCTAACCACTCAGCCATTTCAGCAACATACATCAGCTCAGGAATTATAACGCATATGTATTAGCTTTTGTTTGTTTACATTTTGTGC
>OY757905.1:45814316-45919316 GCA_963585895.1 Sepioteuthis lessoniana
GATAGATCGACTGCTCTTCAAGAAAAACTCTAAATTCAGACCAGCTGTACTCCACTTAAAAATTGATCTAGTGTCGCATCCTTATTTCTAGACTTTACAGTCATATTTTTTTGTTACATTTTTAATGTTATTGAGTCCAATAGATATATCAATATTTCTTACCTTCTCTTTCTTTTGACTTTTATGGATATATATATATATATATATATATATATATATATATATATATATATATTATAGAAAATGGCTTTACACTAAATCCCTGCAGCATTGCCTGAAGCAAGCAGCCAAAGATATTGATCCGTACATGAATACAAGCAAAACAGAGTACATGTGTATTAATTAAGAAGGAGCTATCTTCGCTCTACATGGCTGTCCTCAAAAATTAGTTGACAATTTCACATACCTCAGCAGCAGCATCTCATCTACAGAAAGTGATGTCAATATGCATCTAGCAAAGGTGTGGAGTGCTATCAATAGTCTATTGATCATATCCGATAAATTAAAACAGGATGTCTTCCAATCAGCATTTGTGTCTGTTCTACTGTATGGATGCACCCCATAAACACTGTCAAAACACACAAAGAAAAGCTTGATAGAAATGGCACAAGGACGCTATGAGTTATATAGAATTAATCTTGGAAGCAACACCCTACAAAAAAAAAAAAAACGTGATACCGTGGCGTGACTTATTTGTTATATAAATTTCTTCTTTTAGGAATTTTTGAATGGTGCATTGTTTCAAAAAAGTCTTCATACTCTTGGAAAAGTTGAGACTTAGATTAATTGGAGAAATCTAAATTATAAGTTGAAAAACATTATAAAAGGTTGCCATAAATACAATGATAGATTATGAATCTGCATCCAGGTGAAAAGAAATCACTTTAAATATTGATTGTAAAGATTCATTATGTAATTAGCACCTTTAATATATGCATGCATGTTTATTGAATAGATTTTGATTTAAAATAATTTAAATACAAATTGTTAAATAGATGATTTGATCCTTTTTTAAATATTTGACACATGTGTGACAATGTTTTTCTAGATATCCAACAATAAAGCAGAGAAAAAGGGATCCATGCTTTTTCCAAAGGAGAATAACATTAAGTCGTCATAAACCTATGTTTAGTTTAACAATCTTGCAGAAACACCCATAAACGCACCCAAAACACATTTTTTTTAATAGAACATTCATTTTCTTCTAAACCAAAGATAGTTGAATTTTATAATCTATTTTGTAACATTATAAAATTGAAACAAATATTACTCAGTATTATTTATTACCAAATTCTATTGCTTTGAAACTTTCAGCAATTTTTTTTTTTCAAATTATTAGCTGTGTATTTATTTATAAGTGATACTGTACATTTTTCATTTTTATCAAACAAAGACAAAGTCACAAAAAGAATAGAATACTTATGAATACACATTAAAAAATACTCAGCAATAAGTACACTTTAGCAAAACAAACTAAATAAAAGTACACCGCTAAAAATGCTCCCTGATATACAGATCGACAAAGGATTATAAATATATAAACAAACACACACTTATATATAAAACAATAAACATGCACAAAGTGATCTGTAACAGAAGGAAATGCACTGAATGATCAGTAACTGACCAATCACTTTACAGTGTGTTATTGATCTTGTCTTTTGTTGCAGCAAATTTCTCTCAGACTCAGACAAAGCAAAGACTCTAAATGGAGAAGCAACAAAGCCATTATGTAAACACTGAAACTCTTATCTTGTTGTCAGCATAGATACATATATATATATATATATATATATATATATATATGCACACAAACACAAACTATTACATAAAAGTTCAGTGAACTTGAATAGCATGCACGAACTTAATGTAGTACATACTTACCTTCTAGCAATGAATAGAATCTTGAATAGAAAAAAATCATGGATTCCTGGATCCAAAGCGACTAATTCAAAAGAGATGGTACAAAGTAAATGTTAGGTTAAGTAATTTTTTTTCAGAATCAAATTTCAAAAGCAAAAAGCTACCATATATATCTATCTATATATATATATATATATGTCCTGACTAAGACTGTTTACATTTCACATTGCACTAATATATCCATCTCTTCATCCGCTATGAGTAAAATAGTATAGCATACTGGGCAATTAGCCTTGATATATGTGTGCATGTAACAATATCCAAGGAGAAATGGCACCTCATAGCTAGGTTTTATCAGAGCAATGCACTTAAACATCTCCCTTAGAACAGTTGTTCTATCAAGGACTGAGAGTTTAGACTGCTCTACTGTTTTATCTCTAGCTGGAGGTAAGAGTATTGGGTAGATGATTTTTCCAAGGGCATTAGCTTGAAGTGTTATATAGTTATTTACACGTTCATTCAGCATCACAACGACACAACATCAAAGACAGACGCATGAAGAAACGACGCATGATAAAGACGCAGGAAGGACTTCTTTTCAAATATATTCACCTCTCACTTTATTGCAAGGGTTCGAAAGGTTAGCATGTGAGAGGATGCTGGAGACCAAACATAAACTTCATATTTTGACCCCACTGTTATGACCCACACGTTGTGTCTTTATTGTTCTCCTGATGTTGGGGTCTACTCCATCGGGGCTTTCCGAGGGCCCCCTCGGTCTGGTGTGGCCTTCCCTACCACATCTCATCTCTAACCCTCTGGGAGTCTGCTGGCAACTGCATCGGGGGGTTCCGAGGTCCCCCTCGGTAGGGTGTGGCCTTCCCTACCACATCTCGTCTCTAACCCTCTGGGAGTCTGCTGGCAACTGCTTGGGACCCAAACTCAACTGAGTTAATTAATAACTCAACACCCACACGATCGCCTACTGGATCTTTGAATCGGATGTTTAATCGTCATCAAGCGGAAATAACTGTCATGCAGTTCAGAGGTTACTCTCTTCCGGTGCATGACTGTAATGGCACAATGAGACCTTCACCTTGTCCCATATTATTAGCCTTAATCCGCCCACGCGATCTCTTTCGATTACTGGCCATTGGAATGTGTCACTTCCTTCCGGTGTATCACCTAGGAATAGCATTTTTGGGCCGGGGCGAAGGTCAAAATATAACAGAAGTAGAATGCAAACAACCATGTTCAAAACTTGAACTTGGCTCATCAAGTATATTTACTTCAGTCCTTATTGTTACAGTGATCTCTCTCTCTGTCTCTGTCTGTCTCTCTCTCTCTCATATACACATATGTATTGTCGGTTAGATCCTGCACAAATAAGATATAAAAGGTCAATTTTTTAAGCAGTTTCACATGTTTGAATTCAGAATTTTCCTTCTCCTAGACCAGTTGCTATGTAACATAGCCATGATACGGATATGTGAAATGTACATATGTTAATAAAATGTTCATACGTATTGGAATCCGAAAAACACTTGAAACACTGACAACTCTCTTGGTTCAGGTATGAAACTTTTATTACCTTCTTTAAGTTTAGGTTTTCGACATGAGGAGAGAGAGAGACACAATTTTTCCAAGTTTGACTGTTTGTCGATTGTCAGCTCTCTCAACTCACTGACCCAACCAACGCGCATGCGTGCCCCGCAGTCCATGACTAAACTGGCCTCACCCAGGTCCAAAAATCAACTCGCTTCGTCTAAGTCCAAATCTCAACTCACTGCTTTTATTCAAAATCACTAAGAACCCAAGCCCATCGCTTCTGGGCATGACGTCATTCACATCCCCAGTCTCATTTCCCATCTATATGTTAGGACTGTTATATTTTTCTTCGTGTTTTTGGTTTACCCCAGAAACTGAAAAACAGGATGGAAATAAATTTATAATCCTAAATTAACTGGTCTTTGGTTTTTTCTTAAAGATATATATATATATATATATATATATATATATATATACACACACATTCACACACATAAAGCATTTATTCACAAGTTTTCTCAACATAGTATAATCATAAAATCCATCAAGTTAATTTTGTTAATCTTATTAATAAGCTTGTTCTGATTTCAAATCTGATATCTCAGAATAATGGCTGTCACTAACGCAACATAATATATTTATTAAAATTTATCTAAATGGTAATATCAATGATATTAAAATATTAGAATTCAACTACAATATATATTTGTGTAATGAACAACTTTTTAAAACCAATTTTTCTCCTAAAAAAAGGGGGTCATTCAATATACGAGACATGTTTTTGAAACAGTAAAGCTTAACTTGTTTCTAGGCTTCACCTTTCAAGAAGATATTATGGTTTTGTTCATCAAAGAAATGGAAATAATGTCCCCAAGCGGACTTAATCCATTATACAAGTGATCATTATCTTACTTAGTGGTGTGGTTTTAGCTTATTCAGAATATCCAAGTAAACATGGTAGATTACATTAGGATCTTGACTACATTGTTTAATTACAGTATTGCATTGATTTTGATTCTTTTATTACTATTATTATTATTATTATGCCTCCTTAGACATCTCCAGTTTTTACTGTCTTCTCACGTCAACCTCTAAAAGAAAAATCTTTGTGTAGAAGAAAGAAAATGAAGGTGTAAACATTGGTATTATTTAACAAATTCCTCATATTGTTTGGATGTGACAAAAGGTCAGTTTAAAGTTGATACTCTGCAGGAAAACAAACCTCGATGGGTGCCAAAAATAATTCCATTTCTCAAAGGCATATATAGTCTTATCCAGAATTTGAATCCAATTCACTAATTAGATTTGCTGGAAAACAACCATTATATTACACAAGCCTTTATTTAGATGTGTGCGTGTGTGTGTCTCTCATTGTTACATTATATATATATATATATATATATATATATACATATCTACAGAGATGACATACCACAATAAATAAATGAATAGATTTTATATGCAGCTATTAGCATCTGTAGATACTGATATACGGTATTTTACCTACATATCTATGTAAACATATATACTACTTTATCCACATATTTATATGAAAACATAGATATGTTGATAAAACTATGTATATATATATATATATATATATATATATATATATATATATATATGCTATTGTATCCGCATATTCATATGAACTCTCATGCTATTTTATCTACATATTTACATGAACATTTATACTACTTACATACATGTGTGCATGCACTTGCATACATATTTATATGCACTAATAAATGTACATTGATTCTACTTCAGGTAGTCAACCTGTTTCCCGGAGATAAGGATTTTGCTTTGATATTATGTTTATGATTTATGTAAGCTTTGATGCATTAAAACCTCTTCAAAGATGTCCTTGTACCAAAGATCTGCCAAACTGCCCACCCACAGGACATCACCATGGGCAAAAGAAAAAAAAATATCTTACATTTGAAACAGATTTCAGACAAGATATTTTTTGCCATCATTGCACCTCCCTGACCCCACACCTTCTGCCCTCAGCTTTTCCTATTATTTCTTTTTTGGCTTTCTTTTCATTTGCTTTTGTCCCTTTAAGCCGATTCCCCACCCTTCTTTCTTATGATCCTGTGAAACTATTTTTTGTCCCTGCAGTCACATGAAGAACTAAGATAAAATAACAGCACCTTCTTTTCATCTTGTATTTTATTTTTATTTTAGAAAGTGTATTTCAGTCGTTATTTTAAGCAGAAAAGTAATTCAGGTTTAGAAAACTCTGCTGACAACTGAGAAAGGTAAGGGTGAATTTAGATACCCTGTGTAAATATATATCTAGTATGTGGCCTTATATATATATATATATATATATATATATATATATATATATATATATATATAAATAAATAAAAAAAAATGTTTAAACATATATATATATATATAGATAGATAGATAAATAAAAAAATGTTTAAACATATATAAATATTTATATATATAAACCTATATCTGTATATGAAAATATATGTAAACATATAAAGATATAATCATGAGTGTGTATATATATATATATATATATATATATGTGTGTGTGTGTATCTATCTATCTATATAATTAGTATTTCCAATAAATTAATGAACCTCTAACAATTCTTTTATAAAACATTTTCTTCTCAATCCAATGTATGAGGATTCTATTATTTTTAATGAAACATAATGCAATCAAAATGGACATTTTTAGGTATTATTTATAACCAAATTTTATGGTGTTGCAACTCTCTAACAAAAAATGAAATTGCATCAAAATATATATATATAAGGTGTATACTTATTTTGGGAGCTTAAAATATTGATAGTTTTTATAAGAGTTTCATTGCTGTAGCCTTTGAAAAGTTAAATGTTTAAATCATTAAATTTTCATTTAAACATGAAACCAATGCTGAGACATTCATAAGCCTTTTATGTCAAAAGTTCTTAAATAGATTATCTCAAACTAATTGAAATTAACAAAGTTATGTCTATAAACCAGTTCTCTCATTTATTTTATATGCATATGTTAGGATACTGAAGACATTGTCAAAGGTACTTGATAATGGTCAGTTTCTCTCCTCTGCAACCATTGAACCAAGTCCCTCTGTCTATGCTAACCTAACTTTGATATATATACTCTATCAATGACATTGATAAGTAAAGCTAACTGTATGATATAGATGTGTGTGTGTGTACGCAACAGTTCTTCATTAACATGAATTCTATTCCTAAAACAAAGAATTTGAACATGTTTATCCATCATCTGGTAATGTGTCTATTGATTGCAAAAACAGATTCTCAAATTCAAGAAACTCAAAACTAAATGAGATCTTCAGTTTGTCAGGAACTTGGATTTTAAATGACTTTTACAACTGCTAGATATATTTAGCCCTATAAAGAATCATAATTTAACATTGTCTTGTGTGTGACATTAGTGTTATGCACATACAGGAAACACTATGCCAGATTCAAAAGTATTTAATCATCAAAACTAGAATAAGTTCTCTAGTTTTCCCTTAATTTTGATAATGGTCAAAAGTATGGCCAAAGAAGTCAAATCACAGACCACAATATTTACATTCCCTTGATTTTGATAATGGTCAAAAGTATGGTCAAAGAAGTCAAATCACGGACCACAATATTTACATTCCCTTAATTTTGATAATGGTCAAAAGTATGGCCAAAGAAGTCAAATCACAGACCACAATATTTACATTCCCTTAATTTTGATAATGGTCAAAAGTATGGCCAAAGAAGTCAAATCACAGACCACAATATTTACATTCCCTTAATTATGATAATTGTCAAAAGTATGGCCAAAGAAGTCAAATCACAGACCACAATATTTACATTCCCTTAATTATGATAATTGTCAAAAGTATGGTCAAAGAAGTCAAATCAAGGACCACAATATTTACATTCCCTTAATTTTGATAATGGTCAAAAGTATGGCCAAAGAAGTCAAATCACAGACCACAATATTTACATTCCCTTGATTTAGACAAACAAGAAAAGTGAAGTAAAAATTAAAAATCAACTCAAAAAAATTTCTTGTCTGTAGCGTGGCATGATAATGGGTATTCGTCTGTGTGTGTGTGTGTATATATATATATAGATAGATAGATAGATAGATGTGTGGGAGGTCTCTGTGTATTGTGAGTGGCCGGTGGGATTATCTTTGGGATCTTTTAAGCAATGGCCAGAGTGTCTAGAAGACCTTCCTTTGTCTATTTTGGTGCAAAGACCACACAGAGCTTTGCCCACATGAACCAGCAAGACTGGGAGAAAGGACAATAGATGTTAAAGTTAAGAGTGAGACTCCAAAGTAGAGAGCCAGAGATTTGGGCCCAGGGCAAGGAGCGTGTCATTTGGCTCTAAGACTGGGATCCAGAGAAGTCCGATGGCGGTATGACGTCAAGAACAAAGACACAGAGCAGTAAAGATGATAACCAGATGAATCAGCATTTTTGGTAGCAATTTAAGATTTTTGCTGAGTTCTTGTCATCATCATACATACATGGTTCATTCAATAAGTTTCCAGACTTTTCTTGTACAGGCATTAGAAATTGTCATAGACTCTTGAAAATTCAGTATGTTATTGCTATACATCTTATGAGATCACTGACCAATTTTTATGATTTCAAATGAACAGCTACAGCAGGAATTGGAATACACCCTACTAAAGCCAGATTGTCACAGTTGGTGAATTTCAAAAATGCAATCTGGACATGAGGACACTTTCGAAGAATGATATGCAATAAAATTCTGTTTTAAACTTGGAAAAAATGCCACAGAAACATATGGAATGCTTCCGACTGCTTTTCAACCACATTGCATGAACTGAGCATCAGTTTTTGAGTGGCATAGGAGATTCAAGGAAGCCAGAGCGTCTGTGAGGGATGATGAGAGGTATGGGAGGAGTAAGGAAGTAAATACACCAAAGTTGATTGGCCAAAGGGTTAGGTTTATGGTTAGGGTTACTATGTTGAGGTTTTAAGGGAGTTCAGCAAGAGATTCCGTCAGAAGAGGCCTGCACTCTTCAAACTGGGTCAGCGACATTTCCACCAGGACAATGCACCGGTCCACAACTCCATCCTTGTCACACACTATTTGACCAAGATGGGCATCAAGACAGTTTCTCACCCTCCCTATAGTCCAAACCTTGCTCCCTGTGGCTTTTGGTTATTTCCTAAGCTCAGAGGCTGTCGTTATGAGACAATTGAGGTGATAAAAGAGACTGTGACACACTCACACAAGAGGACTTTCATGGGCCTTCCAGAAGTTGTTGGAATGATACAAGTGCATTGCAGCCGGAAGAGATTACTTCAAAGGGGACTAGAGTTTCATGTGTGTACCATGAATAAAAGTGCCCATACGAAGAAAAGTCTGGAAACTTATTTAATGACCCTCGTACATACATAAATTGCAAAAATGTGCCAAACTTCACCTAACGTTTTGCATTTCTGAATCCATATTTTGTCTTTTTCTTCCTTCTACCCTCTGTTTGTTGTTGGTTTTTATTCTTTTTTGTACAACCTGTGAAATACCTACTCAGCCAATTGTGAGAATTAACAACAGGATCCACACTACTAGACGGATTGTCAAACAAACAAAACCAGCCATGTAGTTTGTTTCATATCTGTAGACTTGGTGGAGGTGCTTGTAGTGTAATGTTTATCGTGGTAGGATATGGACACGGCGACATGAGTTCAAATCCTGGACGAGACTGATTGCATTTCACATAGCACAAATACCCTTGGGAAAGGTATGAATCCAATTATTCTCCCTCCAGCTATGGGTAAATAGTAGGGCAGACTAGGTTCTTCAGCCTTGGTAAGGCAACTAGTCTAGGAGAAGGAAAACTCTGAATTCAAACCTGTTAAACTCCGCTTAAAAATTGACCTTGTGTCATATCCTGTCCGAGCGGAGGGGTTGGTAAATATGATATCTGTAGACTTCAATCAAAGACATTTTCCATCTATGGAATTGAATCAAATGTGTATATACAGGGTCTGACAGAATGATCTCCCAGATAAAAAAAATTGTTGCCATTTAGGCGCTATAAGTGCAGCTGCAGCCATACCATTTCTGTCGCTTTCATAGCTTACATGAACTTTGCTTAATTCTTGCGTATGTGATTCTTTAAGGTTGTGACAATATATCTCAAGGCTAAGAACTCTTTTAAACTATCTTAAACTTCTCCAGTATTGTGCTCTTCTTCAATTTATTGCTGAATGAGTAATTGAAATTATTAGGCTCATATTCTCATTTCTTCACAAGCACTGTGAAATGTGTGCTTCTTTCATTAAGACTGCTATAACTTTTCTAAGAGAGCTTCTCAACACAAAGTTGTCAACTACACAAGTATCTTAATAGACTCTGCAATCTGGTAATCCAACATGAGTCTCAACAATCTGTTGATCTTGATTCTCTCTTGTTTGAACAACTAACATGACCTTACAATGATTTCCACAAAAAGTTAAATGTGAAACTCCAGTCATACTTGTTAATTTCTATCTAATGATGAGGAACTCAAAATAACTGGTATTCCAAAATTTATTAAAAGAAATGATTGATAAATGTGGGACTTGTGAGTGTTTAAAAAACAAAGAAACTTTTTTTTTTTATTTACATGGACTCCCATCTAAGCTTTTCTTACTCTGAATAATATAAAATGTCTTTATTTTCAACAACTTTTAAACGAGAATCATCCAGGTGTACTACCTTGATGGCGTGGCTCAAAATACACTGACTTTATCCTTTGCAGATCCCCTCCCCAAAAAAAGGGGATGTCCTGGATATGACGTAAAACTGCATATGATTATGAGGCTTTACCTCTGGATTTCTAGGAAACAGACAAACCCATCATTGCCATTACTCCTAAATCCACTCTATTCTGGAGCAGCAATTGGCCTAATTGGTTGAGTGTTCACCAATGGCCTGGGAGACCAAGGTTCAATCCCAGGTTGTGTCATATCAAAGGCTCAAAAAATGTTATTTGATGCCTCCTTGCTTAATGCTCAATAAGGATCAAGAGTAAAGTGGAGCAATTCAGGGAATGAAGAAGTATCCTCCTCTACACCTCGATGTAGTAGCCATTGAAAAGGGAGCCTTCAGGTCACCCTCGACTACGATCGCCAACTTTACTTAATTAAAAGTACCAGTTAGGGTCTTATCAGTCAAATAGATCTGTTTGTGAATTATCTGTATTGGAAAAAATACTTGATATCATATCATTGTCTTCAAAAATCCTAAGGAACTACACAAAAATATAAGTGTACACTGTATGCAGTTTCCAAACATCTAAGCATAAAATAACCCCAGATGGTTTGTATGCCATTAAAATCAGTCAGTCATGGTCCTGGTCTGTTAGGTATGAAGCTCGTCTTGCAGATTCATTGTAACTAAGTCGTAAGTTTAATCCTCTCTGGGTGCTCCTTATTTGTGGTCTTGTGCCAAATTCTAACGATGCTTAAATTTTTTTCTTCTGTAAACAGTATGATGTTTGTGTGACAGACTAAACACATCTTGTTGAATAATAACTGGTAAATGCAATCTCACATCACATATAACCTTTTGCTAAAACCCTGCATAACCTAGAGCTCATTTTTTAAATAAGTTGTAAGGAGGAAAAAGTAAAAAACAAAACAAACAAGAAAAACAAAAAAACAAACAAGCCAATACATTCTGCACAATTTAAAGCAAGTAACACAATGAGTTTCTCACCTTCTCTCTTTCCTGTCAGCAAATAATAGTTTTAATGCATGGTTTTCCCATCAATTTAATTTGATTTATGATCGGAGCACATCACTTTGAGGAGAGTTGTGCATTTCTCAGGCATAGTTTACAGCTACTTCCGCCATCACGGACATGATATATGATATAAGCGCATGGGAAAGAACTGCAAACTCTCTGGAAAACTATACGTTTTTCCATTTGTAATTCTTCTAAAATTTTCATTTTTATCATTTGTTTAATGTTCTGCTTAGTGTATTTTAGGATCACCAAAAGATATGTACATGTCCCATAACTTAGTTGGTTGTCTGGGTATCATACAAAGGGATTCTCCTTCAGAGCATCTCTTCAAGTCGTCCTGCCCATAGTTAAGTATGGGAGCAGAGATGGATTCATGTGTTTCCTAAGGGCATCATCAAGGTGTGTTATCAGCATAGATTCCTTTGACTCCCTCTTGCCAGCCGTACATATCATCAATTCTTGGTAAATAATTTAGACCACACCAAGTGTCCACACAGTAAGTTTTCGCTGGTCGACTAACACTTGTACATTCATGTGCAAGATTCCAAAAAAGAATGTCACTTATGAGTTTGTTCTTACTTATTCAGCAGTGCCCTGTAAATGCTGCTTGTCTTACTTGGATGACTTGTGAGATAGAAAGTAAGTAGCCATACAGCTGCTGCTTTTTAGGATGCTGCTACCAGGATCTGTTTAAAACAGCACACAATGATCTAAATATCGTGTAGAAGTTAATTATGATAATCAGAAAAATTGGAGAACGTTTGGATAACCATTGTGTGCAATAGAATACTGGAGATATTTGTGTTTGTATACGGAAAAAATGTAACAGTAATTTACATCTAGTTTTTTTCCCCATTTTTTTGTGAGAATAAGTGGTGCAAACATAGAGTATTACTGACAAGGTTATAGCGAGGAAGCTGCTAAGATTTATAATCAGTGTCCAGTGAAACACAAACAGCCTTGTCTTTCATTCTCTCTAACACTGTTACACCGCTAGCACCTTTTTTGGTTTGGTTTCTTTGTTTAATGGTATATCAACCTTTGTAGATTATTTAATGCCAAATCTGTTCTCCTAGAAGAACGGTAGTGGTACTATTTAACCCATAGCTGGGAGGATAAGGGGGTTCATACCTTTCCCAAGGGTATTTGCCCGAAAGTGAACGTAACAGCGCAACTGGAGTACAAACTCGCGTACTACGATTCCGCAGTCCATCGCTTTAACCATTACACCATGAGGTCACCCCACCGCTAGCACCTCCATTACAAGTATATACTGTATGGTGTAAAACAATACGCAAAAATAACACTTGAGATACATTGATATGAATTAGGGATTAACAGTTTTGGTGGAAAAGTAACACTTAAGGTAAAATCTGTAGAAATGTAATCAAAAAGTTAATAATAATAATCAGAAAGATTGGAGAACATTTGGATAACAATTGTATGCTGTACAATTCTCAAGATATTTATGTTTGCATTAAGAAAAAAAAAACAGTCTTTCAACAATTTATATTTTAAGAAATCTAGGCCGAAAATTTCTAAATTTTAAGTCTACCTTAGTGTTGTGATGCTGACAAAAGAAAGACATGGGGAACACAAAAAGGGTTGATTGAAAAACATATATATTCAAGTAACAGAAACAAGATACAAGTGAACCTGGTTAAACAGTAGTTAGTTGATAGGAAGCTGAGAGTCCATTGGGGTAGTAACCATCTCTCCACTACGCAAATGGTATCATATGTGATTGTGTCATGCTGATTAGTGAACTCCATCTGACACTCTTATTGACGTGTATTTATGAAGGAGAGTGAGTCTATTATGTAGGGAGTACAATACTTACTGTATTTCAATAAAAATTTCTGTATTTATGAAGTACATACTATTCTTTCAAATGGATTTACACCACTTAATTTCAAGACCTTTTAATATCATCAATTATACGTACTTAATTTTTAAACATTTCAAAAGATAAATCTGAAGAAAAATAATTTGTTTAGCTTTGAAAAAAATAAGGTTCATCATTTCTTGAAGACGTAATCTTGCAAAATGTATGGCAAGATATGGTAAAATAAAAAACTTGATGGCTTAAAAGATTGATCAATATAATCAAATTCCCCAAAGTTTTAGGTAAAAGCTTATATGTGGATGTTTGTTTTAGCTGTATTGGGGACTTTTGTTATTTTCTTCATATTATCATTAATAAAATAGAACCATTGACTCAAGTTTGTACTTTATCTTTGTGGCTCATATGGTGTAACAGTTGATTCTCCCTGTGATCTCAATATTTCTGGATTTATACCAAACTAAGTAAAAGTTTGTAAATCATTTACTTTGGTTTCTTTAGGTGCTAGGAATGATATAATGGCAAGAGGTATACACTGTCAAAGGTAAAGGGCTCCAATTGCTCTTGAATTTACAGATAGAAATTAATTCATGCCTTTTCCAAAGGGATTAGTTCTAAGTGAACACACTGTTCTTGTTGGAGTTTGAACTCAGTTTCCTGATTCAATTATTTCTTGAAACAACAAAACCTTCTCATAGTGTCTGGTAGAGTTTTGAAAATATGCTTTTTATTTTGATAGAAATTTTATAAAGATTATACTTAATTTACATTTTCTTGAAGAATTGAATTCATTTTTATGAAGGAATTTAGTCAAATTGCCAAATTACAGACTGAAAACTTTATAGATGAAACTAAGGAAAATCTCTAAAAATGGAAGATTTAAAGAAAAAAGAAGTAAGTGCTTATCTGAAATTTTCAACAACATAAAAATAGGTTTCTTTCAAGCACAGAGATATTGTTTTACTCGATAGATTTCTATATGGATTTAGCAATTGGAGTAGAACTTAAACATCTGAAAAATAAATATAATAGCAAATAGCCCAAGGCTTGAAATTTGCATGGTTATCTTCAAGTATGGTTTGAAATTGCACTTAATAAAAAGGGTAAACAAATTGTATGTTGTATTTTGTGCATAAAAGAATATCAAATAGCTTCTAGAAAAAATATAGTTGTTTTTGATAGGAAAAAAAAGAATAACATTTTTTGTTACAAATATTCAATCATTGCTCAAAAAAATTTGGTGTCATAAAAACTAAGTGATTTCACAAGAATGGGGGTGCCTAGTAAGAATTGAACCCACTAAGCTATTGTGATTTGTCTTTGGAACTAGCTTGCTGACATTAGACTATGATGAGATGCACCAAAAATTTAATGTAATGGATAAATGAACTCTACAGCATAAAACTCTTCTTTAATTCTCTTATATAAATATATTAATATGTCTGTAGGCTAATGTTAAAAAAGGACTTTTTTGTACACTCTTTTCTTGTCAATACACTGAAGTTAAATCCAAACTAACAAATTCATCAAGTTATTGACTTTTTCACCCATCATAATTCATGGTAGATTTTTAATGTTCCATTAGAAATAACCAAATTCTGTAAATTACCCTTTTATTTAAAAAATAGAAGCATACTTATTATTTGCAGATACTGTATACATTATATGTAATTTGTAAAGAAAACATTGAATATGTCCTATTGATCTTTAAGCCTTAGTGGTTGTTTTAAATTAAGCCATTGAATTTCCTCTGGTTCAGCGAGTTCATCTTATTAAATGTAATTTCTGAAATTTTCAACGAGAGAATCGTGTAGTCATTAATTTTTTTTTTTTTTTACTATGTAGCATCGATTATAATAATTACTGTTTTTGTTGTAGTGAATAAATAGCAGTTTGTGATGAAAGGTGAGTAGGAATAAACTAAAAAAGGTGCAGGCTTAATTTCTATCCAAGTTTTGTGAATGACAGACCTTGGGGCATGATCGAAAAGCTGGAAATATTAATCAGCCATACTGTTATAGATCTAATTATAACTAAAACTTTGTTTTTGTTTATATGAACAAAAGAGGCAAAAACAGAATTGGTGTTTATTCATATAGTTTATTCTTTAGTTGAAATTAGGAGAATAGCAACCTTACATTATATAGAAGTCTTACAACTAGACTGAATGATACTGCATGCATTGACTGTCATCAATTTTCCATGGGTTTGACTCATATTACTCTACTTTTTTAATTAAGTTTTATAATCAAATATTCAATTATTTCTTTATCAAGTACAATTACTATACCTGCATTCCTGGTGGAAGTAGGAATTAATAATATTTTGCTTCAAGTCTGGGGCAAACATATACTACACTCTATAGGTTAGATAAGAGAAGAGATGGATTCATGCCTTTTTCAAGGGGATTAGCAGATCTGAACTTAGGTTAATGGTTTCTTCTTATATGACCATAATCATTATAAGTATGCCTCCATATGAACCTGTGTATTTACCTTTTTATATAGATGGTATTGCATATCTGAGCATGTACATAGATTTAAAAACTTCCATATATACATACATGTGTTGCATGTAAGATGTTCACTCACACATACACACACACACACACATATATATATATATATATATATATATATATATATACATGTATGTAATGTGTGTGTAATATATATATATATATATATATATATGTGTGTGTGTGTGTAATATACACATGTATGTATGTAATGTGTGTGTAATATATATATATATATATATATGTGTGTGTGTGTGTAATATACACATGTATGTATGTAATGTGTGTGTAATATATATATATATATATATATATATGTGTGTGTGTGTGTAATATACACATGTATGTATGTAATGTGTGTGTAATATATACATGTATATATATATGTAATGTGTGTGTAATATATACACATGTATGTATGTAATGTGTGTGTAATATATACACATGTATGTATGTAATGTGTGTGTAATACATACATACTTGTATGTATGTACAAGTATATAGATGTATGTATATATATAATATATAAAATGAATGCAAGTATTCTTTAATCTGTGTCATGCTTTATCTTTTGTTCATTTATTTTTCATTTTATTTTTTGTTGGATTTTTCCAAGCAGGATATTTGGAAATAAACTTGAGAAATGTTCAGTTAATTGGTTGCCTTTTGTTTGCTATTCATTCCACAGTTTTGATTCCAACAGTGTGCTTGACTGCAAGCATTGTGTTCTGCTATAGTTATCTGGCATAGTTGAGGAAATCAGTTCTTTTTAGAGTTGAAAATATTATGTGATCATGTTCATAATGTTTATGCAAACCTGGGAATATTTGGAAATATATTTTTAATAGGATTCTAATAAGATAAACATATGAAACTGTATGAAAACTAAGTAAGTTTTTCCATATTTTGTTTCAAAGATTGGAGTCCTTCTCTATCTTAAAATATAACATGGACTTATATACAGTGTCTGCTGAAGAATTTACCCTGATATGGTAATTGATGCATCAAAATTTTGTCATGATAATCTTGGTTAAGATCCTTGAATTGTTCTTACTGCTCTCCAACAGCAATTTCATGCTCTCCAAATTGGATGGACAATGTTTTATGACCATTACTTTTCTTTTGAGAAGAAATGATACACCACCTTATTTCTCCACACAGGTTTTTACCAGATTAAGCTATACATTAATTATTACAGTAGTTCTCTTTCATTTATAGTCCATCTGAATATTCTCTTTAAAGAATCTTTGATGAGCATATCAAAACTTTAAAACTGTTGACAAAGATATTGAATTAAGATGATATGAAGATTTTTTATTTACCATTTTTTAAATACTAAATCATAAAAATTGGAAGAAATATTTTTCTGAATACTGATTATATTATTTCTTACAGTAAGATTGCCAACTTCTTCTGCTATTAACATAAGAAAAGGAATTCTTCAAAATAGAAATGTTCCCAACCAACTATTTTGTTTTGAATATATATATATATATATATATATATATATATATACATACATGTGTGTGTGTATAAGTGTGTGTGTATATATATGGACATCTATGTATGGAAGTAAATGATGGAAAAGAATCTGACAATATGGAGAAAAATTGAAAAATGAAGTAATCCAAAGTGAAGAATTTAATTTAAAAGAAAGTCAACACTATAACATTACGGTTTTAATAATCCATCATCAGGACTTAGAAAAGATTATATCAAGTCCTGTTAGATCAATGATGGATGTTTAATTGATTGTTGGTTTAATGACACTCAATATCATCTTTTCTTTAGTCGGTTTTTTGAAAATGAAATGATACAGCGTCAAATTTGTTTTGCATAAATTTTTTCACTTTCGATTACTTTGTTTTTCAATTTTTCTGTAAAATTTTTATGTAAATGTGTATTTATACATATGTATATAATTGAGTATATATATATATATATATATGTGTGTGTGTGTGTATGTGAGTATATATATTGTTGTGTATATATGGGCAATGCCCATATATACACAACAATATATATACTCACACACACATATATACATATGCCCATTGGGCATATGTATATATGTGTGTGTGTCCAATGGCCTGTGAGATTGCAGTTCAATCCCAGGACAAGTCATACCAAAGACCCAATAAATAGTACATGATGCTGCCTTGCTTAATAATTAGCATTATAAGGTACAGATCAAGAGTAAAGTGGAACAATCCAGGGAAAGGAGTCATGCCTTCCTCTACACCTTGGTGTAGTAGCTAATGAAAGGGGAGCCTTTGGGTCCCCCTTAACAACAGTTGCCAACTTTACTTCTAATATATATATATATATATATACAAGTGTATATGTATATCTAATTTAAATAAGTAAATAGTTTTAAAATCTTTTCATAAATGAAAAAGTCCTCGAATGTTGGCAATTATAAAAAAAAATGTTCACAAAGGATAACTATCATAAAAATATTGGTTGATTAGTTTCTTGTTTTTATGGCACATCAACGCTTGTAGGTTATTTTATGCCAAACCTGTTTATACATATAAATTGAACATATACGTTTTGTAAACTCTAGGTCAGAGTGAACTTTAGAATAAAACCAAGGAAGATACTCTCCACATTCCCCAAATCTCCAGTACTGGAGTGTCACCATGAGATCACTCCATGTCATATTCAGGACACACATTGGGGAAGGGGCTTACTCTCTACAGAGAAGCAATCAGTGTATTCTATAGTCTTAGTTAACTTGACTGTATTATAAAAAGGAGTGAGATTTTAATTTCTCTTTGGTTGAATATATAAGTACACAAAATTTACTCTATTAAACAAATAAAAGGCACCAAATAGCAAGCAAGGCTCATTAAAAATTGTTCAAAGCATTTTTAGTTCTTTTTTGAGTACTTTTAACAATTGTTGGTCATGATCAAGAATGTAAGTTGTTGTAATATTTGACATCTCAAAGTGTATCTAATACTTGGCAACAATCCAGACTCCAGGCAATGTTGTATCAAAACCTTGTGTGTGTGTGCAATTTATTATATATATACACTCACACAAAGAGACAAGTGTGTGTGTATGTGTATATATATATATATATATAGAGAGAGAGAGAGAGAGAGTATGTACAATGGCCCTATTTGAAGACTAAGATAGTTGCGTATTGGCCTGAAGCATCTGTGGTTGGTGTTTCAGCCCTTGGTAATATAAATGTTCAAAAGACTCTTTAAATTAGTAATATTGGCACAACACCATCTTCGTACTCCCTAACTCTCTTCTTTTGGGTCTATGCCAGACTAAGGCATGATTAAAAAAAAGTTGCTACTATTAATTCTCATCATTTGAAGGTTTTTTGTTGTTGAAATGAAAAAGAAATACTCACAAGCTAAATAAAGAAGAAAGACTTAACTAAAACAATTTACATGTAGGAGAAAAAATAAAACAATGAATATATTATTATTGAGTGCCCCACCTAGTATAATAATGGCTGAATCAAGAAAAATAAAATCATTCATGTCCCATTTTTCTGACAGCTTTTCTTTTTTCTTTTTTTTGTGAGTCAAAGGAATATTGCAGTATGAGGGAGCTTATTTTTTAACAAATCATAGTTTTGTTGATGCAATAACAATTAGGAAAAAACTTTATGATGTAAACCTTATTTATGAAAATTGAGATTTACAAAAAAGTTTGTGTGTGTATATATATATATATATATATAATTTTTTTGTGAATCTCAATTTTCATAAATAAGGTTTTTATATATATATATATATAGAGAGAGAGAGAGAGAGATTTCAAGTATAAAATAAGGTAATAAACCAGGTTTGATATTGTTAAACGTAAGATGAGCAACTATTTGAAGATGTTTTGAATACAAGCTCACCAGATAATGGATGGGAAACTCTGTCATGAGATTATATCCTGTTCTGTTTTTACTTTAGATATTTTGTGATATTACCCTGTATTTTCTTACATCAAGCACTGTAAAGATTTTACAGATTAATGATTTAAAGATTTTACAAAATTTAAAAAAGATTTTCGTAAAGATTTTACAAATTTAATGCTTTCAGCTTTAAATTTGAATCATAAATTTAAATACATAAAATCAACATTTAAAGTCTATTACTTAATATATGGACACTAGGTCTAAATCTGTTTACCTGTCAATGTTGTTTTCAAAGAATAAAGACAATGTTTTGGCAAAATAAACTTGTTCTTTTAAAATGACTCTCTCACTCTCTCTTTATTTATTTATCTCTCTTTCTTTCTCTCTCTCCCTCCCTTTTTCTGCATGTTCATTGAACAAATTACACTTGTCAAAAAAGACAGCATATTTAAGTAATTTTGCAATTACATTCACATAAAATGTCAAAAACATCATTGCTCTTCATTTTATTGTTTACGTTGAATATTTTTGGCATATTAAACTAATCTAAAGATAAAATTAAGTTAAGATAAAAACTGATCCTCTGTTTTGTTCCTTTGCTTGTAAATGAAAAAGATTATGATAAATAAAATGTTTGACCCTTCAAACAAAGTACACAGTTTGAATTCCGACAAGGGAATCCCCATTTCTACATCGCTATTGCTTAGAAATTTTTTAACCTGTTATATAACAGACTTACAGGCTGTTGAACAACAGGTTTCTATATTCTATTACATTTTCAGCAATTTTTCAGCCAATATCAAGGGAGGAAGTGGGAGAGTTTAAGGGTGTTTTGGCCTCAGGGTTCAAAGCATTAATAAATAATATCAAGTACATCTTACTTTAAAAGTATATTTCTCAACAAAACTGTTGAAATTCAAGAGTACCTTTAACACAAAATATCTTGTATATACATCTGTTGGCTTTTTGGTTAAAAAAAAAAATGATGCCCCATACAAAATGGCTGAACTAGTACTATATTTCCCCATTGATGTCAGATGTCAGTTTGACCTCTACATATCTAACTAAATTCAGGTTGTCAGCAGCAGAAAAATGCCAGTATACCAAGAGGCACCAAAATCAGGCAAAAGCTGTATCTGCATGGATCTGGTAAAACCAACTAAAGTTACTATTGGAGTGCTCTGCTTAAGTGACAATGATGCTTTAGCCATGAGCTCAGGGTCATCATCTCATGAAGACTCTATTGATGGTACTAATTCTGTTGTCTTTGGTAGCAGTTCTATGAATTATACACATGCACACACATTTTTATACACACATATATATATATATATATATATATATATATATATTATATATGCGTGTTTGAGGGCAGCATATCTTTTATTTCTGCCCAGTTGGCTGGGGCTGAAGAGTTTGCATTTTTGTAGAAGAGTAAAACCCCCACCTGTAATGAGTGACCTGGATATGACACTAAACCATTGCAGTTCTGGAGTTTTGGGGAACGTAGAGTATTCTTCATTGCCATTACTCTGACTCAGAGTGGCAGAACCTTTAAGGATCCCATCTGTGGTCAAAAGAACTAGTGTCCTGAGTAGAATACTAAACTACATCTAATTGTGAGGCTCCACTCCAGGAGCTTTTGGGAATGAGGAGGACTACTTTATAGCATTTACCCCCAAGTCCACTCTAATGTGGAGTGGTAATATCTGCTAGGGTCCCAACTATGGGTCAAACAGAAATATTTGATCATTTTCTATACTTGAAACCATTTAACTGTGGGAAAACAAATGATTGATGTTAAACTGAACCATCAACTATTACATCGCAATACTTGGAATCATTTAACTGTGTGCACACTTCACTGTGTGCAAATAAATGATTATTACTTAATAGAATTGTTAATGTTTGCAGTATTGAAACCACTTCACTGTGTGCAAACAAAGGTTTAATATTAGATAGAATGATCAATGTTAGCAATACTTGAAACCATGTGCAAACAATCACAATATATAAAACCATTTATATGCAAATAAATAAGCTCTCATTTTAAAACCAGATTACCAATGAACTGTTCCCTTACAAATCATATATATATATATATATATATATATATATATAGAATGTGGCATTAAATAACCATCAACGGTTGATACGCGATCAAACCATGTTACCTAAATCTTAATATGTTCTATTTTAAGGTTTGGTTTGGTGGGTTTTATGGCATATCAACCTTTGTAGGTTATTTAACGCCAAATCCATTTTTATGTAAATAATCTGTTCTATTTCAAACTATTCAGTTTAGCATAAGTACACAGTTTAATAGTCAAAAACATTTATTTCAAACTATTCAAGAAGTTATATGTAACAATTCAGTTAAGTGTAAATACAGTTTTAATGTCGAAAAACAGTTCTATTTGAAATAATTCAGTTAAGCATAAGCACACAGTTTAAATGTAAGTACAGTTTAATTGTCAAAAACATTTCTATTTCAAGCTATTCAGTTTACTCAAACAATTCAGTTTAGCATAAGAATGCTGTTAGGTCTATTTAACCCATAGATAGGAACCTATAAGGTGCTACCACTCCGGGCCAGAGTGGACCTGGGAGCAATGGCAATGAAGGGATATTCTGCATTCCCCAAAGCTACAGCATTGCTGGAACCTCACCATCAGATTGTTTAGTGTCATATCAGGACACTCGTTAGGGGGGGGTCTTAACCCTCAGCAGAGGTGCAGTCACTGTATTCTACAGCCCCAGCCGACTGGGCAATTCTATTTTAACAGAACTATGCTAGTAATTTAAACAGGATAGTGTTTATTGATTCTTTACTCAGAGATTCAAAATCCAAAAATCTTGTAAATTATTTTCACCCTGGAAATTCAGAATTATTACACAAAGCTGAAATACACTCTAATATAGAAATTAAAAGAATATTAAAGAAAATATATAAAGATAAGTTTTTATCAAAAAATTCTGGTTTCCACTATCAAAGTTATTTCTTGCCATTGCTCATGGGAATGGTATTCAACCATAACTTCTATATACATATGAGTTATGGTTGAATAGCAATATTCTTGAGATAATTTTTATCA
Source organism: Sepioteuthis lessoniana (assembly GCA_963585895.1). NCBI lineage: Eukaryota > Metazoa > Mollusca > Cephalopoda > Myopsida > Loliginidae > Sepioteuthis > Sepioteuthis lessoniana. Next base: position 45,836,807 of record OY757905.1, read on the forward strand.
TTTTCACTGCACGGAACCATAATAAACAACAAGAAAAGAATTATGATAATTTTTGTTCTTATCCAAAACAAAAAAAAGAATTAATCACTAAAGAATGCTGAGGTAATATTTGAGAAAAAAAATGGTGTTACAGTCTCAAAACAAAACAAAAACACAGTTTTTGTTCACTCCCTTAACACTAAGTTTTTTTTAATTAAGAAACTTTGGTAGATTGTGATGTATACGCATGAATTTAATGTGTTGTTTTGTGGTTATTGTTTCTTTTTTTATACCTGACTTGTAAGATGTTATCCTTAATTGATGAGATGACAACAATGAGATTATAAAGGAGAAATTAATGAATCTCAGATTGTCATACAACCAACCAATGATGGTTGAGATGTTAAAAAAAATCTGTCCATTCCTTTTATTGCTTCTAGAAATACAGTAAAGCCTTTTATGCAATATTTGGGGATTTCAGCTCTTATGTTTGCATGGAACATTACCAGATTACCAGTTCATTATACATATATATATACACACAAATTTTCATATGATGATTCTGCTCATAACATGAAACTTTAATTAACAGTGTTCATAATTATATAACATTTTACACTTTTTTTCCATATGTTTCTCATTTGCATTTCTTTATACACACACACACACACACACACACACACACACATATATATATATATATATATATATATATATATATATATATATACAATGTTGTTTATTGCACTTGCAAGGATTATAAAGACTGAAATGCTCAATTCATTTGAAAAGCTTAGCATTATATATATATATGTATATAATGTAGTTTCTTATACTTGCAAGGATTATTGGGAAGATATTCTCCTTGTATACTACAGATGCTTCTCTTCCTACCAACTCTGGTTATTTAATAATGTCTGGTAAACTAATGCACACTCAGTTCTTAGAATATGCCAACTACATCTTCTACATAGTAGTAAGAATGCCACTGCATCTGAACGTGAGGCTCCACGGAATGGGTAGTACACATTCATTGCAATTACTCCCAGGTCCTCTCTGATTCCGAACTTTTGTAGCTGGTCGGGTTCTATATATGGATCAAAAAAGTCTGTTTGGAAACTATTAGTATTGGATGGGAATGCTTGATATCATATAACTGTGTTTAAATGAACTATTGATGTTATTGAATGGAGCAGTTCCTTCAAAGAGTATGATTGTGTTTAAATTATAAAAATTAGACAGGAATACTTGATACCACATAACTGTCTGAAAACAAATTATTATTATTATTATTATTATTATTGTTGACAAAAAAAATGGGACTAAAAAAATGATTGTAAATGTTTAATGGACATTACCTCTCTCTCCGACGTAAGTGGTACAAAATTGTCTGCGCAACAATAGGCGTGTAATTTATCAAGTGCCTCAGAACTAATTAAATGCTGCAGGTGGGTGTGAAGAAAATCTGCATGATTAGCTGAGATAACATAAAAGCCAGCAGATTTCTTTCTTTAACCGAGTGATAATTTCTATGATTGGAGCATGTTGTCGAGAATTACGGATGCTAAGGAATCAGTGACAACCAGAATACATTTCAACGACTACTTGTATGGGACATTGATGGTATAGTTAAGATTATAATCAAATATTTACAAATTAATTTTATGGTGGTATTGAACAACCCATAATGGGTTGATGTGCCATTAAATAAATTCAACAGAACAAAACTTAAACACACTAAGTATACTAATTAGTTTCCAACTGTAGATTTTTATCAGAGTAAATTTCTCTTTTATGGATTACCTGTGTAGCTATTAGGCAACTCATCAAAATGAAAGTGTATTTGACCTGCAATTTGCTATAACTATGAGCTGGCCACAGGGAGATAGATTCATGCCTTCCCCAAGGAAGTATTGTGAAAACCTTAGTTTGTGCATCCATACAAAAAATTATTATTATACATCATACATCATTGAATAAGTTTTTTTTGATAGAATAATGCCAAAAACCTTAAAGTTTTCAAAATGATGTCACATGTTCTTTTATTTGTGTCTGAAAGACTAAAAATCTAATAAACTTTTTTTTAAATACTTTTAGCTACTTTTGCAACCAGCAAGGTGAAACTGTCTTTTAAGAAATACTTGACAACTCCATCTAAACCTAGAATTTTTCCACTCTTGAATTGTCACATTTGGTTCAGTATCCACACTAAGGACCAGTGTGTTAATAAATGTCATTAATTGGTTAATGTTTATGGCTCCTTGGCTGTCATTGTTAGTACTGTAAATGTATACACTTTTTTTAGATTTGATCTTCCGGTGACTGGGAAAAAGTCAGTCAAAAAAGGTCATAAATTTGGTGTATAGCTTGAAATTTTAAGGTAGGTGTCTATTTTATTTGATTAAAACAGAAATATAAAAATTGGTTTTGGCTAACCTAACGGACACAAAGTACAGGTCCATTCTATCATTATAGTTATATTGTAAAGCAAACCCTCTCTAAAAACATTAAAAGTTATGGAGTCTTCAAAAATGAGTATTTTAAAAACATGCTCCAGAGCCCCATTTATAAAAACAAAAATATGTTGGTCAGAACTTCTACTGTCCTTGAGTTAAGTGATGATACAGAAAAAAACGACATTTTTATGAATTATTAAACTATTACAACATTTCTATAGCTTTTTTAAAAATATTAGTGACTGTAAAACAGTAAAAATGGGCACATTACAGGAGGTTTTTTATTAGAGTAATACACTTAGAATTTTCTAATTTTGTGAATTAAGCAATTCCCAATCCAATTTGAAAATGAATTTCAGTTTTGTGAAATCTGGATTAGTGCTGAACTTCATGGTTTTATCATCCAAATTCTCATTATTAGAGTTAGGTATGAAATGCTGATTGAAATCTTTCAATCCTTCCTAAATAAAAGTATCAGCACCATCATCGATGCTACATTGTATATATTGATAGATTTCTTTAGCGGCATTGTGCAACGGTTATCATCACAGGGAACTGGCTTGCCTACCCTAGACCTTAAGCCTTGGTATGGCAACCAGTCAAGGAGAAGGACAATAGCACAAAGTCAATTTTTAAGCAGAGTAAAACTGGTTTCAATTCAGAGTTCCCTTTCGTCTAAACTGGTTACCATATGAAGGCTAAAGAACACAGTCTGCCCTACTATTTGCCCATAGCTGGAGGAAGAACAGACGGATTCATGACTTTACAAGGGCATTAAAGTCAAAAGCAAACGGCTTCATCTAGAATATGAACTCTAGTCGCCGGTCCCATTTCCTGTGATGAGAACTGTAATGCTAAGCACGCCTCAAACAAGCCATACTTAAAATTAACATATTATATGACATCTATAGTAGAGTAGTTTGGTAAATACACACCCTTCCATTTAAGTTGTTGAGACCATTTTTTTATGATTCTATGGTAGATGCTTCATAAAACCTCATCTATAATTCTTCATTGAATGTTCATATATGAAATCAGTCTTTATTTCTTTGTAATGCACAAAATATATCATTTTCGTCCATATCTAAGCATGTAGGCCCCCATACACCTTATATATGTTGCATAGATAACTCCAAAATATGTCTTAATAAAATGTTATTATTCATGTGTTGCCAATCTCAAGTATTTTGACGCCAAAATATTAGAAACTATTGCAATGATAACCAATGTATTGAAGTGATTAAATATTTTCTTTTAATATTTTTAGTTTTGCTTTTAATTACCAGAAAATAACAAAGTTAATCCTAAAAATTAAAAATTACCTTTTCAGGAATTAAATCAGAATTTTTAAAGTCGATTGTTATCATCCAGATCTATTTTCATGCCATGATTAATGTCTGGTGACAAAAAAAAGTTAAGTTAAACACTTCATTTAAAAAGCTTCTAATAATAAAGTACCATGAAGTATAAGATTCAATGAAAATTATTAAATGTAATGATTACTGGATTTTGAAAAAGAATTACTCGGTTTTTACTAAGTGAAACATACATCAAAATATTTAGCCTATCTATTAGATAATGAAGATCGTGTTTTTAAGCACTGGGCCCAACACTCCAGAATCAATCCTAAATGGAAGCACATGATACATTAGAAAATAAAGTATGAATCATAAAAAAACAGTTGAAAATTATCTTTGTAAGAAAGGAAAATTTCTAAATTTGATTTTGAAGAAAGGAAGACAATATGAAAAAATTAGATTAGCATGTTTCACTAGGGGGATAGCTTCATCAGAAATCAAATTTCATTTTACAAAAATGAGGACTGTGGGTGACAAGGGAGAGAAAGCTTACCACATTTTTATTCATTTATTCTTTATATACGTATCTCTCTCTCTCTCTCTATATATATATATATATATATAAAGTGTGTGAGTGTATGCATGTGTATATATACAGTGTATCACAAAACTGAGTACACCCCTCATATTTCTGCAGATATTTAAGTATATCTCTTCATGGGACAACACTGAGAAAATGACACTTTGACACAATGAAAAGTAGTCTGTATGCAGCTTATATAACAGGGTTATTTTATTTTCTTCTCAAAATAACTCAAAATATAACTATTAAAAGCTAAACCCCTACCAACAAAAGTGAGTACACCCCTAAGAAACTACACCCTTAAACGTCCAAATTGAGTACTGCTTGTCATTTTCCAAAATGTTATGTGACTCATTAGTGTTACTAGGCCCATGTGCATAGGGAGCAGATGTGTTCAAATTTGTAGTGCAGCTCTCACACTCTCTCATACTGGTCACTGAAAGTTCCAACATGGCGCCACATGGCAAAATAACTCTCTGAGGAGCTTAAAAGACATATTGTTGCACTACATGAAGATGGCCAAGGCTACAAGATTGCCAACACCATGAAACTGAGCTGCAGCATAGTGGCTAAGATCATCCAGTGTTTTGAAAGTGCGGGATCCACTCAGAACAGGCCTCGGGTAGTTCGTCCAAAGAAGCTGAGTGCACATGCTGAGCGTTACATCCAAATGCTTTCTTTGAAAGATTGGTGTAGGAGTGCTGTCAGCATTGCTGCAGAGATTGAAGAGGTGGGGGATCAGCCTGTTAGTGCTCAGACCATATGCCGTAGTCTACATCAAATTGGTGTGCATGGATTTCACCCCAGGAGGAAGCCTCTTCTGAAGACGATACACAAGAAAGCCTCCAAACAATTTTCTGAAGACATGTCAACAAAGCACAAGGATTACTGGAACCATGTCCTATGGTCTGATGAGATGGAGATTAATTTGTTTGGTTCAAGCATGTGTGGCGGCAACCAGGAGAGGAGTATTAAGATAAGTGTGTCATGCCTACAGTCAAGCATGGTGGTGGGAATGTCATGGTCTAATGCTGTATGAGTGCTGCAGGTGTTGGAGAGTTATATTTCATTGAGGGAAACATGAACTCAAACATGTACTGTGAAATAGTACAGCAGAGCATGATCCCCTCCCTCCAGAAACTGGGTAGCAGGGCAATGTTCCAACATGACAATGACCCCAAACACACCTCCGAGACAACCATTGCTTTGTAAAGGTGATGGACTGGCCAAGCATGTCTCCTGACTTGAACCCAATAAAACATCTTTGGGGGATCCTCAAGAAGAAGGTGGAGGTGTGCAAATGTTATATAGTCATATAATCAATATGCATCTACATATACATGCAGCATCATAACGACACTATAAATAAACAGACGAGCGAAGACTTCTTTCGAAAAATATGTACCTCTCACTTTATTGTAAGGGTTCGAGAAGGGTTACTCAAGGTTTGCATGTGAGAGGGAGCTGGAGACCAAACAGAACTGCAAAATATTGACCCCCACTCTTATGGCCGTCAGCATTGTGTCTTTCTCGTTCTCCAGGGCTGCTCAACCGGAGGCCCAGGGGTCCAGCTCTCTTCTGGATGATGGCTTTCTTTACTGCATCTTATCAGCAACTTCTCTGGACCCCAACTCAATTGGGGGCCCCGAGGGCCCCTTCGGCCTGGTGTGGCTTTCCCTACCACATCTCGTCTCTAACTCCGTCCGATCTCCAACTGTCTGACTTCTGTCTTGACTGAGTTATATAATAGTTCAATCGCCCACTCAATCTTTGGAATGACATGTTTGATCGTCATCAAGCGGAAATAACTGTCATGCAGTTCACAGGTTACTCTCTTCCGGTGCATCAGTCTATGAGTGTACCATAGGATTTTTTACCTTGTCCCATTTCGTTAGCCAAACACGCCTACGTGATTTCCTCTCATAACTGCCTTTGGAATGTGTCACTTCCTTCCGGTGCATCACCTTGGAATGGCAAGTTTGGCCGGGTCGAAGGTCAAAATACAACACAAAGTCTCAAATATCTGCCAGCTCCGCGATATCGTCATGGATGAGTGGAAGAGCATTCTAGTGGCTACCTGTGAAGCTCTGGTAAACTCTATGCCCAGGAGAGTAAAGGCAGTTCTAGATAATGATGGTGGCCATACAAAATATTGACAGTTGACATGGTGTATGTTAATATTGACAACTTTCCCTAAGGGGTGTACTCACTTTTGTTGGTAGGGGTTTAGCTTTTAGTGGTTATATTTTGAGTTATTTTGGGGGGAAAATAAATTAATCTGTTATATAAGCTGCATACAGAATACTTATCATTGTGTCAAAGTGTCATTTTCTCAGTATTGTCCCATGAAGAGATCTACTTAAATATCTACTGAAATATGAGGAGTGTACTCACTTTTGTGGTACACTGTATGTATGAATATGCATGTGTGTATAAATGTATCATAAAAATAATGTGTGTTTATGTATATGAGTGTATATATGTGTATATATACACATGTGATTACGTGTGTAGATATATGTGACTGTATTATATATATATATATATATATATATAGTTTCAGTGTATGTGTATATATAATGTGGGTGTAAGTTAATAACCCTAAACAAATGAGTTGGTGTATATACATTTGAGTATATATATATATATATCTTTAAGAAAAAACCAAAGACCGGTTTTCTTCGTGTTTTTGGGTTACACCAGAAACTAAAAAACAGGATGGAAATAAATTTATAATCCTAAATTAACCGGTCTTTGTTTTTTCTTAAAGAAATATTGCTCTGTAAAAAAATTACATTGAGCTCTCTACCAGGAAAATTTAAATGTTCAGCTCCTGAATGATTTTCTTGTCCTGAAGGAATTACTCCCAACTCTGGTTTAACTGGACCGAATAATACTACTATATATATATATATATATATACACACAGAGAGAGAGAGAGAGAGAGAGAGAGAGAGCATATATATGTATGAATATGCATGTGCGTATATATGTATTATAAACTGGATATGTGTGTCATTATATGTTTATATATATATATATATATATGTGTGTGTGTGTGTGCGTGTGTGTGATTATATATATGTTGTGTATATATATATATATATGTGTGTGTGTCGTTTATATCTACATATATATGTTGTTTATATATATATATTGTTTATATATATATTGTGTATGTAGTGATACCTGCTAGAATCCCATCTATGTATCAAATATGTCTGTTTAAAAGTGATTCGTATTCGACACGAAAAAAAAAAAGAAAACTTACCAAAAATAGAAAAATGTAAATACGAACGTCCAATGAATGCGATTCTTTATCCTCTTGGTGCTGAATAAACCTCGACGGGGTGACATGCCGTTCAAATCAATCAATTAAGAAAATAATAATATCTATTTGGGTGTCTATTTTCAGTGCTACTGAATGCTGATAAAAAAGCTGGTATATCATAGTGTTCATTTTAACCTTACTTTAGAAATGAGACTTCTGTGTATTCAAAGGAATTTAATGTGCTAGATATACAAATTATACCTCAAATGAGAAAAAGTAAAATTAGCTTGTCGTATCCCTAACTAGGACAAATTGATTGAAGAAAGCAACATTTAAAAAAGAAATTATGTAGGAATGACCATCATGAGCTCAATGTATAAAGGTAAAAAATATTTTCTTTAATACAAGATATATAAGGGGATTTTAGCTCTTTCAAAGATTTAAAAGGTGGACCCACCTCCGTTTTATATAAGGGGAGAAATCTTTGCTTTTTAAGGTTGATTTTGTATATTTGCACATAATATTCTCTATGCAAGGCTTGGTCAATAATGAAATTTGTTGAAGAGTCGTTATCTGTAAAAGCTACCAGAAATATATTCAGGTTTGTTGAAAATGGTTCTTTTTCAGCTGATATTGCAGATCTTTTTTCTCAAAATTGTCTTCAGAAGAAGATTGAATTCTTCTGATGTTGCTGTAAAGAAGTGCTTCTTCCAAAAATATCTTCTGAAAAAATGTAATTCTTCTGTTGCTGTCAAAATGTGTTTCTTCCAGAATATATTTTTTCAAAAAGGATTGTTGAAAAATATGTGAACTGTTGATATAAAAGACAACGATAATTTTATTTGTCTTCTTGGCTTGTTAAGTAGAGACGGCCCTTCAAAATACACAGCAGTCTTTTAGTTGGCGAATAGTCAAATCAATAAAGGTATCTTCTTGGGGGATTTTATTTCCACTTGACAATTAGTTCTCTCTACCCTTCTCTCTCTCTCTCTCAATGTTCATTTCGTTCGAAACGTTTATTTATTGATGAAAGTAGGATCAAGAAGAATTCCCACCAATTCAGTCAGAATTCCTTCTATCCAGTACGAAAATATTTTCAACCAATCAGATTGAGGGATTCACATTTAATATTAGTCTTTAAAATTGTTAAATTGCACCTTTCCTTATCATTATTTTGTATAAATTTTGACTCGAGGGTAATTATGAGCAAAAGATTTTACTCGTATTCTTTATCGGTTTTATGTTTTTTTAGCACCTCCCTTATCACAGGTGAAAAGTGATTTATTTCCGGAGGAAATATTTTATTATTTTATTAATTCTTTATGTTTGAACTTAGAACTTTCAAGATGTTATCTCATATTGATAAAATTGTTTATGAATTTTTTAAACACTTTTTCTATAATAACTTGGGCCGCTTGGTGTTTTGGGGCCCTCTGGCATTGTCTGATAGCTCGATCGCCCAGTCCGCTTTAGTTCCCGTTGTCTTGTAACGGCACTGTTGTGAAGACTGAGAGTAATACGGCTATTGTTATTCACTAAGTTTTGCCTCAGGTTGCTTATAGTACCTGCTGTTTTTAAGTACGGAACTGACTCTTCATAGTTTAATTTCGGTGATGAGGAGGGACACGCTACATTCAGCGTGACTTTGAATGTAAGTCAAGTATAATAAGATTGTTGACAGAAAGGAAGAGCCAACGCAGATGGACGACGTGAGAATTCATGCCTTGAGCTGTCGCATGCGTTTATAGAATTGGGGTTAATGAAACTTCTGGAGAAGACGAAAGTTCATCCTTTGGGATTTTAGGTGTCGTCTCGCGGAGTGATATGAGTGTGGTTCATTTTTTTTTTATAGAAAAGACAGATGATTGTTGGTTTTGAAATTGTTTTTTATATATACCTGTAGAATATCAGGGCTTGTTGGGAGTAACAATTAATTGATGGTTATGTAAAAGTTTGAACGTAAGAACAGATTCTGTCAATTTGACAGCAAATATTGAAACTGACATTGTAAAATTGTTATATTAAATTAGAAGTCCTGTGAATGTAACTTTTTGTGTGGAAATCGAAGGTTTAATAAAGAACCACTCTTTTGATCCATATTACTGCATTTTTTTTAAAAAGGCAAAAAAGTTGCTAAACGTCTCTAAATAGATGCAGCCCATTAATTTGATAATGATTTATCACTTAGACAAGAACAATGGCGGTCATTTGGAACATGTCCTGTAAAAAATGCATCCTTTGAGCTAGACACATCAAATCAACGTTTTCTTTTAAATTGTTATTATATCAGCTTCCAGGACATCCAATCTTTTTAGGAGTTTCTTGTCTCAGTATTAAATCATCATATTAATGGGTTGCATTTATTTTGAGACAATTTTGAATGATTTTGTCTCCAAATAAGTAGTGACACAGAACATATTTTCCTCTCTTGTCCAAAAACATTGTGATCAAGGATTAATAGTTGTTATAGTATACTATTTTCAAATCTAAAAAAAAAAGAACACAACATTTTTACTAGTAGAGATATTTGCAGTCACTTGAGTTCCTTCTGTAGAGAAGAGGAAAATCTCGTATTTTGTTTTGGCGCGCAATTTAATTCAACACTGAATTTCACCCAATCAGGATGACTTATCCTATTCAGCCCGGACCTTCATTTCCGGCTAGAAAAACGGGTGAGCGGCCAAACCCTCTCTCTTCAGCGTGAGACGGCGACCAGAACAGACGTGCCTCTGGTCGTCCCTGCTTAGCGATGCTTTTTAGCTAGATAAGCCACCCAGTGTGGACATCTCACTGTGGCTTTAACACTAGCAACAGCAACATGGACACTCAACGAGGGAACCATCTAATTTATGGATTCTTTACGAGGAATCCCAGTGGAACATAAATTAAAAACATACGCATGCCTTCCACAGGCACCACTTCATGTCACCCCAAAAATTGACTATGTCGATCCGAGCGTCACTCCGCTCTCGACACACAAGACTACACGGTGACTCTAAACACAAATTCCCTCACAAGTCCAACAACACGCTGCCATCTCAACATCCCGCTAAGCTATCGCGTCTCCAAAACTAACAAGCCTAAAAACCACGAGTCTTGCAGCACCAAGAAGAAACCAAATATTCAAAGCTGCAAATAAAAACTTTCGTTGTTGTGTGTTGTTAAAGCAAAGTTTCGTAATTCATTTGTGTGCCTAAAAACAATAGTGTTATCCTTCAAAAAGTTATACTTCTATGTTGATACACGCAGTATAATTAAAGCCAAACAGAATATACATTAAATTAAAATGTTTTAAAAAAAATCAAGTCTGAGCATATCTGCATTTTTTGGATAAAATGTAATCTATTTTTCTTGTTGCTTATATATGTGTTATGTAAAGGTATTTAGAGTTCCTTTGTGGCAATTATTCTGTGTTGGTCTCTGTTCAGGAATCTACTTATGGTATAACGTCACACAATGTTGTGTTTAACATGGAACACTGCACTGGTCGTAAGTTAACAGACCCAGGGCTCAGCTCTAACTCTCAGAAAACATCTTAAAAACACCGAAAATACATTCTAATTTGTCACGAAATTGTTCTATACTTTAAAATTATACAGTTTTTATATCGTCTTATAACATTCTTTGTTCTTTTGATTTCATTGAAGTTTGAAAATAGATTCTTGTATTGTACACTACTCGGTATGATGTTGTACTTTATTGTACATATTGTACACAAGGCAGTGTGATGTCGTACAAGGTTGTGCATATTGTAGAGCAATGTAGTGCGACGTTGTGATTTGTTGTGCGTATTTCATTGCATTCCTAAGCAGACAATAATTCCAAATTTGTTAACGTAACAAAATTTTCATAAAAAGATAGTCTGTAGCACTAATATGAATGTCGACTTAATTTGAAACAATTCTGCTTCAAATGTTTTCTGTATTCTGTTGAGACAAACCGTTAAATGGCGTGTTAGCATCGAGAAGAGCCATTCTACCATTAAGAATTCGTCTCTCTAAGTGATCTGGCTTCATGTGGCAACGAAGCGAAAAGACACTTGTAAACTGTTTTCTTTGCTGTCTATTTACGCAAAAAATAAAAAGCACTCCAGAGAAAAAAATTCATTTTTATTGCAGACCTCTGATTCGTCCAAAAATGTGATAAAGCTTGAATTCATTTTTCAATGGGTTTTTGCATGGCTCTTTTCAGAACTGATATGGCTATATTCCTAGGTTGATTAATTTATTTTCATTGTTTGTCAATCTGGGATAACAATAATTATTTCAAGTGGCTACAGTTAGTCATAATCACTGCGTAATTCCGATTGACCAGATAAATATTACGTTTTCGATTCACTGTAATGAATGACATTTTTTGTGAAGTTCGAAAATTAGTCTTTATAAGGAGTGAAGAGTGCCACTATAATCTCATTTTTTAAATTCTTTCTTTTCTAGTTTGACTCAATTTCTTTTTCTTATAAGTTTTCATAGAATAGGTATTGGTTCCGCTATCCATATTTTGTGGGTATCAAAAAGTGGCTGATGCTAGATCCCACAAAACATGGATGGTGGAATGAAAACTTTCTATCCGAGTGATTCTCATAAAAGGTTAAGTTCTGAATTCTCAAAGGCTTTCTGAGTATGACAAAAAGCACTTGAAAAAGGCCAGAGAGTACTGCTGCTGAAACGGGAGTATAGCAACCAATATGCTTAAAGCAGTCTCCAATAGGTAAAGAATAATAGTAACAATTATCTAAGAAATATAGACAGAAACAAATTTCTATTTGTCATTTTTATAGTGTAGTACCAATTGCATAACATTAACCAAGACCATACAAAAATTATGTCTGAAGTTTTAGACTCTAAACTTATTCTTAACATATTTAATGGTGACAGAAATAAAAGTGTAGAGCGAGAATTGATTTTTTTTCCACACTAAGTCTACTTCACCAATATTAAATATATTTCTCTGACTGGAACTATTTCTTGGACATTTTTTGTCTTCAACTGACTGTAACTTTTCTTTAATTTCTGTGTTGCACTTTCAATTAGTGCAACTGTAGACTCTAGTTAGATTAAACCCACTTCAGCGAGCGTAATTTTTGCTCGTTGGCAAACAGCACATTTTCAGTGTATTCCTTATTTAATACCAGGTTTTTCTTTCCTTTTCCTAAGAGTTCCATTTGGCAGCATTTATCTTAGCAGGAAGATACCCAAGCAAAGCATTCCGGGACTTCTTGTGATGCACATATATTACTAAGAACCCATCCGCATTCCAGTGTCAAGTCGTCCTATCGGCAGGGCTTAGCAAACGTGTTCTGTATCCCTTACTGAGGGATAAAACCCCTCTAAAAAGGTGAGGGGATCCTTGGTATGATACTAAAGGGAATCTGATGGCGAGTCTCCAGTTCTGGTGATCTGGAGAGAGTTGAGTATTGCTTAATTGCCATTACTCCCAAGTCCATTCTGACCCTGAGTACTGTTACTTGCTTGGGTCTCATATATGGGCCAAATATATACATATTTACCAACCTCTCTGCTCGGGCAGGATATGACACAAGGTCGATTTTTTTAGCGGGGTTTAACAGGTTTGAATTCAGAGTTTTCCTTCTCCTAGACTAGTTGCCTCACCAAGGCTGAAGAACCTAGTCTGTCCTACTACTTACCCATAGCTGGAGGGAGGATAATTGGATTTATAGCTTTCCCAAGGATATTAGTGCTATGTGAAATGCAGTCATTCTAATCCAGGATTTGAACTCGTGTTGCCGTGTCCATTTCCTGCGACGATAAACATTACACCACGGGCACCTCCATCATATGGGCCAAATATATATGTTTAAAAGTTATTCGTATTCGATCGGGCCGTGTGCAAAAAAGAAAAAAAATTCTTGAGAAATAAGTACAAAAAATGTAAATACGAACGTATAAGGAACGATTTTTCAACATTGAAACTGCAACCTCCAGATGATTGTCTCCTTAGAAATTTAGGGAACCAACGCCTATAGCCGTTACACTATGTGTCCTGGACATATAGCGTAACGGTTCAATCCTAACAGTAGGTGAGTAACAATACAGGAATACTTAACACTTGTACCCGGTTATGGCTAACGGAATCAGAACTGGCAAACCCCGTGGATTCAATAAAGGACGTAATTCCGTGTAGGTTCCCGAGTTCGACAAAGACCTGAAGATGGCCGGAGGACATATCGGCCGAAACGTTGTGGAAATAACAAAGATGAAGACAATAGTCCGAAAACCCTTAATGATAAAAAAAATACATCTGATAACGCAGCATACGCTTGGATAGCTTCATTTTGAAGAACAACTGTTCATAGCGGTACGTAGTGCCAAACATATTCACTACTAACTGGGTTTGTGTGATAAGTTTAAGGAATCGCTCGGATAGACGCATGTGGTTCTTATAGAAATTGTGGATATGGCAAGTAAAAAAAAAAATTGAACCTTAATTCTTCTGAACACTGATCATCGATGAGTTGTATTTGTAGTTGTACATTTTCGCAATTAAGAACAAAAGGCAATGAGAAAATTTTGAAAGTTCTATGAATGACCGCATGAGCGGGCTTCCAGGGTCTTATGTAACTTGTGGTTTGGGAACCCTTGGTATAGGACATGCTAATTTGTCAAAGTAACTTTTAAGGTATAATAGACGAGCCACAACAATAAAATAGCATTTTGCTCTTAGTCTCATCTCAATATTTTATTTACCCAACTAAATGAGGTCATTTTCGAATCCACTATTTCCAACACCTTTGCCTCATATTAACACAAACATGGGTTCTTTTCTATCTGTTGTGGCCTTGATAGGGACCAGAAATAAAGATATAAGAGAGGAACTGAGTTAAGCAAATATATTAACAAAGAACAGTAATATAACATATACAAACGAGTGAGTTACCAGCGAGACTATATGGTCCGACTGTCAAGTCTGTCTGCTGGAATATTGCCTCCTGCCCCAAAGCAGTACCTGCTGTTATTTATAGCTGGCAGAGTTCAGGCATGCGAGGGTAAATTGCCATAACACTTTCCAAATTTCTTAAATTGACAAACTTCTTGTTCGCGTCTTCTACCAAAATACCTCTCAAGAACCGATATGACCATAATTATCTTTGGATGTAAAATTCGACATGGCCAATAATGTAATCATGACTGTTTAGTCGTTAAATGTTTGATGATAATTTACTCTTAGAATTCCATGTAATTCCTGTATCCTTTCTATTATGTTTGCTCAGCTAATTAATGTTTCATTGTTAATCCGTCATGAATTGCTTCTTTTACATTGTTTGGCACGAAGAAATATTAAACCATAATACATTTTCTCGGCTACAAGTGTTTGAATTGTGTTTCTCATCCTGTAATAATTGTGGTGGTGAATTATGGTACCCAGATACGACAACTTTTTTAATCGTCGATACGATACAAAGCCCACTCGCTCCGATCCCACAGAAGTTTCTCCAAGTTAAAACAAGGAATGAATGTTTGAATTTTACAAAACATATGTTAATTAATTCGTTGAATCGAATAAAAAAAATGCAGAAAATGGTACACTTAAACATTCAAATATAAAAAGAAAAAATATGGCTGCAAATCATTCCTTAGTAAAAAAAAAAAAAAATTATGAAAAATTATTCTTTATTCAAGAGACAAAGCTAAATATTTGTAAAATATTTGTGATGAATGCGACATATGAATAACTGGAAAATTTCAGCGAGGAATCGATAATCTTTTTCTTTCTTTTTTTTTTTTTTTTTTTTCGCCAATAACCTTTGTTTTGCATTGTGAAGAATTTCCTTTACTCAGAAGATTTGTCAAATTTTAAATTTATTTTTTTAGACAATTAAACGGAGTGGGGGGGTCCTGTCTATCATATGATAACGAAATGGTTCCTGCCTTTCTGGCATAAATACACTTATGCAAGAGTTATCTTGAGGTGACTGTGGTGTTATGGTTATCGTCATAGGAAATGGACACGGCAACACGAGTTCAAATCCTGGACGAAGCTGATTGCATTTCACATAGCACTAATACCCTTGGGAAAGGTATGAATCCAATTATTCTCCCTCCAGCTATGGGTAAATAGTAGGACAGACTAGGTTCTTCAGCCTTGGTGAGGCAACTAGTCTAGGAGAAGGAAAACTCTAAATTCAAACCTGTTAAACTCCGCTTAAAAATTGACCTTGTGCCATATCCAGCCCGAGCGGAGGGGTTGGTAAATAGGATCACTTCTCTTGATTTTCTTTGTGCCGGGTATTTATCCACCTCCCCATGAGGCTAGAATGTGGCACACGTTCGGTTTATTGTGAGGTACTCTGAAGGAAGCGCAATTTATTTCAGGTATCAGGCAGTAAATCCTTCCCTTACCCCCTTAAGTTGTGGCAAGGCAGATGTTGCTGGGAGGAAGCTGTTATTAATTCATTTCATTTCGGTCGGTAAACCAAAAGATGAAAAATCAGTGACCATTTCTCACACAAATTCATTGAGTGGAAGTTCTGAATAGAAAGCAATCAAAATTGTTCCAAGAAAAAAGTATTAATTTTTTTTCAAGCGGGACCTTGCGTGTTCAATTGAACAAAAAAAGATTATTTGTATAAAAAGAGAATTTTCATTGATTATTACATAAAATTCGATAGTTAAAGTCAATGTTTACTTTTATCAGTAAAAATATCGATTATTTTGCCATATTTGATGACAGATAATTTAAAATGTAAAATTTTAAAAAATCTGTACTTAAAATTCACTAATCACTAAAAGTAACAAAAACCAAATATAATGTAATTGTCAAATGAATATGGTTTGATGGAAAAGAATTCCAATATCAAAATTTCTCTTTTTTTATATATATATTTTTGCTTTAAAACAATGAAAAACACACCTTTTAAAAAGTAAGGGTACTTTTTTTCTATCGACACGGATCAAAGGAAAGTCCCGTGCTTGTTGATTTTTCTAATTTAAATATTCACACTTTTCAATCTAGATAAAGAGATTGAAGAGATTTTGCCAACTGTCGTAAATTATGGTTCTTAAAAAGGGTTATAATTATAATCAGTGTGTCTGGGTTAATTTTCCAAAACAACCTAATTCTGTCAGAAACCGTATTTTTGTTTACTGGTAATCACGGAAAGGAAAAGTCTGCTTTGACAAATAGCACTTTGAAATTTAAGTGGTAATGGAAAGAAAACATTCTCAAATATATTTTTAAAATAATTTTTGGTAACATGAAATAAAATCCTTTATATTGTAAAAATACTTCATAGAAATTTTAAAATATTTACTTGAATAACTTTATAAAGATTGCACTATTGAGATGGTTGGTGCTTCGTAACAAATTTTGTCGAGTCTCCACTCACTAATGTCTAATATTAGTATTAATATATCCATGAAACACAAACACAGAATCAACTGAATAAAAGACAAGATAAGCATATTTACATAAATAAAAATATTTAATACATACACAATATACATACAAGGAGTATTGACCAGAGCACCCGAATGTGTCCCAACAGATAAAATCTGCGCATATTTAAAATAAGCAGTATATGAAAGGTATACAAAAACGGTAAAATTTTACATGAATTTGATATTCAAGTGAGCTTTACCTTTCATTGATGAGGCGAGGAGACAAAGTTTCTACTAGGGAGGGAGAGACAAAAAGGCACGTCTTTACTGTTCAAAGAACGGATTCGGAAATGAATAATGAGATTGACATGTGACCATCAACAGACGCGTCCCTTATACAAGAGACGCAATTGTTTTGCTACAGCATCAAGAATTATGCTCAGAAAAACTCTTTAAGTTAGCAAATAAATTAATAAAATAGAATTGGATAGACTTACCCAAGCCTCCATACTTAAAAATTGGTTTAAAATTTTTTTTAAAATCTATCCAAGTACGAATTTTATATACCGGTATATTTAATTATTCAATATTGCTATATTTTTTACAACAAAATCCTACACTGGTAGCAATAGAAAAAAAAATGAGTCAAAACTATTCAAACATATCGAATACTGGAATAGACCTCTAAAAAATCTCTAGAAAAAGTTATGAACTTGTGGAAATTCCAGTTAAATTAGGATATATTAGTTTTTCATAAAGTGGGTTCTACGAAAAAATCGTAGATGTTATGTTGGCTGCAACAGGGGTCTCCTCTCCCAGCGATGGACTTTGTCTCTCACCTTACCAGTGAAAAATAAAGCCTACATAGCTATAACAAGAAACTCAAGTAAGACTTTTTACCATTGTACATTTCTTTCATATCTGCTTATTCATGGAACAGTATGTGCATATCTTATCCGTAAGTATACGTTTGTGAATTCTTGTCAATTCATCTTGTATGTATATCATGAATTAAATGTTTCTATATGTAAATGAGTTTACTTTGTCTTTCCTTCCGTTTATTCATTGTTAGTGAATCATTGGATATATTAATGCTTATATTGGACCTTAGTGAGTAGAGACGTAATGAAATATCCTTCCTACAACCAACCAATCTATTATTAGTGAGCTTTTTGTAACCAAGTTCACCTCCAGCAGTATAAGTATACATCACCTCCTCCTTTTAATTTGACGCAGACCAAATTTGGAGAGTGAAAGTAGGTTAAGAGAAAAATTATTAATATACAGATATATTCTTTTTCTGATATGAAAAAACTGAAAAATATTCCAATAAAAGACTATTTTATTTATACCAGCTTGTGGGGGGGCAGTTTATTTTATAGCATATCAGTATTCATAAATTATTCAATGCCAAAGCCATTCTTGTGGAAGAACAATATTGGTGATATCTAACCCATAGCTGCAGGGGTTCGTGCCTGTTACAAGGGTATGTGACTAAAAATAAACGTTATAGAGCAAGTGGAGTTCGAACTCGCTTTCTACAATATCGAAGTCCAACGTGTCAGCCACTGCACCACAGGGTCTTACCCTTTTAGTAGGTTATCTGTCCCAAAATAAGTACATGCCTTTATATATATATATATATATATATATATATATATATATATATATATATATATATATATATATATATATATGAGTAAGGTTATAGAGCTTCAATGAGAAAGAGGTTGTAAATAAATAATACCAAATAATATTTATTTTGTTTGTGTAATGTTCTATTCGAAATAAGTCTGGTAATATCTACCCTAAAGGAGGTGTCCTGGTATGCCATTAAACTGTATCTAGTGGTGAGGCTCTGGTGAGTGTGGATTGTCCCTTCATTGACATTACTTCCAGGTCCATTCTGGCCTGGAGTGGTTTTACCTCTCAGAGTCCGTCTGTTGATCAAATAGATCTATTTGCAAATTATTTGCTCTAGGTAGGAATACCGGATATAATAACCGTACGCAAAAACTTCCGAAACTACACAAAAATGGAATATAAACGTACAATGTATACAATTCCCTAACCTCTTGGCATAAAATAACCGCAGATGCGTAGACATGCCGTTAAAGAGATTCTGGTAACTTTGTTTTCGAGGAAAATAAGCTAGAAGTGTATTTATTTATCAGTGATACTGCATATGCAACCTCAGTAATTATCTATCTTTAGTTTTCTTCAACAAAATATATTAAAAAATAAGAAAATTATATAAATGTTTGCTTAGCAATATAAAACTGCATCATTTCAAAAGACTTAACTATCAAAAGGAAAATGCTTTACCCGATTGTGACTGCGTTTAGATCTCTATCTTACAACAAAGAAGCACCGCTTGTCAACAACTTTTTAACGTCATTTATCTCCGTTTGAGAAATCTCTCATCCAATCTCTGATACATTGTGATCACTTTTAATTTTTTTTTTTTTTTTTTCGTAATTTTCAAAGACAAAATACATTGCCCACTTAAGACCTGAAATGCAGCAACCCCTAAACGGGGGGAAAAACAAAGAAAAACAATGAAGACATGAAAGCTAACAGCTGTATTAATTCCTGCAATTTGCGCAATTCTTTACTTATTTGTTGGACTAAAAAATGTCATAAGTGAGCTTAATCCATTTAACTTGTTCACGTTTGACTACACTGAAGATTTTTTTCTAATGAAGATTTCATCTTTCACTTGCGACAGATTCTAGCAGAGATAATCGTGTCAAAGTCTTTCAAAGATACTAACAGCATTTTTATTCATACTTTTAAGTGTTGTATTGTGCATCTCAATGATGAAATAGCTTTTGAAGTCACGATATCTTAAAATTGGTAGGATTTTAAAAAGATTTTAGAAGTTTTAAATAGAAGTATCTTGATTAGAATGAACCCTGTTCAATAAATACATGTCTTGAAACGACTCATAGGAAGACGAATGGATCAAAGATAGAATAAACAGACACGAAAAAGATTAAGAAAAGCAACCCTCCTTGCAGAAAATCCGCACTGAACTATTAAATGAAAAATGCATTAAAAGTAAAGCAGTTTTTAATTTAGAAAACTTGGTTTTTATCTTATAATAAACTTTGTAGAGATTTTATACATACATATATATATATATATATATATATATATATATATATATATATATATATATATATATAAAATCTCTACAAAGTTTATTATAAGATAAAAACCAAGTTTTCTAAATGAAAAACTGCTTTACTTTTAATGCATTATATATATATATATATATATATATATATATATATATATATAAAATACTGGCTCATTGGTCTAGTGGGTAGAGTGTTCCCGAATAGTCTAGGAGACCTGGGTTCAATCCCAGCTCGCGTCATACCAAAGACTTTAAAAATGGTATTTGATACCTCCTAGCTTAACACTCAGTGATATAAGGTATGTATCGAGGGTAAAGTAGAGCAATCCAGGGAAAGGAGTAGCGCCTTCCCCAACACCTGAAAAGGGAGCCTTCGACTACGGTCGCCAACTTTACTATATATATATAAACAATTTTTGAATTTCCAACAAAAAAAACTTTTCATGGGAAGATATCAAAGTTCCTCATTTACGTTTTGTTCATTAAGCGACCGATATAGATTAAAAGAAAATGAATGAATAAATTTAGAAGAAATATATTATAGAACATTTTTTACTACATTGTTCTGTTTAATGTTACTTCATCAGGTAAATGCTATTTCGCACTTCGAGTACATATAACACTCGTCTGTCCATCTATTGATGATGGTTCTAATATTTATTACATGAAATTTGTTTAGTACTCTTTACCATTTGACTGCTACATTTTCTTGTTTTCAGGAGCTTCTAGCAACAAACAGTTATTTCAAAATGTTACTTTAAAGCTTAAATCCCCATAAAATATATGATAATCAATAATATGAACTGGTATTATAACGTTAGAAAAACATTTTCTGAATAAAATTAGTATGGGTCCTGCCCTTTTATTTTTTCTATCTTTTTTAAAGAAAAAAATTTTGAATATTTTATGCTTTATTATGTGGTAATTCAAATCAATCAGGAAGACACATAATTTTTTTTTTTATTTTTACAATCCTACATCCATACTTTATTAGCTTACAATGGAATGTTTATAAGAAAAATGCTGCCTTTATCTTGGCCTATTTGTTCTGAAAATTGTATATTTTTTCAAAACATGAATTTCATGCAAGGCACCCGTTATGTGAATAGATGGTACAAGTAACTGTGGCAAACTGAGGGGGTCAAAGATGCCGATTTGAGCAGAGTACAAATACTTTTCAAGGGTGCCTTATCACCATTATGGACAGAGCCATATCATTAATATTCAGTATAATTATATACAAGTTGGTCTCCCAACTAAATTGAACAACCCATTACAAAAAAGTACATAAACGTTCCTCTCAGTGCAAACTAGCAAACCCTCACGAGTGAGTTTGAGTTTCATTGGTGGCCCTATTCATACGGCTTGGTGCTACAACTTAGCAAAAAGCTTAGTATATCACTAAATGTTACTCTTTGACCTAAACTTTACTACCGCTATCAGAACCAGTTACCCTCCTGTCAAGTGTTTAACATGAAACTCAGAGTTGCAAGAATGTAACAGAAGGTTCATTTTGTAACATCCGTTTATTAACCAGTTTGGGCATTTTAGGCATAGAGCAAGCTTTTTAAAAAAACATTTTGTTCCTCAGCATATTTGTTGTATATCTGTCATACAACTATACGTATACATATACATGCGGAAACAATCAACAATAATGACGAACGAACACACTTCTTTAGAAAAATATACCTCTCACACTTTATTCGAAAGGGTTGTGTGTGAGAGGTGAGTTGGAGACTGAAGAGACTGCAACATATTGACTTCCAGTTCCTCTGACTATAGCAACACTTCTTTTCTCATTCTGCTGGGCTGCTCAATCGGGGGTCCTGAGGGCCTAAGCCTTCTGCTAGGAGCTGGTTCTTACTGCCTAGAACTGCAACTCGAACTCCAACAAACTGACTCCCACTAACTCGAACTATCTGTGGCACTGGGTAATATAATTGTTTGACACACATCTGCTTCCCGTGGGCGTCGCAATTGCACCGATTTCAACTCGTTCACAGGTCAAGGTGATATCTTCGACCAGATGTATCTGTTTCTTGATTGACGGCTGGGTCGAAGGTCAATATGATACATATTGTTTGAAGAAGTGACTTGTTTGCTGTTATTATAATTCTAATATTACTATAATATGGCTCCTGCATTGATGTAGTTGAGCACTTTATTGAAACTCCTTTTCACAACAGGTTATTCTTCTTAGCTCAGCACTGGAGAACCAGCTTGTGTATAACTATATTTAATACATATTTTATGAATTAGAAGTAATGAATAAAAACTAAACATAAAATAAAAATTATACTTTTTAAAAATGAGGCCCTGTGGGTGTGTAGCCCTAAGCTATTGCTTATTTAGCTTATTGGAAAATCCAGCATTGCTGATGATTAATTTTTTAATCCTCGTGAGGTGGACAAATTATTTGCAGAAAATGTGCAAAATAGCTGGTCTGTCCAAGCAAGTATATATATATATATATATATATATATATATATATATATATATATATATATATATATATATAAAGCACACAAAACATGATAATTTGATTAGCAATTGTGTATCAGTACAATAGCATGAAAACAATAAAGCACTCACTTGTCAGTATATACTGCAAAACAACCTTCACTCAATTTTACACCCTAATGGGGCTTCCTAGCAATGTTTCTGTTCATTAACTTTGAATTTGTTAATAAGCAATCAGTAGAAAAATGCCTGACATTGAGCTGTTACGAAAACGATGGTAATGTCAATATGTCTGTGTACTGTTGAGGACAAAAATGTCATTCTACCTGCAAAATTGTCTTGATAGATCAATATAAAATGGTCTAAGAAACAAAAGTAACTAGAATTCAGTCTTTTCTCAAAGTAAACTATTCTAAAGAATAGGAAATTGTTGTCAACTTCTCAATTAGCAAGTTTTTTTTTTTATCAATTTCATAAACATTGAATAGCTACGTATTGAAATCTGAGTTAGCTTAAGTAGTTTATTTCAAATCCTTTCCTTTTGTTTTTTTTATCAACTACATAAATATTTGTTAACCTTTGTAAAATAATCCATTACTGTTTGTTTATATATCTTACTGATATATTTCATGTCTGCTTTTCATTCTTTATGCCATTCCATTTTTATTCATTACTTTGAATTTCATTTCAGCTCATTGAATCAGATACAATCTGTCCTTCATATACACACATATATATATATATATATATATATATATATATATATATATATATATATATATATATATAATCTGTCTGTCTCTTTATCTCCATCTCTATTTCTATCTCAATATGTTCATATCTAACCATATATCCCTTTCTGCTCATGTTCATCTATGTCTCTCAGTTTGTTCACATCAATCCATTTACTTTCGTATATACTTTTTAAGAATATCAGTTTATATAAATCTAAGACTGTACACACATATATATGTATGATATTTGTCGCTATCTATTATCTTGCTTGACAGATAAAATAGTTACCTGCTTGCTTCCAAAACCTGAGATCAGTTTTTAAGTCCAGACAAATATAGGATTTCAAAATCTAATTTTTTAGGTACTTGTAAACAACCTTCTCTATCTATACATTGACTTTCACACACACACACACACACACACTGTCTCTCTCACTCACTCTCTCTCCCCATTCTAAAATCTAAACTTTTCCATTTCTCAAAGTAATTTCTGGTCATTGGTCTCTTGATTCTTTCCAATCTACAATATTCCTACTTCCATTATAAGTTTTAGACTTGTTTATTACTGAAGGGAATTTTCTTTTTGCTCCTCTACACTCAATTTATAAATAAGATTGGTACTGAGTTGATTGTTAATATTCTCCCTTGTTGTCTGCCATTAAGTCAAGTGACTGTGGTTGGAGGGAAAGACAATTGTTAGTATTAATGAATTCTAAAGGAAGTATCATAGAGACCAAGTTTACACTTGTTTCTCTGAGGGTGAGAGGAAATTGATTAAAAATGATTGAATTATAAACAAAAGAAAAAATAATAATAGCTTAAAAGATGCTTCTCTAAGAAAGTCCAACCATTCTGTTATCAGTTGTTTTAGACTATTTTTTATATCATATCAGAGAAGATTTATATTCAAAAAATATAATTTTTTCTTTGAGTTTGGGTTAATAAAACAAGGTTCTTTCAATAAATAAGGAGAATTTTGCCTAAAGAATTGTTCAATAGAAAATGTTGTTTACAATAGCATCTTTTTCAAAGAAATGAATAATGATGGTTCTTTTCATGTTCCAGAACACTGTCAGCATGATATTCTTTACAGACTGCTGCACCCAGATCTTTTTCTTTACTGGAAAGTCAGTGTGTTTTCTCCAAAGGGATCATCTTTTCAGCTCAGGTTCATTGTAGCAAATTCATGTTTAACCTATTTATAAACATTTTTTGACAAAATGTTTCTCTGTAAATTGGGTTTGCACTTAACCACCAAAAATTTGACAGACTTTTTTGAGCCTAGAGCACTCAGTTTGATTTGCCACCATTTTGAATAGACTCAAAACAAATTTATTAGCATGATTAAAATAATTTTTACTCAAAACTTATACCAAACAATGCAGAGTTTACATAAATGGAAAAAAATTCTAAAAAGAATATGAATTTTACTTTTTCCCAAAAATGTCCCATATTCATTGAATGACTCTCTTATATACTTGGTGGAAGGGAATATATTCAATCAAGTCCCCACTCACTAAGAACCAATAGCATTAGTATATCCATGATATACAAACACTGTACAAATGAAAGGAAAGACAAAATAAATGCAATTACACATACAATAATATTTAATTCTTTGAATATACAATATACAATGGAGGTAGCATTACAAAGAAAGAATACACTAAATCTCAATTGCTAGAATCATACACATATTGTTCCATGCACAAGCAGTATATGAAAAGAATGTTAAATAGCAAAAAAGCTTACTTGAGTCTAGATAATATAGCCATCTGGCAGGGTCAGAGAAAATGTCTCTTGTTCAAAAAAACAGACCCAAAAAAGCTAAAGAAGAGATTTCTTAGATTGTCATGAGACACCCTAATGGACATGCCAATTCTCTAATGAAGATAACTATTTATTGTATCCACACACACACACACACACATATATGTTATTTGAAAAATACACAAGAATGTTGCGGGCAATATTGAACAAGTCCTGGAGGCAACACCCCACAAGGCACCAACTATACGGCCACCTGCCTCCCATCACGAAAACTATCCAAGCTAGACGAACCAGACATGCAGGTCACTGCTGAAAAAGCAGGGACGAGCTCATAAGTGATGTACTCCTATGGACCTCCACATATGGCCGGTCAAAAGCAGGACGACTAGCTTGAACATACATCCAGCAGCTATGTCAGGATACGGGATGCAGTCCTGAAGACCTGCCAGAGGCAATGAACGATAAGGAGAAGTGGCGAGAGAGGGTCAAGAATATCAGTGCCTGTGGCACGACATGATGATGATTTGAAAAAAATTTATATCTTTGGAGAAAGAAAGTTTCTGTAAAATTAATATTTTGTAATCAAATAAGTTGAACAATTCTTGATTAAACAATCACAAATTTTGATAGCATGTGTAGAAACTCAAAATTCTGTTTCATGTTTAAATCCCTTTTTATTTTCTGAGAATGCTATTCCGATACCTGTGTAGACAAAAAATTAAACTTAGAAATTTGAGTTGTTTCCACACATGCTCTTAAAATTTGAGATCATATGAACAAGAATTGGTTAAGTTATTAGATTACAAAATGATACCAGTTTTTCTGAAACTTCCGAAATATATATATATATATATATATATATATATATATATGCAATTGAAAATGAAAACTGAAAATAGATTGTCATGAAAAAAGTATACTTAAATGTTTGTAATCTTCACCCACTAAAAAGATTTTTGATTGAAAATATAACGGTTTTATTTTCATGTTTTTCTTTTTTTATTTCAAACTCCTCAGTTTCTTTGATGTCTTGAAAGATCAAATGATGAAATGAGTGAAATCAATCACTTCAGTGTCTGCTGTAAGACTACTTGATCATAGCCTAATTGTTGAGGCAATGAACTTGAGAGAAAACAAGCATATCAACTAAAAGAATAAAAGTACATATCATATAATCTGAAGAATCATTCTCTCAAAGATATTTTATATACATATGTAACCCAGTGCTCATTACTTGTCATGTTATTAACTTTCTTTATCCATGTGATGAAAGCTTGATTAAATTTAGGAATATCTCACGAGGTAGCTGAGGACCAAAAATGACACAATCTATCCAACTGTGCTTATGGCTTTTCTGACTCAGATATGATGAAAGCCACTTAAAGTTAGACACTCTCATGAGGTAGCAAAAATATGAATGATCAAAAGTGGCATAACATGCCACACTGGTATTTTTAAATGTCCTTACACATACATGATAAAAATAATGGAAAATTTTCTCCAAAAACAATTGAAGTATGGATGAACAAAATGACAATTAATTTGAATTAAAGGAATTGCTTATATAATAGACTGATTCTGGATTTCACTTTTTAATATTTAACTCAACTTACCAACTTTTATTCATTTATCAACAAAAACCTCTTTAATATATGAATATACATAGGAAAAAGACATTCTTGAGTAAGTCAATAAATTTAATTAAAAGAATATATCTTCACCTAATGGTTCTTGGTGTATATGTTAACATTGTTCTTCAAGCATCTTTTTTTGTTAAGCATATCTAAAAAATAAACAGAGCTATGACCATCAATTTTTCTTTCATTATTAATAGAATCCTGTACCTAGATTTTTAAAAGATATTTAACAATGGGTTTGATTTATAATAAAAGTATAATTCTAAATGAGACCCTTTCATTGTGTCCATCAAGTAAATAAACCCAAAATCTTTATCTTTTTAAAGCACAGGCACATCAGAGCATCCTTCTGTAGTTCCTGTGTTTTCATTGTTAAAGAGCTTTATCTTCTCTAAAACTTAAAATTGTTTGCTTTGCAGGAATGTTGAATAAAAGATTGTAAATTCTTTAATCACCATTGAGGTATTATAAGCCAACAAATTGTTTGCTGGAATCAAAAAGAAAAGAATTGTGTAAAACATAGTTCACTTTGACACTAGACATTTCTATTTTCTTTAGATGAAGTTTTAGAACATATTTTTTTAATTTAAAGACATTCAAGTCATTTTCTATGAGATGTTGATACAAAAGGAAACAATGATAGTTTTAATAAAAAGGCAAAAATAAAAACGATTATTTAGACAGCAGAATAAGAACCTTTGTTTTTTGTGTCTTTTTTTTTATGACTCAAGTGTCACTAACTGGAAGTACACACCTACTACTATGGCTGATAAAATCCAAACACTAAGAACAGATTTCTTAATTTATTTTCCATGTAAGTAAAAGAGTTCAATTACTTGCTGGTAAGAACGTAGTTTGCTCTTTGAAATTAGAATTATAGCAGATGACACCACACCCACATCACTAAAAACCACTCTGAATTGTAATCCAATGAATGATCAAATGAAAAACGTTTATTTATCAACCATTGTCAAACATATGATATTTATCAAGATCAATTCAAAAATACAAAAATCAGTAATCAAATATAATGCAAAATAAACAAATAAGTATTACTTTATAATTAGTATTTAATAGCTGTCTCTCTTGAGAAATTATAATTATTAAGATGATCCTGAATGCAGAAAATTTGCTATCATTATTAGATAGTAAATTGTATTGGAAGATGCTTTATTCTTTAAAAGCATTTGAAAATTATATTACTAATGAAAATCTCGTGATATTGCATCATTTTTGCAATGTTATCATAACATGGATACAAAACTCACATCATAATATTCATCATAATAATCTTATGTCAGCATTATAAGATCAATTATGAGATTTACAGCTATGTTATGCAAATAGACAAGAATCAGATTATTATAATAAAGATACATGTTGATGTACAGGTTATTATTTTTACTTTTTTGGGTGTTAAATATTGTCATCAGTATTAACAGTTGAAGTTAGGAAAGTGTTAGAAATATTCCATTTTCTCACTTTCATAGGGATCCAACATATGTAAAATTGGCAAATGTTCAGGAGAAGTAAAATTTTTTTTTTTCAAAACTCCTTTATTCCTCAGCATTTTTTTTTACTTGCTGAGAGCTTTCCTTTTTGTCATTGATATTATTATTAGCATTGTAAACTTATAAATTTCAACCAATTTATATACATAAAATACAATTTAACATATATGTATGGATATATATATATATATATATATATATATATATATATATATATATATATATATATATATAATAATAAATGAATATATTTTAGTTTTTATATATATTTGATAGCATATTTAATAGAGTACCTGGCTATTGGTCTAATGAGTAGAGTATTCATCAGTGGTCTGGGAGACCAGACTTCAATCCCCAGTCGAGTCATACCAAAGACTCCAAAAATGATACTTGATGCCACCTTGCTTAACACTCAGCATTATAAGGAAAGGATCAAGGGTGAATTGAAGCAATCCAGAGAATGGAGTAGTGCTCTCCATTACACCTCAGTGTGATAGCAATTGAAAAGGGAGCCTTCAGATCACTTTCGACTAAGGTCGCCAACTTTATTTTTACTTATTTGATAGCATGGATGCTTATCTGCGACCACGGGTTTCATGCTGTTTTTACTCAGTAATTATCAGGCAGAAAAAGCTTTTTCTACTTGATGATTGCTGTGTTAAGACAGCATGAAACCAGTGGTTGCAAATAAGCATCCATGCTATATATATATATATATATATATATATATATATATATATATATATATATATATATATATATTTATTTATCATTGTTATATAATAGGTTTATCACAGATATTGAGCACTCTCCAAATCATACCACCTTTAATCTACCACTAACATACTAAGTGAGATAGTGACAAACATTAACTGTTGTTATATATGTATATGTACATATGTGCATGTTTGTGCCTGTGTGTGTATATATATATATATATATATATATATATATGTCTCCTCATACATACATTCATATTTATAGTTTTAATTTTAGATTTTATCCTGCACTATTGTTTAGCATTTGGGCACTTTTTGTGTCATCAAATGATTTTAACAATGTTTTTTTTCTCATCTGATCATTTTATATATATATATATATATATATATATATATATATATATAGTTGGTACCTTCTGCTTCTTTTCTTTGTCGACTTGAAGCCGTTTTCTCTGATTTTATCAATCGATGTTCTAAGCACATATTCTAGACAGATGATAAAGAGGTATGGGGCTAGTGTGTCCCCTTGTAGTACTCCTGCTACAATGTCGAAGTATTCTGTGTCTCCACCCGACAAAAACAATTACCGATGCCGACTACATAGTGATACTGGTGAATACATCCAACCAAGCTGAAACACAACTGCATAATTTGGAATGAGCCGTCGCAGGTATTGGCCTTCATGTCAATGCACACAAAACTGAATATATGTGCTATAATCAAACAGGCGACATTTCCACACTAGACGGAATCTCTCTGAAACTGGTAGACAAATTCACCAACCTAGGAAGCAGTGTCTCATTAACCAAAAAAGACATCGACATGCAGCTAACAAAGGCATGGACAGCTATCAATAGGCTATCGATCATATGGAAATCAGACCTGACCGATAAAATGAAATGCAGTTTCTTCCAAGCAGCGGTCATATTGATACTGCTGTATGGAAGCACTACTTGGACACTAACTAAACAGCTGGAGAAGCTAGACGGCAATTACACAAGAATGTTGAGAGCAATATTGAACAAGTCCTGGTGGCAACACCCAACAAGGCACCAACTATACGGCCACTTGCCTCCCATCACAAAAACTATCCAAGCTAGATGAACCAGACATGCAGGTCACTACTGGAGAAGCAGAGACGAGCTCATAAGTGATGTAATCCTATGGACCCCCACATATGGCCAAGCAAAAGCAGGACGACCAGCTCAAACATACATACAGCAACTATGTGAGAATACGGGATGTAGACCTTGAAGACCTGCCGGAAGCGATGAACGATAGGGAGAAGTGGCGAAAGAGGGTCAGGGATATCTGTGCTAGCTGCACAACATGATGATGATATAGTTGGTGACTGTAGTCAAAAGCAAACCAAAAGCTCTATTTTCCTTCACTCTACACTGAGGTGTAGGGGAGGCTGCTTCTCCTTTCTTTTGATTTCTTCTCTTTACTCTTGATATGTGTCTTATAATGCTGAGTGTTAAGCAAGTCAGCATCAAGTATCATTTTTTGAATCTTTGGTATGACTCGACCTGGGATTGAACCCCGGTCTCCTGGGCCATTGGCAAGCACTCTACAGACAAAGCCCCTGGTATATGCAACCTGGTATCATGACAGAGTAAATTCATATTATCATGTAAATGTATAATGGACTCTTCTAGTGATGTTTGATAAGAAGTTTATCATAAACTCATAAATTACTATAGTTATATATAAACACACATATATATAGAAAACATTGATAATAAGGTAATCCAAGTAGGAGAGATTTATTAAGAAACAAAGTCAACACTACAGTGTTTTGGTTCTAATAAACCATCATCAGGACTGGGAGGGATGATATTAGTGATGTTAAATCAACAATGGATGTTTTAAAAAATACAAAAACCTGAGAGAAATTTCTATATCAGGAAAGACATATATATTCAATGCTTATATAGTTATTCTTTTGTGAATAAATTCATTTGTCAGTATGGAGAAGGGGAAATAAATTCCTTTTATCTGAGAACTTAACATATGTCTATACAGTGAATATTGTATCAACAGGACCCTTAATTTGTGATTGGTTCTGTAGATAAATGAATTTTTAAATTAAAATATGTTTGATTATATATAATAAAATTATCTTTTGAATAAGTGTTTTTATATGTGGCAAGTAGACAAAGTCCAGGATCAATTGTTATCACTACTTAATTTTACCTTTTGTTTAATATCCATAAAAATATTTAATAGAAACAAAAAAGATATGGTGCAACATATTTTTGATTTATAAGCACAATGTAATTGAAAAATTACTTTATATCATGTTACAGTTTAACAATGAGAAAATAAGTATACATATAATCTTAAAACTAATTATAAGTAACACATATATCTATCTCAGTCTCTGTTTATATAACTGTGATAACATTCAACCCTTTTGTCTGAGAAGATATTTTTTTTCTTTGGTTTCTTTCGGCACAAAGTCAGAAGCTCACATCCAGGTGGGGCATAAAGCCTCAGTATCATGAGTTTCTCTCAATTTCTCTAAGTGCAGGGCTTTGGCTTCAAGAAATATGGCTGTCTACATATTCATTGCAGGGTCAGTAGTTTGGACACTTTCCTTTTTATTTTGTTCCGAAGAGTAGATAAGGTTATATAAGGGTCATTTCAGACATAGTTATTTGTAGAGAGGTTATTATTCATGATGTTGAGGAAAAGAAAGTGAGAGGGAAGAAATGGATAAAGAGATTGAGAGGAAGATTAATAAAAGAAAAAAAAAGACAGAAGTATTTTCTTAAAAAGAAGCAAAGTGAGATATGTGAAGTTGTGAGGAAGAGAAAAAATAAAAATCTGGGGAAGACAGTAAGAAATTAAATGGAGGAGAAAAATAAAGATTGATATAAAGGAGAAAAAGATTGGAAAACTGAGATGGGAAAGAGACAAAAATAAACAAAATGAGATGAGAAAAGGGAAAGTATTAAAACAAAATGGAAGAAAATGAAAAAGAAACCACTGGTAAATTAAGAAACACAGTTTTTTTGCTTTTTTTTATATAAGATGAATCGTTACTGAATTAAGCAAAATTGGTAGAGATAAAATAACAATAAACTAAGGGAAAATAAAGAGCGAAAACAAATACTTTAGAAAGAAAGAAGATTAAAAAAAAGTCTTTGATAAAAAGGAAAAAAAGAGGGAAATAGAAATACAGAAAGGAAGACTTTAGTAAATGAAACTTAAGGGAAGGAAAAGACATAGAAAGAAAGACTTTGGTAGAAAGAAAGATAAATGTTGAAGGATTTTGATAGAAAGAAAATACACCAATATTTGGGTTGGAAGGAAAGACTGGTAAAAAGAAAAAAGAAAAAAACTTTGATAGCAAGAAAAAAGCAGAAGATAGAAATATAGAAAGAAAGACTTTAGAAAAAGAAAGAAAAAAATTAGAGGAAAGAAGAACACTGAAAAACTTTGATAGAAATATAAAAACACCCTTAAGAAATCAAATAAGGAAAAAAAATCAGAAGGAAAGACCTGATAAAAAAAATAAGTAAAAGACAAGCAAAAGTTGGTTGAAAGAAAAAAATACAAAAATTTGAATAGAAAGAAGGAAAAACATTAAAAAGACTTAGACAGAAAGAAAAAATTTGGTGAAAAGATGTATAAAGAAAGAAAAAAAAAACAAATTTCTGTGGGAAGAAAAATATATAGAAAGAAAATTATAAAATGATAATTGAATTGAAAGAAAAAGAAAGATTCTGTGGAAATAAAAAAAAAAGCATGAATAAAAGTAAAAGCTGATAAAAAGAAAAATAGAAAAACTTGTGAGCAAAGAAAAACATAATGACTTGGATAGAAAGAAAAACTTTGGAATAAAGATGTGAAAAATTTTGAGGAAAAAGCAAAACATTAAAAAAAACTAGACAGAAAAAAATAGTTATACTTTAACAAGAAGCAAAAAGTCAGAAGAAATTTCCAGAAAGAATAAGAAATCACTCAGGTGAAAGAAAAAAGAATAAGGGTAAAATATAATAAAAGAAGAAAAAAATCTAAAAACACAAAATAGAATATGTATATAGATGAATAATTGAATAAGAAAAGAGAAAATACAAATGAATGAAAATAATAAATGAAATAAAGAAGAAATTTTCTTGTTGTTCTGAAAACTACTTCAATTTCATTTTCAAATTTCCTGCACTTGATGCTCTGCAAGATGGAGAACAACAAACCAAAGCCAGGAAAAGAGAGAATAAAGAAAGAAAGAAAAAATTAGGAGCTCCAAATAAAAAGAGAAAGCAGAACAGAAGACAACTGCATATCAACAATACTGAAGTATGTTATCACATATTTCTTTTTATGGTGATTAAATTAGATGAATACAATCTGCATAAAAATAATAGCCATTAATTTTGGAAATAGGCAAGGAGATTGGAAGAAAATAGAGGGAAACAAAAAATTGCAAAGAAGAAACAAAAGAAATAATGGAATGTAAAAGAAGTGTTGAATATAAGAAAGATGCAAGAAATAAAGCAATGATATAATATTTTTATAATATGAGAATATAGTAGCAAGACAGATTGAATACTTGGTATATTGGATTAAAAAGAAGAAAGAATAAAACAAATAAAAATTGAATGAATAAAAGAAAAGATCATAAAAATCCAAAAATCAAAGAAATAGTTTTGTTATAACATGTATTAACATTTATAATTATAAAATATTCTTATCTCATGTAAAATAAACGTGAAAATAGTAAGAGAGGAAGAGTTAACTCACTGGAAAAAATGAAATATGAAGAAAGAAATAGACAAAAAGGAAAATGAAAAAGAGGAAATAAAAAGACAAAAATGAAGAAAAGGTGAGGAAGGAATGAAAATGAGATTGAAAGGAAAAAGAAATAAGTAAAAGCAAAGTGAAAAGAGAGAAAAATAAAAACAGCTCAAAAGAAAAAAAGAATTAAAAGAAGCAGTTTGACAAAGTGAAAAAGTGAAATAAAAGATATGAAAAGTAAAAAAGAGAAAGAAAGAACAAAGCAGAAGTAAAAAAAAAAGAAAAAGACAGAAAGGAAAAAAAAAATCAGAAAAAAAAAAAAACGGAAATAAAAAGGTATAAAAGAAATTGACATAAAAAATATACTTTAAAGCTTCAAAAAAGAATTTAGTTTAAAAAGTTTTTTGTAAAAGATATTAGGGTGTATCAAAAGTATTTTCATTTTTAAATCACTGGTATGTTTTTAAGTTTATATAATGCTTTTCATATTATATCTTTCAATGATCCTATCTCTTCTGAAGGTTTTACAGTTTATCTCATGCTCTTCATATGATATTTTGCCCTGTCAGCTTGGACTGTAGAGTACACTATCTACCTCTCTGCAGAGGAGTAATATCCCCCCAACGAGTGTCCTGCATAACACACTAAACAATCAGATGGTGAGGCTCCAGTAATGCTGGAGCTTTGGGGAATGCAGAGTACGCCTTCACTTCCATCACTCCCAAGTCCACTCTGGCTCCAGAGTGGTAGCACCTGATAGGGTCCTAACTATGGGTCAAATAGAACTAAATTGTGTACTTATGCTAAACTGGACTGCTTGAGATAGAACTGCTTTGACATTAAAACTGTTTATTTATGCAAAATTGAATTGTTTGAAATGGAACTGTTTTGACATTTAACTGTGTGTAAACAAAAAATATACTTATACTAAAATAAATTGTTTGAATTAGAACTGTTTGACTAAACTGAATAGCTTGAAATAGAAATGTTTTTAACAAACTGTACTTCTGCTAAACTAAATTGTTTGAAATAGAACTGTTTACTTTTGCTAAACTGAATTGTTTGAGTGTTTTATCAAAATGACTTAATTCAGTGTTAAATGACCTGAAAAAGGGTTGATACATTGTAATTCGAAACAACCAAGTAACCAATCATATGATATCTTTCAATGAACCTTACATTTCTGAAAGTTTTTTTACAACTTATCTAATTGACTACATATAGTCTCATTTGATGATCCAAGCTCTTCTGAAAGGCTTTCTATGCTGATAGTTGAGTTCTCTATAGAATTCTGATCAGCAACTTAGTTGTTATCAATTTCTGGCTTTTTATTTAAAGAGAAAACTCGCCATTTTGGAAATCCATCTTTAAATAATTCCACAAAATTGCTAAAATTTCATTACTTGTAACAACAATTAAAAAAGTGAGCCGAATAGAACTGATTCTAATGTAATAATCTTTTATATATATATATATATATATATATATATATATATATATATATATATATATATAGAATAAGATGTGAATACATGTTAACACACTGTTATCACCTCAGATAAATGATGGACCATTCAATTTTGATTTGGAAGAAAGAAGAAAAAGAATATGTTATCAGAGAGAAATCATTCAAAATTTTCTTTTATGTATATCATTCTCCTTTAATTAAGTTGTTTACAAATGACAATTATTTTTTGGAGAGTTTAGAAATATTATTTTTAATATTTATCTTATTTTTACTGATTATATAAATCCTATTGTTTTAATAGATTTCATCTGTTGTTGAGCTCATTATCTTAAAAATCTTATAACGTAATGTAAGTTTGTGCATCAAAATAATAATATGAAAGCTTAATAAAAAAAAGTTGAAATTCCACCGGTACTAACTGCCAAATCCACTAAATGGAAAATTCTTTCCTTCTGGTTAATTAATCTACACCTAGTGTTAATTGACAACAGGAAAAAACTTGTCCTGGAGAAAATGTTGCCATTTTAGTAATCCAAAGAGTGAAAATAAAAGAAAGCATAAATCTGGACAAATCCTTGGATCTTTCCAGAAAAAGCCATTGAACATGAAGATGTTACCAACTGTAGTTGGAGCCCTTCAAATAGTAACTAAAAACTTGGAAAGGAGAATGGGGAAATTAGAGATCAGAAGAAGAATCGAGACCATCCAAACCACAATACAGTTAAAATCATCTAGGATACTTACAACTGTCTTGGAGATCTGAAGAAACTTGCTGTCATTCAGACTTCAGTAAAAAAAATAAAACCAAAGGTTAGTGTGAAAAACTCTTCATGTACAGTTCATTCTTCAGCCTATGAAAAGTAAAAACGTTTTATGCACTCTAATAAAATAGTTAATAAATAATTTAATATGAATTGTGGAATTGACAATTTTAGAAAAAGAAAAAAATGTTGCATTGTAAGGAAATCATGTAGAAACCCTTAAAATTGGTCAGTTTTATCATATGACTATAATTTACAAAACCACAAATTCTGTTCCCATTGCTTAACATTCTTGAATAGTCAGTTTCATGCTTAAAAAATCTACAACTGAAGAGTACAAAAAAAAAGACTTAAACTTCAAGGAAATATTTATTAAATTGTGGTCTGATGATAAACATATTAACAAGAAACTGACAATCACCAAGCATCGCTGACTCTGTGTCTCTATGTAATCCTAACTTAGAACTATACATTCCTTAATACCAATAATGAGTGCTCTGTATTTATAAGTATAGCAAACTACATTATTGATATTTACTGGACATTGACATGATGGTTAGAGTGTTTGCCAATGGCCTGGGAGACCTGGGTTCAATCCCAAGTCGAGTCATACCAAAGACTCAAAAATGGTACTTGATGCCTCCATGCTTAACATTCAGCATTATAAGGTATGGATCAAGGGTAAAGTGGAGAAATCCAGGGAAAAGAGTAGCAGCCTTCCCCTACACCTTGGTGTAGTAGCTATCGAAAAGAGAGCCTTCAGGTCACCCTCAATTATGTTCCCCAACTTTACTTAGTTACTATATATATCATCATCATCATGTCATGCTGCAAGCAAGGATTTACCTGACTCTCTCTCGCCAATCATCCCTATCATCCATTGTTTCTGGCAAGTCCAGTAGACTGCATCCTGTGTCTGTACAGAGTTGTGGTAGATAGGTTCTATTGGTGGTCTAACACTTGCACATCCATGTGAAGGGGTCCATAGGAGAATGTCACTTATGAGTTCATTCTTACTTCTCCAGCAGTGTCCCACATGTCTTGTCCGTCTTACTTGGATGGTTTTAGAGCGGGGAGGTAAGTGGCCATACAGCTGCTTTCCAGGATTTGTTCAATATGACTTGTAGCATTTTTGGGCAATTCCTGTTTAGCTTTTCCTCTATATCCTTAATCAATGTCTATGTGGTGCATCCATATAGTAGAATAAATATGACTGCTACTTGGAAAAAATGTATTTTATTTTATTGGATAGGTTTGACTTCTGTATGATTGACAACCTATTGATAGCAGTCCATGTTTTCACTTGTCACTTAGTGATATCATTTTCAGTAGATGAGACGTTGCTTCCAGGATATGTTTTGGGCAAATACACCTACTCCAGCTGAATCCTGACTTCAAAGTCTGGAGTAAGCAGCAGGTGGCATTGGCCTCCATGTTAATGTAGACAAAACTGAGTACGTATGTTTTAATCAAAAAGGAGACATCTTCTCCCTAAATCATATGTATATATGTAAAATGTATGAATCATATATATATATGTGTGTGTGTGTGTGTAATCTTTATATATATATATATATATATGACAGCCATCTTTACCAGCAAAATTACAACCTGAATGTCCTGATTATTAATAGCTAATAAAACTTGTGAGAAATGTACAAAATGTGAAAGATAAAGTAGTAAGTCATCAATACATGGTTTGATTATAGTGAAATTCACTCACACAACACTTATCCTATTTTCTGGGTCTACTTTGGTACAGTCAGTGACAAGCATAGCAATATAGCTAGTGACTATCCAAACAGGTGTCCTCGTGGTGTAATGGTTAAAGCGATGGACTGCGGAATCATAGTACGCGAGTTCGTACTTCAGTGGCGCTATTACGTTCACTTTCGGGCAAATACCCTTGGGAAAGGTATGAGCCCCCTTATCCTCCCAGCTATGGGTTAAATAGTACCACTACTGTTCTTCTAGGAGAATGGCTTTGGAATTAAATAACCTAAAAAGAGTTGATATGCCATTAAACAAAAAAAACCCAACAAACAAAACAAACAGCAGGTTTTATTTCAGAGTTTCTTCCCTTTGACTCTTTCCAACAAAGACTGTGTACATGTCAGCAGGGGTTTGATGCTGGAGCATTTTTCTCCAGTTTTGAATTTAGAGTTAACATACACGCACGCACACATATATATATATCGTGTGCATATTAGCAAAGGCATGGACAGCTATCGATAGGCTTTTGGTCATATGAAAGTCAGACCTGACCGATAAAATGAAGCGCAGCTTCTTACAAGAAGTGATCGTATCAAAACTACTGTATGGATGCACCACATGGACCTTAACTAAATGGATGGAGAAAAAACTTGACAGCAATTATACAAGAATGCTGCAAGCAATATTGAACAAGTCCTGGAGACAGCACCACACAAAGCCGCAACTGTATGGCCACCTACCACCCATCATGAAAACTATCAAAATTAGATGAACCAGACATGCGGAACACTGCTGGAGAAGTAGGGACAAGCTCATAAGTGATGTACTCCTGTGGACCCCTTCCCATGAATGAGCAAACATCCAGCTCAAACCTATATACAGCAGCTTTGTCAATATGGGATGTAGCCCTGAGGATCTGCCGAAAGCAATGGACGATAGGGAGGTGTGGCAAGAGAGGGTCAGGAATATCTGTGCAACATGATGATAACGATGATATATACACACCATAGATATTTATTTTTAGGACAATCCCTTTCCAATTCAAGTGATTCTAGGTTAGCAATAATGATACTTTGACCCTGAAAGCATGCTTAACCCCAGTCATCGTCTGATGAAGGCTTTGTTGATGGCACAACTGTTTTCTGTTGTTTATTTATCATTTCATTTTTTTGTGACAGCATGAGTATAAATATACATAATAGACATCAAATTCTTTTTAAAAAGTCTAAAAACTTTGTATTCAAGCCAATCATGTCTTCAAAAAGACTTTCAGATGAAAGAAAAATGTTTATCGATTGAATCATTATACTCTTCTTTTAAGTTTTATTCTCTGTTATGTCCTCTTTGGCTGTGATTAAAATAATCTGACATATTCAGTTCAGCTTCTCATAAAATATGTAGATAGATGTACTTACCATTCTCACGGCAATACCTGATATTCAGGACTCTTTAATGTTTGAATGAAAGTTTTATTACGAAAGCTTCTCGATATCACCTGAGATGTTCATATGCAAAAATGTGCTTAACCAGTATACCAGGAAAAAACAGCTTTTACTATTCTATTCTTTGAGTTCTGTCTTTGTCATTTTATGATTACGGGAACTTAGGAATAAAAAGGTGAATTTGGTATTAATCTCGCCAAACTTTTTCAAATGTAAGATGAATAAAGCAATTGGATAAATTGGTTAGAGTGTTCACATGTGGGCCCAGTTCGCTGAGGCTGCAGAAAACAACTACAAATCTGTAGAGGGGTAAGACTCCCCCAGTGAGGGACCTAGATATGACACTAAACAGTCTGATGGTGAGGCTCCAATAATGCTGGAGCTTTGGGGAATGCAGAGTACTCCTTGCTCGCAAGTCCACTGGCCTGGAGTAGTAGTACCTGATAGAGTCTTATCTATGGGTCAAATAGAACTAAACTGTTTACTTATGCTAAACTGAATTGTTTGAAATAGAATTGTTTTGACATTTAGCTGTGTAAACAAAAAACTATACTTATACTAAACTGGATTATTTGAAATAGAACTGTTTATATGTATAAAAATGAATTTGACATTAATAACCAATAATGGGTGATGTGCCATTAAACCAAACCAAACTCCTTGATGCCTCCTTGATTACCTCTCAGTATATTAGGTACCTATCAAGAGTAAAGTAGAGCAATTCAAGGAAAGGAGTAGCACCCTCCCCTACACCTTGGTATTGTAGCTATTGAAAAGGGAGCTTTCAGGTTTCCCTTGATAAAAGTTGGCCAACATATATATAATTATGATCAAAATTTAGGGATAAATAGTATGTTATTTCTTGATTGGTTATGTTGCAATGGCATAGAAAATAGTTGTTATTCCTTACAAACTTTGTTTTTAAGTTTAAGTTAACAAAATTTAGAAATTACCCTGTTTTCTATATAAAATTGGGCAAATTTTTTTTTTTTCAATTATAAAACAATATATGAATTAAAATTTAGATGTAATGATACTAAAATTATTCAAAAATAACCCTAGAAAAATCTCTATTTATTACTCAGCACTAAATCTACCTCGAATGTTTTGGAAAATAGGTAAATCTGAAAATTTCATTAACCTGGTCACAAAGGCAAAGTAGGAAGAGAAAATAGATCTTTTCCCTTTACTTTAGACATAAGCAAATAATATTTTTGTCCCCAAACAAGAAAACATTTTGTTACACAGTGTTATTAGTAACAATTTGGGAATTTTTGCTGTACTGGAATTAAGTTATTCTTTCTTCTAATCCCACCAATAATTGCATTCTAGTAGTTATTGAATGGTAATGATTGATTGCATTTAACTAATAACAGAATCATAATGATGGAAAGCTAATGATTACAGATTAAATACTAACATATATTTGGTTTTTTGTTTTTAAAGGAATGTTTGAGTTTAAGCATTTATTTTTCTACATATTCTACTTCTTCAAATTACTTTATCCAGAGTATCTCTATTAATCATATCCTCCCACCTCACCTTAATTACAAAACTGTCATTTGGAAAATATAGTTTGATGTTTGCGCATCTGAAAGTAAAAGTCTACATCATTCATTCATCAGACATGGAGAGTAGTGGGCCTTTCACTATCGTAATGACCCATGATATTTTAGTAAAATGTTTGAATTCACATTTGTTTTTCTTTTAGTCTAATAACCCATAATAAGACTCGAGAGATTTGTTTGCCCAACTTTTTTACCTATGGCTGATGAAAGAAGAGATTAACTTAAACCTTTTTCATGAGCATTAGTGTGAAGTAAATACAGGAAGCTGATAAATAACACAGTGAACTGTGGGGCTTACTCCTTTTTTGAAGGAGTATCTTCCAATCAAAGAAACCTCATAGCAAAGATATGCCTGAGTCTGAGCAAAGATGAGAAACAAACAGTAAAAACTACTCATTATGACTGGTCCTCATTCTCCAATAGAGATATTCGCAATTAATATATGATAACTATAAGAAACTAATTTGATACTGTTCAGGTGATATCAGAAAGACATACTCCGAATGACGAAT
This sequence comes from Sepioteuthis lessoniana, assembly GCA_963585895.1. NCBI lineage: Eukaryota > Metazoa > Mollusca > Cephalopoda > Myopsida > Loliginidae > Sepioteuthis > Sepioteuthis lessoniana. Next base: position 45,877,915 of record OY757905.1, read on the forward strand.
ATAAAAACTTCATCACTGCCCACATGGAAGCAGAAGCAGAGTGATTACCAACCAAAACAAGAGCCAAGTGTAGAGATCCATAGGAGTCACTAGTAGTTAGGAAAAAATGAGTTAACATGAAAATAGCATACTTACTTAATTAAAAAAAAACCTCAATGAGTGCCAATGTACAATAAATTTAAAAAACCTAGAGAGAACTAACAGACACATAGTAAAAAGAACAACAAGAATATATTCATGACAAATGAATAAAATCAGAAATGCCATAGAAGATAGACAAGCATAAATTGCATGACAAAGAGAAAAGGAAGTGAGCAGAAGGAAGAGCAACTTGAGAGCAAAACTAAAAACTGCCATCCAAGAGGAAAGAAACAGAAAGAATATTTCAAGAATCTGCTTGGAAACTCTGCTGAAGTCACTGATAAACCTATCACAAAACTTATCAATTACCAATTAGACATCATACTAGGAGAGTTTACAGAAGCACTTAAGATAGTAGTGACAAAAATTTTTAAAAAAAAAGAAAAGCTGCAGGCCTCAAGGAAATACCACCAGAAGTATGGAAAACAAGGAAATTTGATGACATACTTCTATGATTTTGCACTGTTGTATATAAACAAATCACAATAGAGAAATGGAAAAAAGGCTGCATCCTCCCTTTCACTAAGAAGGGTGACCTCAGAATCACTAAGAACTATAGAGGCATAAGTCTTTCAGCTATAGCTGCTAAGGATTATAATACTCTACTTCTCAACTGTATCAAACATGAAATTAAGAAAACTCTTAGAAAATCAGAATGGGGAAATTAATCCACAACTTCATATATTCTGACTACATGTTGAATCATTTAAGGAGTATGTGAAAAAAATCTTGAGGCAACACTTTTCTTTGTAGATTTCTCCAAGGCATTTAATTCCATATACTGAGAGAAGATAGAGCAAATACTACCAGCATATGGTCTCCTAAAAGAAACTGTTACAGTTTTATAAAAATAAGAAAGTAAAGGTTTGCTCGCTTGATAGAAACACTGACTTCTTCAACATTGTTGCAGGAGTTTTGTAAGGAGATATGTAAGCACCATATCTGCCTAGACAATGTACTTCATCCATCAACAGATCTAATTAAAAAATAGCTTTAAATTAAAAAAAGCAAAAAGCAGAAATTATCCAGCGTCTATAACAGATACAGACTATGCAGATGATCTAGCACTTCTTGCAAATACACTTGTCCAAGCCAAATCCCTACTGTATAGCCTTGAACAAGGAGCAGGAGGCATTGACTTCCATTTGTATGCAAATAAAAAAGAATACATGTATTTTAAATGAGAAGGAGGCATCTTTATTCAAAATGGAAGTCCTCTAAAATTAGTTGACAAGTTCATGTACCTCATCAGCAGTATCTCATTTACTGAAAGGAAATTCACTATGTGCTAATGAAGGTGTAGACTGCTATCAACAGGCTATCAATCATATGGAAGTCTGATCTATTCAATAAAATAAAATGGGATTTTTCCTAACTGTAGCAGTATGAATACTACTGTATAGATGCACTACATAGACACTCAACAAACACATGAAAAAAAAGCTAGACAGGAACTGCACAAAAATGTTATGTTGTTTTGAACAAACCCTAGAAGCAACATACCACAAAACAGCAATACAGCCACTTAACATCCATTTCAAAAGTCATCCAAGTAAGATGAACAAGACATACATAGCCCAGTCGGCTGGAGCAGTAAAATACATCAACTGCTTCTCTGCAGAGGGGTAAGCCCTGCCCCAACGAGTGTCCTGGATATGACACCAAACAATCTGATGGTGAGGTTCCCCTAATGCTGGAGCTTTAGGGAATGCAAAGTAGCCCTTCATGGCCAGCACTCCCAGGTTCACTCAGGCCTGGAATGGTAGCACCGGATAGGACCAAATCTATGGGTCAAATAGAACTAAACTGTGTACTTATGCTAAACTGAATTGTTTGAAATAGAACTGTTTTTGACATTGAAACTTTACTTATGCTAAACTGAATTGTTTTGAATAGAACTGTTTTAACATTTAACTGTGTGTGGACAAAAACTATACTTATACTATACTGATTTGTTCCAATTAGAACTGTTTGACTAAACTGAATAGCTTAAAATAAAAATGTTTTTGATAATAAAACTGTGTACTTATGCTAAACTGAATTGCTTGAAATAGAACTGTTCATTTGTATAAAAACCGATGTGGCATTAAATAACCAACAAATGTTGATATGCCATAAAACCCAAACAACAAGGCATGCAGGACATTGTTGGAGAAGAAAGGACAAATTCATAAATGACTTTCTTCTATGGACGCACCAGTGTTGACCAACTTGCAAGAACTTATTTTCCTCAGCTCTGTGCAGATACTAGATGTAGTTGTTGAGGACCGGCCGGGAGCAATGAATGATAGGGACAGACGAAGAGAAGGAGTCAGAGAAATCCATGCTGTCAATGCAACTTGATGATGATGAAATGCAAACCTTATTAATCACAGAACTCAACTTGATCATCCTATTTTCTATGTTTGTACCAATTAAGTCACTTGCATGTTGGCAGATAGTGTGTGTTGCAAATATCAGCAGAAAGTTAATATCTAAACAAGTACTAAAAAAGGAACTTTGTTTCCAGTAGCTAAAAATTTAGAGGAAATCTGGAATTAATTAAAGAAACGCAATAAAAAGATGAGATTCTTGGATTCTGTTTACTTTTCTTCTGTTTATTCAGGTTCTGTTACTTGAGTCATTTTTATTCAGATCCAAAACAGATTCTAAATTCAGGAATTTGTTTATGTCTAAGTCAGTTAAGCTATTAAACCAAATGATATTTTGGAGGTTTAACACACAAACATATATACACCCATATATATATATATATAAAAAGATGCTGAAAAGTTCTTGGCCTAACTAAGAGCCATGAAATGTGCATGCTATTGCTCATATTCGTTTACAGTTCAACACACTTGGCAGATTGTTTCTCAAGTTTCTTTTTGTCCTGTCAGAGGGGCTTAGAATACACTGATTGTATCCTCTGCAGAAGCATAACCTCCACAAATGAGTCCCTTGGGTCTGGTTGATACTTAACTGCATCTGATTGTGAGGCTCGAGTTCTGAAAATCTGTTGAGTGTGGAGTACACTTTCATTTTTATTACTCCCAGTTCCACTAGTTTGACTAAAGTGGTTGCTTCATGAAAATGGTGATAAAATCTGAGAGGTAAACACCCTCAGAAATTCCCTACCAAATGTAACAACTACATTATAAACCTATTCACATTATTATTAAGTTGTAGAGTAAATAAAGAAAAATGGATCTGAGAAATGATTCCATGAAATATTTGATAGTTCTTTTTCCTTTCATTTTTTCCATCAGGAGAAAGAAGCAGAACAAATAACCAAACAAGGAAAATATTTCTAAACATGATTTCTTTCTGCACACCACTGTATTTGTGTGTGTATATATATATATATATATATATATATATATATATATATAAAGTAAGTAAAGTTGGCAACTTAGTCGAGGGTGACCTGAAGGCTCCCTTTTCGATAGCTATAACACCAAGGTGTAGAGGAGGACATTACTCCATTCCCTGGATTGCTCCAATTTACGCTTGATCCTTACCTTATATTGCTAAGTGTTAAGCAAGGTGCCATCAAGTACCATTTTTGAGTCTTTGGTATGACTCGACCAGGGATTGGACCCCAATCTCTCAGACCATTGACGAACACTCTACTCATAGGCCAATGGCCCGGTTTAAGTAAAGTTAGCAATCTTTGTTGAGGGTAACCCAAAGGCTCCCTTTTCAATAGCTTCTATACCAAGGTGTAGGAGAGGGCACTACTCCACTTCATGGATTACTCCACTTTACCCTTGATCCTTACCTTATAATGCTGAGTGTTAAGCAAGGTGGCATCGAGTACCAGTTTTTGAGTCTTTGGTATAACTTGACCAGGGATTGAATCACAATCTCCCAGACCATTAGCGAACACTTTTCTCATTAGGCCAATGGCCCATAATAAAGTATAAATATATTGAACCTTTAAAATGCTGTTTTTTTATCATAATTTAATATTAAATTCTAAATTATCTGTTGTTTTTACTCTTCCTAATAGAGAGAGAGAGAGATCTGTTCAGAATATACCCAACTATTCTGAGTATATGAAGAACTGGTAGTATATAGTTTTTATCAGGATTTTCATGCATTAAATAAATAAGAATTTCATTAAATTTTTTTTTATCATATAATCCTTTTTTTTCAGTCCATAATATATCATTAATGTTTTTATATCTTTGAGATTCAATACATAATTTTGTTGTATCTCTAGAACAAATTTTCTTGGCCAACATAGGCAATTTAAGCTGCAAATATAAAACTCATGACATTAGATCTTCCACAAACTTCAGTCTCTAGATATCAGATGAACTGAAACAAGACAATGGCTGTATGAAAAAAAAATCAAGCTCTACAACATTAATATGAAAAAAAAAGAAAAATCTCTTGACATATTCTCACTTTTAAATTGGGAATCATTCTGACATTTTCATCATTTGAATATTCTATATTTAAGCTTTTATCTTTAGTTGGAAGTAAAAAATGAGAGAGATAAAATAGAAAACAACACAAAAACAAAATAACCCCTAAGGTTAAATGAAAAGATCCATTTTTAGTTTGGGGTTGGGGAGCAATTACACTTGCATGTCTTACACCAAAGACTCAAGATTAATGACTGATAAGGTGCCTATCAATACAAATAAACATCCATCATATTCATGTCTTTATGAGATTTATAACTTATTTTTATACATACCTCTTTGCTGACCAAAGCTGCTTATCAAATGACCAAGTCAAATCAATGAAAATGACATATTGCTTTAGTTTTTGTTCTCTCCTTCCCAAAAAATTTTGGTATCATTTAAATTATTGATCACTGCATTTTTTAAAGTATCTCTACAATAAATGATTGATCATATGTTTCCTCTTCTTTCAAACATTAATCTAACTTAAATGTCAAACTACATAAAGTCTCCATGGAGATGAATTGGAAATAATAATAATGATATAACCTCAGTCTCATTTTTTTTTTTTAGTTTCAATAAGTTTAGAAAATTTTACATTACAGTGAAAAGTTTTTTGTAGTGTTCAGCTTGGGGTTGGGCGGCCTATTAGTTAACAGCAAAGATTATGAAATTGGTAAACGGAGTTCAGACCCCCGAAGAGACAGTTTGTATCTTTTTTACACCAATACTCTTGAAAAAGACATAAATCAGCTTCTTCTCCTGTCTATAGTTAAATACCATAGCAGTTGAAGCTATTTAGCCATTCTAAAAGGTTGCCCTGTTAGTGGGGTATAGAATATGTTAACTTATGTAGTGTCTTTACAACTACAAGGATGCACTACATGAATGTAAAAAAAACACATCGAGAAAAAGCAAAATTGAGCTCCCCAAGAATGCTACATGCCTTCTTGAGTAAATCTTCAAAGGAACACTCCACAGAACAGCTGTTGTATGGCAACTTGCCTTCCATCTCAGAAACCATTCAAGTAAGACAAACAAGATATGAGAGACTCTGTTGGAGAAGCAAGGACAAACTCTTAAGTGACATTCTCTTATGGACTCCGGCACATGGACATGCCAGTATTGGCTGACTGAGAGCCTAGAAGACCAACCAGGAGTGATGGATGATAGGGATGGATGGTGAGGGATCCCATTCTGTCAGAGTGACTAGATGATTGATCCCTTGCAAAAAAGTTATAACCTCTTTAAAAAGATTGTCCTACTACATCCGATGGTGAAACTCCAATTATGGAGCTTTGTGGAATTTGGTGTCCCTCTATTTCCAGGTTCGCTCTGACCCTGAGTGATAGAAGCTTAACAGGTCCTATCGATGGGTTATATGGATCTGTTATATAATTAAGAATGCATTTTATATTATACATCAAATTTTACTTGCCTGTGTGAGCCTGCTTGTATCCCAGGCAATATCTGGTTTTGCCCTAGCCTGGCACAACCATTAATCAAACTCCTTAACAGAACTTTACAAAGAGACTGATTATAAATTATTTCACCTTTTCTGACACTTAAAACTAATTCTATAAACAGATCAATATATTTAAACCAAAATTCTGAGTGTCCTTGATATGGTACTAAATTTTATCTAGTATTGAGACTTGGCTTTGGGAGCTTCAAGGAATGTTGGTCAATTTTCATTGCCATTACTCCCAGCTCTACTCTAAATTGAAATAATAGAAACTGTTATATACACATCTGGCATAATGATTCTCATTGCAGGAAATGGAGTCATCAGCCCAAGTTTAAATCCTAAACAAGATTCTTTGGAAAAAAATCTGCCATATAAGAAAAAAGGCAGACAATATGAAAAATTAGATTGGCATATTTCATTAGAGAAATAGCCCTATTATTTTAATTCTTCCTCAAGTAAAACGTCAGATTTTTCATGCTATCTTTTTGTTCAGTCGCCTGGGACTGTTGAATATACTGAATGCTTCTCTGCAGAGGGGTAAGACCCCACCCCATACAAGTGTCCTGGATATGACACTAAACAATCTGATGGTGAGGTTCCAGTGAGGCTGAAACTTTGGGGAATGCAGAGTACCCCTTCATTGCCATTGCTCCCATGTCCACTCTGGCCCAGAGGGATTGCCCCTGATAAGGGTCCTATCTATGGGTTAGATCGAACTAAACCGTGGTTTCTTGATTTTACTGTTTTTTGCATTTAAACTGCATATTTATGCTGAACTGAATTGTTTAAAATAGAACTGTCTTGACGTTTAAAGTGTGTACTTATGCTAAACTGAATTATCTGAAATAAAACTGTTTTGACATTAACTCTTTGTATTACCCAGTTGGCAGGGGCTGTAGAATACACTGACTGCACCTCTGCAGAGGGGTAAGACCCCCCCCCCAAATGAGAGTCCTGGATATGACACTAAACAATCTGATGGTGAGGTTCCAGTGGTACGGAATGCGGAGTACTCCTTTATTGCCATTGCTCCCAGGTCCACTCTGACCCTGAATGGTAGCACCTGATAGGGCCCTATCGATGGGTTAAATTGAACTAAACTGCATACTTATGCTAAACAGAATTGTTTGGATTAGAACTGTTTGACTAAACTGTATAGCTTGAAATATAAAGGATTATGACAAATAAACTGTGTACTTATGCTAAACTGAATTGTTTGAAATGGAAGTTTTTGACATTGAAACTCTACTTAAACTAAACTGAATTGTTTAATAGAGAACCGTTTTGACATTTAACTGTGTTTGAACAAAATCTGTACTTATACTAAACTGAATTAGCTGAATTAAAACTGTTTGAATGAACTGAATAGTTTGAAATAGAAATGTTTTCGACAATTAAACAGTATACTTATACTAAACTGAATTATTTGAAATAGAACTAATTATTTGCATAAAAATAGATTTGGCATTAAATAACCTACAAAGGTTGATATGCATCCAACCATACTATCTTTTTTCTTAAATATGTGTGCGTATTTCAGTTCAGAAATTGTTCTTTGTGAATGGTGCAGCATAACCCAGTACAAACTGTCTTATCTTACTGGGAGAGGAGATGGGCGCTACCAAAAAACTGCCATTGTCATAAGAGATGCCATGAAAGGAAACCAAGACAATAAAATAGATCATGAGAAATGCCCACTTACACATTCATCTGTTTTATGAATTTCTGTTTAGTGGGTAGAGTGTTAGCCAATGGTCGGAGAGACCTGGGTTAAATCCCAGGCTGCGTCATAGCAAAGACTTTAAAAATGGTACTTGATACCTCCTTGCTTAACACTCAGAAATATAAGGTACATAGCAAGGGTAAAGTGGAGCAATCCAGGGAAAGAAGTAGCACACTCCCTTACACCTCGGTGTAGTAGCTATTGAAAATGGAGCCTTCTGGTCACCCTAAACTATGGTCGCAAGCAACAACTACATGAAGGCTAATATTCCCCAGATTTTATATTTGTTCAAATACATTTGACTAGTACTTTCTAATGCCTTTATGGGCATTATCCAAGTGCAAGTATTTGAAGAAGCACAAAATTTGTTTTTTATGGCATAAGGTTGTAGGATCATTGAGGATTTTAAGCAGGTTAAGGATTCAAATTAACCCTCCCAGATAGCAACGTGAGTTAGCATTTTTAATCTTTCATTCTGTCTGAAAAAGATTTTTGAAGGATAGAAAAAACTTTTTTTTATTATTAAACAATTTGATTCTGTTAAAAAATATTTTCCAGATATTGGGCATTCAGAGTCACAAAATATGGTCAAATGCCTTATCTTGACTGCAATAAAATTTTGATTGTCTTGAGTAATGTTTCTGTTTTTAATCCTCAAAATTATTGTAGCTAAATCTTCTGTCTGTTCAAATAGTTATATGAGGCATATTTTATGAATAAAAACAAAATAGATTTTGTTTTCAATAAATATAAACTTGGCATTGTTTGCAAATAATTTATGGCAAAATTTTTTTAATCTCTCCAATATGGCAGCAAATTAAATAGAATGCTTGAGATTTTGAGATCTTGCGCCTAAAATGTACAAACCATGTAAAATTTGCGGAAGAAGGAGTCATGCATTCAAAGAAACATGTTTTAGGCATAAAATGTTTACAAATGGGTTTAACTTGGATAGGCAACTACAGGTCTGAGTCAAAAAGTCTGTCTGTGTGGAAACACACTGAATCTCGAATCAAGAAAAAGTTCTGGATGCAGCAGTCAATAAAGGTCATGCTGACATGAAAAGTCCTATCACTATTGATTTCATTGAAAAAGGTGCAGCTGTAATTAGTGCTTTCTTTTGCCTACTCCTGAGGCAAAATTCACCTTATTTATTGAATCACCCTCATATATGTGTGCTTATGTGTACATGCTTGTGAATAGTATTTCTGAGTTAATTTTTTTTTGTGCCTTTTCTGTAAAATGCAAACTTAGCAGAAATTTTAAACTGTTGTACTTCCTACATAAGGGACTCGCCCTCCTCCATAAATACATGTCAATGGAGTGTCAGGGGAGTTGATCTGACCCACATGACACAGCCACGTGCACTACCACTTGTGTAGTGGACAGATAGTCACTACCACACTGGACTTTCTGCTTCCTATAAACTAACTACTGTTTAACCAGGTTCTCTTGTATCTTGTTTCTGTTACTTGAATACATATGTTTTTCTATCAACCTTTTTGTATTCCCCATGTCTTTCTTTCGCCAGCATCACGACATAAACACGAGTATAGCATGTTTATGAATTTAAGAGTCAACACTTCTGCATAGGACCAGAGTTTTGTATATTTTGTTCGGAAGGCAAGTCAGCTGGGCTTAAAGTAAACTTCCTGCATGCCCTGCAGTGCAGTAAGACCTCCCGAAAAAAAAGAATATCCTGTATGAGACACTAAACTACATCATGAGGAGAGGCTCCCATTCTAAAGCTCTGAGTATTGTTGAACACTCCTTCATTGCCATTATTCCCAAGTCCACTCTGACTTGAAACAGTAGTACCCATTAGGGTCTCAAACATAGATCCCTTCACAAATTTATGTATTAGAGACTAATACTTGATACTGTATAACTGTGTGCAAATTAATTATATTAAGAATATTAACTTGATATAAGTAAATAAGTTGGCCAGCTGTAGCCAAGAGCGACCCAAAGGTTCCTTTTCAATACCTACTACACCAAGGTGTGGGGGAGGCTGCAACTCCTTTCCCTGGATTGCTCAACTTACCCTTGATCTATACCTTATAATGCTGCGGGTTAAGCAAGGAGGCATCAAGTATAATTTTTTTTAAGCTTTGATATGACTCGACCCAGGATTGAACCCTGATCTTCCAGACCATTAGTGAATACTCTAACTATTATGCCAATGGGCCAGATATAATTGTTTACAAATCATTATCATTAAATTTTCGCTTTTATTTTTTATTTATTTATTTTATTCTTTTACAATCCTTCCCTGAGTTTTTACTCAAGACTTAAGGTAAGAAAAGTTAGTGATTATATGCATTCAATATATTTACGTTTTTTGTTGCCTCTTTTGGGTGATACTTTTCAATCATATTGTTTGTACTCTCCGCAGATGAACAGTTTGACCAAGTGCAGTTTTTAGAATACCATAGAGGCTGAGACTTTCAGGTATCTGGTTAATGTGTTTATCTGTCCCTTTCTTGATCATACCCAGTGCTTCTACTATTATTGGCACAGTGGTTGTTTTAAAAGTTGCCACATTTTCTCAATTTCTATTTCCAGGTAATTGTATTTACTCTTTGATTATAATGGTATCTGTTGGTGCAGCCAATCAATTAGAAGTCATGTTTTTCTTTGATAGTCCTTAACCATTATATCTGTTCTATTGCTCTTTATTTTTTTAATCAGTTTAGATAGCAAAGTCCCAGAGAATATTTGCTTCTGTTATTGGTTCTTGTTGGTGTTAATACCATTTTTCACAATCCAAAATTCCATTGTATTTACATACTTTCCAATGACTGTAATGTCTTATTTTTTTATGCCTTTCTTTATATTCTATTGGTCTTAGTTGTTATTATTGTTTTTCTTTTATTAGTATTAGTATCCTTATTTACCAACCCCTCTGCTCAAGCAGGATATGACACAAGGTCAATTTTTAAGCGGAGTTTAACAGGTTTGAATTTAGAGTTTTCCTTCTCCAAGACTAGTTGCCTCACCAAGGCTGAAGAACCCAGTATGCCCTACTATTTACCCATAGCTGGAGGGAGAATAATTGGATTCATACCTTGCCCAAGGGTATTAGTGCTATGTTAAATGCAATCGGTCTCATCTAGGATTTGAACTCGTGTCGCCATATCCATTTCCTACGATGATAACCATTACACCAGTATTATTATCATTAGTTACTTGAAGCCATAAAATTGCTTGAACTACCTTAAACTATATGTGTGCACAATATTTGTATTTAAGAATCCTGGAAACTATATAACTGTATGTAAATTTATGTGTATAAGATAGGAATCCTGAAAACTTGTGCAAACAAATAATTATTATTAAACAAAAATAGTTACTTAAATCATAATTGCTTGAAAAAAATATTGCCTTCTATATCAGATAAGCCAACAAAGGTTGGATGATATGCTGTAAAACCAACTAATATGCCTAAGATCAGACAGTAATAAAGTGTATGAGTTTCTCAAGGAAATTCTACTGTTATCTAAAACAAACAAACACCAAAAAATACAAAATGTGCACATGAAAATTGATATTTCAAAGGGGATGAAATTTAATACAGGATTCTGCAGAAATAACTTCCATATTTTAAACAATCACCAGTATGGTTCCCATAAATTTACGCAAGTGCCAATGGTTGCTCCATCAAGCTAAAATCTTCCCCCCACTTTTTTTTTTTAGATATGACCAGTTACAATCATAGCTTAGACTGATACATACTGTAAATTTATTGTTGAAATACTTTTTAGATTGATGAATCTGTAATTGCTACACAGAAAGCTTTTTGAGCTCATTTCCAATGAGGTTGAAGTGATGCTGTTCCAGATTGAAAATTCTACTTATTAACATGGCCAGAGAGAGATGAAACTGAGTTTCATTATTCATGATAAGAAATTTCTCTTTGTAACAAGTACATATTCACCAGTCTTAACAAACCTTTTAAAAGTAAATGCACAGTCTACGACAGTCCAAACCATGATTGTGTCCAAAAACAATGGTAAGATATTAGCTAGATGAAGCAACCATTAGCACTTGCCTAAATTCACTTACCCCTCACAGGTAAGAGTTTAAAATGTGGGAGGTATTTCTTCTGCAGTCTTTAGTACATCTTATTCTCTTGCACTCAGTTCTTCTTCAAAAATAAATACAGGTAAAAATTTTTAAAATCCACCCAAATATTCAGATGATTACTTCAGATTTTTAATTTTGATTTTTTTCTTACATGTATATATTTCCATGCGTATAGATATTTAACTTTCACACAAAGCCGAAATGAGCCTTGTCAGCTGGACACTGCTGATGGGTTAGATCCACTTCCAAAAAAGGGTGTCCTGTGTATGATGCCAAACTGCAGGATCTGTAGATTGAGGAATACTGGTTTATTGCCATTACTCCCAGGTTCACTCTTCTCTGGAGTGATAGTACTTGTTTGGGACCCATCTATGGGTCAAATAGATCTGTTTAAAAGTTTTTCCTATCAAACAGGACTATGTGCAAAAAAAATCTTTGGAAACAACCACACAAAAGAATGTAGATATGAAAATGATTCTTTAACTTCTGGACTTAAAATAACCCTACACATGTTAACATGCCATCAAAATCATACATTTAAACAAAGCAGAAACATAAGGCAGAGAGACACTTTAATTATAGGGAGGATACACAGATAATACACTTTCATCCTTGCCAGGTTTATAGATGGATAGACAAAGAAACAGACAGTCTCATTGTGCATTATATACATAGATTATATTATCCAATATCACTCTGGAATCAAGAAAATGAAATAAAGTCCAAGAATGAAATTGGAAGAAAATGACAGAAACAGATGGCACTTAAATGCAAAAACAGGAAATCTTCCGGGTGTTAATTGAATTTAGACAGTTAACACTATTGTTGGACCATTTTTAGGTCTCTTGATTTTTATCTGTATGTCTCTCAGATTTTACAACAGATCAGCTATTTCTAATCTGGCATCACTGAGTCCTGGACAGTGCCAGATGAATGAGTTCACCAGATTATAAGTAGTTAGTTGAAGTAAACACCTCTCTTAAAAAAAAGCTTACCAGCTAATCCTACCCATAAAATATCCTGCAAATCAGTATTACTTGGATAATGAAGAAAAACAAAAAATATCAAATGAAAAGCAAGAAGGATTTATAGGAACTGAAAAAAGAAAATGAATTGCACAAGAAAGTTGATTATTGCCATTGATAAAAAGGAGAGCTTATGCAAAGTTACGTGTTCTGAAATGGGAATTCTTAGGAACGTAATGTTCTTCGTCTTGAAAAATTACCAAAACTTCAGAATTTGGTAATGCTAATTCATGTCAGCTTAAAAATCATTACTAAAAACTTATGTGACAACCAAACAAATTCAAAATTAGGTGAACAGAAATTAAATCTAGATCATTTGTAGAACCAGATTACATGTAGTTGAATTACATATATGTAGGGGTAAAAAGTGAGGCACTATTCATCATAGAAAAAAAAAGAAAGGAAGATGGCATTTAGGTACAAACTAACTTCTAAGGCCAGCTAATTGTCTGAGTAGGTATTTATCAAACCTCTCCACCATGAGCAGGATACAACACAAGGTCAATTTTAATTGAAGTTAAGCTGGTCTGGATTCAGTTTTCCTTCTTGACCAGTTGCCAAAACAAGGCTAAAGAATCCCATCTGCCTGATTATTTATCCACAGCTAGGGATAGAACAAATGCACTAAATGAAATGCAAACAGCCTCACCTAGGATTTGAACTGGGATTGCCCATTTTGTTTCCTCAAGCAATCATGAAAGTATCAACATATGCCTTAAAAATAGCGAGCTGAGCATCATTCTACAGAAAGTGCCTTCGAAAAGGTAGAAAAGTTTAAAAATTATGTTGGCACTCAGTGATATAGATATGAATTTAGAAAATTTGACTTATATCAGTGTAAAAAGTGATAATCTATATATATATATATATATATATATATATATATATATATATATATATTTTACATCAGTGGAAAAGGCACTTGAAGAAACAGGGAAATTGTGCTTTGGAATTTTTATTGCTGACACAACACAAAAAAGAACATTATAAACTTATTTTGCAGCATTTACTCCGATGGTTCATCAAACTTATTAGCTCATGTATCTATGTTTCTATTAAAGTTATGAGAAGATGCCTGATTTAAAACTTTTTTGTATTCAATGTGTTTCTTTCTGTTTTAATTCTTGATTTTTTTTCTTTTTTCAGGTAAGTAACTGAGCTTCTTTAAGAGAAAATCAATCAAGTTTCATGTAAGTTTAACCTTTTATATAACGTATATGACTTGTGAATCTATCAGGTGCCCATTATAACAGTGGTTCATGATAATATTGATTCTTCAATTCAGGAAAGAGTGAAGGATTTTAATTAGCATTTCATACTTGACAGATGTTGTAATGGACAGTCCATGATGATATCGATACTTCTGTTTGGGAAGGAGGGAAGGATTCTAATTATCATTTCATGATTATTTCCATTAGATTAATAATTTTGATGATTAAAAATGACATTCAGCATGAATGCAGACTTTACAAAGTTATTCTGTTGTAAATATGAATATGTGGCCAGGCATACATGCTTATGCAAAATTTTGTACAGGAAGTGCATTTTTGGACAAAACTTGATTTTTTTTTCTAAAATACAGTTTTAACACAGTAGAATTTGGTAATAAATAATGGATAATAATATCCATTTTGATTGTCAAATGTTCTAATAATAAAATCCTGGTGTCTTTGGTTAAGAAAAATTGTTCTGGGAGTATTTATTTATGGGTGATACTGCATGTGTAAAAATTTTCAAGTGGTGAAAAATAAATGGGTTTTGTTTGGGGATCGTAAAAAAGTAATGAGTTGTTATAATTAGATGAAAGCCACCTCTTTTCCTTCAACAAAAATCAATGGGAAATTGCTTTCTAAGTTTGGGAGATTTTTATTTGAGTAATACATGTAAAACTCTGTAATATAATTTTGCTGTGTTACAATAAAGTATATATAAGAATATATTTTACTGCATGTTCTCATGGTGTAATGTTTATTATTATAGGAAGTAAACTGAGCTACCTGAATTTAAATTCTGAGTGAGGCTGTTTACATTCACATGGCTCTAATACCCTAGGGAAAGGTATCAGTCCAACTCTTCTCACTCTTGCTTTGAGTAAATAGTAAGGCAGATTAGGCCCTTTAACCTTGGTGAGGCAACCAGTCTAGAAGAAAAATTCTGAATTTGAACCAGTTCTTTACCAGCTTTTTTGTACCCTAGACATGCTACAAGAGCACTGCTTCCTCAACCAAACCAAATTATTTGATATATCTCTCATATATGTGAAAAGAAATGAATAAATATACGAAATACGAACTTCTTAAATATTCCTTGGTGTTAATTTTAGTATGATAGCATACCAAGACAAACAAAATATTGCCCAGTCGGCTGGGACTGTAGAATACACTGACTGCACCTATGAAGAGGGGTAAGACCCCCCCCCAACGAGTGTCCTGGATATGACACAAAACAATCTGATGGTGAGGTTCCAGCAGTCTGGAGCTTTGGGGAATGCAGAGTACCCCTTCATTGCCATCGCTCCCAGGTCCACTCTGGCCCGGAGTGGTAGCACCTGATAAGGGTCCTATCTATGGGTTAAATAGAACAAAACCGTGCTTCTTTCACTATACTGATTTTTGCATCTAAACTGCGTATTTATGCTAAACTGAATTGTTTAAAATAGAACTGTTTTGACATTGGAACTGCGTACTAGTGCTGAACTAAATTGCTCGAAATAGAACTGTTATTGACGTCTAAACTGTGTACTTATGCTGAACTGTATTATCTGAAATAAAACTGTCTGACATTTAAATCTGTGTATTGCCCAGTCAGCTGGGACTGTAGAATACACTGACTGCACCTCTGCAGAGGGGTAAGACACCCCTAACGAGTGTCCTGGGTATGACACTAAACAATCTGATAGTGAGGTTCCAGAAACGCTGGAGCTTTGAGGAATGCGGAGTACCCCTTCATTGCCATCGCTCCCAGGTCCACTCTGGCCCGGAGTGGTAGCACCTGATAGGGCCCTATCTATGGGTTAAATAGAACTAACAGCATACTTATGCTAAAATGAATTGAGTAAACTGAAAAGCTTGAAATAGAAACATTTTTGACAATTAAACCGTACTTACACTTAAACTGCATGCTTATGCTTAACTGAATTATTTCAAATAGAACTGTTTTTCGACATTAAAACTGTATTTACACTTAACTGAATTGTTACATATAACTGCTTGAATAGTTTGAAATGGAAATGTTTTTGACAATTAAACTGTGTACTTATGCTAAACTGAACTATTTTCAATAGAACAGATTATTTACATAAAAATGGATTTGGCATTAAATAACCTACAAAGGTTGATATGCCATAAAACCAAACCAAACCAAACAAACAAAATAATAATTAGCTATCATTTTGTTAGTTAAAAAAATCCCTTTTAACCCTAACCTCACAATATCTGATATTATCTAAATGTAACCTCTCAGTCAATCCATATGCTAAGCTGTGTATTAAATGCTATTTTATTGAGTTTAAATTTTATCAAGTTGTACATTTCATTGTTTATACAAACAACTTTTAACAATTCTTATTTGGCTTTTTATTTAATCCATTATTTAGACGAGTATCTTTACCATATTTTTTACAATTGCATTACTTCCAGTAACCTCCGAGCTTGAAACAACAATTTCTAAATCAGTCATTCAAAAATTAAAATACTTTCCCCTGGATCTTCTGACAGCCACCAATTTTGTTTATATTCACCAACAATATCTCATGATGCTGGAAAGAGATTGTACTTCAATGTGAATGGTGTGTTCAGTTCCCCAAATACTGATAACCGTAGTCTTGGTTACTACTGTCAAAACACATTGGGAAAAACATACAATTAGTCTTTCGGCAGAAGTTCTCTGAATTATTACTTGATAATAAATTACCATTATTCATCAACATTTTCATTAAGTGCTCAGTAATTTCAGATTCTATTTTTTCCTCTTTAGTCTCTTAATATTTCCAATTTTAAGATTTTATTCTTCATAGGAAAATGATGAAATTTTTAAAATTCTTCCCTTTTGGTTTAATAACTGTTTTTTTTTATAGATATTTTTTAGTGAATAGGGAAGGAAAGAGATGATAGACAATTTTTGGTTTTGATTAATCTGATATTTTAAAATAGTTTTTCATCTTTATTTATTCATTTTTGTTAAAAAGTTTAGCAATTAATTTGATTGTAATATTCCAAGACTTGAACAATAAAATACATCATTTCTTTACTAAAGTTTGAATTTCTTGAAACTCAATATTAACAGTTCATTAAGGTGGTATTTGGCATTTTGATGCACGTACAGATGAGAATTTCATACCATTTTTAGGAGTGTGAACAGGTGCAATTCAAATATTGTGCACTTAAAACCTGATTACTATACATGTATATACAAATAGATATTTATATAAGTGACAGTACAGTATAGTGCATAATTAGCCACAGCTTAAACATTTTTTCCAAAAAGGCTTTTTTTCCTAAATCAATGATCAGATTTTATTATTTCTACGGGCACATTATACAATAAAAATGGATATTCTTAGGCATTATCACTAAAATTTCATCATCATCATCATGACGTGCGGCTAGCATGGATATCCCTGACCCTCTCTCTCCACGTCTCCCTATCATTCATCGCCTTCGGCAGGTCTTCGGGGATACATCCCGTATCATCACATAGCTGCTGTATGAATGTTCGAGCTGGTCGTCCTGCTTTTGATTGGCCATATGCGGGGGTCCACAGGAGCACATCACTTACGATCTCGTCTTTGCTTCTCCAGCAGTGTCTGGCATGTCTGGTTCGTCTAGCTTGCATAGTTTTTGTGATAGGTGGTAGGTGGCCGTACAGTTGGCACCGTGTGGGGTGTTATCAACCAAAAAAGACATCGACACATGGCTAACGAAGGCATGGACAGCTATCGATAGGCTTTCGATCATATGGAAATCAAACCTGACCGATAAAATGAAACGCAGTTTCTTCCAGGCTGTGGTCGTGTCGATACTGCTGTATGGATGCACTAGTTGGACGCTGACTAAACGGTTGGAGAAGAAGCTCGACGGCAATTATACAAGAATGTTGCGAGCAATATTGAACTAAAATTTACAACATTGAAATTCTGTAACTTAAAGTATGAATATGCAGCTGTCCAAAAATAAGTACATCCTCAATGCAAAATACTTTATCATAAGTATATTTTTAGACCAAACTTGACTCTTTTTTATTTTGTTTTTTCAGTACTGTAGAGTGTAGTAATAATAAACATATAATGATATCCATTTTAATTGTAAAATGTTTCACTAGAAATAATGAAATATTGGTTTAAAAGAAAATTCATTTATGAAAAATTATTCAAGGAGTACTTATTTATGCGAGATATTGTACGGGTAAAAAATTTTCAAATGTGAAAGAATGAAAGATGTTGTTTTGGGATTGCAAAAAAACACAATAAACTATTATAATCAGATAAAATGCACATCTTTTCCTTGAACAAAAATAGTAAAGCAGATAGAATTTGAAGCAAGGAGTTGGAGCTAAAGGATTACAATATTGTCATCAACCTTGACTGGTGACTTTTGATGGGCACTTGGTGAGGAACTGCGTCAGGCCTTACTCTTCATTTGGAAAACATCTGGGGCATAGTGGAGGAAGACTGGCTGCATGGGCAACAGCAGGTCTTCTATACAACCATTTCTAGAACTGTATCCAGATTCAGACTGTAATCCGACAGTCTTGCTATACTAAAAATTGCCACACACACACACACACACACACACACACACACACATATGAACAGAGATTAACAGAGCATAAAAGACAGAGAACAAAAAAGTACAAGTTGATATTTACCCGACCTCTTCATTATGAGAAGGTAGTGACTTGAAATCTATTTTAAAGCCAAGATAAAAGTAAAGGTAAACAGATAAGCATGGTGTGTATTGTTGGAAGAATTTTTTTTTTTCATTTTGGCAGAATAATAGTATGGCAGTATAGAAAGATTAAATCGTACCATAAATATCCTAAACTTGGTTACTGTCTTAATTAGAGTTTCAAGTAGTTCTTCATGTGAGAAATGTAAAATAGTTTTACAGTATTATTGCCTTATTATGATTAACCAACCTAAAAAAAATCAAAAATATTGAAATTGATAAATCTCATTAAAATATTTCCTCCAAAAAATGGTTTAACTTCCTTTAAAATTTACTGCCTTGAGATCAAGATTGTGGAGCAACCAATAAGAATTAATTACAAGTACTCAAATACAGTGACTGCATTGTCTTGTTTGATTTGCAGTCTTAGCCCACTGGACCAGGATACACTTTGGCTGGCTGTGTTCACTGGTATGCAGATCAGACCGTGGTGTGTTTTGGCATGGTAGATTCTTGATGTGGATGCCAAGGAGGCTTGGCATTCATATCATATGGCAGAGAGTGGCATCCTTGAGCTTTAAGGGGCCGTCTCCCCAGGCTCTAACTCTTTCCAGAGGGGTAAGTTTATTGCCTGGTACCTGAGGTACCCCTTTTTAGGAGAATGCTAACAGGACTCAAGGCATTTTTGGAACAGTTGGGAATGTGCATGCTACGGTCCTATGCCTGGTACCCATCATAAAAAAGGCCTTGTGCCAAAATTGTGCTCGGCAAACACCGATATTCAAACACAGATAGATGTCTAGGTAAATATGGATTGATATGGTAATATTTACCAACCCCTCCGCTCGGGCAGGATATGACACAAAGTCAATTTTTAAGCAGAGTTTAACAGGTTTGAATTCAGAGTTTTCCTTCTCCTAGACTAGTTGTCTCACCAAGGCTGAAGAACCTAGTCTGTCCTAGCTGGAGGGAGAATAATTGGATTCATACCTTCCCCAAGGATATTAGTGCTATATGAAATGCAATCAGTCACATCCAGGATTTGAACTCGTGTCGCCGTGTCCATTTCCTACGACGATAACGACTACACCATGGATTGATATGGTATATTTCATTAGTTCAGTCAAGAAAGCAACTGTCCCATTGAATATTAATGAAAAAAGGATTCAACAAAATGTAAAGGTACCTTAGTTCTCTCACTTATCACAGCATTCTTTTTACTTTTTTAAACAGACTGCAAAATCCCTTTTGGCATTGATATCACATTTTCATTAATCTCATGCATGTTCAGAAATCTTTTCCAATAGCAATTTCAAATTTTGTATAATTAAGATGTTACATATGACATAATCTAAACTGCTGAGAAGGCGGGGTTGATAGATAAAGGGGGGGGATGTGATGTTTTGCCTTGAGCAAACAAAGTAAAGATAGTTGGGCTTGGCAGAAGACCAAAGAATAGTTTTATAACAATTTGATAAATAAGATGCATTGAAATATCATTTACACCTTGAGTTGCATACACTGGTAATGCATTTTTAATGACTTCTGAACAAATTGATTTAAGCTTTTTTGGACAAGTGTGTATGTGTGTGTGATTCTGTATGTGTGTACAAAAAAACATGTATATGAACATTTTGAATATAAACATACGTTTATATATGATTAAGTATATGATAAAATATTTAGAAATCAATATATAATGTGCACTGTGTGGGGGGAAAAAAAAAAAAAAAAAAACTAAAAATTGAACACAGATGCCTGTATATATTTTCTCAAGAAACATTTTTGCTTACATATAGGTGTGTGTTTGTGAACATATATATATATATTTGTGAATACATATATCAATATATATATATATATATATATATATATATATATGTATGCAAAAATAGGTTCATGTGTTTATATATATTTATATATAGAGAGAGAGAGGGAGAGAAATACTTTTATTAATGTGTTCAATCTATAATTTATATGTAAAAATTAATATATATGCTCACATGTATCTTTATTAAATATTTACCAAGATATTATATGACACACGAATAGAAATATAAAAGACATGTATCTAAGATGCACATAATTATATATAATCTTTGGTTAATGGCACTTTGCATATGTTCTTTGTGATCAGCCTTCAGCAAGTCTCACAAGGTATGAAACAAAAATTTTACATTTGGGTAAAAGGAAAGCCATGTTGGAATTGATCAGGTCACCATTTTGATAGAATAGACTCTAGGGATTCTTCAAAGCTGCCAACAGTTTGAATTAAAAAGCAAATATGCAATTTTATAGCCTTAACATAGAGAAAGATTTCCATTATATTTTTTTTCTATTGCCTATGATTAGCAACTTGACTCGAAAATTGAATAAGAGATCCAGAATTAAGTGTTTCCATTTGAGAGCATTTGCCAAACTTTTCACAGTATTCAGACTTAAGAACCAGCTGAACTGATGCAGAATTTTGTGTTGACTTTATTAAACATCATTTTTTTTTAAATGTACAGCAAGATAGAAGAGAAACACTCAAAGTATTAACAATGTTTATTTCTAAGTCATTCCAAACATGAAATAAACAAAAGTAAAAGAGAATATTTCGAGAAGATTCAGGATTTCATATTCTAATTCACTTTTGAAATGCAAACAAGGGAAACAACTCTATGATAGATTAAGTGAACTATGAAAATAAACTATTTCCTAAGCTTTCTTTATATTTGGCACCGGGCTAGAGGTATCAGGCATTCAGTGAAAACACACTCAGTATACTAGCCAGGTTTCTAACAATTATGCCACTTGATACACCTCTTTTTGTCATTTATTCAGCTTTGCTTACATCTGGCATAAGGCTGAAATTATCAGGCACTCAGTAATAACCAAGCTCACTTTTCAGTAATAATGGTAAACTCGACCAGCTTACAATTCCTTACCCACCAACCCCTGTCACCAGAACTAAGTATATGCTAACTGCATCCTCTGCTGACAGGGCAAGACTCTTCTCCTAAAAATGGTGCCCTGAGTATAACATTTAACTTGCTGTTTTGAGGCTCCAGTTCATAAGTTCTGGATATTGAGGAGTAATCTCC
This sequence comes from Sepioteuthis lessoniana, assembly GCA_963585895.1. NCBI lineage: Eukaryota > Metazoa > Mollusca > Cephalopoda > Myopsida > Loliginidae > Sepioteuthis > Sepioteuthis lessoniana. The sequence goes on from OY757905.1 coordinate 45,899,723, forward strand.
ATTTCCATCACTCCTAGGTCCACTTTAATCTAGAAGAGTCCCATCTATTGGCCAAAGAGATTTGCTTGAAATTTATCAAAATTGGGTGAGAATGCTTGACACTGTAAAACTCTATGCAAATAAATGATTATAATTATTTTTAAATTGGAATAATTAATATGAAATCATATAATTTGTACAACTTATGAGTATTACATTAGTAGACTTGAAACCAAATAACTGTGTGAAAATTATTTACATTAGATCAGAATACTTATAATAATAAAACAATGAAAGATTATAAACAAAAAAAAAATTTTAAATGAAATGCAAAGGAATGAAATTTTGGCATAAAATACCCTATAAGGAGTTGATAGGCTATTAAACAATTAAAACAAACTAAACTATCAAATTCTGGCCTGGAATAACTCATGAGGGGTTGATATGCTGGGAAACAAATCATACAAAAGGAAACAAGTGAATTCAATTTGGTCATTAAATAACTCATTAGGAGTTGATATGCCTCTAAATATACAAAGTAAAGTAAGTAAAGCTGGCGACCATAGTCGAGGGTGACCAGAAGGCTCCCTTTTCAACAGCTACTACACCAAGGTGTAGGGAAGGGTGCTACTCCTTTCCCTGGATTGCTCCACTTTACCCTCGATATGTACCTTATATTGCTGAGTGTTAAGCTAGGAGGTATCAAGTAGCATTTTTAAAGTCTTTGGTATGACGTGACCTGGGATTGAGCCCAGGTCACCCGGACCATATATATATAAAAAAAACAATGAATCCAATAGTGGCATTAAATACCCAAAAAAGAGTTGATATGCTGTTAAACAAATAAACCTAATCAAACCATTACCTAACAATGGTGTGTCCAAACAATTAAAATAAATAAGTGTTAAAACTACAACATGTAGAATAATAAAACTCTCTTTAAAAAATTCTGTATAAGATGAACTCTGAACAGCTTAATTTTATTTATTATTTACATTGGCCGAGCGGTTAGAGTGTTCGCCAATGCCCCGGGAGACCTGGGTTCAATCCCAGGTCGAGTCATACCAAAGACTCAAAAGATGGTACTTGATGCCTCCTTGCTTAACTCTCAGCATTATAAGGTACGGATCAAGGGTAAAGTGGAGCAATCCAAGGAAGGAGTGGCGCCCTCCCCTTCACCTTGGTGTTGTAACTTTCGAAAAGGGAGCCTTTGGGTCACCCTCGACTAAGGTCGTCAACTTTACTTACTGTGTGTATCCTGATATTTTTAAACAGAAGAGTTGTTGATGTTCATCAACTCTCAAAATCTATTTTTAAAAATTGAAACAATAACTTGAATGAAGATTAAGATTTGAAATTGTTTGAATGACTAGTCAGATTTTTTCTTTTTTTTGTTTTATTTACAATAGAACCGCTGACATGGAGATGATATATGGTTTACAAAATCTGCGTTGCCATTAGAGAATCTTCATTAATCAGTGCCAAGGACAATAGAATTTTTTCTTTTTTTTTTTTTCTTTATTTATTTTCTTGCTGTAAAATGCTGACAAGATGAAAGGTTTCTTTTGGAGCCAATCATTTGATAGGGAGAGAGTCCCTCTGACATTTGATAAAGAAAATATTTTTTTATGTTAGATTGTTTTTACTATTTTTAAAGTGATGAAAAACTGAAAACAATTCTCCATTTAAAGATACTAAATTAAAGGCCATGATTGGTAGCCATTACCTTCAATATCAAGCCACACCCTATTTATAGAAAATGTATATTTATAATTGATAGGAAACAAATAATTAGCATTTGATAATTCTTTACTGAGATATTATAATGATTAGTATGAGCAGACATTGCATGACTATTATTAAATTGCAAATTTTGTTTTATTTAGTTTCTTTATTTCATGGCATATCAAATTTCATGGGTAATTTAATGTCAAAACAAACCTTGTCAAACTGTTGTGGGACTATTTAACCCATAGTTAAGAGGGATAAGAAAGTTCATACATTTCTCAAGGGTTTAAGTCTGAAAGAGAATGTAATAGCACTACTGGATTTTGAACTTGGTCCTATTTACCAACCCCTCCACTCGGGCAGGATATGACACAAGGTCAGTTTTTTAAGTGAAGTTTAACAGGTTTGAATTCAGAGTTTTCCTTCTCCTAGACTAGTTGCCTCACCAAGATTTTGAACTTGGTAACTATGATATTGTAGTCCAGAACATAAGCCACTACATCATGGAGACTCCTTTTAAATTGGATTAGAAATTGATTTGTTTTTTAAAAGCATTTTAACACTACCATACTAACAAAAATCTTACTATTATGCATGCCTTGTTAGAATATGCTCACTGCATCCCTTGCAGAGGAGTAAGACCTCTTCCACTCTAAAAACAGTATCTTGGACATAACACTTAAGTACATCTGATGGTGAGGCTGCAGTTCTGGAGATTTGGGGAGTGTTGAGTACCCCTCATTGCCATAACTTCCAAAGCCACCATAGGGGCAGAACTTGTTAGGGTCTTCTCTATGGGTCAAATAGATCTGTTTAAATACTATTCATATTCAATAGGAACATAATTCCCTAATATCTAGACTGGAAAGAATCCTAAACAGGTTGAAATGCCATTAAAATCAAGCAATCAATCATTACCATATTGTACCATCTTTCCAAAAAAAAATAATAGTAATAATAGTAACCTTTTAATTTTATTGATTTAAAAAAGTTTCATTGTAATGACAGTACAATGCTTTTCTCACATGAAGTGGCAGAATGCATGCTTTGTGTTACTATAACAATGCAACCAGAAGAGTAGAAATAAAATAATCACTAAGTTGTGAACTCTTCTGATCAAGTAGAAAGGTTTACACATAAGAAATATCCATGGATACACATTGTATTTTGTATTTGTAGATGTACATGAATTGATGTGTTGGTGTGTTAGATTGGTGTATATGAAGCAATTTTACATCATTTAGACACATGTACAATAAATTTCTCTATATTTTATATACATATATATATATATATATATATATATATATATGCACACACACACACACACATATATATATATAGAATAGAAGGCACTTTTAGTCCAATGGTTATTATCTCAGGAAAAGGAATCTGTATCTAGCCCATTTGACCAGGCCGATTGGATTTCTGCAAGAGGAATAAGGACCCCTCTCCCAATGAGTGTCCAGCATATGACACTAAACCATCTGATTGGAATGTGGAGTACCCATTCATTACCATTATTCTCAGATTTACTCTGACCTGGAGTAGTAGTATCTGTTAGGATCCTATCGATTGATCAAATAGAAATTTTTAAACATTTTTTATACTTAAAACCATTTAACTATGTGCAAACAAATGATTAATGTTAAATGGAACAATTAGTATTACTTAGCAATGCTTGAAACTATTTAACTGTGTGCAAACAAATGGCCGTTAAATTGAATTATTAGGATTATATAGCAATACTTAGAAATATTTAACCATGCACAGACAAATAATGTTCAGTAGAATTACTCGTGTTACTTAGCAATACATGAAAACATTTAACTGTGTGCAAATAAAACAAAAAGTGTGAGATAGCAGTACTTGAAACCATTTAAATATGCAAAATGAACTATTAGAATTAGATAGCAATACTTGAGACTATTTAACTGTGTACAAATAAATGAGCTCTGGCTCATTTAAAAATTGTTTCTTATAATCTATTTGTTTACAGATCATATAAATTTGATAAATATATATAAACTGGATTTGGAATCGAATAATCCTCAAGGGTTGATAAGCTGTAAAACACTAGCAACCACCAATCAGTAACCCAAGTTCAAATCCTGTACGAGACTGTTAGCATTTTACTTCAAAGTAATACCCTTGAGAAAGTCATGAATCCATCTATTTCCACCAGCAATGGGTGAATAGTAGGAAAGAGAGGATTCTTTAGCCTTGATTAATCAACCAATTAAAAAGGAAACCATCTGAACACTACTTAGAAATTGACCTTGTGTCACATCCTGTCCAAGACAGGGTTGGGTAATACGTAAATATTGTAAGCGCAGGTGATATTCTGGTTATCATCATAGAATATAGACTGAGTGAACCAAGTTCAAATTCTATACAAGACAACATTTCCTTGTGCATTAATATCCTCCAAGAGCTCTCGGTCTGATGTTTGCATAAGTAGGAAACTAAGAGTAACAAAACAATGTTGACTATTCAGTCAGCTGTACATATGCTCTCTCACTACTATGTAGTACTCTTTATTTGTATATAACAATAGAACTATAAATATATATATATATATATATATATATATATATGCTAAGCAACTTTATATCATATTGGGGCATATGTGCAATACATATTGCAAATATGTATTTTTAGATATACTTTTATGCATATATATGTATATATATATGCCCAACATTCATGCCCAACAACACAACTACGAAAAATTCTCACCGACAACACAACAATACTCGAACATCAAAATAATAAACAAAAACTTCAGATTCTCGAAGCACTATATATTAGAAACCTGCAACCAGCCCTTAATAGAATTAATTTTCAAACCAGTGCTAATGTACTTAAATGTCTTTAGCTACTGGCACTATTTACAGAATTACATTTAAAAGCAAACGCCATAATTTTCAACGGCAATAACGTCCTTACACAGTAGTAATTTGCTAAAACAAAAGTTACATCACTTTTGTAATAGATTCTCCCCTGATGATGGCCCAAAGTCGGGCAGAAAGTACTAAGGATACATACAACTATGGACAATACCTAAATCAATTCCCCCCGAATACGATAAAAGTAATACGGGAATTCGAACGGATCCAGAAGAAAATATGTTGGCATAAAATGTCTATTATGTTTAATGAAATTTGCATTAACGAAGAAATGCTGCCTAAATATATATATACACACACACAAACACAACTCTGTCTCTCTCTCTCTCTCTCTATATATATATGTATATATATATGAATGTATTTGTTTTGGGGGGTATATTAGCAAAGAGTTCACACACATATATATATATATATATATATATATATAAAATGAACTGTTTGCTAATATACCCATTAAGCATGGAATATACTAATGTTACAAAAGGAAAATGTCTATAGAACTTAGCATTATATACATAACAGAAGATGCTCTCTTTAATGGCTGGAAATAAAAGAAATCAAAATTCAGTATGAAAAGATTCAGAAAAGTTGTTTTGATATTGTTTCTTTTTTTACCCTCACTTGAGCTATTCATAGTTACAAAAATATGGCTGCCATTTGCAGTATTCTTCTCTGTTACCTTTTTTCCAGGATCTTCTTTATTCACCATTCCATTTTCTTTGTCTTTGAGACTTTCTCCTATTAGCTGCAGCCTATTCTCTTATTTCCTTATATTCTTAATACTTATTACTTACCTGGTATATCTCTGATCTTTCATTGCCAAGAATAACAATCTGGCTTAGCTTCAGAGAAGCACACCCTCTGGCAGCACCTCCTTTATTGAATTAAAAAGGGGTCAGTCACTGTTTGCACCTTCATCCTTATTAGAGAGTTCCTGTGATAAACTTGATTCTGTATCACATTCGACCAGTGCAGAAGGGTTGAGCAGCTAAATTCATCTTTAATTTCTTATGTCTGTATTTTTTTATACTGACCCTTATTACCTTTTTTAAATATTAAAAATTGTTGATAACGAAAAATGTATTGTAATGAAAAAGTTCAATTTATAAATTTAGAATTTTAGCATCAACAATCTAGTCAAATAAATTTTCTTCGTAAAATTGCATAGTGAAATGGTTAGCAAGCTAGGCTAGCAGATCATTGGTAGTGAGTTCAATTTTCACTTTGTGCCTTATATTTCAGGCCTTGTGCCAAACTGCTTTACATCTTGTTTGTGCATAATCTGATATTTTTCCATTGTTGGCCACAAAGCATAAAAGATAGATTTAATTATTAATGGCAAACTTACAAATAATCAAAAGTTAAACCAATGAAAGCAATAATTTTACTGTGTATTGATATCAACCATGAAAAACAAAGATGTTCAAAATCATGCTAGATTACTTGTTTTTAACTTATCTGATAGAAACATATTGTAAACACACACACACACGATCAAAATTACTGAGACTGAAGCTTTAAATTTTTTTAGTTTTAAAATTAAAATTAAGACAGGTACACAACTGACCATTTAAAAAATATAATAATGTCTAGACATCCAGACAAAGTCTAAATGAGTCAGTATTATTTTTAATTGTGTAGCTATTTTCAATAGTTTTTGAACAAAAAGCATTTAGTGAAACACAGTATTGTGCAAGTGCAGTACACTTGATCTTCATCATACCTAACTTCATGCAACTTTTTCTTGTTTACTAAACTGAAAATTCATCTCAACAGTAAGATTTGAGAATGTAGTGTGTATTAAATGAAATACAACACAACTTCACTTAATATCAAAAGAGATTTTCAAAGGTACTTTGACCTACAGAAAACTCACAGGAGTAAATGTGCTGAATGCCAAGTTGAACTGTTTTGAAGAAAATTAAGGTTTTATTACTTGTTCATTTCTTTTTTTGCAAATAGACTCAATACTTCTTGAACAAACCACCTATATATTTACAATTTAACAAAAAAAGTAATGTTTGCAAGAAGAGTTAATGTTCTTTGCATACTTTTTTATTCACTTAAACATCAACAGCTGAAAACTGCCTGAATATATATCTAAAAACAAAAGATTTGAGTATCTAAGTTTGTATTTATGTTTTCTATTTTGACTTGCTGAAAAGTGAAAGTGAAAGTAGCTTTTTTTGTCTTAGCTCAAAAACTAAAATAGATGGATAGTTCATCACAAAGAATCAACTACCTAATGTTTTCATGTTTTATTATAAACCATAAGTGAAAATTCATGGGTACAAAGGAGTAATGAAAAAAGTACACACATTGAAAATATAAATAATCACACAGATATGTGTATGTGTGGGTACATATACCTATATATATTTATTTGTATGTATATATCTCCCACACATGTAATCAATATGAAGGGAAAAAGAAAATTTCTATGCATTTTATTCATGGATGGATATAAAAATTCCAAACATAAGTATATAGACAAATAACTTTAGATATACCTATACATGTGTATACAAAGCATGCATGGGCCTCTTTGTGTATGTATGAATATGAATATTTTATCATCTAAACATAGTGAATATCTGTGTTTATCTACATATCTATGTTTGGGCAGATTTGCATTTTTACATAAAAGTTGTATGTATCGAAGTGTTTTTCCTTTTACATACATTGATGAGTTTTCATATTTTCTCTTACAAACCACAAATGGATTTTCAGAGTCTAAAATATCATTGTCAACAACAAAGAAAAATATATTTTAAACAATTACACAAGTTGTACATACAATGATAATCCTTTTATGAGAATAATACAGTGCATATATAAAGTCTTTGAACATGAATATATAGGGTGTCTCAGTATACATAGTACTCATTTAACTGCTAATAACTCTACTAACAATAATGTTGTGTTCTTTGTTGTTTCAAATTTGAAAATAGTCAACTATAACAACTATTAATCCTTGATCACAATGCCTTGAGCAAGAGAGGAAAAAATATTTTGCGTCACTACTTATTTAAATCATTCAAAACTGTCTCAAAATAAATGCAACTCATTAATAGGATAATGATTTATTACTGAGACAAGAAACTCAAAAACAGTTTGCATATCCTGAAAGTTGATATCATCATCATCATCATCATGTCGTGCTGCTAGCACGGATATCCCTGACCCTCTCTCGCCACTTCTCCCTATCATTCATCGCCTATGGCAGGTCTTCAGGGCTATATCCCGTATCCTCACATAGCTGCTGTATGTATGTTTGAACTGGTCGTTCTGCTTTTGCTTGGCCATATGCGGGGGGTCCATAGGAGTACACCACTTATGAGCTCGTACTTGCTTCTCCAGCAGTGTCCTGCATGTCTGGTTCATCTAGCTTGGACAGTTTTCATGATGGGAGGCAGGTGGACATATAGTTGGTGCCTTGTAGGGTGTTGCTGCCAGGACTTGTTCAATATTGCTCGCAACATTCTTATGTAATTGCCATCAAGCTTCTTCTCCAGCCGTTTAGTAAGCATCCAAGTAGTGCCTCCATATAGCAGTATTGACACAACCACTACCTGAAAGAAACTGCGTTTCATTTTATCGGTCAGGTCTGATTGCCATATGATCAGAAGCCTATCGATAGCTGTCCATGCCTTCGTTAGCCGTGTGTCAATGTCTTTTTCAGTTGATGAGACACTGCTTCCTAGGTAGGTAAATTTGTCTACCAGTTTCAGAGAAGTTCAGAAACATTGATTTGATGTCTCTAGCTTAAAGGATGCATTTTTTATAGGATGTGTTCCAAGTGACTGCTATTACACTTGTCTCAATAATAAATCTTTATCATATTAATGGGCTGCATTTATTTTGAGACACCCTGTATAAAAGTATATGCAATCACATATATGTATATATTTTTATAGATGTATATAAGGTAAAAAGGGTTCCAGATTAATGACAAAACCATGATGAAGGCATCCCTTACAGAACAAGTTAGCTCCGAGATCAAATTTGAAGAAGGAAGCCCCAGCATCAGTTCCCTACTGACTTGTTGGTATCATTTGACTGAGAAAGCCTGAAAGAAGATTCTCTGAAATTAAATCTGCGGTTTTAATAGTCACCAGTTATCTTGCTATGCTTATCATTGAGCTGTCAGTATGCAGGCTGAGAGAATGTGATAAGTGTTGTACAAGTATATGTCAATATAATCCAACACCATACAGATGTTTTACTATCTTACAATTTAATACATCACAAGTTGAATTCATTATTAATCAGAATGTTTGAATTGAAATTTTGGTGGAAAAGACGGCAATCTTTCGTGAAGACGTGGCAGTCATTATATATATATATATATATATATATACATGGTGCCTTCAATAAATTTCCAAATCTATTTTGGTACAGGCATTTAGAATTGTCGTAAACTCTTGAAAATTCAGTATGTTATTGCTGTACATCTTATGAGATGACTGACCAATTTTTATGATTTCAGATTTAAATGAACAGCTATAGCAGCAATTGGAATATACCGTACTAAAGCCTGATTGTCACAGCTGGGGAATTTCAAAAATGCAATGAGGACACTTAGAAGAACGATATGCAATAAAATTCTGTTTTAAACTTGGAAAAAATGTCACAGAAAAGGAATGTTTCTGACTGCTTTTCGACCCTCTAGCATGAATCAAGCATCAATTTTTGAGTGGCATAAGAGATTCAAGGAAGGCATGGAGTCTGTGAGATATCATGAGAGGTGTGGGAGGAGTATGGAAGTCAATACACCAGAGTTAATTGGCCAAAGGGTTAGGGTTACTATGTTGAGGTTTTAAGGGAGTTCAGGAAGAGATTCTGTTGGAAGAGGCCAGCACTCTTCAAATCGGGTCAGTGACATTTCCAGCAGGACAATGCACCAGTCCACAACTCCATCCTTGTCACAGACTATTTGACCAAGATGGGCATCAAGACAGTTCCTCACTCTCCCTATAGCCTAGACCTTTGGTTAATCCCGAAGCTCAGAGACTGTCATTATGAGACAATTGAGGAGATGAAAGAGGCTGTGATGAAGGTCCTTGACATGCTCACACAAAAGAACTTCCATGGGGCCTTCGAGAAGTTGTTGGAACGGTACAACAAATGCATAGCAGCTGGAAGAGATTACTTCGAAGGAGACTAGAGTTTCATGTGTGTACTATCAATAAAAGAGCCCATACGAAAAAAGTCTGGAAACTTATTTAATGATCCGTGTGTGTATATATATATATATATATATATATATATATATATATATATATATATAAGTAAAGTTGGCAACCTTATTCAAGGGTGACCATAAGGCTCCCTTTTCAATAGCTACCACACCGAGGTGTAGGGGAGGGCACAACTCCATTCCCTGGATTGCTTTACTTTACACTTGATCCTTAGGTTATAATGCTGAGTGTTCAGCAAGGTGGCATCTAGTACCATTTTTTTTAGTCTTTGGTATGACTCAACCTGGGATTGAACCCCAGTTTCCTGGACCATTGATGAACACTCTACTCATTAGGCCAATGGCCCAGTGTGTATATATATATATATATATATTAAGTATATAATTATACATAAAATATGTTTGTATAAGGACACATTTAATTATGATATTATGTATATCAAAGTTTATAATTATGGATGTATGAGATGACCTGAGAAGCTACTGGATTCTTATTGTAAAATTGACCCATGATTATATTGGTTCGTCTATGAGGATTCTAATCAATATTTTATTGTTTTCTTAAAGTGAGAATTTGGCTGGTTAAAAAATTGCTTAGCATAAGCAAAATTCTAACTCCACTAAATGATATACACTCACACATACACATACATATATGTATATATAAACATAATAAGAATTTTAGCAATATATAGATATATACATTCATAAGTATATGATTGTCTTTACTGATGAGAATTACAACACCTTGAAGAATATTTTGAATTTTGATCCTGATACATTATAAATAAAGAGTCCCATTATTGATGATAATCCTTTGTTTTCGAACCTATACATATTTTGATTCGATAATGAGATTAGCAACCAAGTTTCAGCTCTAATATATGTATAGGTTTAAAAGTTTCTGAATGACCCACATATGTGTGTGTATATATATATATATATATATATATATATATATATATATAATCATTATCAAGCTGCACTACTTACACAGATTTCCCTGACTCTCTCTCTCTCCATCTGTCCCTATCCTCCATTACTTCTAGCAGGTCTTCCAAACTACATCCTGAGCTTATGCAGAGCTGTTGTAGGTAAGTTCTTGGCAGTCGGCCAACACTAGCATGACCATGTGAAGGGGATCATTGGAGAACATCACTTATGAGTCAGTCTTTGCTTTTCCAGCAGTGTCTCGCATGTCTTTTTCATCTTACTTGGATGGTTTTAAAGGTATGAGATAAGTGACTGTATAGCTCTTTTTTGGGGGGGTAATGCTTCCAGGATTTGTTCAGTATAATTTGTTCCATTCTTGTGCAGTTTCCATTTAGCTTCTTCTCTGTGTGTTTTGTCAGCATCCATTTATTGCATCCTTACAGTAGTATTGACACCACTGTGACTTGGAAGAAATCCTAATTTGTTTTATTGGATAGATCATACTTCGACATGATTGATTGCCTATTGATAGTAGTCTATGATATTGATAGTAGTCTATGCTTTCACAAGGTGCATATTGACATCTCTTTCAGTAGATGAGATGTTGCTGCTGAAATATGTGAACTTGTTTACTAATTTTAGAAGACTGCCATTTAGAGTTGAGATGGTTCCTTCCTGATTAACTTCCCAATTAAAACACATGAACTCTGTTTTGTTTGCATTCATGAGGGGCAAATGTTTCCTGCTGCCTGCTCCAGACTATGCTGCTGGGATTTGTCTTGGTAGGTGTATTTTCAAGATGTGTTATGTCCTTTGCATCGTCTGCATCTTTTAAAGTTTCTGAGGGATATCATATGCTTCTTTTTTTTTTTTTTTTTTTTTTTTAGAGTAAAGCCATTTTCTTTTATTAGATCTATTGACATTCAAAGTATGTAATCTAGGCAGATTATAAACAGATACAGTATTAATGTGTCTCCTTGCAGAACTTCCTCAACAATGCCAAATTAGTCTGTGCCTTCATCCAATCAGTGAACCTTGAATTGTTACTATAGAACATCATCATGGTTGTAACAGTTTCTTTGAGGAGACCATAAGCCAGAAGTATTTGCTCTATCTTTTTCTCTCCGTATGGAATCAGATACCTTGCAAAAATCTACGAACAAAAGTGTTGCCTCAAGATGTTTTGTATGAACTCCTTCGATGATTCAATGGATTGTAAGAATTAGTGATGTTGTGGATCACTTTCTCCAAAAATCATTCAGATTTTTCCAAAGAATTTTCTCAGTTTCAGATTTGATGTGATTGAGAAGCTGAGCATTATAAACATTAGCCACAATAGAAGTAAGAGTTATGCCCCAATAGTTATTTGTGATTCTGAGGCTACCTTTCTTAGGGAAGAGGATGATAGGAGATTTTGTCCATCTCTCTTTTGTATTCCATTTATAAGCAGCATTGCAAAATTGAAGAAGTAGGTCATCAAATTTCATTGTCTTCCATATTTCTAAGGGTATTTTGCCAAAGCTTGCTGCTTTTTGGTTTTTAATTTTATCAGTACTACATTTTTCTTGAATTAACTGTTCTATTTTAATGTCTAGTCAGCTATTAATAATTTTTATGCTAGGTTTATCTATGACTTAAAGGGTATTTCCAAGCAGATTCTTGAAATGTTCTTTCCTTATCTGTGTTTCCAAGCAAATGGTTGAAGTGTTCTATATTCATTTTTATTCATTCTTCTTGGTTAGCATGATTCTAAATCAAAAAAATTAATATATAATGTATGAATCTTTAATCATATGTATCAGTGTGTATCCTTATGCATTTCATTATAACAATTCAGAAAAACTTTAAAGCTTGCTGAATGATAAAAAAAAGGATAAACTTTTTCTGTTCTTTACCTCTTACAAAGCAGTAATAACCATGTTCATATTTCCCAACCTTGGACTCCTGGCTGGATAACAGTTGAAAATGTAAAATTTTGTAAAACTTCTGACATTTTGTTGACAAAATTGATGAAAAAAAAAACAGGGTGCCCAATTTATGTATACATAGGAATACTGATTACTTAGTTTTTAAGGTTTTAGCCAACCATATTTGATAAAAAGTCCACCTTTTTAATCCTTAAACAATGTTTCTGACTGATGTAATTCTTAACAATTTTTTACTTATATATATATATATATATTTTATGTGGTTGTATATCAAATGAGTGTATGTACCAACAATATTTTGGGAGGTTTTGAGGGTGGGGCTGTGCTATTAGATTATTATTGACATTATGCATGAATGATAATGAGATAAATTGGTAACCTCTGTCAGTATTTTAAATTTTATCTTGCAAATTTTACCAATGGTTTCTTCTGTTTTCATCTGTCATTTTCTGCTTTCTTCTTTCTATCTTTGCAAATACTTTTGTATATCTCAAAACATGAGGTTTTTGCATGTCTACATGTTTATACACCAATGAATCTAAATATGCACAGACATGTACACACACACACACATATATATATGGATATATATATATACAAATTAGAGTTATATTTTAATGTCATTCTTTTTCTTATGCATTTAAGTGCCAAAACTTTCAAAATTTGTTAACTTGCAGCCTGATTCGTTCAATCATTTCTTAATTATCTCTGACTGGCACAGTAAAACCAACCAAGAAAATAAACAATTTTAAATCTAGAATATTAAAGAAACTAATATGCTTCCACAATATATTCATTATTTCAGCTGTAAACCCCAACAAATCAATAAAAATCAAAACTTTTTTTGGAATATTTATGCTAATTTTTTGTAAATAATTAATAACTGTAAGGTTAACACTTTCAAACATATATATATATATATATATATATATATAATCCAGGTTTGGGGTTTTACATTGCTTCAATTTCAAAGAACAGAGCAATTTTCGAAAAGCAATAGCAAGATTTACTTAACAGATTTATATATATATATATATATATATATGCACACACACACACTTACACGAAGTGTGTTCAAAAAGTATCATGACTGAAGTTGTACAGGGTGTCTCAAAATTAATGCAAGCCATTAATATGATAATGATTTATTACTGAGACAAGTGCAAAGGCAGTCACTTGGAACACATCCAGTAAAAATGCCTCTTTTGAGCTAGAGACATCAAATCAATGGGTTTTTTTTATTGGTATTATATCAGCTTTCAGGACATACAAACTTTTCAAGTTTCTTGTCTTAGTAATAAATCATTATCATATTAATGGGTTGCAACTATTTTGAGACAGTTTTGAATGATTTTGTCTCCATACAAGTAGTGATGCAAAATATTTTTTCCTAGTTGTTATAGTATATTATTTTCAAATCTGAAACAAAAAAAGAACACATTATTATTAGTAGAGTTATTAGCAGTCACATAGGTCCCATGTATATTGACACACCCTATGTAAGTATGTATATTGAGACACCCTATATTTACCCAGACAAAAATGAATAATGAATGAAACATGAATTTTCTTCAGAATAATCTCCTTGTCATTCAATACACTTATTCTAACTGTTCAAAGCACCCTCTGAAATTCCTTTTCTCTTATACCATAAAGCTGCACTATCATATTTCTTTTAATGTCCTCAAATCTTGTGTAAAGAAAAATTCACATGGAGCTAAGTCAGGTGAGTATAGAGAGTGCTATACTCACACAATCTTGTGTTTCACCAAAAACTTCTTTGCCCAGTCGGCTGGGGCTATAGAAGTCACTGACTACACCTTTGCAGAGGAATAAGACCACCCCCATGAGTGTTCTTGATATGAAACTAAACAATCTGATGGTGAGGTTCCAGTAATTCTGGGGCTTTGGGGAATGCGGAGTACCCCTTCATTGCCATTGCTCCCAGGTCTACTCTGGCCCAGCGTGGTAACACCTGATAGGGCCCTATCTATGGGTAAATAGAACTAATGGCATACTTATGCTAAACTGAATTATTTGACTAAACTGAATAGCTTGAAATAGAAATGTTTGTGACTGTTAAACCGTACTTACATTTAAACTGCATGCTTATGCTAAACTGAATTATTTGAAATGGAACTGTTTTTTGACATTGAAACTGTACTTAGACTAAACTGAATTGTTTAATACAGAACTGTTTTGACATTTAACTGTAGAACTGCTTGACTAAACTGAATAGCTTGAAATAGAAAGGTTTTTCACATTATGTTAAACTGAATTGTTTGAAATAAAACTATTTTCATAAAAATAGATTTGGTATTAAATAACCTACAAAGGTTGATATGCCATAAAACCCAAGCAGGCAACCAACGAAAATTGTCTGAGAATTGCCACTGGTTTACCAAGTCTCATTGTGTTTTCTTTATTATACAATTTGCTTAGTAATTCACATGTCTTCATTGCAATTTTAAAATTTAAAAAAATTTGCTTTGATACTTTTTGTTCACACTTTGAATCTTCATTTAATTAGTAGATATGCTATATTGCTGCTTCATTTGCTTTCTTTTTTTTGTGACACAACAGCTCCTTTAAAAACTTTTTAAAAAGTCTTCAAAAAATCTTTTCTCTTCATGATGACTGAAGGTCATTAGTTTGAAACATTTGAAAAGAAAAAAAAAAGCCTTTAAGAGTTTTAAAGTCATTACAAAGAAACATTAATCCCATTTGTTCTAACACTTTTGATCACTTTCTGTGTATATATATATATATATATATATATATATATATATATATATATGCTAGTTATTAGCAGTGAAAGAAATCATGGATATGTTTGAATTTCTATGAGATAATCTTTAGAAAAGAAACTAAAAGAAAATATATTTATGTATATGATAACTCAATTTTTTTGTCAATGAATTTAGATACCTAGTTCAGTGGAAATCCCATGATAATTTGAAGTCATCTTATGCTTTGCAATGTTTCACCAAACATTTCATTGATCTCAAAATCATTTCACCAAGAAACATAGAACCTCATTTTCTATTATTTTTCTTTCTTTGAGAAAGACATTACATGACTTAGGTTCCTAAAAATTTGGAAGTATCACACATGCACACATGTATGAGATGCTCCCCAAATTTGCTGCAACATACCCAAAATGTCATCCTTATATATATATATATATATATATATATATATATATATATGGAATGAACAAATTGATATCTAAATGTACACGTTAATAAATTTCTCCTGTGTTATTTACCTCCTTGTTTCAAAATTTATTCTCCTTTATTTGGACTGCCCTAAATTCTTTTTTTTTAGCTGAAATTCACATGTACTTATATCTTACTAGATTACTATAGTTCACTCTATAAATACTTTTGATTTGCCACTTTTTTCACATTTCTGTCTGATGATTGTGCACACCACATGAAACCTCAAGTAATGGACTTCCAGTGTTCATATTATATTTTGAATGTTTTATACATGCTCTGCCAGAATAGTATTGAGCACTCTTTTATAAAAATGTTATTCCTATTTACATTTCTTATATATATATATATATATATATATATACCTCCATAAAAAATAGACTTTGTACACTAGCAATTGTCTGTACATTAATAGTATAATCAAATTTTATCATCTTTATTTTTACACAAATTTTTCCAACATTTTTTTGATTAGTTTTGGTAATCTTTCATTTATACCCAATTCTTATCGGTTCATTTTTGCCTCTCTGCTTCCCATAACAAGTAAATTTTTATATAAATTTCTCACATTTTTCTCGTTACTTTCTCTTCCTCTCTAAACCTTCCTTTTATGTTTTTAATTTCTTTCTTTCTTTCTTTTCCCCACTTCCCTCTTAATTTTGTCGCATCCTTTCCTTTTTGTATCTTGTTATATTCTTCCTTTCCTTAATCTTCATGACCCTTTCTTCAATTAATTTTTTTTTCTCCCATTCTCTCTTCTTTAGTCTTTTCCTCCTACTCATTTTCCTATATCTTCTGTTTTCAATTAATTTCTCTTCTCCCATTCTCTCTTCTTTAGTCTTTTCCTCCTCCTTTACATCATTTTCCTATTCCTTCTGTTTTCAGTTAATTTCTTTTCTACCTCTGCCTCCTTCTCTTTCATTTTCTCTCTTTCTCTCTCTTTTTTTATCCCCATTAACTTTATTATTTCTTTTACTCTGTTTTCTATTACCCTCTTATTTTTCACTCTCATTTTGTATCTTTTACTCTTTCCAGAACCCACATTATCTTTTTTGCTCTGATCTTATCTCCTTCCTATGGGACTCATGAAAATGGTCACCGATGTTATGCAAGGGCAGATAATCAAGTAAACCATTGCTCTAAGACACAATCCTCCCTAAGCCTGTCCTACAACAATAGAGGGCAAAGACCATTAAAAGATAATCAAAATTACCTTTGCCTATTTCACCTGCTTATTTAACTCCAGAACAATCTCCAAGAAAAACATATTGGAAATAATCATTTGGTTGAATTTTATTTTCCCAGTTATTGCCAATACAACTTTTTCACTCAGCAATTCTGGGATCCTCTGTGAATAGCTCTGGGTTTAAAGCACGAGGCCATCAGACCTATTTTTTATTACTGCTTAGAAACAGGAACATGCATTTAAAATATTTATTTTCCAAGACAATTTTAGTAAATCACATGACAATACCAGAGCCCAAAGGGTTCATGTTGGTCCTTGATGATATTGATTTTCTATTTAGGAAGAAGTGACAAATTCTAAGCAGAATTTCATAGTTATCTCTATTAAGAATTTATACAATTAAAAATGGTATTAGGCGTGAACAAAGGTTCTCACGTAATTCTCATTCACTTTAATATTGAACTGGAAAATTGACTTGTTCTCTAACTCAGAGCATTTTAAATGTATTGCTCGAATAAAAATCTTGTCTTATGTGCTATTTTACTGGTTTACAATTGTGTGTGTGTGTGTGTGTGTGTGTGTGTATATATATATATATATATATATATATGAATTCAGTTGCCTACATATGTGATGTTTCAATGAATCTCACCGAATGATCAGTGTTGGGAAACTTTTTTGATTAGGTAATTTTTTTTTTAACTTTTTATTTTTAATATCATTATATTAATTCAACACTTTTTGTTCATTAAGCACTTTCATTTTTTATTTAATTTACAAATATTTTAATCTTTATCAAACCGCAAATATTTTAATTTAATGTTTATGTCTCTTTGAAAGACTTCAGTGACTATTTCAAAGAAGTTGGTGTCTCTGTCAGGTGAGCAAACCGTTGCTTTCGTGTTTTTGTAAAGCATCAATTTAGTTGTAAATTTTTGTGGCCGACAATAGGAAATCAGCAATCAGAAGGTAGAAAATGTATTGATAGCTAAAAAAAATTCAAACTTGTAATACTCTGTTTAAAAACTGACTAGGTGTCACATCCTGGTGAAGGCCCTGGCTCATTGATTGGATAATTTTAATAGCATGTCAACCCACCTAGGGTTATTTCATGCCTAGAACTTAGACAATCCAGTTCATTGTATGTTCATATTTACATTTTTTATGCAGTTGTTTCTTAAGAGTTGTTGTTTTTTTTGGGGGGGGTTGCACTCAGATATTCAGACGTTTCAAATAGATCTGTTTGAACTGTAGATGATACACAAACAAACACTACCAGTCTGGGTCTGAGTAGACCTGTGAGTAATGGCAATGAAGGGGTATTCTAGACTCCTCAGTTCTCCAGAACAGGAGCCTCACCATTAGACATAGTTCAGTGTCACACACAGGACACCCCATTTGGTTGAGGTCTTTTTTCATCTGCTTGATGTACAGTCAGTATATTCTAAACTAAGCTGACAGGGTGATTTTTTTTTACCTAAATAAACCAGATTTAATAAAACTACTCACAGCTACTAAAACTCTGCAATTTATTTACCAAGCTTTTTCAATTCTGGCACACAGGGTTGAGTACCTGCTGTTGTGAACTCTATGGTTTCTGATGTTAAGGTGGTTGTCACTTGATAAACCCCACTGTAGTCTAAAGTGTGTGCCAACCTGCTGTTACATCTAGAGTTGCAAAGAAAAAGGGGGAAAAGCGGGAAATTCATTTAAAACATAACTTTTAAAAAATATTTTTGCATTATCAGTTGTTTCGGAAATGGCAGCCAGAGGCATTTCACAGTGAACTTACAACCCTCATCAGCTACTGATGTTGGTCTATTTAGCACAATTTTAAAATAGGGTCAAAAAATTCATATTCAATAAAAAAAAATTCAATAAAAAGAAATAGCTGATTTCATAAAAATACAATTTTTTAAAATCTATTTTATATCTTATTTGCTACAAGAAGAGCACCTGGCAACAAACTGATTGCTTCTTTAAAAAATACCTGAAAAATACCTACAGTAAACAAGAAAACATTTCAAGGTGAAAATTCTGGAAGTATAGTGTCAAACTGAAATTGAAAGTAGTGTTCATTGTCATTGCTGAAGTAGTAGTGTTCTTGTTAAAATAACACAAAATATAAATTAAAAAAATTGATAAATAAAAAAGATAACTTTGTAGACAAGGAAATGCAACAAATAGAAAATAGAAAAAATTCTTAAATAAAAAAAAAAATCAAATATTGAAAAAAATCTAGGAAAAGTCTAAGTAGTTTTGCCAATGGACGACATCTAACATCATCCGACAAAAATTTTTGACACAGCAATACTTATTTCTTGGCCCCCGCAAAAATCAATCACAAAAATCAATCGCATTTTTTTTCTTGCTACTGCAGTGTTATCAATTGTTATGTACCCAAAGATATGACAGCCAGCAGCAATATTTCAACAAAATCACCATTACATTTATCTATGGCTTTTTAAACTTTAAAGGATGTATTCTTTCAAAAATACTTATTTTATTTT
>OY757905.1:45921816-45999316 GCA_963585895.1 Sepioteuthis lessoniana
GTCCTTCTTTAGGCGCTGGCTAACCTTTCACTAGTGGCAGCCGTTTTGGTTAACATACGGCTAAAAAAATAAAAAGTATCAAATGGACATGTCGAACTACAAACTAAAAGCACCGGATTTAGACAAATCTCCCCCAAAGCGTCTAATACATTGTTAACTCCTTTAAACAGCGAATTTGGACATATATACCCAAGAACGACTAACACATTTTAACACTTTATCTGGGAAACGCACCCAATTCATTTGGATTCAGGAATAATTTCCTCACCCATTGAATGGTCGTTGAACCTCGCAATAATGTCAAAATATAAAAGATATCTTGGCCTCTTCTCTTCTTTTCCGGTCTTCTTTCCGTATAATTAATTCCTTTACAGCCTTCCTATCCAGGAAGTCAAACCAGCAAAATAACGTAGAGTAAGAAAAGAAAATCAAAATGGAATCAGAAAGTAAACAACAACTAAAAATATATTGAAACCCTATAGATCTTGATTATTCTGTAGTTTGGATGGTCTCTACTCATTTTATTTCCAAGTCCTCCTGTCCCTGTATCAATTCTGTGGTGACTTTACCGAGCGCACCGATTACAATTGGCAGCACCGTCATTTTCATGTTCCGTAGTTTTTTTCAGTTTTCTAGCAAGGTCCAGGAACTTATCTCTCTTTTCGCCATCCTTCAATTTCACTCTGTGGTCTGCTGGGGCGACGAAGTCCACAGTTCGGCAAGTTCTCTATTTTTTGTTGACTATCACAAGGTCAGATCATCTGGACGAGAGTAGGAGATCCGTTTGTATATCAAAATTCCAATGAATTTTATGCGTCTTGTTCTCCTGGATGGATTATGGGCTGTGCATATACCATATGTTTAAATGGTCAAATTTAAATTTCTTGCGAAGTTCTCAGTGAATCACTTTCCCCCACCTAGTCGTGTCTATTATTATTATTATTATTATTATTTGCATAAAACTGCAAGGGTCTCTCTCACATCTGTGTCCATCTTAAGCAGTTCATGCTTTCCTTCCGATTTAATTCTTGTTATATTGAGCCATTTCCTTGGATTTAAGACTCTTAATTACTAACGTTCCCTTCTTATAACAATCATTTTTCACGGTACTCTTTAATGAACCAGTGAACTCTCACATTGCTTTCCCCAGGAAGCTGTCCATTCAAAGAAACAAGCCAATGTTATCAGCCTGAACTAAGCTGTGTCCCTCAGGACACGGGCAATGGAATTTATGAACCTTAAACCTCATGTGTCTCTTTTCTGAATTGAGGCTCTGATGTGGTGTTCATTTCTATGCCCAACTGACTTATTGAATCTTATTTCTTTTGTTGAAAGAATCGATTGGTCAGTGAAGAATTCTTTTACCGCAAAAAATGAAACTGTTTTGCTTATTTTTATTTTAGTTTTTTTATTTAAAGCAATAAGAAAGGAATTCAAGTCTTCCCCAAGGAGATTCGAGTAAACATAAATTTGAACTTTGTTTGCTGGTTTTATTTTCCACATGGATAACCAATATGCAACAATTAGCACCTAGCAGACTAGACTCTCAAGGTTTGGGTGGACAACCAATCTGTGTGTGTGTGTGTGTGAGAGAGAGAGAGAGAGAGAGAGAGAGAATTCTGAGTTTTAAAAGATACATGAACTGTAATCCTTAATTCTGTCCATTGCTTTGTGGTTTAGTCATAGAAGACAAAAATTTAGAAATGAATCAATTTTCAGCATGAAATAAACACGGGTTGGTATGTGGTTAAAGAAATTAATTAAACAGATACTGACATGTTTTGAGAACTGTCTTCAGTCGTTTTAATTTTATTTAGATTTATTCTAGGCATTATTTTAGTGTCTATATTTAGACATTGAAAAATATTTGTGGACATTTGTAATATGTTAACGATTGCATAATGAATCATGCTACAAATCTTTGTCACAGCACATGTTGGTTTTCACTAGATGTTACTCATCATTTCTATCTTTGCATGTATATGTACGTATATCTTAATCAGTGTTTTATGTGTTAGATTACCCCCCCCCATGTATCTACGGTTGGACCAATTATTTCACACATTTCTCAAAATATCTCCCTAAGCAAATAAATAACTTTTTTTCCCATTTTTTTTTTTTTTTTTGAGGAAGACATTTTACATCTTGATTTCCTCAAAATTATGGGTGGCAGCCCTTATCTATGTGTATCCATATTCATATTTTATATTTGTTCATATCTATATGTCTAGATATAATTCCCTGGCAACTGGACTCTCTAGCCTTATGTAGACACATAGTCTAAGAGAGAGGACATTCTGAATTTTTAAAAAAATACATGACCAGTATCCCTTAATTCCAACCCCAACCCCACGGCTTTGAGTTATTCACGAAAGATAGAACTCTTGGGGAGACAACCAAAAAAGACAAAATAAATTTTGGTGCATCTGTGTGAAAAGGCTTTGATTAGTGACTGTCGTCTGGCAAGATAGTGCAACGTATGCAACTCGTGGTGGTCTCAAATTTTCTATGATTTTGGATTTCAAATGGGTAAGTCAACGAAATGCTGACTGGAATCTGAGCATTTCAATTTCCTATTTTATGCCGGTTTTCCTATTCCATACGTGTGCCTCAGTGTGGGTTTGAATGTGAAATCAGTTAGAGGGGTATGTCTCAAAGCTATATTTGCATAGAAATATATTTTTCTATTTTTGTATAGGAATACATATGCAGTTGCACATAAATGCAAAATACATACGTATTTAATTCAATAATATTTCCCCGTTAACAAACACATAAACAAATATACGTATATGTGTTCATATATGTATGCAAACCCCCTTCTCTCTATCTCGCTTCCTATATATATATATATATATATATACATATATATATATATATAATTCTTACTCCTATCAACTACAAATTGTATATAAAAAGCGAGTTAAAAAATACTAAATGCTTTTAGAACTTAAACTGTTTCAAAACCTAAAATTTAAGTATTACAATCTTACAGTACTCTTACCAATACTCAGAGTATCGTATGTTACCATAACCTTTATATATATATATATACATAGAGAGGGGGGGGCAGGAAGAATAGAGTAAAGTTATAAACTCTCTGTGCTGGCAGTGAAATGTCTAAAATGAATATTCTGTGGTTCAATATATATATATAATTTTTCTACAATGCAATATCTATCCATACAATACAATAACTTTTGGTAGACGAAATGTCGAGACCTAAGCATAAAGTACTTGAAATTTCTGAAATATTTCTTATAAGTCAATCTATCGGTTTAAAATTAATTTTTTCTTCCATTTTTGTTTTGTTCAATTTTGCTGGCCCAATCTTATCATGTAAAAGAAAAGTGTTAAGAAGCGATTATATCAAGATTTTTAGTATGTGTACAAATATCAAAGCTATCTTTTTTGGCCTTATCGTGTTCTTTGACATTTTGACCCAGTGAAAACCATTTTCTCAAACAAGATCCCAGCAAGGTACAGGCACCGTTTAATAGTTAGTGACCAAAAAAAAATGTCAGTGTTAAAAAACAATATGACACTCTTCCCAAGGCCAATTTCATCTTTAATTATATTTTTATAAAATATTTTTTAAAGTTGTACTTTTATTCAATTTTTGAATCATCACAAATCTGCAACTCTTTAAAAGCCTGAAATAGTTGACTGAGAAGAACTATTGAATGGGAACTGGTTAATGATTTCAAGAAAGAAATGTAAAGAACTTCAAAAGAATCCATTAGCAGAAAGACAATTCGGGAGAAAAAAAAAAAGAACAATAGAATACATTTTGGTTAATTAGAAGTGGGTGTGGAGAAAACATGATGAGATGGAAAAAAATGTGCAAAATGGCGGGTGCAAAAAAGTTTAAGGGTAAGAATTAGCAAATAAAAGATAGTTTGGTGTGAAAAAAAAAGCAAATGGAAGGCGAAAATTGAAGGAAACGAAAAGACTCAAATAATTTTTTAAAAGAAAAAAAAGGAAAGTAATTGAAACTTACTGAAAGTAGTAAAAATTCTACGAAAATAATTGATCAAAAGAGAGAAGGAAAAACTTAAGAACGTGTTAAAAAATAAGAAATTGAGAGGGAAATAATATAAAAAACACTAACAGGGAGAGTGAAAGAAAAAGAATGAAAAAGCATGAAGAAAAGGGAAAAGGCTTTTTTTTTTTTTTTTTTTTTTTAAAAAAAAAAAAAAAGGATCAAGGAATTTTTTTAAACCGATAAAGTGAATGTAATGAAAATAGGAAAAAAAACTTTTTTAAAAAAACAGATAATGTTGAAAAAAAGTAAAATTGCAAGTGAAGAGTCTTTTTTTTCTGTTATGCACATAGAGTATCCCAACTGATTAGCACAAGAAAACTTTGATGAAGTTTTATAACTCTGTCGTCTCTGTAAATTTTATGAAATAGAATAAGGAAATTTTAGGAAAATCACTAATTACAAGCAACCAGTGTATCTTTCAGACTGATGCATGCATTAAAAATTTAGCTATATTTTTTTGACTTATTAAAAGAGTGTTAATTTTAAAATAAAGGATTACAGTTTTTGTTGTTCAATGACGGAAACAAAGAATATCACAAGCAAAATATACAAGGATGAATAAACTGATATAAGAAATCCTCAAAACATCGATTATGTATTTAATACCGGCCCATTGGCCTCGTGGATAGAGTGTTTGCCATTGGCCTGGGAGACCAAGTTTTCATACCAAAGACTCATAAAATGGTACTTGATGTCACCTTCTTAACACTCAGCATTATAAGGTATGTATCAAGGGTAAAGTGGAGCAATCCAGGGAAAAGAGTGGTGTTCTCCCCTATACCTCGGTGTAGTAGCTATTGAAAAGGAAGCCTTTGGATCGTCCTCGCCTACGGTTGCCAACTTTACTTACTTACTTGACTCTTATATTTAAACAGAATGCGACACAAGATCAATTTTTAAACGGAGTTTAACAGATTTGAAAGCAGAGTTTTCTTTTTAGACTGGTTGTCATACCAAGGTTAAAGAGTCCAATCTGCCCTATAATTTACGTTTAGTTGGAGGGAGAATAGTTGGATGCATACCTTTCCCAAGGTTAGTAGTTATGTGAAATGCGAACAGCCTCGTCCAGGATTTGAAACTGGGTTATCATGTCTACTTTTTATTACGGTAATCATTACACCATGTGCACCTCCAAAGTAGAGACACAGCAGAGGAAAAAATCTACGTTTGTTGATTAGATATAAGAGTATAATTTGAAATTCCTCAATTGATCAACCCCAACGAGTGTCCTGGATATGACACTAAACAATCTGATTGTGAGGCTCCAGTCTTAGAGCTTTGGAGAATGTGGAGTACACTTTCATTGCCATTGCTCCCATGTCCACTCTGACCGGAGCTGTAGTACCAGATAGGGTCCTATCTAAAGGTCAAATAGAACTGTTTGACATTTAAACTGAATGCAAGCAACTGACTAATGCTGAATTAAATTGCTAGAAATGTAACTGTTTGGTCATTTAACTGTGTGTTAAACAAATGACTTATGTTGTATTGTTAGTGATTCATAGCAATACTTGAAACCACTTAACTGTGTTCAAACAAATGAGTAACATTATATAGAATTATTTGTGTTAAATAGCAATACTTGAAACCACTAAACTGTCTACAAACAAATGACTAATATTAAAAAGAATTTTAAGTTTTTGATTGTGATAATTGAAACTATTTAATTATGAAAAAATAATAGCAATACTCGTGTGCAAAACAAATTAGTTGAAACACATTTTAAAATGAAATTACCCACGAATAGTTCACTTACAAATCATGTATGTATATCCATTTAAATATGCACAAACAAATGATTAATAGCATATAGAATTATTTGTCTTAGATAGAAAAACTTGACACTACTTAATTGTATGCAAATAAAAAATGCCCTCAGGCTCATTTAAAAATGTTATCTAAAAATATGTTCACAAATCACATTAAACATATGTATGAAGAGGATTTGGCATTAAATAACCAACAATGATTGATATGCCATAAAACCGAATCCAACCAACCAACCATCAAATTATCAACTCTGAGAGACTCTTGAGTACCTCATGTAATCT
Organism: Sepioteuthis lessoniana; assembly: GCA_963585895.1. Classification (NCBI taxonomy): domain Eukaryota; kingdom Metazoa; phylum Mollusca; class Cephalopoda; order Myopsida; family Loliginidae; genus Sepioteuthis; species Sepioteuthis lessoniana. Next base: position 45,927,913 of record OY757905.1, read on the forward strand.
ACTAATTTTCAAGCTAGATTTGCAGGCCATTGTTAGTAAGTTTGATTCTTACTGGGCTCTGAATATTTCTGGCCTTGTGCTAAACTAAATTAAGCTTAATAAATGATAACTATGAATAATATCTATAACTGATAACAAAAACAAACACCTAAAGAAGTCTATAGAAAAAAACAAGTGAAATTCTACGAGAGTTTATAGGTTCGTCAAAATAATCACATGCAATGTGACTAAGTGAGGCTTATTTTTCAACATAATCCCGCATGCTGTTCACGCACTTCTACTAAATCCCATGCATAGGTTTTCAGTAATGATATTTCTTTATTCCAGGAATTTAGACAGAAATTACGCCCTGTCCACCGAGTTTAAAATACGCTATATCCTCTGCAAAGAGGTAATATAACACCCCACCAAAAAAGAGGGATCTTAGTATGACAATAAATTGTATTTGATGCTGAGGATTCAAATCTGAAAAGAGTAAAGTACTCGTTCATTGCCTTTACTCCCTTGTCTACTTTGATCCATTGTAGTAGTGGCTATCAGGTTCCTGTAAAGTCTTTATATCTGAGGTAATGGATACTTGCTAGGTATGGACTATTACCAAGATGAATCGATAGGTGGATGGTGATTAAAGACAGAGCGAGAACGAACATCTGCTGCTATGCCTGGTACATTCCTTTATTGACCAAATCCCCTGGATGTGGTAGGGGCCGTAACCCCTGTGGCATCAGAGGTTATTTCCCTTTTGTTAGTTAGGATATTACAGTTCCCATGTCTGACTCGAATAGATTTGTTTAAAAAAACAAGTACACAGAAAATGTAAATATGAACGTACAATGAACACGATTCTTTACCCCTCGGCACACAATAATCTTTAATGGATTGACATACAGTTAAAATCAATCACTCTGAAATTAATTGAATTTACTAACAAAAGTAAGAAGCTATTTTTACTTTTAGGATACTTAACTGAGTACTGAAATTAGTCGATTTAAACAGATATAGATTTATTTCTTGAGTGATCTTCTGTTGCAAAGCAACCACAGAATTTCTGAGAATTAATTTTTATTTATTGCGGACTTTTTGTCCCCATCTTGGTAGTTTTTGTGTTGTTTCTTCTTTCACTACATTTCGGCCAAATTTCACCTCTGGCCTTCTTCAGGTGATTTACCGTGACCTCGGATAGGAATGCTGAGTCTTGTAACCGTATCCCCAGTAATTACTGCCTTCCATAGTTGTTGTCTATCGCACCATGTTTTTGACCAAGTAGACCTCTGGCCGGCTTGGGTTAGATTTGAAACCGCTATCTTCTGACAATGCTCACCTGGAACCGTAGAGACTCAACGCCTTCCTAAGTTCAAGAAATGAAGATGAAAAAGGACAAGAAAATTGGTGAAAAGGTTTGCATTAGCCTTTGAGAAGAAAAAAATACTTCAGAATCAGTTGGACAACTTGAACTGAAAAAAAAAAAATTATTCCTTTTTTTCAACATTGCCCTAAAAATGGATTCTATCCTTCTTTCCTTTCTTCGTGTGAAATTCATCAGTCAGTTTTTACTATAAACGAATAAACTGTAAGCTGTGGAAAGAAAACTATACCAAAATCTCAAAGAGAGATTTTTCTGCTGAAATAATAAAACATGCAGAAAAAAACAAAAACTGAAATAATAGGAAAAGAAAGATTAAGAATAAAATAGGATGCATAAAAGAAAAAAGTAAGACAAAAAAAGAGAATTATTGAAAGATAATATGAATGAGGAATTATGAACGTGAAAGGTTAAAAAAAACAACTAATTCCTGAAAAAAGAAAAAGAAAAGAAAAAATTGCAAAAACATGTGGTAAGAACTAGACAAAGTAAAATATATCAAAGACGGGGATACTGAGCAAGATATATATACATATGTAAGTAAGTAAAGTTGGCGACCATAGTCGAGGGTGACCCGAATGCTCCCTTTTCGATAGCTGCTATACCAATGTGTAGGGGGGGGGCGCTACTCCTTCCCTCGATTGCTTCATTTTACCCTTGATCCGTACCTTATAATGCTGAGTGTAAAGCAAAGAGGCATCAAGTACCATTTTATGAGTCTTTGGTATGACTTGACCGGGGATTGAACCCAGGTCTCCCGGGCCATTGGCGAACACTCTAACCGCTAGGCCAATGTCCGGTATATATATATATGTTTTAAGAAAACTGTTCCTGAAAAATTAATAAAAGGTAAAAGAATATGAATTTTTAAAAAAGGAAGAAAAAAATAAGGGATTTTGAAAAGGAGAAAAACAGTGTAAAAAGCAAAGAAAGACAAATCACGAAAATAGAAAGAAAGTTTGAGGTTGTTAGAAAAGAAAAGTCAAAGGAAATGGTTTCTCTAAATTTTTGCGATGAAGCTTGATAACAATAAAGATGAAGACAATTATCCGATTGATAAAAAAGAAAATAAGTCATGTTGAAAAAGAAAAAAGAAAATGGAATATAGGAAATATAAGGGAGAGTATAATTTATAAACAAAGAAAAGCTACAAAAAAGAAGAAACTTGAAGAGGTCGAAGTTGTTAGAAAAGAAAGAAAAATTAACTGAAGAAATAAATGAATAAATAAAACACAGACAAAAGCAATGGAAAAGATAATGAAAAACAAACGAAAAACTACAACAAAACTATGCAATTGAAACTTTATTTTTATACTGAAGTGACATGACTGCAAACGTTTTCCTGAAAGACACCATTGTTAGTTGTCTGACTCAAGTAGTGCATCTATTCTAAAATGCATATAAAACTGCATGATTTTTGCATGACAATAAACAATTGTATTTTGCTGTTTCTTGGCTACTAAAACTTCCCCTCCATTTTCTCATTACTTTATGCCTTCGGGGATTAAGCCATTTTATATGCATTACTTACAAGGTTTCTTTTTACTAGCTTCCATGCCCACTGGCAAGTAAATATATATATTAAATTCTTTTGTTGCATTTAAAATGTAGCCTCTTTTTCTTTTTTCTCGTCTCATTTTTTTCCCTTGAATAATGTAAATTGCATTTTTATTTCAGTATTTTGCTGCTAAACTTCTTTATGTATGAATTGGTTTTTTATTTTGGCATTGTAAATAGATTGGAGAGAGAGCTTTCAATGTTGAATATGTCCACTCTATAAGTTTATAAAAAAAAAATTAAAGGTGCTCCCAGCACAAGTGATGCAATTAGCATCAGAGTCTCTTGTAGCTGCTTGATATTGTTATATAATTCGAGACTTGTCTGCTAAATAAAAGACAAAGTCTTTTTGTCCATAATACCTGAACATCTGAAATAATAAGGCTATTATTCGCAAATTTTTATTCCGTAAATTTATGGAGATGTTCTGTTAATGATTATATTCTTCTATTTAATCAAGTCCTGAAGGTGTAAAACTGATATTAACTGTTGCTTTTCTTTCTTTTTTGGGTTTTTTTTCTTTTCTTATTGAATTAATGTTAAAATGTTTCCAGGATTTTGAACTAGACTCATCAGATATTTAATGCAATTGATTCTAAAATATATTTCAATTGTATTTTCTTTCTCTTTCTGTCCATTTCAATATTTTTTCCGTTTACGTTTTTATTTTCTTTCTTTTTTTTTTTTTTTAGCAATTTATTCCTCTCTCTTTAGGTTTTGTCATAGCGCAATGATTAACACCCTTAACTTGAAAGCTATTACTCATAAGTTTAACCTTTCCTGAGCACTCCATGAATCTGGTATTTTTCTGGAGTTGCCTTAGTTTAGATATATTTTAAGCCGCGCTTACTGCAATGGTTATCGTCAAAGGAAATAGAATCGTCAATTCGAGTTCAAATAATAGACGAAACTGTTTCTCTTCACGCTAATGCCTTTTTGTTCCTTCAAGTATGGATAAATAATAGGGAAACTGAAGTCTTTAGTCTGCGTTAGGTAAGCAGCCTATGAAAAAGGAAAATTTTGAAAAAAAATTACCTTGCGTCACATCCAGCTCGTGATGAAGGATTTGGATAAATTCAAACAAATACCCACCTCTCTCTCTCTCTCTCTCTCTCTCTCTCACACACACACACACACACACACACACACACACACACACACATACACTCATTTTTCCTTGGTTGCTTTTTTTTAATATTCAAAACCCGATTTTCACAGGTTTAACTTCAGCAGACTCGCTTATTCTTTAGTTGGCTATCCATAATCAAATGTGATTTTTTGATGTATGAGTGGCCTACTGTAGAAAACTATAGATGACGCGCACAGGGAAGAAAAATATCATTAAAGCTTAAAAAGAGAAGAAAAAAAGCTTAATCACGAATGCATGCATCTATGTATTATTATAATCCTTTGTTAGCTTTCCTCACCAGCGTAAGCCAATGGTCTTACACTGGAGCCTGAGTGACAAGTCTCCTCAATATTCTGGCCGATCTTAAGTGTTGTAGTTTGGATAGTATACCCTCGTGCCGTTATTTCCAATTCCACCAGACCGTTTATCAATCCTTTGGTGACAGTATTATTATTATCATTATTATTATTATTATAGTTACTGCTTGAGAGTTTTTCACATCAGCATTAGCTGATAATTTTTCACTTGAGTTTGAGTGGCAGCAAGTCTCCTCAAGTCTCCGGGACACTTCTCAGTATTCTGGCCAATCTCAATAATGTAGTAGTTTGGATGGTCTTCACTCGTCCTCTCATATCCAATTCCTTCAGTACTTGTGTCAATCCTTTGGTGATTGTCCAAGAGCGCCAGTTATAATTGGTATAATCGTCACTTTCATATTCTTCAGGTTTTTAATTCCTTAGCAATGTCCAGGTACTTATCCTTCTTTTCATTTTCTTTCGATTTTACTCTATGCTCAGTCGGGACAGCAAAGCCTTAAATTTTGAAAGTTCTTTTCTTTTTTTATTTTCATTTTTTATTTTTTATTTTTATTTATTTTTTTTTTTTTTTAATTATTATTAGGTCTGGTCGTCTGACCGAGATTATGTGATCCGTTTTTATCTCAAAATCCCTGAAGAGTTTGTGCATTTCATTTTCCTGGACAGATGCTGGATTGTGCATATACTATTTGTCCGTATGGCCAAATTTCAATTTCTTGCACAATTCCCAATGGATCGCCTTGCCCACTCAGCTGTGTCTAGTCTTATACTCTTTTTGTGCTAATTTGCAGCATTCGCAAAGGTGATTGATCATTTCGTCTATATCACCACGTTATCTACATCTGCTGTTTTTTTTTTGTTTTTTTTTTTTGCGTCTTATCTATCCTTGCTTTGTTCCTTATGGTGTTGTTCTGTGCTGCCATTAGAAGAAATTCAGTTTCTCTCTTAAGGTTTCCCTTTCTTTGCCACGTTCACGTTTTCTCGTGGGAGATGTCACTTGTTAGTCGCTTAAAACGTCCATAGAGTTATTTTTCTTCCCATTTTTGTTTTCTGGTTATTTCCGTTCAGCTGGTTCTCGTGTTTTCATAATTGTTTCTGGTGACTGTAATCAGTCTTCCACCGTGCTTTTCTATGTAGTCTTCGAGTCGTTGTATCGATGCCTCCACGCTGTCTTCAATGCTGGTAAGTCCTCTTCCTACTTCTTTTCTTGACACATATAGTCTGTCAACGTCTTATTTGGGATGTTATGCCTTATGCATGGTCATTCGTTTTCTTGTTCTCTGGTCCATTTGTTTAAGTTCATTTCTTGTCCACTTCAAGAATGGTCCCGAATATCTTACGTGGGATACAGCCCAGTATTATCATTACTATCATATAAAATATACATATTTACCAACCCCTCAGCTCGGGCAGGATATGACACAAGGCCAATTTTTAAGCGGAGTTTAACAGGTTTGAAATCAGAGTTTTCCTTCTCCTAGACTAGTTGCCTCACCTACTATTAGGGAGAATAATTGGATTTATACCTTTCCCAAGGGTATTAGTGCTATGTGAAATGCCATCAGTCTCGTCCAGGATTTGAACTCGTGTCGCCGAGTCCATTTCCTACGACGATAACCATTACACCACGGGCACCTCCTAAATAAAATATATGTATTATTATTTTATTATTTGATGGCATAAATATGGGGCTAATTTCCATAACATAGTGACTAATGTGTTCGACGGCGCAGTAAGTTCGAACTCCAGTCATGCTATTAAATTCATTTTCGGACTAATAATGTTTTAATGGGAAGGTTTAGAGGATACGGTGGAGATTATGAATATTAGGTCGCAAACTTGTGAGTTTGAGCCACAAATCTCGACGTTCTATATTAAAAGTGTTTCTCTATTTGCTAAGTAAATAATGCACATAGCTAAATCCAGATTCCATTATATACGAGCTTACAAATTCGAATAAAATGAGCTCATGAGTTGCACAAAGCTTGGGATACTCTGCTCCAATTTTTGATACATGACAAAATGTCTTCATCATTCAGTGATGTTTGTTCTACTGTTATATAGGGATTAATAAATTCAAACGTGTAAATTCACTCCTATTGAGCCTTTGTATTTACTCCACAGGGTCTGTATGGACAACTTCGAAAAGCCTTGGTATATATAGATCTAAAAGAAATGTTACTATAATATAAATTTTTGCTGGGTAATGCTTATACATCAATATATATATATATATAATCATCAAGTCGTGTCCGGGTTTCTGTGATACTTTTGCCATCCTTCCCAATCATCCAAACCTCATGGTTAGTCTTTTAGAGAGTGTCCAGTGTTCGTAGAGAGCTGATGAATATATGGGATCCCCTAGGAGGACATCGCTTATGAGTTCGTCCCTGCTTTTCCAACTGTATTCATCAGGTCTTGTTCTTTTTTTGGGGGGGATATTTTGTGAAATGGGAGGCAATTTGACCGTACAGCTGTTGTTTTATGGGATGTCACTTCCGGTATTGGTTGAAAAAAAGCATGCAGCATTCTACTGTAGTTTCCATCTTGCTATAGTACTGACACGATTATTGCTTGGAAGACTTTCTTTTTCATTTAATCAGAGAGATTACTTTCTTTATAGTCAATAACCAATCGATACATATATATATATATATATATATATAAGAAAGTTTGTAATAATGAGTATTGTTGCAGTACAATCCATTGTTTTAATTTTTTTTTTAGTTCAGTTTGGTCAGCAGCAATACAAAGGATGATTGTGGAGAGGATTAAAGATATTTCAAGTTTATTTCCATTTTTGATGAGACCCTATATAAGTGTGTATATATATATATATATATATATATATATATATAGCATGACCCAGGAATCCAATGATGATGTTTTTGTTTTTGACACTAGGATTTAGAATGCCAACTATGATCTCAACGGTGATATTCTGAAGGTCAAATTGTATAACATCAATGTCCTACTTTAATAAATATGACAAGAAACATTATACGCTCTACATAGTAATCAAGCCAAATATTTAAAATTTCCAATGCTCAAGCAGAAACGAGTCTATTTCAGTCTGCTTGAGTTTATTTGTGTCTGTTCAAATCAAATCAATCTGTCCTTTTCAATCTATCTACCAATTTATCACAGTCACAGTTATTCATATCAATCAATCAATTCGGAAATATTATTAGCAATTTAGCTTTTATTGCCGACAACCAGTATTCAAATCCATGTCTCTCATGCTAAATGTTATGGCATATTTCGACACTACACAATCTTAAGGATTTAACGTCTATGTATTAAAAAGGAATGTAGATATCTATTATAGATTCTATTTCCATCTATGATGATGATCAAGTCTTGCATGTATTCCCTTGACTCTCTCTCTCACACTCCCTATCAGCCATCACTCTAGGCAGATCCTCAAGGTTGCATCGTGTTCATACAGAGCCGAAGAATGTAAGTCTTTGCTGGTGAGTGTCCGTGAGTGGAAGCTCACAGAACTTCACTTACTACACACACACACACACATATAGTGAAATGAACAAGTCATTATAAAAAAAAAAATTTAAACCTAAAATAAATAGTTTGATGACTAAGTTTCATGTATTATGAAAAAATATAATCTTCAGATGAAACATGGAAAGAATGGATGAACAAAACTAATAAATATTCAGTATTCCTCGCACAATACTCAGTGCCTTCAGAGTATAATATAATGAAGGAAATGAGGAAACAATTCACACACACACACACACACACACACACACACACACACATATATATATATATATATATATATATATATATATATATACACGAATTGATTGAGTCATTTATTTTTTGATTGTTCTCAACTACTTTCGACCATAGGCCATTGTCAGGCGAAAATCTTTTTAGAAAGATTTTAAAATAGTGTATATGCTATTAGAGAAGCGACAAAAAAATGAAAATAGCATATTTATTTGCTGAATGAATTGTCTTCATTTGGCTTTTATAAGATCTCTGCCATAGTAGACACCTGGCACTCAGCTCTTCATTTGGCTGATACAAGTTACGTATGGTCAGGTTTTGTTTGAAATTAGCCGTGACAGCTTTGGTCAGGAATGTCTTTATTCGTGTGTATATGAATCAACCCAAGTCTGCTTATTCTATTTCAAAGGAATGTTTTAAGGATTATTTAAGTTGGTGTTTAGACCATTTGGAATCACGGTTTGGAGAAACTTTATCCACTTATATTTGTGTGTTACTATTATTACTTTGCATCTCAATTAAAATCGAGGGAGTGTCCTCGTGGTGTAATGGTTAAAGCGATGGACTTCGGAATCGTAGTATGCGAGTTCAAACTCCAGTCGCGCTATTACGTTCACTTTCGGGCAAATACCCTAGGGAAAGGTATGAACCCCCTTACCCTCCCAGCTATGGGTTAAATAGCACCACTACTGTTCTTCTAGGAGAATAGCTTTGGCATTAAATAACCTACAAAGGTTGATATGCCATTAAACAAAAAGAAACCAAACCAAACCATCAATTAAAATCAAGACTGTTGGAGCGGAAATATTGTTCTACATGTATTATACATATTTTTTCAGACATGTAAAATAACTAAATAAACACGACATTGAATATCATACAACCTACATTGTAGCATCAGATCCATTAAAATCTTCATTGATGAAGCGGTGACATGCCTGTTTAGATTTTTTGGTTTTTATCGACAAAGAATCGATGGACGTTTTCTATGATTTATAAAGTTATCGAATATATAGTGAAATTACGGATGGTATTTAGATGTGTTCAGGAATAATCTTGGAATAAGGATCGGTAAAAAAATAGAAAATAAACTCGTTTGATTCAAGTTGTGATCAAAAGTATCAAAACTGAATTTTTACATCTTTTTTGTTTTAATTTAGATGAATACGAGAGTGCAATTGAACATCTTACATAAGTGACGATGTCTTGATGTAATCAGTGCTAATCCTCGATACTTTTTGATCAGGAGTTTTTTTTGGCAAAACACAGTATCAAGCTTATACAGCTCCCGCCATACTTAAATGTACAATTTTTGTTTCCTAAACAGAAAATTCATCACAATTTTAACCTTTGAGAACGTAGAGAAATCAAAAGTGGAGTTTTAAAGGTGATTTAACCAAGGAAAAACTCACTGAAATAATCGTGTTGAATGCCAAGGGAATTATTTCAAAGAAAATTAATACCTCAGCCTTTGTAAATTTTAGTTCTGTCTTACTTAATCCAATTGCAATCTTGATAATTTCTGAATCCAACTCATAATATAGTCGAGTTATGGTCTTTGTGAAATAAAATGATTTTGTAATATATATCTGTAAAAACGCTTTTGATACACCGTTATTATCCATCAAGATGAATAAAAGATAAATAATAATGCTTGTTAATATTTGATTGTATAGTTTTCTTTTTAGTAATATTTAAATTTTGATTAATAATTCGTTTTGCTGTTCTTAGGAATTTTCTATCCTCTGTGTTTTCTCACTTGTTATATCTGACGGGTGTGTGGTGTTCTCTGAAGATAAAGTTGACTTCAAATCTCCGCAATACTCAAGCGCTCTTCTCAATATTATAATTGCCGAAATTAATAATATCCGAACAGGATTTTGGGGACTGCTCAATGTTTGATGCTAAGGATAGGTATAAAGTGCACTTTCCTAGGCCTCAATTTTTATTTTCTCCAAAGATTCAGATTATTATTAGTCTTTTTATCACTCACTAGCAAGTTTGATGCCGAGTCAGTTTAGACTGACTGAATTTATATGTAATTATTTGCAAATATAGATATATATTGTAACTGGAAGAAAATTTAACCACGGTTCAAATTGTTATTATAAATTTATTTCGGCAAAGAATATAATCTTCGTCTCTTCAGATGACATTAACGCTTAATTTGAGGTGCACTCCCAAAGATATACATGAAACCCCTTATATATTCTATATACGAATAGTCTACACCCATAGTCTTCGGACATCGACTGGATCTTACTGATATATATATATATATATATATATATATATATATATATATATGAAAGAAAAACTATTGTATAAATTGCATTAAATATATTAGGTGTTATGTTCCTTGAGAAATTAGACTATTTGGTGTTAATGTAAGTGCTGACTCCAGACTATTAGTAAGATGAAAACTGGAGAGAAATTAGGCTTATTTTTCAAGTTTAAATGTTTTAATGGTGTTTCACTAACAAGAATCTTGGGTACCTCGCATGGTGTACTTGTTAGCGAGCTGGATTACCATATGATTGTAAGGGAGTACAATTCTTAATGGGTTTCCAATTATTCCAAGCTCAGTTAAGATCTGATAAGAATCTTGTAAGTATAAATAATTTTGCTGTGTTATGGTAATAAATTCACAAAACAAGATTAAATGTTGATAATATAGATTATCATGTTTTTTTAGATTATTATTATTTCAGGTCCTTAATTGATAATTACCTGATCGTGTTAGAGGTGGTGGTTGTTTTCCTAATAAAAGACAATTCTGGGGAGAAATAATCTGGCATCTCAAAAGGCTTTTTTTTTTGTCAGGAAAAAAAATATTAATTTTATTCTGATGAAAGATAACATTTTTGGGATTTCTGTTTATTTCTTGTCAGATTATTTCCAGTCAATATTCTTACATTGTATACATACATATGCATGTATTTTTACACACACACACACACACATATATATATATATATATATATATATATATATATATATATATATATATATATAGGGCATATAAAATATATATACTAGTAGCAGTACCCAGATGATGATCGGGCTAAAGGGATTTTATGAAAACCAGTAAGTGAAAAAGAAGGGGAAGAAGAAAGAAGTAAGATCACGATTACAAATATATCCTTATTTGTTGTTAAATGATTTCGCTAATTTATTCAAATGAAAGTTAGTCTTTTATTTTATAAATTGTCTTTCGGTTTACATTTAAAATAATCTATAAAAATATAAAACCCTACACTGGTAAATAGTTTTAAAAATTTCATTACTTTTTTTACAGTTCTAAATTACGAAGCAATAATTTTTGAAAATGCGTGAGATTAAAATTTTGGCCATAGAATCCATGTAAAAGTCAAAAATGGCGTTGATTAAAAAGGACTAATGAATTTTCTCTTATTTGTACTTACTTATGAAAAACAGTGAAAAGTTTCGCAAGTCGATGAATTTTTTTAAATTGAATTATATTATGTAATGAGTAAAAATAAAAAGAAAGTTCGTATTTTTCCGCATTGAAATCAAATTAAAGTGTATGCAAGATTTTAATGCGCAAGTCACCTCTTTTCTGAGTTGTGAGTGCGAAACGTACGCGCCAAAGCAGACGGGATGCCTTTACATATATGTGTGTGTAATACACACACACACACGCATAAATATTTAAGTATATATATATATATATATATATACATGCATACATATATATTGTGCTTGTAAGTATAGCTCTATAAGTCTGTGCGTATATATATATATATATATATATATATATATATTGTCTCTATATGCGTATATATATATATATATATATATTGTCTTTATATGTGTGTGTATATATATATATATATATATATATATTGTGCATGAATGTTTATATATTTTTTGCATGTGTATATATATTTGCGTGTATGTTAATATCGTGCCTATGTATATATATATATATATATATATATATGTGCGTATGTGTGTGTGTGTATTTTTTTACATATGCATATGCTCATATATATATATATATATATATATATATATAAACATACATGCACATATATTGCTTTCACCGTCAGCTGGGGCTATAGAATACACTGACTGCATCGCTGCAGAGGGGTAAGACCCGCCCCTCACGCCCTGCAGCTACTTTGATGTTTAACTGTGTGTGGAAAAAACTATACTTTTACTAAACTGAATTGTTTGAAGTAAAACTGTTTGACTAAACTGAATAGCTTGAAATAGAAATGTTTTCGACAATTAAACTGCGTACTCATGCTCAACTGAATTGTTTGAAATAGAACTGATTATTTGTATACAAATGGATTTGGCATTAAATAACCTACAAAAGTTGATATGCCATAAAACCCAACCCAACCTACCACATATATTGCATATACACATATATGTATATTTTTATTTAGGGTTAGTCCGTATGTGTATATATATATACCTTTGTGTGTATGTACATACATATGAATATATGTGTATAGTTCTTTTATATGCATGTATGCATATACATATATGTACATACACACACACACACAAACATATATATATATGTGTGTGTGTGCGTGTGTGTGTGTGTGCATATCAGCTTGGAAATAAGCAAGATCGAACTCCTGGCACGTAATTACATTCATTTTCGGGCTAAAACCGCTGAGAAAGTTTTTAAACCTCTGTTCTTCTACAAGGTTAGCTTTGACATTCAATAATCGCCGAACGTTGATATGTCATTAAATAAAGAAGCCAAACCAAGGCACACCATCGTTGATTGCTGAGTAGGATACCATCTTATGCGTAAGATTTATAGTAATGTATTTTTCTTTTTCTCTAACTCAATATTTAAGCCAATAATTTGCGACATTTTTTTTAAGTAGAAGGGAAATTCGTAAGGTTACCGGGGTCCACCAGAGATATAAACCTGGGCATATCCTTCATTATATTATTACCAGGAAAAAGACCTTCACGATATTTGCACAGTCTTGGTTATGATGGGTGCAGTGTATGGGGTGGATGATATGTGGCATGCTGAAACTCCACATCATGCGTAAAATAAGATCTGGGGAATAAATGTCCCTAAATATATTGTGTTGAAATTGAACAACTTCACTGGGTGTGTGAAAACCTTCAAAATCCATCGGGGAAGTAGAATTTGATGGAACGTAGGAGCAGTTCAAAATGGAGATTTATATTTTCCGAGTCAAGGCTCCAAAGCTCAGCGTAAAGAAACATCAATACTAGTTTGATGAAAATGATAAGGTGATCGCTCAAATTCTTAGGGTCAAACATCTGCGGCATCGGAAATACCTCGGGGGCATCAGATGAAGATAGAAAGTCTTTACTGCCAACTTTCAAATGGGTAAAGTTCTTATACCAACAAAAGTAACGGAAAATGAAAAACCAGTAATGGTTGGGCATCTCTGTGAAAATTCAGAAAGTATACAACGGTAAAAAAAAAATATGGAAGAACTTAGCCATTTGATTTAACAAGTCTTCGATGTTCAATCCTCATTGTGGTATGACTCAAGTCAATATACGGATACTCTCTTTTTACGGATTACGAAGTTATCATGAAACACTGGACTGAAGACTTTCACAGATTTCTTTCATTATTCATCAGTTATTGATAAATTTGTCATCAATAATTTGTCTCAAAAGAATACACATGAGATCGCTGCACTGAGGTGAGGTGCGGAAAACGATTCAAGTAAGTAATACTGGAAAAACCCCAACTCTGTGAGATTCTTCTTCTTGGGGATTTCAAGCTCACAGCAGCGAGCGATCATCTGATAGAGATCCTATTTGGTGCTCCTGTCTCTCCGGAATGGTATTTGTTATACGCCCCACCAAGCGTACAAGTGTGGCACAAGGCCGTTTTTGATATGCTCCTCTGTTATTACGGAAATTCAATGTGGTTTCAGATCGTGGTACAATGGGCATGATTTTCTCTACTTGTCAACTCCCGGGAAAATGTATTGAAGATTTTTTGGCTCTTTACCAAATCTTTGTTAATTTAACAAAAGTTTTATTCTATCAATAGGATCTCTCCACGGACCACCCTTGGCAAACTTTGCGGTTCTCCTCAGTTCGTCATGTCCATGCAACTCCATCATGACATGAAAATTCAGGTTTCGAAAGTGAGTTGTTGAAGTAAACATATCTCCATCAGTTACGGGATTAAACAAAGCGACATCCAACCCTTACTCTTATATATATATATATATATATATATATATATATATTTATATATATATATATATATATATTGCAGTAACTCTCTCGTACGCTTTTCAAGACTATGACATCAGCGTCTACATTCAGTTCAGACCCACAGGTAAAATCTTTGATCTCACATGCTTCAAGAGAAAGTAAAATACTTTCCAAACCCTTGTTTGGAAAGTGAGCTACACAGGCGAAACAAATCTCGTTGCTCACACTGAAGATATGCAAGCTATAACGGATGTTTCATCTGTAGTTGGGTTTCACTAACTTGTTAATCATATGAGGTTTTATGTAAGCAAATTATCGTAGACAGATTTTACAAAAGTCTTTCACCAGCAACCTACAGATAATTTGTGTCAATTCTGTGACAGTGAGTGTGTCTACAGTAGGTCTGAGAAGTCATATGGTGGTCGCTCGATCAATGTCAACGGAAAAGACAGCTGATTCATTTGTCGCACATCCAGTACGGCTTGCAGGGATATACTTAACCTCAGGGCTCATATGCACTCCTACGGTAGTTGACAATTGAGGACAAGGCTTTCTTTCTATATTGGGTAGGTATGTCTGTGTTATATAGTGACTGTGTGCGCATGTGTATACATAATATGCTCGTTGATTCATTGATTTCTAAATTCAATTATTTTGCGTACATATGTACATGTGTGGATAATACTGGCCCATTGGTCTAGTAAATAGAGAGTTCGCCAATGGCCATGGCGTCTGGGGTACAATCCCCGGTCGAGTCATACCAAAGATTCAAAAAATGGTACTTGATACCTCCTTGCTTAACAAAGCATTATAAGGTATTATCAAGGGTAAAGTGGAGCAATCCAGGGAAAGGGTCGCTAACTTTACTTACATTTTATGTAGATAATGTGCGTGCATATAATTATGTCAACTGTTTCCGTTATAAGACAGGCAATAAATTATAATCTGTAACAATGGATGAAGCTAATTTTGCCAAAAAAAAAAATGAATGCATTAGGTTTTAAAATATTTTCATATTTTTAACCATTATTTTATATAATTTGGGAGCTACATTTTGTTTTTATAACTTTAAATCTTATTTTTCAAAACCAAAGAGGATGAAATTATCTATTTAATCGCAGTTTTTATCTTTTATACAATTATGAAATAAAATCAGTCACATATGTATTGTTTTTTCAGTGTATTATTGATTAGCTTCAATTACATTGGCAATAATTACTTTTCTTACTTTATTAGTTGATTAGATAAGATCCGCAGTTTTGTACAGTCAGGAATAATTACCTGGCTCAGCTTCATGTTTTTTTCCACTGCACAAAAAAATTAAAATCAGAGTCAGTCTCTGGTTCTCTCTTAAAGGAGAAAGCAGGTGATGCTGAGTTATTTTTTTATTAATTACTTTTATTAATTACTTTTCTTACTTTTTCAGTTCATTAGTTAAGATCCGCAGTTTTGTACAGTTAGGAATAATTACCTGGCTCGGCTTCATGTTTTTCCATAGCACAAAAATGAAAATCAGAGTCAGTCTCCGGTTCAGTCTTAAACAGGAATTCATGTGATGCTAATTTTTTTAATTAATTACTTTTCTTACTTTGTTATTTGATTAGAGAAGATCCGCAGTTTTCTACAATCAGAAATAATTACCTGGCTCAGCTCTATGCTTCTTTGATAGCACAAAAAATGAAAATCAGCACCAGTCCCTGGTTCAGTCTTAAAGAGGAATTCATGTGATGCTGTGTTACTTTTTGTGCTGCTTATCTTGTCCCCACTCTAAACTTGATATCCTATCACATCCTATTCTAAAGGCAGGTGGAATTCTTCAATGTATAAAGTAAGGATTATTTGTCTCTGCCTCCCGCCAGACAATGAAGGTCGATTATAGTGGGAATTTAGGGTAGGGGAAGGTCAGGCACGAGCCGAGCCTTGAGCCCTGCTGGACTATGCTAGTCATCGGCCCACTTAGTGCAACGTGGGCCTGATGAGCCTAGCTGGTAATGGACCCAAATCTGGGTCTAGGCACGTATACCTGATTATAGCTTAAACTGGACAGCAAGGTCCAGCGCTATACAAGGGGAACAAAGTTGTCAATGCTGCAGCTTGCCCACCCGAAGGTAGCCCAGCCAAAACCGGAGACCTTTCGGCTTCGAGTCTGCCATTGATTTTGATACGCCATCCGGCACGAATGGCAGACGGCCCAGCTAAAGCCAGGTAAGTATAATGTATGAAGTAAGGGAGATAGAAATTTTGCAAAATGATACAATTAAGTCAGAGGTTTCTTTAAATAAAGATAATGAATTTTTGAAGTTGTAATTTTCCTTCTTTGTAGAAAAATATATTCATGTTGAAATAAAAACAAATTAGCCAGCTTTTTAGTGTACAATTATGAGAGCATACCCAGGACACCTTTTTTGTAGTGTGTTGGACTTTACCTCCTACAAGGGATACAGTTAGTGTATTCTAAGCCAAGCCAACAGGGTGTACCCTTGGGCCAAAATTCCATTCGACTGTATTTTGGACAAATAAGGATGGCTCATATGAATGAGAGAAATATGGAAAGCACGAACTAATTATGATGCATTAGAATGTAAAACAAGTCTCATCACATTCTTTTTTTTTTTTTGGTTTGCTTAATCCTTGATTAGAATTAAGAGCAATTTTAATAATTACTTTCTTAAGGAAGAGCACATTTAGGGCAAATTGGAATGGATTTTTAAAATGATGAGCACTTAATATAGAATGGTCCAGTGAAGACAAAACAATAAAAGTGGATGAGCAAAATAAGCCAAGCAATGGACACAAGCATTTTTATCTGACAAGATTAGTTATCACAGATATTGTTATTGCGGCAAACAAACAAACAGAGAATCAAAAAGTCTTATTTGCTAAAAGTAGGTATACATTATTAATCTGCCAAAACTCTTACCCGTTTTTAATTATTTATCTATTCTTTCATTGACAATGCCTGTAGCTTCCTTACCCATTGCCTCTCTGAATCAGTGTAAAAATATTTGCTGCGCATTGGCTCAACACCAGTTTCTGATTTTACAGTATGTTGATCTCTTTAACAAAAACGAAAGCCTGTTATCTTGTTGTCTCGTCTTGTGCTATTTTTAAGCATTTATACAACTTGCCATACGTACTCAACATTGTCTGTGTCCTTTGATTTTAAATAGAAAGAAAAAAGGAAAAAAAAATCAAAGGCAGGAAATTAAGCAGAGAACAACTTTACAAACCCAATATTGCCAAGATGGTTCTAAAAGTTAATTCTAACTCATGACATCCTTTCTTTAAATATCTTCATATCAGTTTAAATCAAGGTATAGAAATGGTGATTTTTGCTATTTCCCAACATTATGGGTTTGTTATGCATGAAAATACTATATTGTCCAATCTACAACTATATAATTATTTTCCTGGTTCTTTATATATATATATATATATATATATATATATATATATATATGTGTGTGTGTGCGTGTGCATGCTTATATTATAGATATGTATGTATATACATATATATACATATGTATTTGTGTGTATATATATATATATATATATATATATATATATATATATTTCTGTCTGTGTAGAGGCTGCTGCTCTCTCACTGGTTTAA
Source organism: Sepioteuthis lessoniana (assembly GCA_963585895.1). NCBI lineage: Eukaryota > Metazoa > Mollusca > Cephalopoda > Myopsida > Loliginidae > Sepioteuthis > Sepioteuthis lessoniana. Next base: position 45,945,852 of record OY757905.1, read on the forward strand.
AGAGACATTTTGCAGTGCACTAGTTATACATGATTGTCATCACAAAGTACTGAAGTGTCTGTGTGTGTAATATATAATCAATATGCATATATATTCGTATATATATATATATATATATATATATATATATATATATATATATATATATATATACGTGTGCGTGTTTGTATATGTATTTGTATGTGTGTGCATATATAAAGGATATGCATATGTGTGTGTATGTATATGTCTATATACAAATCTATGATATATGTTTATATAAATATATATATATATATATATATATATATACGAGGTGCATACAATGTTTCCAGACTTTTTTTGAATGGGCACTTTTATTGATAGTACACACATGAAACTCTAGTCCCCTTCGAAGTAATCTCCTTCGGCTTGAATGCACTTATTGTACCTTCGTCCCAGACTCTTTCATCTCCTCAGGTATCTCATAACGGCAGACTCTGAGCTTAGGGAACAAGCAAAAGTCACAGGGAGCAAGGTCTGGACTATAGGGAGGGTGAGCAACTGTCTTGATGCCCATCTTGCTCAAATAGTCTGTGATAAGAATGGAGTTGTGGACTGATGCATTGTGATGGTGGAAATGCCACTGACACGATTTGAAGAGTGCTGGCCTCTTCCTGAACTCCCTTAAAACCTCAACATAATAACCCTAACCCTAAGCCTTTGGCCAATAAACTCTGGTGTTCTGACTTCCATACTCCTCCCACACCTCTTAACATCCCTCACAGACTCCCTGCTTTCCATGAATCTCTTACGCCACTCAAAAACTGATGCTTGATTCATGCAAGATAGTCCAAAACCAGTGTGAAGCATTCCATACGTTTCTGTGGCATTTTTTCCAAGTTTAAAACAGAATTTTGTTGCATATTGTTCTTCTAAAGTGTCAGATTGCATTTTTGAAATTCACCAACTGTGACAATCATGCTTCAGTAGGGTGTATTCCAATTGCTGCTGTAGCTGTTCATTTAAACCTGAAATCATAAAAATTGGTTAGTCATCTCATAAGATGTATAGCAGTAACATACTGAATTTTCAAGAGTCGATGACAATTTTAAATGCGCATAAAAAAAAAAGGCTGGAAACTTATCGTATGCACCTCGTATATATATATATATATATATATATAGAGAGAGAGAGAGAGAACAAGAGAAAGAGATATTAAATTGAAATTAATTGAAAACTAAAAAGGCATTAAACTTAGTAAGAAACTAGTTCTTAATCTCAAAAGTGTCCAGCAACAACAATAATATGATATCTAGAAAGCAAAAAGGTTGAGAATAATTCAGTTCTTTTTTTTACATATATATTTGTGTGTATGTGGTTCCTACTATATTGCAATTGTTAAGAAACTTGTTTCACAAGCCAGTCTATTTTTGGAGTGAATTTTAAGTTTTTTGCTTTGCTTTTCTTTTATACTAATTGTTATTTTTTATCACAACAGTAGAATAACAGTGTGAGAGTTGGGATAAAAATCAACAGAAGTTAGAAGACAGAAATGCTGATCAATATTATTCATAAATAATCTTAACTTCTGACCTGTTTCTCATTGGCTTCTTCAGCCACAATCTAACAACAACAAACTTACTTGTTGCTATGTTTACATTTACTGTGGCATAAAATCATGATAAATAATAATTCTTTAAATTTTGGACATTTGCATTAACTATTTGGATGTTGATATTTTTTTTTTCATATACATTTCTTTTGGTTATCCAACTGTGTATATCTGCTGCTTGTAGTGATTTCTCGGGATGGGTGTATACTTTTTGGAGGTTTTGAAAATAAGTAAGGTCTTTGTTTGACGTTGTGATGCCATTTTCATGAGAATGAATATAAAATGAGAATGAGTAGAAAAACAATTAACAACTCAGAATATCTTATAACCAAAGCAAAACGAAATAGAAAAGGGAATACAGAAAGAAATGAGACCCAAAAAGTGTGAATGAAGAAGAGGTAATAAGAACTTGATGGTTATTACTATAGGAATTGGAATCAGCTACCCAAGTTCTAATCCTAAACAAAATTGTTTGCATTTCACATCGTGCTAATACCTTTAGAAAAGGTATGACTCCAACCATTCTCCCTCCTGGTATGGGTAAATAGTAGGGTAAGCTAGGATCTTGAATAATAATCTTTGACCAGTCTATGAGAAGAAAAACTCTGAATTCAAATTAATTCCTGAAGAGGGATAGGTTCCACCAGGGTGTTCCTGTCCCAGACATACTACATGAGTAGTGCCCTATAATCAATGCAGATGACGAGATGACTTTATGTAGAAGGGTCCTTTATGATACGTGTGTGAAGTTTTGTGAAAGTTTGTGAGAGACTGCAATATGTGAGAAGAGTTCCTTAGTTGTTGGTTGCATCTAATTATTAATTATACCTGTGTGTAAGCAATTAAGCCAAGGCTACAGTATACTTCATATTATTCTATTATGTCATGTGCAATACAACACAAGTTTCACTGGGGACAAAACATTCCTCAGAGAGGATGAAAAAACTGGTCATTGCATCTAGGTTATTCTGTGAAGGAAAAGAATGAAGTCTTATTGTCTTTCTCTTTTATATTACACTCAGTTACTATAGCAACTGTGTAGTATTATCATCTGGTGGTCATTTGTAAAAATAACCTGGTGCTGAGGTTGTTTGTTGGAGGGGCCTGATTACACTAGTTTTGATACTCATGACTATTGAACTAAGTATGATGTGTGTTCTTAGAATTGTGACCTAGAGCCAAACTCTGTTAAAGACTAGTTGTGTTTCAATGGTTAGTATAGTAGTTCTATAGGAAATATTTTGATAAAATAAAACAAGGATTCTTACAACCTGTTGCCATATCAGTACTGCTGTATGTTTGCACTGTGTCAATTCTCATGAACCACTTTCAAAGAAAGGTAGATGAGAACTACACAGGAATGCTACATACCATTTTCAACAAATCCTGGAAGCAACACTCAACAAAAAAGTAGGGGGAAGTCTCAGTAGCTTAATAGCTCGAGTGCGGGACTGTAGCCTCAAAGTAAGTGAGTTCAAACACCAGCCATGCTAATGTGTTCTCTTTCAGATTAATACCGTTAGGAAAGGTATTAACCTCCTTATCACCCCAGCTATGGGATGAATAGTATTACTGCTGTTCTTCTACGAAGATTGCTTTGGCATTCAGTAATTGAAAAAGGTTGATATGTCATCAAAGAAAGAAACCAACCCAAATCAAAACAAAATTGCAACTGTACAGCCACCGACCTCCCATTTCATAAGCCATCCAACTAAGATGAGCAAAACATACCTAAAGAAGTAAGGACAAACTCATAAGCAATGTTTTCCTAAGGGCTCCTACATGTGGTCACACTATTTTTGGCTGACCAGAAAAAGCTTACATTCATTATCTCTGTTTTGACACTGGATGCTGTCTAGACAACATGCAAAGAATGATATCTGATAGCGACAGTTGGTTGCCTTGACACGGATGATGTGGTTCAATGGTTAGTGCATGACTTTTACACACACTTATTATTGAAATGAGTGGAATTTGTTTTGCCCTTCTCCCTACTGCTTCAAACAATATTGAATATTATCAGTGGAGATGTTTGTGATGTAATGGTTAACATTATAGGAAAGGGATATGGAGAATCAAGTTCAAATCTTGGATGAGGCTGTTTGCATTTCACATATCGCTAACACTCTTGGGAAAGGTATGAATTGAACTATTCTCCATTCAACTATGGGTAGATATCAAGGTAAATTGGGCTCTTTAACCTTGATATAGCAACTGGTCAAGGAGAAGAAAAACTCATAATTCAAATCTGTTAAACTTTGCTTAAAAATTGACCTTGTATTGCATCCTGCTCATGCTGAGGAGTTGATAAATATATATTGAATATTATCAGGACGTGATTGTCAGCTCACTTAATGTGAAAAGATCTATGTTGAGTCATTTTTTATGACACAGGTAGCTGATAAAATAAGTAGAAAAAACAAAAACAAAACAAAACAAGAACAATCAAGCACTCTTTAGCAGAAAAAGGAATCTAAACAATGGCCTGTATCATTTATATTTCAATCCAGTTCTGCTCTTCTAAATAACATGGAAAACTTGGGATAATAGTGTTAGATAAATATAAATTCTGTGTATGTTTCAAATAAAAAAAAAAAAAAAAGTAAAAGATTATTTTGATTGCTGTCCCACCCTAACCCAACAAAAAAAAAGAAGAAATTCCTGATTAAGAAAACGAGATTTAAATGTTTTTTGATATTTCTCTTTTCCAGAACTGCCACTCAGTGACCTTTTGAATTCAATGTCAGATTTTTAAATCCATCAGCTCAAGTTGTTTTTAGTTGATAGATATCAGCAATCAACCTCATATCACAGAGAGTTCTGATTGCATCTGTTGTCTGCATATCAAATTGATCTTGTGTTCTGACAGTCTCTTCAAAAAGTCAGACTGTAAAAATAGTATCAAAATATACCAGCAATTTAATATCACTAAAAAAAAAAAAAAAGAATTAAAAAAATTTAAAAAAAAAACACCCAAACTAAAAATAAAAAGATTGAATTGAGAACAACAGAAAAGCCAAAAACTATAATTTTGTTATGAATGGAGAATATATTTTCATACCAAGAACTAATAGGCACCCAAACAATGGAGAGAAAAAAAAATGAAAATATTGACCTTGTTTATAAAAAAAAATTAATAAATACATTTCTATTATGCATTTTATTATATTTCCTTGTACATCTATATTCACACACACACACACACACACACACACACACACACACACCTCTATCTATCTCAATCTATCTATCTAGAAAGAGTGATACCTATAAATGTAAGTGTGTGTTTATTGAGGAGTATGTAAATATATATTTATAGATATAGTTATGAGTGTGTGTGTGTATATATATATATATATATATATATATATATATATATATATTAGCAGAGAGAGAAATGTGAATGTATGTATATGTGTGTGCATACACACACATATATATATATTGTTTTTTTTGGTTTTAAAGGCATATCAATCTTCATAGGCTACTTAATACCAAAGCTATCCCAGTTGGAGAATAGAAGTAATCTTTAACCCACAGCTGTGGGAATAAGTGGTTTCATGCCTTTTTCTGAGAGTATTAATCCAAAAGGGAAACAAATAGCATGACTGTAGTTTGAACTTGCTTACTACAACATCGCAGTCCAACATATCAACCCCTTTTATCACCTTTATTGTACATGTATGTTATAGTGTGATGAATGTACTTAATGTTACATTTTACAGACCTTTACTTCAAAGCTTGTTTCATATAAAAAAAAAGACTGTCTTACATTTTCAATGTCTTATATTGTCATCAGTACTTTTCTTATGTTATGATATATATATGAGGGTGTGTTGAAAGTTTTTAGCCAAACTCAGAAAGAAATGATTAAATATTTTTATTAAATTTTTCTTAGAGTAAAAGAAACTTGAGAAATGATGTACCTAGTATGTTAAACTGTGGGATGCTTTTTTAGACAAACTTGACAAAAAAAATGAACATATTCAATCATAAAAATTTCCATGTATAGAGCTGCTCTTAAAAGTAATACATCTTAAAAATCTACACCATGTGAGGTAACCCACTTTCCACAGTAACAAGGATAGTGTTCAGAAAAAGTTGTCCACATATTTCATCAACCTAATTTTCGTGGATGAGCTGATTGAGGCACTCTTCATTTCATGGGTTGACAGGTGTGCTAAATGTGACTAGTCTCTCACGTTTCTGAAACTGCTGAAACACATGGCTTCTCCCCCAACACACTTATCTATGCTCATATCTACTCAGTAAACATTCAGAACGCATTGAGGAATATCAATGGGTGCAATTTTTCCAAATGGAAGTATTCAAAAACACAGTTCTGCTTTCATGTCCAGTGTCACTTTGCCAGATTGCCTCAGAGCTACTATCAGTAAAAAATTCAGAAATGATGTGTTATTGATGAAAACATCAACACTTTCACACAATAGTATAAGAAAGCATTGCTTCTGGGGTAGCTCTCTCAAGTATAATCTGCAAGCTCTTTTTCTTTATTGCTGAAAATGCAAAACTAATCATAGGGGCTATAAGCAAAATTAGTATATTTTAGCTGAAAACGTGCTCTATCCAACAGTGTTAATATGTTCCCTTTATATGAGTCTCATTCAATAAATATAGAAGATATTTTCAAAAAGAATGACTTTATTTTTTAGAATTTTTTCCATGAATGTAAACTCTGCACTCTTTGGAATTGTTTTATAAGGAAAATTGTTTTAATCACAGTAGAATATTTCTTTTGAGGCTTTTAAAAATGGCAGCAAATCAGAGAACACCAGATTTGAATAGAAGTTTGTAATCCAATTTTTTGTGGCTTAGAAGTACAAAGCATGTAAAATTAGCAGAAGAATGTGTGATGTTTATTGAGAAATATGTTTTAGCAAAAGAAATGAGCTACATATGGTTTTGCCACAACTAACCTGAATAAAAGAAAAACTGCCCTGGAATGAAAACACACAGAAAAAGTTCTGACACAGCAGTCAGTACAGATCATGCTGACAGAAACATGAAAGTACCCAGCACTATCATTTTAAAAAAAGGTGTAACTTTAAACAATACTTACTATTGCCAATTCTGTTGGCAAAATCCATCTTATTTATAGAATGACCCTCATACTATGTGACAAACATCTACCTATGATATTATTGGCCAACATAATAAGAAGGCATTGCCACAGGAGCAACCTTCTTAAGAGCACAACCTGCAGGCTCTTGTACATTGCTAGTATGATCAATTTCTTTAAAAAAGGTGTAACTTTAAACAATAGGGTATTTAACGCCAAATCCATTTTTATACAAATTGTCAGTTCTATTTCAAACAATTCAGTTCAGCATTAGTACACAGTTTAATTGTCAAAAACATTTCTTTTTCAAGCTATTCAGTTTAGTTAAACAATTCTAATTCAAACAATTCAGTTTAGTATAAGTATAGATTTTATTTACTCACAGTTTAATGTCAAAACAGTTCTCTATCAAACTATTGAGTTTAGCATAACTATACAATTTAATTCTATTTAACCTATAGATAGGGCCCTTATCCGGTACTACCACTTTGAGCCAGAGTGGACCTGGTACTCTGCATTCCCCAAAGCTTTAGTATTACTGAAGCCTCACCATCTGATTGTTTTGTGTCATATCCAGGAGGGACATTCGTTGACAAGGGTCTTACCCCTTTGCAAGGATGTAGTTTGTGTATTCTACAGCCCCAGCTGACTGGAAAATTAATTGTTAGTGTTCTGATATGAGTATTGTTTTACTGTGTGTGATTTCCAAGTTGCTTTAAAGAATGTTCAATGTAGTCTAATTTTGGAACTTAGGCTTTATGAGTCCAATCTGTACCATAAAACAACTGAAGAAGCCAAACACATTTGTTGTCTAAAAGAGGAAGGTGCGATTGATCACAGAACAATAATCAGATGAATCAAGAAATTTCACAATTGCCAATTCTGTAGGGAAAATTCATCTTATTTATAGAATGACTCTCATACCATGCTACAAACATCTACTTATGATATCATTGGCCAACATAATTAGAAGACATTGCTACAGAGTAACCTTCTTATGAGCACAACCTGCAGGCTCTTCTCCATTGCTAGTGAAAATGCATTACTGATACTGGTGGCTATATACAAAAATAGCTTTTTATAGTTGAAATCTTGCTCTATGCAACAATTTTACTGGGTTTATTTTATTTGTTATTGTTTCATGGAAACAAATAGGAGGCTTAACTCTCAAGGCTTTACTATCTTGTGATGAAAAACATTTTGGAATTGCATGAAAAGCACATTCACGACAAATGAGTTGGGAAATTGGTCCACTGAACGACTAACACAGATCAATATCAAAATCCTTTAGCAGTTCATAGCAAAAGGCTGACCTTCAATAACCTTTTCTCCTTTTTCTCTTGACTATTCTTCTAGTCAAAATGCCCAAATAGAAGGATATAGGCGAACCAATTTTTGAACTGAATAAAATCCAGTCATATGAAATTCAATTATCTTCTCTTTTGTGCCAGGTCACTAAATGGCCAACATTATTCATGTACTGCATTTTATCTTGTACACTCATTTTGCTCAGAATCACCTTTGCCTGATTCCCAGGATGCTGTTTAGCATATAATTGAATACAAGTACAGCCAATAATTGATACATGTATATATATATATATATATATATATATATATATATATAGGAATGTTTATGTATATTTAGCAAATTATGTATATTTCTTGCTTACTCATTCCACACGTTTGTTATCATTGGATGAATGGTTTTAAGTGGTTTGTATATGTATGCATTGTAGAAGTCACTACTCCAACACACAGAATAAATAATAAGAACAACACTTACCGGTTCAGCAGCCCTGTCCAGTTGGCAGACCAAAAATAAAATGGGTAGTAACTCAATACCGAGCCTGTAACATCTTAAGGAAGCCAGTGTATACACACTCTAAAATGCCCATTCACTGGGCCAGCAACCAATCGCTGTCCATAGAATAGACTTAGCCACTTGAGAACAATGGAATGCCCCAATTTCCATATAATCTCACCTCAAGTCAAAACTCATTGCTTTTCTTACACAAATGAGTATTTACTCACAGCTAATGAGCATTATGAACAAATTACAACATACATGTATATCCATATATTTTAATTTAAATGTATTTATATGTATATATTGCATGTATAAAACTATTCAAGTTAAATGAACCAGACATGCAGGACACTGCTGGAGAAGCAGGGACGAACTCATAAGTGATGTACTCTTATGGACCCCCACACATGGCCATGCAAAAGCAGGATGACCAACACGAACATACATTCAGTAGCTATGTGAGGATACAGGATGTTGTCCTGAAGACCTTCCTGAGGCGATGAACGATAGGGAAAAGTGGCGAGGGAGGGTCAGGGATATCCGTGCTACCAGCACAACATGATGATGATTGCATGTATATTCAAGTATACTCTCTCTCTCTCTCTCTCTCTCTCTCTCTCTCTCTCTATATATATATATATATATATATATATATATGCATGCAATACATATGTCTATATATATATATATATATACAGTTCTAAATCTCATTGATGCAGTTTGCATTTTCCTGTATGCTAATGCCTTCAGGAATGCATAGATTCATGTCTTTCCCTCATAGATATAAGCAAATAATAGGGCAGGCTTGATTCTCAAGCTTTTGCCTTTTATGTCAACCCTATACAACTGAATATATGCATACAATTATTATTTACTTATGTACTTACATTAGTTTTCTCAACTTCGTTGATGTGAAGGTCTCAATGTTTCAACAATGCTTTGGGGAAATGTCATAGTAGTTAATTCTTACTAGTTGAGTCATGTTTGAAATATTGCTTGTCTCTTCCACTGAACCAACATATGTGGCTTTTCATAAACTGCTTCACCAAATGGTTGAGATAATAACCACTAAATAATGATATACATTTTCTGAAACACTTGAAGAAAGCTAAATGGTTCAAAAGCAGAAACATTGCAACTCTAATAAGAACCAAAATCAGGATAGAATTCCAAGTAAATCAGTGAATAAGATAATGGTGAGTCAAATGTTTTGCAATATTTTGGTATGTACTACATTGTGGTGCATATATCACATAGCTAAAGCTTTTCAAGCCATTGAAGATATCACTGGGGTTGCTAGTATTGACATAGTCAGTTGGTTGGTTGGGTTTTAAGGCATATCAACCTTTGTTGGTTATTTAATTCCAAACCCATTTTTATACAAATTGTCAGTTCTATTTCAAACAATTCAGTTTAGCATTTGTACACAGTTTAATTGTCACAAATATTTCTATTTCAAGCTATTCAGTTTAGTCAAACTATTTTAATTCAAACAATTCAGTTTAGTATAAGTATAGATTTTATTTACACACAGTTAAATGTCAAAACAGTTCTATGTTAAACAATTCATTTTAATGTAAGTATGCTGTTTAATTCTATTTAACTCATAGATAGGGCCCTTATCCGGTACTACCACTCTGGGCCAGAGTGGACCTGGGAGCGATGGCAATGAAGGGATACTCCACATTCCCCAAAGCTTTAGTATTACTGAAGCCTCACCATCAGACTGTTTTGTGTCATATCCAGGGGGGGGTCTTACCCCTTGGCAGAGAAGTAGTCAATGTATTCTACAGCCCCAGCCGAATGGGCAAGTCATAGTTAGTGTTCTGATATGAGTATTGTTTTACTGTGTGTGATTTCAAAATTGTTTCGAGGAATGTTCAATGTAGTCTAATTTTGAAACTTATATTTTATGAGTCCAATCTGTACCATAAAACAACTGAAGAAGCCAAAAACATTTGTTGTCCAAACGATGAAGGGGCAACTGATCACAAAACAATAATCAGATGAATCAAGAAATTTTACTCAGGTTGCAAGAACCTCGATGATTAGGTGTCAGGTAGGCCTAAAACTATAGTTGCCAAGGTTGTGCTTCAAACCAAAGAGGCAAATCTAACCAGTAGCACTCAGCGAGTATCAGTTAAGCTTAGCATCTCACAGTTCAGTGTGGTTGATCACTTTTATGACATCATCAAAAGCTTCCAGAACTGCCGAAGTGTGCCTTACATTATCAAAATATTGCAAACAAATTTTGACACATGCAAGTAATTCCTCATATCATAAATTCAGACAAAAATATTCTAAAATCTTACACACTTTTTATCAGTATTTTCATAGTTTGATAAACAAATAATCTTTGTACATTTTGGGGCTCATTTTCATGATCTGATCAATTCAGAACAGTAATGTTTAGATTTTAGGATCTTTACGCAAGAGTGAAAGATTAATAACAGAATTAAACTCATAATTACAAAGAATAAGTTTCCAGTAAAATATACTTGTTTTGTATGTTTTGTTGTATTCTATATTTTCTATGCAATCAAGTATTCTGTGATAATGGAAAAATATTTCAATACTTGTGTCATATGACTTGATCGGTAGATTCCTACTGACATGTTACACCCACTAAAGTAAAAAAAAAAAAAAAACGAAAATAACAAGTAAAGAAAATGTCACAGAGAAAATGTGAAATCTCTCTTGATTTATTTTTTGTGGGGGTTGAATGTTCGGGAAAGCGTTTATGTCAAATGAAAATAATCAGAGACCAAGCAAAAGGAAATGACATGAATAAAGAAAAATCAAAAAGATATAACCAGTAATTACATAATTACAGTTAACTGATTATCTTTAGATAGATATATAGGTAGGTAGTTAGATAAATTGATAGATATTTGCTTATCTTTGCTTATTAAAGCGCAATGTCAGTTTGGCATAGTCTGACACATAGCTACAGTATGTAGTGTTAAAGGCATCTCAAAGAAAGTTGCCAGAGTTAAAAAAGCAGAGACAAGATCCAGATATTTATATCAGGAAATGGAAAAGTCAGTGATCTGTTCATAAAAAAAGTAGGTAAAATAAAGTTAGCGACCAGTCGAAGGTGACCCAAAGGCTTCCTTTTCAATACCTACTATGGTGTAGGGGAGGGTGCTACTCCTTTCCCTGGATTGCTTCACTTTACCCTTTATCCATACCTTATAATGCTGTGTGTTAAGCAAGGAGGCATCAAGTACTATTTTTTGAGTCTTTGATATGACTCGACCTGGGATTGAACCCAGTTCTCTTGGGCCATTGGCAAACACTCTAACCATCATGTGAATGTCCGGTTGGTCCTCACTTTATTGTTGATGTTATGAGTTCCTTCTGGACTGGTCTAGAAGATGTGATGAGATATTTTTGAGTTGATCAATAAAATATCAATTCTTTGCCAAATCATAGTCCACTACCAATGGGGGGGTTGCTTAACTCCCAAAATTCAAGTCATGATTTGTTGATCTTTCTAGTAACTAACTGCCACTTTTCAAAAGTCTTTAACTCTCATATTTAACTGCTTCTTACACCAACTGCAATAATCCTTGAGATTAACTTTATGACCTCAGTGTCAATCCCACCTAGCTAATGCAGCATAGAAGTCAACAAATGTATCCCTTGCAGAGGTGTAAGACCACCCCAAAAAGTTATTAGTTACTTGAAACCATATGATTGTTTGAAATTCTTGAAACTATATTACTGTCTGAAAATTATTAGTATTGTATAAGAATACTTGAAACTATATAATTATGTAATGACAAAAAGATTATCATTAAATTGGAATGATTACTTAAAACCATATATCATGATCAAGTCATACAGATAACATGGATTCTTTTGATTCTTACCATCAGTCCCTATTAGCCATCATTCCTTTAGCTCAGTCATCTGGGACTGTAGAATATACCAACTGAACTTCTGCCAAGGAGTAAGAGCCCACCCAACAAGTGTCCTGGATATGACACTAAACAATCTGATGGTGACGTTCCAGTAATGCTGAAGCTTTGAGGAATGTGGAGCGCCCCTTCATTGCCATTGCTCCCAGGTCTGCTCTGGCCCAGAGTGGTAGTACCTGATAGTGTCCTGTCTATGGGTTAAATAGAACAAACTGCATACTTATGCTAAACTGAATTGTTTGAATTAGAACTGTTTGACTAAACTGAATAGCTTGAAATAGAAATGTTTTTGACAATTAAACTGTACTAGAATTTAAACTGCATGTTTATGCTAAACTGAATTGCTTGAAATGGAACTTTTTTGAAATTGAAACTGTACTTACACTAAACTGAATTATTTAATATAGAACTGTTTAGATATTTAACTGTGTAAATAAAATCTGTACTTATACTAAATTGAATTAACTGATTTATAACTGTTTGAGTAAACTGAGTAGGTTGAAATAGAAATGTTTCTGACAAACTGTGAACCCATGCTAAACTAAATTGATTGAAATAGAACTATTTGCATAAAAATAGATTTGGCAAATAACCTACAAAGGTTGATATGCCATGAAAACCAACCAACTAACCAACCATCATTCCTTGGAGGTACTCTTGACTGCATATAATTTCAGCTATGAGCAGATAGATGTAAGTTTTTGTTGGTCAGCCCAAATAGGTGTGTCCTTGTGTAGGAGTCCACAGAAGTATGTCATATGGAGTTAATTCCTGCTTCTTTGCAAGTGCCTAGCACATCCTGGTTGTCTTAGATCATTGGTGGAAACTATGTGACTGTACAGTTGCTGTTTTGTGGACTGCTGCTTCCAGATGGGAACTTTTGTAGTTCCCATCTCACTTTTTCTTCAAGTAATTCATTAAAGTCCAGGTGGTGCACCCATACAATTGTACTGACATAATTAATATTAGTATGGTGTTTGACAAGCTATTAGAATCAGCACTTAGTTGCGTAACTTGCTGAGTTAGACCTTAAACTGGACTCTAGAAGAAGGAGAGTTATTTCATGGAAATTGTGATGTTCTATTGTGGCCAAGTCCATTTCCTGGGTTGTGATTGATTGCTGGTCTATGAGTGGATATATTTGTGCATAAATAACAGCTTCAATTTAATAGCTGCACAGGGTCTATATTGTCTTTTTGATTTGCAGTCCTAGCCCACTGGGCTGGGAAACACTTCGGCCAGTCGTGTTCCCTGATACATGGTTGGGTGTGTCTTGGCTTTTATGGCAGTCGGTCAAGGCTACCCTTACACAGGTGCTGGGGAGGCTCAGCATTTGTGTCTTGCAACAGAGACTAGCACTCTTTAAGCCTCGGGGGAATCCCCCAAACTCTAACCCTCTCTAAAGGGGCTAGGTTTTGTGCCTGACACCTGAGGCGCACCATTTTAAGGGAATGCCAACAGGGCTCAAGGTATTTTTGAAATTACCAGGCATGTGTGGGCTACAATCCTGTGCTTGGTTCCCACTATAAAGAAGGCCTTGTGCTATACTCATGCATATGCGGGGTGTTCGACAAATGTTAGTGTCTATATTGTCATTTTGATTTGCAATCCTGCCTCGCTGGGCTGAGACACACTTAGGCCAGCAATGCTCTCTGATATACAGATCAGGTCAGGTATGCCATGACTTTTGTGGCAATCGGTCTAGGCTGCCTGACATGGGTGTTGGTAGGCCAAGTATTTATGTTTCCTGGCTTAAACTGGCACTCCTTTAACCCCAGGGGGCCATCCCACCAGGCCCTAACCTTCTCCAGAAAGGCTAAGTTTATTACCTAGCACCTGAGGTACCCTTTTTTTAGGGGAATATCAATAAGGCTCAGGGCATTTTTGGAACTGCCAGGCATGAGTGACAGTTTCCACAAAATCTTATGCCTTACTCACACATACATGGAGCACTCAACAAATACCTGGTCTGTATTGGGTTACAGCCTCTTTTTTTCTTTGTCTGCCAACTGGATGCTAGTTGGGACCCCAAGGCAGTTAGTGTAATTGTAATTATTATTGTAATTATACTACGATTAGGAATTCTTGAAATTACATGATGACAAATTATTTGTACTTAGTAATTTGAAACTATCAGTATATAGTAATGATTATAATCATGAGTTACTTGAAACCATATAATTGCTTTCAAAAAGAAAAGTCTGTCTTCAGCAATAATCCAACTAATCCCATATGCCATAAATCCAGACCACTAATCCTTTCATCTTAAAATCACAATATCTTATTAACAAAATTTATGTGTGTCCATTTCCAACAAAATTGCTATCTGAAGAGTTGACCTGCATTAAAACCAACCAACCAACCAACATCAGTCAAATCTCCACTGACTTTTGCAGGTGTAGAGTAAAAGACCCGCACTGAGCAAGTCTACTGGGAGAATTTTTTTCAGCTGTACGCAGTGTCACGAGTTGTGCCATCATTTCAAATAGAGAAGAACATACACCAATGGCAATTCTAAATATGGATAACCTTTTATGTCAACAGACGATAATCCCATTGAGAGTTTTTGTTGAAACACAAGATAACTCTTATGCCCTAGGCGCCTTACTCTCTGGATTTGGCTCCTGTGGAATTTCTTTGTTCAGAAAGCTGAAATCAACCCTAAAGTCATCAAAACGTTAAAAGAAAAATACACAATGAGACTTGCACACTATCAAGGAAAATGGCTTCCAGAATACATTCCAGAACCAGAAAAAAAAACAGAATTCTACCAGTAGAGGAGACTATGTTGAAAGGAAAATATCTTTTTTTTTTTGTGGACAAACCTCATCATATATGTCATCATCATCAAGGTGTGCAAAAGGCTCAGATTCCCTTGAACCTCACTCAGACCATTCATCCCAATGAATAAGTTTTCTAGACAGCATTCAGTATCTGCACAGAGCTGATGAATGTAAGTTTTTGTTGTTCAATGAACACTCATGTGTCCATGTGTAGGAATCAATACAAGAGTATCACTTAGGATTTTGCCCTTTCTTCTTCAGCATTACCTAGCTTGTTTTGCCCATATTACTTGGATGGTTTGTGAGATGGTAGGTCAGTGGCCATACAGTTGCATTTTTGTTTGGTCTTGATTCTAGGATTTATTCAAAACAGCAAGCAGTATCCTTGTGTTGTGATTTTAATAATATATTATGAATGTACTGTTATGCATATTATGAATTTACCGTTTATAATCAGGAAAACATCCAGAATACTACTGCATTTCTCAAATTGCAAATCTGGACACAAGTCATATCTTGTTTAGCCAAACACAGACATTTTATTTTTATCAGATGATTGTGTCTTTTGATTTCCAATAGACAATGATAAACATTCTACTTTTGATTATATGGCCCCTGGTTTTATTATAAATGAAATAAGAAAAAAATAATCTTGATATTTTTTTGACTCTTGTTTTAATATGTAAATCTAATCTAAATTTCCAAATCAACACTAATCAAAAAATATTTGACATTTGAGCAAAGATCAAATATTCTTAGTACTTGGTGACATGAAGGGCACATGATAAAATCATATCAAATTTGATTATTTCTGTACTTGATGAAATAAACAGATATTATTTTCTCGGAATTTTGTAGCATCTTCTCTTCTTTTAGGAGGATAAACATGATACAGATTCAAATCTAAGAATCCATATCTTGTCCCTGTTGCCAAAGCAGGTAAAATATTAAATACTAGTTAAAGTACACGTCTATGCCAAGTAAGAGGACAAGATTTGGATTGAAGCAGATTATTTAAGATCTCTAATATGGGAAATCATTAAAATGAAAGGAAATTTTGCAGCTGAGTCCTATTTATATTACATAAACAACTCATTATTTATATTTTCCATCTAGATTTTCTGCCCGGTTGGTGGGGTTTAGAATATGCTGACTGTATCCCCTACAGAGGGGTCAGAGCCTCCTACCAAAAAAAAGTGGGGTGTTGAGTATAACACCAAACTGTATTTGATAGTGAGGCTCCAGCTCTGGAATTGTGGAGAGTGTGGAGAAACCCTTCCTTGCCATTACTCCCAGGTCCACTCTGACCTAGCATGATGGAGTACCTGTTAGGGTCACATCTATGGGTCAAATAGGTTTATTAAAACTATTTGTATTAAACTGGTTTATGTGCAAAAAAAACTCTTTAGAAACAAATATACAAAGAATCTAAATCTAAACATAGAATTAATGTAATTCTTCTATGCTTAGCTATAAGATAACCATACAGGGGTTGAAATACCATTAAAATTAATCATCTACATTTAGGGAATCATAAGATATATAAGCTTCCAATCATAATTTTCATTTTAATCCCTCTTAGTTCCAAATCAATATTAAGAATTTGGAATAGCTTGCTTACCTGTCCTCAAATGCTGGCCAAATCGCTTGGTATAATGCTATCAAATTTTAGTATGCTTATTGAAACCACGGAAGATTCTTGTATAAAAAATTGTTTTTTATAAGAAAAGGGGTAGGGGCTCTGATCAAGAAGGGTTCTTCTCAAATAATAAACAATAAATAATAGGAAAACAAGATGCAGAAAGCCATAACTAATCCATGAATTTAGAACCATGTTTCTCCAACTTATTTCCAGTCCTCACCAAATTTATACACAAGGAATATTGGATACATAAACACATAAACAACAAGGAAATCAAATAATTTAAATTGATAAGTTACAAAATTTAATCAATGCAATATATATATTAGCCACTTTGAAGAGTTATGATAAAACGAAACAGTCTGTTTATTGATGACAATATATATATATATATATATATATATATATATACACACACACACTCATACCATATAACTTTCTCATACCTAAATATTAGCCTTATATTAGTAGTCTGCACAATACATGAAATACAAACTTTGTGTGTGTAAATGGTTGGGCAAGGCCTAGGCCAACTGACATCATACCTACAATTTCCATCTGAAAAATCAATATATAATTGCATAGTATCTGATGATGTTTGAGCATGTATATATATATATATATATATATATATATATATGAATGTGGAAGTAAATAATGGAAATAGGTGCTGTAGTAAGAAGGAAATAGAAAAATAAATCCCAAAGAAATGAACTTATAATGGAAAGTCAATATTAAAATATTTTGGTTTTAATTAACATTCATCAGGACTTTCAGATGGTGAAAAGTACTGTTGAACAACAATGGATGTTTTATCAGATTACTTGGTTTTTCTATTTTCTTCATATATATATATATATATATATATATATATATATACACACACATGAAGAAAAAAAATATATATACACACACATGAAGAAAAAAAAAAAAATATATATATATATATATATATATATATCTGTGGCACACTTCTCTACACTATGTCATATGCAGAATTTTTGTTTTTGTTTTTTTGAGGGGTTTTTTTTGCAGAACAAAATTAATTCTGAATAAGCTCTCCATAAAACAAAATATGTCAATTTGATTTTCAGTAATATCTTCCTTTCCTCAAATAACTAATCACCCAGAATTTGAATCTTCAAAGGAAAAAAATTACAAGATACTAAAACATATTCATATCTAATTGAACATTTCTAATTAGATTTACTGGCAGCTCTTCAAGCTGAAGATATGAATTATTATATCACATTATTATTTAGTTAGACCTACTAGTTTAGACAAAAGATAAAAAATGTTTGATAAACCAACTAAATGTCACTCACTTAAATCAAAAAAAGGTTTACCATACAATTCTGCAGAAAATATTACCTTCCCTGTCAGTTTGGCTTATAATATTGCTTGCAGAAAGATGTTCTGGGTATGACACTAAATTGCATATGTTGGTGAGGCTCTAGTTGTGGATAGAGTGGAGTACTCTTTCATTACCATTACTCTCAGGTCCACTCTAGCTTAGAATGGTACTTCCTATTAGTCCTATCAATAGGTAAAATAAATATTCTTCAAAGTTATTTATTGTGAATAGGGATGCCTGATGTCATATAGCCACATCCAAAGGAACTTAAGAAACTACTCAAAAAAGTAAATATAATCAATGAATGCAGCCTTTAGACATAAAATAACCCCAAATGGGTTGATATGTAATTAAAATCAATCTATCAATCAAAGAAGATTAATTTCATTAGAGAATGTAAAAAATATAACTTGGAAATCTTTTTTTCTTTCTTTTGCTTTAAAGTAATTATTCCTGTTCATAACAAAAATTAGTTATTAACATTATTTCAAAAAAAGGAAGAAGAAATTTTATATCTTTATCAGTAAATCTCATTGGGTCTAGAATCCAAGTTTTGATGTCTTACCCAGTAAAGATATATACTTTAACTAAAGAAATAATATAATAGTCACTGTATCTAAAATCATAAAATCTACAAGCTTCTAATGTTAAGTCTTTATAAACAGTTCTTTCTACATTCAAGATGCAATAAGTGAAATGTGATGTTTACAATCCAATGATTTCTTATTCGTCAGAATATATACATCTCGTTCCAACTGCCACATTGCACTTGTGCATATAGGTATTACCTAAAATGATTTTCTTCATTCACCTGCCTATATCTGATCACTCAACACAAATTAAGCCAATACATATTCAACAACTGTAATTATAAAGGCAGCCAGAAAGAAATAAAGTTGTACAAACTAGCAAAATGAGTATCATTCAGTACTTAATCCAAGTAGCATAGATATTTCTGCAGTGCAATGTATTTTATATCTTTGCTTCTATTCAAAACAGATTTATTGATCATATTATTTTACTTTGGCTACAATTAATACTGATAATAAGAAAAAATACTATTGATTATGAATCTGTATATATATATATATATATATATATATATATGTGAGTGTGTGTGTGAATACATATGTATATATATGTGTGCACGCGCGTGTGTATATATATATATATATATATATATATATATATATGTACACAGAAGTATATAAGTTTGCATATGTACATATGAATGTTTATATGCATGTGTCTATGTATGCTTATGAATATGTGTGTGTCTGTGTGTGTGTATATATATATATATATATAGAAGTAAATAATGGAAATGAATCCGATAGTATGAAGAAAATAGAAAAACAAAATAATCCAAAAGGGATGAATCTATTATAAAGGAAAATCAATGTTAAAATGTATCAGTTTTAGTAAAACTTCATTAGGACTTTGAGACTGTGAAACAAGTGTTGTTTGAACTACAATGGATGTTTTAATAAGATACAATAACAGGAGAAAGGCAAAAATATATATACAAAGAAATATCATATAACCGTTCAATCCGCATCATTTTTTGTAAACCTATCACATGATTGGCACAGGCAATGATATTTAGATGTATTGAACTTTTTAGAGATACAACAGATTGAAAGATGATAAAAGCATGAAAAATTTTGCCCAAACACTCCTAAGAAAAGAAGAGATAATGGAAGGAAGAAGAAAAGAGAACATAAAAAAAGAAAAAAGAAAAGATAGAAATAAAGAAAAAGAAGAGAAAAAAGTGAAGAGGGGAAAGAAAAGAAAAACAAACACACTATATGTAAAGAAATATATTAGGATATATTAATATTGACCATATGTAAATTGTTATATTTATTAATTCAATAGTAAGTTATATACTGTGACTGAAGAAAGTAAAAATTTGATGGAGTGATGCTTTTGGATTACTTTGTTTTTTTACTTTCTTCATATATATATATATATATATATATATATATATATATATATATGTTGCTTCAGGAAAACATCCCACATTTTAAACTGCCATCTGTGTAGTGCAGATGTTGTTAGGGAAGTGGGAAAGGTAAAAAATCTAGCTAATGTTCTTTGATCTTTTTTTCATCAGGATACAATGACTTAGAATCGTGGCTTGAACAGGTAAACAATATGTGTTTGCAATTAAAACTATTTTAATTTGTTATTGCAAGATAGCTTTCTTTTTTTGCTCATTTCATATTACATTAGAATGATGCTGTTCCAGATAGAATTTTAGCAGAATCAATATTCAATATGAAACAGCATCATTTTGACATAACACAAAATGAGCATGAAAAGCTGAGTAGCAATTACAGCTTCAGCCATCTTATCAAACATTTCTGCAGCACATGCACGGAATGTACCAATCCAAGCCATGATCATAACTGATCATTTATGAAAAAAAAAAGCTAAGATATTAACTTGATGGAGCTATCATTATGTTGTACTCCCTGCATAATGGACTTGCCCTCCTCCATAAGTAAACGTCAACGAGAGCGTTAGACAGAGTTTACTAAATCAGCATGATACAATCATGTGTGGTACCATCTGCATAGTGGACAGATTGTCGCTACCCAACTGGACTCACAGCTTCCTATCAACAACTACTGTTTATCCAGGTTCACTTGTATCTTGTTTCTGTTACTTGAATATATATGTTTTTCTATCAATCTTTTTGCATTCCCCATGTCTTTCTTTTATCAGCATCACAATACATTGCCACTTGCCTAAGTTTTCTTCCAAATACACAAGTGACAGTTTAAAATGTGAGAGGTATCTCTGCCTCACTTTGTGTGTGTGTGTGTGTGTGTGTATATGAGTGAGTAAGTGTGTGTGTGTATATATATATATATATATGCCAATGTCTGGTTTCACCAATGGCCTGGGAGATTTGGGTTCAATCCCAGGTTGAGTTGTACCAAAGACTCAAAAAATGGTACTTGATGCCTCCTTGCTTAACACTCAGCATTATAAGGTACAGTTTAAGGGTACAGTGGGGCAATCATGGAAAAGGAGTAGCACCCTCCTCTACACCTTGATGTAGTAGCTATTGAAAAGGGAGCCTTCAGGTCACCTTTGACTATGGTCACCAACTTTACTTTACTTATATATTTGCACATACACACATATATGTATATGCACACACACACACACACACACATATATATATATATATATATATATATATATATATGTGTGTGTGTGTGTGTACACATGCAGAAATAGACTCTGTACAACGTTGATAAGGATTATCTATTCTACAACACTGAAAATCTGTAACCTAATAAAATTTTATAGAAGTTGTCCACTTAATAAAAGCTATTCAATTCATCTCTATATAACCAAAATTCTCATTTTTATATATATATATATATATATGGCCAAATAAATAATTTGTCGTAAAAATATGTTTTTCTTAAATTATAAAGATGATAAAATACTGGCCATTAGAGCGCGATAAAAACTAAAATAAATCTTTTTTCACCTCTTCAGAACTATAAGTTTCAAGGTGCTACATACCTTGTAGGAAATGGACAAGGCAACCCAAATTCAAATCCTGGATGAGTCTACTTGCCTTTCCCATAGTGCTAATACCCTTGGGGAAAAGATGAATTCAACTCTTCTCCCTCCAGCTATCACTAAATAGTATGGCAGAATGGGCTCTTTAACCTTGGAAGGGCTACCAGTCAATAAAAATGAAAACTTTTAATTCAAATCTGTGAAACTGTTAAAAAAACTGACCTTGTGTCACATCATACTTGTGTGGTGGGATAGAGTAAATATATATGTATGATGGTTGAGATTTCTCTTTCAACAGTAAAATGATTTGTTTTTTTTTAGTTAAAAATTTATGTAAATTCAATGAAAAAAATATTTTTACAACTTGATTAGAATAATTTATCGGTCAAAAGAAAGTTGTTGATTTTTATTTTTCTTACTTGCCAAATCTCAAGCCTACATAAAATTTGATACAACTTCATGAAGATCAGTAATATTTAACCCAGACTCTAAGGCTATCCAAAGCAAATGTTTTATCTAAAATTCTTGTACAGCTGGTTTTGTTGTTTTTTAGTATATCTGTATTCATTGTGATGTATCCATTTAAATCCTTTCAAATTTCATCATGATTCCCTAATTAAGAAATTAACATTAATATGGCTGTTTGCCTCCATTAACTCTAGTTCAATTTTAGTTCATTTATTGTAGCCAAACCAAATCAGTATCTTTAATAAGAGAAGCCCAAGTATGACCTTTGCACAATTACCAACTGAATGTTAGGTGTTATAGATTATATTTGGTAAAATATCTAAGTATCTAGATTACTGTAACCATCAGAGATCTTTATTTTGCAAATGATGTTGCTTTTGTAACTGGAGCAACTGAACAAGGACAAAGGATGCTTTTTCTGGTGGAAAATACATAGGTACAAGTTGGGTTGTACCTTAACAGTAGAAGCGCTTGTGATTATCATTGCTGAACAAAACTATTTTTGACTATTTGGCTGGGGCTGTAGAATGAGTGTCCTGGATATGAAACTTAATAATCTGATGGTGAGGTTCCAGTGATGCTGGAGCTTTGGGGAATGTGGAGCACTCTTTCATTGCCATTGCTCCCAGACCCACTCTGGCCCAGAATGGTAGCACCTGATAGGGCCCTATCTATGGATTAAATAGAACTAACATCATACTTATGCTAAACTGAATTGTTTGAATTAGAACTGTTTGACTAAACTTAATAGCTTGAAATAAAAATTAAACTGTACTTACATTTAAACTGCGTGCTTATGCTAAACTGAATTGCTTGAAATGGAACTGTTTTTGGCATTGAAACTGTAGTTACACTAAACTGAATTGTTATATATAGAACTGTTTTGACATTTAACTGTGTGTAAACAAAATAGGTGCTTATACTAAACTGAATTAGAACTGTTTGACTAAACTGAATAGTTTGAAATAGAAATGCTTTTGACAATTAAACTGTGTACTCATGCTAAACTGAATTGCTTGAAATAGAACTGATTATTTGCATAAAAGGTTGATATGCCATAAAACCCAACCAACCAATAAAACTGTTTGCATTTCATCTAACACTAATACCCTGTGGAAAGGTATGAGTCCAACCATTCTTTCCCCATCTATTAGTAAATCAAAGGGTAGACTGAGCCCTCAAACTTTTGTAAGGTAACCAGTCAAGAAGAAAGAAAACTGAATTTAAACCAGTTGTATTCCACTTAAAATTTGACCTTGTATTACATCCAGCTCATAAGGGAAGAGTTGGGTAAATGTAATCTTATTGCTAGTAAGACACTGGTACACAACATGGTTCTTACAAAACAGCTTAAATCAAGATGTGGATAATCTCTCAAATGAGCCAGTGACTTCAGATAAGCAATTCTTCACAAGACCCTAAAATTTGAAAAGTACTTGCTCAGAAAGCATATCATACTCAGTGAAATCTAATCTGAGAAAACCAGTAAATGTTTACCTATTATTCACAAAATTTGAAAGAGTATTGTTTTATAGGAACACAACATATGCTATCAGCAAAGCAATGTTAAAATCACTTGATGGAGTTAGCACATAGATGTATTATTGGCCTAGCGGTTAGTGTTCACCAATGGCCTGGAAGACCTGGGTCCATACCAACAACTCAAAAAATGGTACTTGATGCCTCCTTGCTTAACGCTCAGCATTATAAGGTACGGATCAAGGGTAAAGTGGAGCAATCCAGGGAAGGAGTAGCACCCTCTCCTACACTTTGGTGTAGTAGCTATCGAAAAGGGAGCCTTCAGCTCACCCTCAACTATGGTCACCAACTTTACTTACTTATATAAGGAATGGCAATAAACATATCTGAGCGACTATATGACCAGTGAAGAACTATATGGATGCCTTATAAAAATGTTAGTAAAGATAAATGTGACTTTCTAGACACTGCATATGCCACCTGGAAAAAGAAGTTACTAAATCAGTGTTGTCAAGCAACCCAAAGGAAGGCCAGCAGAGAGAAAGCAGCAAATCACACACATGGACTGCCTCTAAGAAGACTCCATTTATTTGGTAAAATAAGGATTGTAATGCTGGATAGTGAAATCTGGAGAGGATCTGTCAACTTGGCTCAAATTTTAGTCAGACCAAAAGAGATAAATACATGGAGGCAGATCAAGAATTAGTAATCATTGAGTAAATATAGTAGCAACAGGATAAAGGGTCAATATTTTATTTCTCTTCAGGACAGGCATTGTTTCTGTATATAGCAAGATCTTGTGGAATAGAATTCAGTGTTAAGTCTTATCCAAAGTAAGTTCTTTATTCCGAGTTCCTGCAATATAAATAGGCAATCTCAAAGAGTATACTTGAGGAGGCATGAGTGGCTCAACAGTTATTGTTATTGAAAATGAATTCAAGTTTAAATTCTGGAAGTTGCTCTTTATATTTCACTTGAAGAAAATATTAGGGTTCTTTCTTGACTCTCTAAAATCAGAGCAGTTATTAATCACTGATTTTAAATGTCTTCAGGATTTTTTATTACATTATATCATTATTTCAGAAATTGTATAAATTGTCTCATTCTTATTTTGTTTTTGTTGCTTAAATATGTGACTGATCTGTTTCTCAACTATAAGTTCTTCTACAAGTACAGCTTTGGCATTTAATAACCCATGAGTGTTGACATGCCATTAAATAAAGAAACCAAACCAATCTATTCTTCAATCTTTCATAGATTTTCTTCTCTTTCAATTGTTAGAAAAGTAAAAAGGCAGATATTAAGTAGAGGACAGCAATTTCCTGCAGTGATATGTCTGCCCAGTTGGCAAAGCTTAGAATATGCTGACAGTATATCCTGAAGTGGGGTAATACCTCCTCATGAAAAAGTGCACTGAGTAAGACACTAAACTGCATTTGATAATGAGGCTCCAGTTCTTGTGGAGTACCTTTTCACTTCAATTACTTCCAGGTCCACTCTAACCCAGATTACTAGTACCTGTTAGGGTCCTTTCTATGGGTCAAATTTATCTGTTTACAAATTATTTGTATTCAGTAGGAATACTTGATGCCATATAACTGTAAATTATTTGAATTAAGAATAGTTAATTAAAGCTATAATTATTTACTAAGGATTATTATACATTAGTTGAAAGCATATAACTGTGTACAAACAAATGACTATAATTAAATAGAAATTGTTACTTGAAACCATATGATTATTAGTATTAAATTGGAATACTTGATATAATACAATTGTGTGCAAAAACTCTAAAGAAATAAGTAAGTAAAATAAAGTCGGCAACCGTAGTTGAGGGCAACCATAGTTGAGGGCAACCTGAAGGATCCCTTTTCAATAGCAACTGCACCGAGGTGTATGGGAGGGCACTACTCCTTCCTCTGGATTGCTCCACTTTACCTTGATACGTACCTTATAATGCTGAATATTAAGCAAGGAGGTATCGAGTACCATTTTTAAAGTTTTTGGTATAACTCTACCTGGGATTGAACCCCAGGTCTCCCAGACGATTGGCAAACACACTACCCGCTAGACCAATAATATAAATAAAAAGGTACAATGAATGCAATTGTCTAATATTTAGACATAGAATATCCCCAGACAGTTTGACATGCCATTAAAGTCAATCCATTTATATATTTTTTACACATGTGAAAGACCAGATAATTGATACTTCAAACCTAACCAAAGAAAAATGGATGAAACCAATAATTCAAACACTTTTTCAAGTAGTAATGACTACTCTCAAAATACCAGAATGTATCATCTCTTGTTATCATTAGACAACATTTCAGTCAGCCAACAACCAAGTAAAAATTGTAATTTGATTCAAATCGTGCATCATTTATGGTACTTTGTTGGGAAATGACAGTTACTTTATACTGCCAAGTAGACTCACTTAGTGCAATAGTTATCATTATAGTAAATAGAATCAACCACCTCAGTTCAAGTC
Source organism: Sepioteuthis lessoniana (assembly GCA_963585895.1). Classification (NCBI taxonomy): domain Eukaryota; kingdom Metazoa; phylum Mollusca; class Cephalopoda; order Myopsida; family Loliginidae; genus Sepioteuthis; species Sepioteuthis lessoniana. Next base: position 45,972,000 of record OY757905.1, read on the forward strand.
CTAGCGAAATCCATTTGTTTCACTTCAGGCTAATGCCCTTGGCAAAGGCATGAGTTCATCTGTTCTCCCCACCTAGCTAAGAGTAGAGAAGAGTAGATTGTGTTCATTCACAAGCTAACCAATGCAGAAGAAGGAAAATTCTGAATTCAAGCCATGTTTATTGCACTTTGAAATTGCTCCTACTTGTCGTGGTGTGGTTTGGTAAGTACATAATAGATAATGCTAATTCTCTCTCAAATGAATATCCAATATGCTACACTGGTTTACATGGTACCAGTGAATGAAAGTAATCACTGATCTAAATTGCTGATAGACTCAAATTAATACTTTTCAGAAGGTTGTTCAAAATGAACACAGACTACTTCAGTCAGAATTTGAACTTTGGTTTCCTGAATTAATTTTTCAATTCTTTTAGGCCTGTGCTGAAACTTGGTTACTAGATTAATGATTATAATGACAAAGCGAAAGAACCAAGACTTGTATGTATGTATGTTTGAGAGTCTTTTCAAAAAGTTCTAAGCCTCACTCAGGAGTTGGAGAGTTAGAAGTGTCCTGGAAATGTCAACTCTTTTCAACTTGTATTCTGGCATCAGCATCCTTGGGACCCATCTCACAGATACCTTACATGTTCTCAAGATCTCAGATAAAAATCTCCTTTCTGGGTGAGGTCTAGAACTTATTGAAAAACTCCTATATATTGTTTATTTTTTTTCATTTTCTTTTTTTGCACTATCATTTAAAAGTAAATTATTAAAAGAAATATAAATGGTAGAATTTATGACTGTATACAAATCATAATTACTTATCCATTGAAATAATATTGATAATATCATGTATATTTGTGTTAGAGTTTAGCTTTAATAAAAGTTAGCTCATTGATTGTTCAGCACCTCTCTAACTTACCAAGAAGTTGTAAGTACTAAACTGAAGCAATTGAAGAACTGATGCATTGTTCTGCTTGACCTAATGTTCTCACCTTTACAGTCGTTTTCATAACATTGTGTCTTCAATGTTGATTTGTTCCCAAAGTAATATCCCAAGGGGCTACTGACTGATTGGATTAGTGTGTTAAGCATATAAGATTTACAATAAGTACAGACAACTTGAGTTCCAAGAACATGCTATAGACATTCTCAATGATTCTGTCTACCTCCTTTGAATATAAATATATTTTGGTGGGGATACACTAACTCATATCTATGTCATTGAATACGTATATATACGTATAGACTTATTCTGTTTATTTATAGGGACAGACATTAATATTCTTATATCTATCATCCAGTCAATAATATATGTATATGAACACGTGTGTGTGTGTGTGTGTGTATAGAATTAGATATATACGTATATGTATATATAATTTAATATGTATGTAGGCGTGTGTGTGCGTTATATATATAGAAGGGCCTGTGAATGTAATACTTACCGAAATCTCACAAACAAACCACAGACGAAACAATTCAGGAAGAAGCATTGGGTAGAACTAGTTTTCAGCAAAAAAACTCTGTTTTTTTTTTCTCATAGCCAACATCATTGGCTACACATTTTGGCCAGCAATAAACAGTATTCTTAAACCTATATACACATATATGCATATACAGTCAACGACGAAATTATTCCTACACCCATGAATATTGGATATTTTCACCCATTTCTTAGAATTTAATACTCGTATGATGCCAGACTTTTTATGTTATTAAGTGTGGTCAAAATAAACAAATAAACGAAAATTCTATCAAGCACTGTGTCTTCATGGACGACATACAGCAGATCTTAGCAATGCACCATGGAATCCGAGAATTCAGCTTTTTTTGTATGCCCCAACTCACGTCACTTTTTGCATGTGCTTCGTTAGCATACGAGAAGCTTAAGATATAAACTACCTTAAGAGGAGGGACATCAGTTTTTATGTTTATCTTTCTTAGTATCACACGCCCCCATCCACCCGATCTTCAGGATCATACATGATAATCACGCAACCACCTTGTTGATTCCTTTGGGTTCTATGTTATGGGTCTCCTTACGCACCGTTCTCTAGTTGCCCGTCCTCCAAAATATCCTCCAGCGTCGGACCTTCCATTGGTCTTACATCGAGAATGTCTCGGCACCCCATCTATGTATATATTGTTGTTGGAGCGACTTTCAGTCACTGTCCTTCTATCCCACTGCGTAATACATCGTGCACCTGGAGGCTTCACCCAGACCTTGTCCCCACTCCGTATGGAGCTCTCTGTCTCTCCCTACTGTTTGGTTGGCATGACTCTCGGATGCTGCCACGAGTACCTATACCCCAATTCTTGCGGTACCGTCTGCTCCTCCTGTCCCGTCTTAGGCGACATGTTGTACCAAAAAACTTCTCTTCAGGTGAGTACCTCCTCTCTCTACCAGTGCCTTGATGGTTCTATGGTTCCTTTCTACGATAGCGGTGTCCCCTGGCCTAAATGCTGCCCTGAAATGCCGTCTGATGTTCCATTTCTCCAACATTTCTTTCATCGCCTTTGACTGGAACGCTGTCCATCAAAACTTCATCAACCGGACCCTACTCCCCCAAAAATTTCATTTAAAATCTTTGCAACTCACATGCAGTCCTCGTTCTCATCTCCCTCCAGATTGCAAAGCTGCTGGGTCCACAGTCAACCATGGTCAGATACTGAGCCCCTCGATTATGGGTGATATCGATTGTCAGCTTCCGCCATTTTTCATTTACTTGTAGCCCTCCAGGTTGATGAATGATTAGCGCTGGGTCTATGGACTGACATGGACGCATCGCCTGACTCCTCGCAGCACAATCTATTTAGAAACATTTGGGTCTACTTTGCAGACCAAATACAGGGTTCTGTCAATTCCCATATGATGCATTGAGTGTTGGTCTTTCACCTCATCATGCACCATACTGTAGTTAGACTCCTGCCCGGGTCGTCTAACATCTTTATCCACCTTTTCTAAACTCTAGTCAAAATGTCAGCCGTTTTTTGTGGACGGTACTAATGTCACGCTCAGGCTCAGCTAATAGAATACACATTTTTTTAGTCTTAAAATAATCAACAAAAGCATACATAAGAACATTCTAGAAATTTTGGATCAAAATCGCATTAGTATTGAAGTTACATTTTTATATTTTTCAACCAATCAGCTAAAACATAGAATAAGAACATTCTAGAAAATCCGGATCAGAGACTAATTAACAGAAAATGTTTAGGCTCTAAAACATTAAGTAAAAATACGAATCTGATTCGTCAAGAAATGTCTACGCGTTTAGATTTTAGGACCTGTAATAAAACTATTTTTTGATCCACTACTAAAGTATAAATAACGAAGAATTTAATCAACCAGGTCAGTTGTCGGTCATTCAATTCATTTCTTCCTCGGCCAAAAAGTCATTCCGTCTACTACCCAAAAAGACTTTTCACTAGAGGTCATGACCGAGCCGCAGAGAGCCGCGATATAGACTCAAAGGGAAAGGCTTGCAACTTTCTTTCATCAATGCGACACGTTGTCGCCAAAATCTTAAGAAAAAACACAGTGCTGACTTAATGAAAGCAAAGACCCATACTTAAGGTCCATCATTCATATACATACACACATACCCACATATGTAAATAATGACAATTATTTTTATCCAACTTACTTCGGCCAACCATGGAACCATTTATTTGATAGACTTTATTAACATGTAAACACACACACACACGTGTGAACAATCTTATTTTCATTTTAACTGGCCATAACTGTATTTCTACAAAAGCCACTCGCACATAATGTTTCTCATTTATTTTCATTCCTGTTTTGTTAGGAATATTAAATTGTTTGTTTCTTAATGTTCGTCGTTGTTATATTTCATTTGTTTTATGTGCTTGTAAAATTTGTGTTGTATTTGTAGTGGAACTAAACGCGAATGTAATACCCGTAAAATACGGATGAGAACTCACTCTCACTCGCTACATCCACCCACTACAAGCTCGATCTCAGCTATTCGCTCTTTTAGGATACCCACTGGTCGCAGAATATTTATTTTAGCCGCACCCTTTGTCTTAACCCTTCGATGCTCGGTGACTGCTGCCCTTATCCAATTCAAAGCAGTCGTTGAATCTGTCCAATCTTCTTTAGCCTTCACTTCAACGCCAGGTTAATGCCTTTTATCGTTGCGTCTAGCTCCGCAACATTAATGTGCGAAAAATCGGTTCTCTTTCTCAAACAAACTGTATCCTCTACCACCTGACCATCAATTTCTATCATAATGCCAGTAACAATGCTGCTTGCATCACACCATACGATTCCTTCAGTTGTCTTTGGAACACGCTACCTTTCCTGCATCGGGTCTTCTTTCTTTACCTCTTCAAAGATTTCACGCACCACTGCTGTCGTCCTTTCGCACACTTTATCTTTCCAGTGTGTTCCCTCCGCTTTCCTTTTCATATAACTGCATGTAGTCCACAACCATCCAGTGACAGGATAATAACCTATCAACTTTCCACTATTTATCTCCTCTTCGACAACTTCCGGAAGCGTGTTCCCTCTCCTGAACTTCAATTCTCCCGACACAGCCTCGTTTAGCCGGAGACCTAATGCCTCTCCTCCGTCCAACATCTCGGTACATTTTGCCGTCAGGCTAAGCCTTTCAAGCTGTTCCAACACTCTTTGCACCGGCACCTCCGTCTGATCCACTAAAATATCGTCAATGAAGGAATCGGCGGCATCTCTTACATCTTTCTCCCTTTTCAATACAATTTTAAGTATTGCTGCCATGATCTTTGGAGTTACATTCAACCCGAACCCCAATTGTGTCGGGCAGTATGTTCTTTCCTTGCAACGCACCAACTCGTAGTTCCGTAAATGTGATGCAATATGCTGGTATGCAGATTTTAGATCCCCAATTATAGAAACAGCATTATTCTGTCTCCATCTTCGCAAGGTCTCCCCAAAAACATCAATGAATTCTCTTCCCGTGTGACATGATACATGCTTGTTCAATAACCGAAAATCGAACACCGGTTTGATTTTGTTTTTCGTCGGTTGGACTACTGCCATGAATCCTCCTTCCAAGGTGCCAAGACCCCTCCTCGATCCACCTCTTCATCTCTTCAAATACTGCTTCCTCTGTCTCTTGTAATTTTGCCTCATACATATCCACATTACTTTTTAAGCATGACGGCTCTGATGTCCATTTCCATTCAACGATCTATTTCCCATCGTTGAATTTTGCAAAAAAGTCCTTATCATCAAGTTGACATCGATCCAGTTCACATTTTCCGCGACTGGCGACCTTTGAGGTTGTACTCATCGCAGAGTATTCACCTGCAAACTTTCCTGCGCCACGTCTGTCAACCATGACTCCCCCCACCACAACCGGCAGATCACATCCATTCCTATTATGGCCTCGATACCAGGAACAAGTTGTTCTACCACTATTGTCTCCGTCCTCAGCAGTCTCCCTCTTATGTTCAGGCAACTATTGCTTACTCCTCGACACTTCAGGTCCCTTCCATCGAACACCTTAATGCTGGTATTCCCAGTCCACTCATGCATCAAATCTGCTTGTACTATGGTGGTGGTGCAGCCAGTGCCAACCAGAGTTCTAACCTCTCTCCCTTCAGTTAAGACGTCAATTTTTGGTGTCGCCACCGATCCTGTGCCTGAGTACCTACTATCGCTTAGGTAGCCCTTCATCGTTTCCCTGATACTTTCTGGTCATGTGTCCGAAATTGTAACCTCTGTAGCACTTCAACCTCATCAAGTGCTTCTCAGTCGCGACGAAGATGCGCTCCGCCACACTCGTAGCATTTAACAGGTGTCCGCTAACAGCTTTTCTCTTCGTCTCCTCGTCATATTGCTGACACTGACTTTGTCTCCAGGGGCCTATTGCAAGTTAATAGTCTTGCTCTGGGAATCAACTGACTGACGTCCATCCTTTTAAATCCATTCACTTGCTGAAACTCTCTTGAGATCTGTTCGGGAAACCCTGAGGTAAAGGCCATCTTTGCTAAAAGGTCGCTGCTTGTTACCACGAAACCTACGAGACGGATTATTCTCTGAATCTTGTTGGTGTATACGTTCACAGACTCGTCAGCCCATTTCATGTTCTTGAATTTTTCACACGTCTCTCGTGGGATTTCTGAGAACGCCCACGTCAGCTGTATTCTTATTATTTCTGTGTCCTTTTTGTCCTCGTCAATCAACTCTAAATACAGGGTTTGTGCGCCGCCTTCCAAAAACAACGGTATCAGGGACCCCACATCCGGTATTCCTTCCAGGTTAACGACTAAATCAACCGTTTTCAACCATGCCATCACGTTGCCTTCACTGCCTAAGGGCTGGATCATTTTGTTGAGACTAAATGACGCTATATGTGGCCGAAATAGCTTGTGGTCAAATATATACGAAAACTCTATCGAGTACTGTCTTCACGAACGACGTTCCATGAGTCTTATCAACGCACCCCGGAATCCGAGAATTCAACTCTTTTTATATGCCCCAACTCTCGCCCCTTCTTGCATGCGCTGCGTTAGCATACAAGAAGCTTAAGATATAAAATACCTTTCGAGGAGGGACGTCAGTTTTTATGTTCGTCTTTCTTCGCATCACATTAAGTTCAAAAGAAAGAAATATAACACTCAATATTGAGGATTGGTTGAATTTACTAAATATGAGAAGAAAAACAAACAAAAGAGGAAAAGACAAAATTATTCGTACAGTATGAAAAACTGAAAAAATTGAACAATTTTCTCCATATCAATAATCAATAGCATGGTCTCTCATCTTCATAACTTGCTGCAACCGTTTTCTAAAGTTTTTGACGTGATTTGAACAAGTCTTTTCTGGGATTTTCTTCCATGGATACAACTTCTAATTCCTGAACTTTTTTTTTTTTTTTTTTTTTTTTTTTTTTGGTGACTGACGATTTATTCAAACTTTCAATTCTTGCATTTATTTTCAATAAGATTTTAGTCAGGACTCCCAGAAGGCCATGGCAGAACTGAAATCTTCTTTTTCTGAAGCCACGCAGTCTCTGATTTAGATGTATGTTTGGGATCATTATCTTGCTGGAAAGTAAATCGCCGATCCAGATCAAGATTTTATTCTGATAGCTGTAGATTTACAACCTGAATTTTGATAGTCTCCAGATTTCATTATTCTTCTTATCACAATTAATTGTCCTGTCCCTCTTAGTCTAAAATGACCCTAAAACAACATCGAGCTGCATTTACGTTTTAATGTTGATACTGTGTTCTTTGGGAAGAAAGCTTCACCTTTCTTGCGCTATATCCTCTGTACATCATAATGTCCAAAAAGCTTAATTTTTCTTTCATCACTCCATAGTACTTATTCTCTAAAGCAATTTTCTTTGTCTAAGAATGTTTTGCAACTATGTGACAAGGTTGTGAAGAGGGTGTTCTTCGTGGTCAGTTTCCATTCAATACGTTTTTATTCAAAGAACGTTGTATGCTTCGAGTACTTACGTTGATACCATTGTATCGAAACTTTTGGCCAAGTCTTTCAAAACAACGTTTGGCTTTATACTAACTTCCTGGTACAGTTTTTGTGCCGTTTTGGTGGCTTTATTCCCAGCCCAGTCAAATTCTCTGTCGTGCTAAACTGTTTAGACTTTATTATAACGGTCTGAACTGTAGATCTAGGGATTGCTAACTAATTTGAAATAGTACTGTAACTATTTTTTGACTTGTGGAAGTTAATAATTCTCAGTCTCAAGTCATCGCTAAGCTTCTTAGTATTGTTAACATGAAAATAACAATAGTGACACTCTACGCTCCATGTGATGTTCTTTGCTGGAATTATTACAAATATTCTACAGAATAAATAGTCTAGAAGGCTTCTGTGATAAGATAATTATGTAAATTACTTATACTTACACGAATCAATCAATTTAAAACGATATTTTCTACGGTATGAATAATTTTGTCTTTTCCTATTTTACATAAATCGCTTGTCAAATTTGTTGTATTTAACTTCTTTTTCTGAAAATTGAGTTTTATATTCTTTTTTTTTAATGCTTATTAACGTATAAAAACTAGGCATCATATGGGCTTTAGATTCTGAAAAATAGATAAAAATATTCATGTTACATAGCTATACGTGAAATGTACATAGAGCGACACCAAGCAAATGAAACCTAAACAATTAGGTTTCCTCATTAAGGCAGTTTACGACATATTACCTACACCAGTAAATTTAAAATTCTGGGGGTTAAGTACATCTAACCTTTGCAAAGCATGTGGGAAGATTGATAACTTCAAACACGTCCTAACTGGATGTCAGTATTCCCTAAGAAGCTACACGTGGAGACATAATGAAATCTTAGGGATTATTGCTGAGATTACAAAAATGTGTTGTGAAACTGCCTATGAAATTCCATGTATAAAGACAAATATACAATTTGTTAAAGAAGGAAACGTTTCGAAAACTCCACATAGAAATGATAGGCACAAACCAACATTGCTTGATGGTTGCACGGACTGGCGCGTTATTGCTGACGTAGACCGACAACTCGCTTTTCCAACGGAAATAACATCAACTCGGCAGCGTCCAGATCTCGTCATTTGGTCAGTTAATTCAAAAAAGTTATCATTACAGAATTAACGATCCCTTTCGAGACCATCATCGACTAGGCGCATCAGCGGAAATTGGAAAAGTACGAAGACCTACGTGAACAGTGTACTAAGAATGACTGATCAACAGACATATTTCCTCTTGAGATTTTTATTTCGAACGCAACCTCTACATTTTTAACCAAAATCGGACTTACACCAGCAAAGAAGAGGGAATATATAAAAAAAGATCCAAAACAAGGCTGTAACTGCATCTGAACGGATATGGCATTCATACAGATTAAACACCATCTAATAAAGTCTGGTAGTATTGAGAGATACTGCTGGGGCGCCCTGGGTTAGTGGTAATGATGCTTCGGACCCAAAACCATGCCTGAACCCAGGGTCATCATCTGATGAAGACTTTACTGGAAGCAAAACTGCTTCTTTGGTGGCAGTTTTTGTATATAATTTTTTTTTTTTTTTAGATAACATAGGAATCCCGAAACACAAAAAACACTTACGACTTCTTAGTTCGGGTATGAAACATTTATTACCTTTGAGTTAAAAGGTTTTTCGACATAAGGAGAGAGATACACCTGATTTTTCCATCTGCCCCAAACCACGTGTGACACCTGCCGCAAGCGAAAGTCAACCGTCTTCTTCCGAGGCAAAATTCAACTAACTGACTTTTCTCGAATCTCCCCAAATCCTCCGCGCACGCTTCCGGTGAATGACGTCATTCACATCCCCTGGTCAAACCTTCTATCTGGGATTTTTATTTTGACATCTGTGAACGACACATCCTCCCCGCGCGCGCGTCAACACCTGCGCTCAAGTTTGCGCCTAACTAACCCATGCGCTAAGCGAAAGGTTCTCAGCCTAACTAAACCCAAAGGCAGGATATATAAAACGAAATCCCTCGGCCTTTATATTACATTCAGAATTGATAAGTGAAGGAATAATTCCGTCGTTGACTTTCTGTATGCGCGTATATATATATATATATATGGACCTACTAAAATGTTAGATTTTCAACTGCTTAATTAATGTAATACAGATTTCTGTTGCTACATTTTGTAAGCAGCATCCTTTATGAGCAAGCTGTTATATAGAAACTAAATATTTAGCTAGTTATTTCTTCATTGTTTATATACATCTACACACATACAATTTCTTTTTTTCTATCGCTTGGATTTTATACATTGTTCAATATGATAACATATTTTAAAACTTTGAGCTATACTAATCATTAAATAAAAGTATTGATTATAATTGATTACTAATTGTGATATATATATATGATAGAGTTGAAAAAAGAGGGTACCAATACAAACTATCTTTATATAAGTATTATATTAAGTCGATTTTTCTTTTTAGATAACAGTTCTGCTAAGTTGGATGAATAAATTTGACAAGTCATTATAGATTTTTATAAATTGTTTCTTCCTGTTATATTGTTCTTGAATATTACATCTACCCACACTCATATATATATATATATATAGTATTAAGTTAGAGGGCTATTGCAATGCGGAATAATGATTATCTGAGTCTAATTAATTTCAAAGTAAAAACTTCATCGTCAGGGACTTTTGAAAAATGAACATTATGTTAGATGTTCAAAATTTTGGACGTCGTACGTGGGGCGTTAGAACACCATGTTGGGTGTTGTAACCATGGTGCCACGTGGGGTTTTTGAATGCTATGCGGAATAGACCTGACTTCAGTTGACCAAATCAATATCATTTTATTTATTATTTTTTAAAACTTAGATATACATGTGCATATTAATTAATGATATATTCAGTATTTAATTCTAACCTACTGTTAATCTGAGCGTGTAACTTAGCTATTAATAAAGCCTTCTTAAATGAGAAATTACCAACCTGACGTACAATTGCTTCTTTTTAATGGGAAAATTATTTTCATTATTTTTGAAATGAGGATGCAAGTTTGTTAAGGTGTCCTTTAATTCTGAGGTGGCGGGGTCTGATTGTACTTCCTATATAAAAATTATGGCATTTTGAGCAAATTAAACGATAGTGTAAGTTTTTCTTTGTATATATTTGGATCTTTTATTAGGCAGTTGGCTAGAGTGCATGCTGTGACAGTATTTTTATTTTTCTTCGTTAGGTATTATTGGCGCAGCGAGGGTCCAGAGTGGGCCAGTTGTATATCTAGCCCTTCCTTGTAAATCGCTCTTCGTATTTCTTTGGTGATAATTTCACTGAAATGTGGTAGTTTTTGGAAAGAGGTGTTAGATAACTAGGAATTAAACAACACACGTGGCACCATGGTTACAACACCCAACATGGCGTTCTAACACCCACGTTATACCATGTTTTCAACGTCCAAAAAAATTGAATATCCAACATCGTGTTTATGTTTTAGTCCTCTAAATTAATACAATAACTTAATACAATAAAATAAAATAATTCGTGTAATGTTTCAAGCAAATTTCAAAAATACTTACATGTATAAAGAAGAAAAGTGATGCAACAAATAGGAATATTTCTTTTGTGTTATTTAAGTGAGAGCATAGGATACACATTTTTTGTAGTCTTGAAATAAGCAATAAAAACATACTTAAGAACATTCTAGAAATTTAGGATCAAAACCGCATTAGCATTTAAGTTACATTTTTATATTTTTCAACCAATTAGCTAAAAACATAGAATAGAACATTCTAGAAAAATAGGATCGGAAGTCAACTAACGGAAAATATTTAGGCTCGAAAATAAAATAGTAAAATACAAATCTGATTGGTCAATAAATGTCTACGCGCCAAAATTTTAGGACGATTCTTTGATCCACCTGTAGGATATAAATAACACAGAGTTAGGGAGCCATTAACTTACACGAAGACTAAGACAACACCACAAGCCAGTAAAGCAGTGGCCGATACTGTGTCCGACAAATTTCTTTCCTTCCTCAACTAAAGTTCATGACCTCTCTTCAGATGGCTGCGAATCACATTCAAAAGAAAAACCCGACAAACTTTCTTTCATCAACGCGACAAGCTGTCGCCACAATCATAAAACCCGCTATGAACTTAATGTAAGTATGAACGACTTATTTACGGACTCCGTTAACATACACACATCTTTAAACAAATTTATTTTCTTCTTGCCAAACTTTATTTTCCAAAAGGCCATTTACACATCATGTATTTTATTTGTTTTCATATTCTGTTATATGCATATTAAATTGTTTGTTGTTTAATGTTCGTTGTGTTCTATTCCATTTCTTTCACGCGATTGTAAAGTTTTGTGTTGTATTTGTGGTGGAAATAATTTAGAGAGCAATACCCGTAAAGTATGGATGCACATCTACTGAAATAACCAAAATACATACAACCCCCACAAGAGAAAGAAAAGAAATAAAAAAATGAACATAAACATCAAGCTATAAATAATGACAAACATGAATATGAAAAGTCTTCAATTGAAAAATAAATATACAGATGTGAATATTTTCGGCTCATTGGTAGAGTGTTCGCCAATGGTCCGGGTGACCTGGGTTCAATCGCAGGTCGCGTCATACCAAAGACTTTAAAAATGGTACTTGCTTAACACTCAGCATTATAAGGTACGTATCAAGGGTAAAGTGGAGTAATCCAGGGAAAGGAGTAGCGCCCACCCCTACACCTCGGTGTAGTAGCTATTGAAAAGGGAGCCTTCGAGTCATCCTCGACTACGATCGCCAACTTTGCTTTACTTTACAGATTTTCCTCTAGGCTATATTTAAGTGAAGAAGAATCTGTTTTCAATGATTATTTTTGAAAAAAGTAAAGTCATTATTGTTTATCAGTTTTTGTTTGGTTTGGTTTCTTTGTTTAATGTCATATCAACCTTCTTGGGTTAATTAATGCCTAAGCCATCCTTTTAGAAGAATAGTAGTGGTAGTATTTAACTCATAGCTGGTGGGGATAAAAGTGTTCATGCCTTTATGAAGGGTATCAATCTAAAAGTGAATGCAATAGCATGACTAGTGATTGAACTTGCTTACTGGGATGTCAGAGTCCAGGTTGTTAGCTTCTCTGCTATGGAGACTCCCTACTTATTAGTTTCTACTGATGAAGTCCACATTGTTGCTTTCTTACTTTTTCTTTTTGATGTGAAAATACTCAAGTGAATTTATTTTAAATAAATCAAATTTAAGAAATGCTATTGCAATATTAATATGTATTCTTAAAAAAAGGGAAAAATAAGTAATATTATTCATAGATATTTCTAACTAAGTCTAAATGATTATTATTGACAATTATATTTATTGTATTTTAACATTTATACATATTAACAAAGTCTCAGTAAGCATGAGAAAGAAAATTAGAATAACTCTAACAGAATCATATTTATGTTATAGAGTATATACTAGAGTCAGCTGAAAAATTCATTGCCTGATCTAAAAATATTTAAGGAACATGACCAAATAAGGTTTATTTTTTAATATAGTCCCCTTTGCAGTCTACACACTTTTCCCATCGGTGTTGCCGTGCTTGGATTCCATTAGTCAAACAAATTATCAACAGTAGATATGACATCGGTATAACTTTTAAGCCCACTTTATAGATAGTTTCTTTAGTTAAATTTCCAATTTAAACTTTTTTCAGTAAAGCATATACAACTAGTGAGCTAATTGGAAGATTGTGTGGTACCTATTTTTCATATATATATAAAGTTTATCAACAGTGTGTACAGTTGATTCTAATCTAAAATGCTCTTATAACAAATTTACTATTATGAGAGGTGAAAATCAAAAAGTACTGGCAAAAATTCTTTTTATTACTCTTTCCTAATCTCTTACTCATATATACAGTTGGAAAATAAGGACAATAATGTTAGATAGCATGTTTTGTAGAAATATTCAGGTAAATGTAATATGTAAAGATTATCGATATTTCAAGACCAACATATTAATCCAATATAATTACTTATATATAGTGCATTTATACTTGGAAATGAATACATTTATATTCATACCTTGTATCTTAGAATTTCTATTCAGATTTCTATGTTGCTATAGGTGAGATTATTTTAAGGATTTACTGAGATTTAGCTTTTAAAATAATGGACTGAAATGTTTAGGTGTTGCTCACTAATTTCTGACTGTAGGTATGTAAGTGTAAGGTATTCTTCTTTACCCAATGAACCACCTTTGAGATATCGTGATGTGTAAAAAGACCAACCACGTAGTAAAGGGAAGATTTTCATGAGTCAAGTTGATACAACTCATTTTATTTCTAACTGGCTATGTTCTAACTTGCAACAGACTAAGTGCACTATTTTAGTTACAAACAAGCAGTGGCAAACAGAAATACAACAATGAGAATACAAAAACAAATTTATAAGAACATAATGTTTGTTGCATTTAGACATAGTACTGCTTATAAAAAAGTACACATCTAACAGTCTTTATAAAATGTCAGTTTTCTTCGAACTCCAAGATAACAAGATTATATCATCTCAGGTGGAATTTTATACAATAAAAAAGTATTATTAGGTAGTATTCCTTACCAAACTCTACAGCATTTAGACTCAGTAGCCAGAAATAAGTGGAGGTGCTCGTAGTGTAATGGTTATCATCATAGGAAATGGACACGGTGACACTAGTTCAAATCCTGGACGAGACTGATTGCATTTCACATAGCACTAATACCCTTGGGAAAGGTATGAATCCAATTATTCTCCCTCCAGCTATGGGCAAATAGTAGGGCAGACTGGGTTCTTCAGCCTTGGTGAGGCAACTAGTCTAGCAGAAGGAAAACTCTGAATTCAAACCTGTTAAACTTCGCTTAAAAATTGACCTTGTGTTATATCCTGCCCGAGCGGAGGGGTTGGTAAATATGAGTAACCAGAAATAAGTATACTCTTTTTATATTTATTTGTACAATTTTATTTTTGTTGATAGAGGTGCTGTGATTTTATCTTTGGTTATTTAATTTCTGTGCTGTAGAGTTTGGTAACAAATAATTATTAATAATATTTGTTTCAATTGCATAATGGTCTACTAGAATTATCAATATCTTGGTATAGTTGGTTTCTTATGAAAATTAAAATTTTGTAATTGAAAAAAATGTTCTAAATAGCCTGATATCAATAAAGAGATATATTAAGACAAAAGCTTACATATGTACCACTGTGTATGGACATTTTTGTTATAAGCTAATTTGCGATTGTATATGTGTATATAGATAATAGAAATCACCCTGAACAAAGTAAACATTGGAGATAACCAAACAAGAATCTATCAATAATATATAATCCCTTGATGATAAAAAACAGTTCTTAGGGGCTTTTACCTCTTATTCTAATTTTAAAGATAATATAACCACACAGATAATATCTTAATATTTTCTATATCAATATATATAGATTTCATAGACTTTATGATTTCTTAAATTACTTGAATTATATAGTTATGATTGTATTTTCATACTTTCAAAGAAAAACAATTTTACTGATGAATTCAAGACTTTAGTCATATAATATTGAGAAGGTGAAGGAAATTCCTAGACAGAAATGAACTGTTTTATCTTCTTTTTTTTATGAATATTTTGCAAAACATATTTAAGTAAACATGCAAAACAATGTGCAAAGTGTGTTTAACTGTGGGATGAATATATGAGAGAGTGGTTATGTTTCATGGTTTGAAATCATTCCTTTCTTGGTTGTACCAAGAACTTTTCAGTATCCTCAGTGTGTGCATGTGTGTGAGGTACAGCGCAAATGTTTCAGGCATTTAACCTTGAGAAAAATAGTTTCTCCCACCAAAGTATCCCTAATATTTATTTCTAATATTCCATACATTGCAGAAAGGCCAAAGTCTGTATTTACCCAACATCTTCACATGAGCAGGATGTGATGCTAGGTCAATTTTTAATTAGAGATTAAGAGATTTAAATTCAGAGTTTTCCTTCTCCTTGACCTGTTGCCATACCAAGGTTAATTTATTTTACTCCGAAGTGGAGGAAGATAGCTGGATGAATACCTTTCCCAAGAGTATAAGCACAATATGAAATGCAAACATCCAGACCCAGGATTTGAACTGACTTCATCATGTCCATTTCCTTGTGATAACCATTTCACTCTAAATGCCAAAGTTTGTACAACACTGATTTCATTTGTTGACAGTCTTTTTGATCACACCTCTTATTCGAAGTATATATTCCCTTTTTAGTAAAAAATCTTAATTCATTTTTCAATGATCCCCCCTCTTTTTTTTTCTGCTTGTAGATGTGCAATCTACAAAGGGTCATGATTAGAAATCAGTTTTAATCATTAACAGACTTAAGTTTTGTGAGTTATGCCCCTGTTTTTTAACACTCTTTTTTTCTTTTTAAATTTCCAGTTTTCTTGAGAACCATCATTAGTTTGGTGAAAACTTCTTTGTTAGTCTTTGTGATAGGATTTCTTGATGGTTTAAAAAGAAGGAAAAAAAACTATTAAGTCTTTTTTAATAGGTTTCCCTGTTTGTTACTGTATGGTTTTATATTGTGTATTGTCTATGTTAACATTATCTTGAATTGAGTGCCTTTCAAAGTTTAAATATTGTCTTTATTTGATGTCTTCTGGACTCACCTTTCACTTGGCAACAGACAGCAATTATTGCCCAAAACATGAATTCCTGATACTGTCATAACTTGGTTTTCTTTTCAAAGCCATAAATCAGACATAATGTTTTCCACTTGATAGCCCAGAATGTTCTAACAAGTTTGTTGCCTACTTTTTCATTAAACTTCAAAGTTTTGGTTACAGCTCAAAGCAGTCTGACTGGGTCATACTGGAGTCACTTGCTTCTTTGTCAGTAAACAAAAAGATGATATTTAGAAATGAACAATTTTTTTAGAAGTACAACTGATGCCAAATTAAATGTAATGTCTGAATAATTTAATTTTTTTTGTGCATTTAAATGATCAGTCCAAATATACCTACCAAAAATATTCACAAGTTTTGCCAATCGATATCTTTTTTCTCGTGGGATGTAAGGAAAAATATGTTAACTGCAAAATGGTCTCAAATTTGATTATTTAATAATCATAAAAGTAGTGAATTTGTTTATGAAGTGTGATCAAAAAGTACCGAGACTGAAGCGTTAAACTATTTTTAATTTTTTGAATGTTAAAATTATATGAAGCTGAGGGAATAGCAGAGCAACTAGTGGGAACTGACAAAAGAGGATAGACTTTATATGAATGTAGTCATCTTAAGGTACTATAAATGGTACTAATCAAAAAAGAGCAAAGAAAAGACACATCTATGGAAATGAAGTGTCTTTGAGATAAAAAGACAATATTCTTGTCTATGGTCATTTGGGTTTTTTATTTATTTGTTCAAGGATACGTCATGTACAAGAGTAGTAATTGGGAAGGGTTATGTGGAAAATCCATGAGTGGCTGTTAGTGGTTTGTCATGCCAACCATTATGGATGGTTAAACTGCTTGCTGAATGTGTTCTCTATCTACTGCTTGGGTCCTTTCTGCCTGTCATGTTAAATGGTTCTTTTACACTGCACATAAGGCTCAAATGGGCTTCCTAAGAATCCCATACCACAGTTTCTGATTGGTCGGTAAATATTTTTGTTTTTCAGTCATATTTGTTAAAGAAGCGGGTACATGGCTGTCAAGGTGAACACCTGGAGTAATTGATAGTAATTCCTACTGGTTACGACAAAGTTATATAAGCTGTCTAAACACTTTGACTTCATCTAGATGAAGATACAAGTTAACAAAAAAGATAATATTGAAGCTAACTTTTTGAACAACATTTTTTGGAAAAAATACATAATTGTGCAAAAGCTGCATCCTCCATTTTCACTGCAGTCTTGAAAATTCATCTCAAAATTGAAAGATATGAGGATGTGAAGAACATTAGAAGAAATATGATGACTCACCTTCTCAAAAGAGAAGGTTTAGATGATCTTCAGCTCATAGAACACTTTTAGATTGTCAAGGGAACTATTTTAAGAGAAAAGTTTCATTTGTTCTTTCTGTTTTGTTTAATGTATGAGGTGCATTCAATAAGTTTCCACACTTTTTTTGTACAGGAATTTAAAATTGTCATAGACTCTTGAAAATTCACTGTTATTGCTATACATCTTATGAGATAACAATCTTTATGATTTCAGGTTCAAATGAACAGCTACAGCAGCAATTGGAATACACCCTACTAAAGCCTGATTGTCACAGCTGGTCAATTTCAAAAATGCAATCTGACAATTTAGAAGAATAATATGCAATAAAATTCTGTTTTAAACTTGGAAAAAATGCCACAGAAACGTATGGAATGTTTCAGACTGCTTTTGGTGCATCTTGCATGAATCAAGCATCAGTTTTTGAGTGGCATAATTGATTCAAGGAAGGCACAGAGTCTGTGAGGGATGATGAGAGGTGTGGGAGGAGTATGGAAGTCAATACACCAGAGTTGATTGGCCAAAGGCTTAGGGTTAGGGTTACTATGTTGAGGTTTTAAGGGGGTTCCGGAAGAGATTCCGCCAGGAGAGAACAGCACTCTTCAAATCGGGTCAGTGGCATTTCCACCAGGACAATGTACCAGTTGACAACTCCATCTTTGTAACAGACTATGTGACCAAGATGGGCATCAAGACAGTTCCTCAGCCTCCCTATAGTCCAGACCTTGCTCCCTGTGACTTTTGGTTATTACCTAAGTTCAGAGGTTGTTATGAGACAATTGAGGGGATGAAAGAGGCTGTAATGAAGGTCATTGACAGGCTCACACAAGTGGACTTCCATGGGGCCTTCCAGAAGCTTTTGGAATGCTACAACAAGTGCATTGTAGCTGGAGGAGATTACTTTGAAGGGGACTAGAGTTTCATGTGTGTACTACCAATAAAAGTGCCCATACGAAAAAAGTCAGGAAACTTATTTAATGATCCTCGTAACTCCACTCTTGATTTTCTTAAATGAATCTCAGATTTTAAAAAAAAGTCTTTACTCCTTTTAATTATGCATAGAAAATGTGTTTTTAAAAACATTATGTGTAAATGTTTTTAACGACACCATTTTCTGCATCTTGATGTTATTGCATTTATATAAAAAATGTGTGTGAGTATAAGCAGTTAAAAAGTTATCTCTGCAGACATCATGTCTACAATCTTTTGAGATATTCAGATTCAATTCATATTTAAATAATCTTATCATTAACTCTAACCTTGGCAGACTGCCTGATTTCACACCACACAAAAAGCACAAAATATTTCTAATAGTCATGAATTCTTACATCCAAAAATGACATGTGGCTACATCTGACTTAGCCGAATGATATCAGTAATAGAAAGGCAATGCATTAAGTAATTTTAGTCTTATTTTTAACTGTTTTTGTTTTCAAATAAACTCAAATTTCTCCACTCTCAAAGGATGCCAAAATAAAATCTAATTTCAGAAAATGTGAAAATAATAAGTTTGGAGTCTTTTTCAAGGATGATTTGTTGATTCCCCTGTTTGGAAATTAGTGTAATTTTAAAACCTGTTTAGAGACTGACACAGGAGATTAATTTCAAGCTTTATGATTTTAATCCCAATATTTGGCATACATTTTACTTCCATAAAAAGAAATGACCATATGGCCAACATATGCCAGAACCCTATTTGTCGAATAAAATAGGATACAGTGAAAGTGCCATATTAAGAACATATTTTTAAAAAATATTTTAGGTCCAACATTGTCATGTGACACTATAACCTCTACTTTCTCTAGATTCCCACACTTAGGTGCAAGAATATCTGCATGGGTATGTATGCATATATGTATGAGTATGTATATGTAACCATATATATATATAAGTGACCGGACATTGGCATAATGGTTAGAGTGTTCACCAATGGCCCGGGAGGCCTGGGTTCAATCTCAAGTCGAGTCATACCAAAGACTTTAAAAATGGTACTTGATGTCTCCTTGCTTAACACTCAGCATTATAAGGTATGGATCGAGGGTAAAGTAGAGAAATCCTGGGAAAGGAGTAGCGCCCTTCCCTACACCTTGGTTTAGTAGTTATCGAAAAGGAGACTTCAGGTCACCCCTGACTATGGTCACCAACTTACTTACTTATGTATGCATATATGTATGAATCTTTATGTATATATGTGTGTTCATGTAAGTGTGAGCATATATGTATGAATATATGTATGTTCATGTATATGTAACTATATCTGTATAAGTATGTATGCATATCTGTACGTGCATGTAAGTGTGTGTGTATTTATATAAATACTGATTGATATGTATGTATATGCAATTTTGAGCACATCTATGTGAGTATGCATAGGTATTGTGTATATGTATATATGGGCATATATAATTGTATTGAAGGGGTTTCTAAACAAGTTAGGATGTCAGAAATTTTATATGATGGCTTGTAAAATAGAAAGGGGTTTCAAATTGTTCAATGGAAATGAAAGGATTATTTTTAAGGTCTCTATATTCAAATCTTTGCTATTATAGTCAGAGGTTAGCAGACAAGGATTTTTTTAATCTCTTTTGTACTTGAATGGTCAAAGTGAGAAGTCAAACCCTTTATATTCAGCAGAAGTAATATGTTCCCTAACACTTTAAGGAAGGTCCAGCAGTTGTCAATTGAACACAGAACAATAGAAAAATGGTTGCTTGCACCTCAGTGTGGGTCCTCTGCCCACATCTATTATAGTTGGGGTTGACAAGCAGTCTAACTCTTCAGATCTAGGGTAGTACTAGGAGCAGTTGACAATTAGATGTAGTGAAAGAGGGCTGCCAGGCTAAACTGGGGTCCTTTCGTCCAACTCGGTCTGCTATAGTTAGGGTCTACTTGACTCAGGCTGAAAAAGCTAAGCGTCACTTGTACCACCCAGTATTGATTCAAAAAAATTGTAACAGTAATAAAGATGTTCCAACTTCTTTTTGAAAATTGTACACAACATTGGGGAGGTTGGTTGATCAGTGAGACAGGATTATCCGTAGATCAGTAATTCCACAGTAAACTATTATTATTATTAATTTGCTTATTTTCTTTTTCTTCATCCAGAAACTTTGAAGGAACTATTATTACCTGTGGCATTGGCCTCCATGTCAATGCACACAAAACTGAATATATGTGTTACAACCAAACGGGCAACATTGCCACACTAGACGGAGCCTCTCTGAAACTAGTAGACAAATTCACCTACCTAGGAAGTAGCATCTCATCAACCGAAAAAGACATCGACACACGACTGACGAAGGCATGGACAGCTATCGATAGGCTCTTGATCATATGGAAATCAGACCTAACAAATAAAATGAAACGCAGTTTCTTCCAGGCAGCGGTTGTGTCAATACTGCTATATGGATGCACTACATGGACGCTAACCAAACGGCTGGAGAAAAAACTAGACGGAAATTACTCAAGAATGTTGAGAGCAGTATTGAACAAGTCCTGGCGACAACACCCCACGAGACACCAACTATACGGACACTTGCCCCCCATCACGAAAACTATACAAGTTAGACGAACCAGACACGCGGGACACTGCTGGAGAAGCAAGGACGGGCTCATAAGCGATGTACTCATATGTACATATGGATGTGCAAAAGCAGGACGACCAGCACGAACTTACATACAGCAACTATGTGAGGACACAGGATGTAACTCTGAAGACCTGCTGGGGGCGATGAATGATAGGGAGAAGTGGCGAGAGAGGGTCAGGGATATCCGTGCTGGCGGCACGACATGATGATGATGATGATTATTACCTCTACCTGAGTAAAAACAATAACAATATACATCATGCCACAATATCAGGAGACAAAATAAGCAGTGGGTTTATAGGTGTGATTTAGGCTTTTGCTGGACCCGTGTCTCTTTTAGCTTATTTGGTAAAGCAACTGTTAGAGATAATCTGACTTCCCATAAGGCAAAAAGAGATATGAGTTTGAGTCTGAATGAGAACTTATCCTTTATTATTGTTTCTGTTATTTGCTATACATTGCGGTCACAGAAAAAAATAACCAGAGTAATTCACAATAAAAGGCTGAAAGAAAATTGCTTGTCAACTGACAGGTAACTTGCTGAATTCAAGAAAAAGGAAATTCATACCTTAAAAGAGAGAAAAACAGCTGGCTTGCTCTTGCAAAATACTTAAGATAAAAAGAGTGCTAAACAACATATACCCACAAATAGACAAAGGAGGGTAGCTTTTAATACTTCCAGTGACCTAGAGTTGAATAAATCTTTATGACAGCATTTAAGATATATCCTTTGACCTTCTTCAAGAAGGAGGATTTCTCATAGCATACTGGGTAAAATGCTGGACTATGCAAGTAAGTTCAAACTAGTATTGTGCTATTACATTCACTTTTGGACAAGTAAGTTTTGGAAATATATGTATATCCTTATTCCTCCAGCTATGAGATAAATAGCATCACTGCTGTTCTTTTACAAGGATGGCTTTGGCATTAGATTACCTGCCAAGAAACTAAACCAAAAAAAACTTTCTTCAAGAAAACTATTAAATACCAAGAATATTGAATAAAAACCTATTATTCAATTCATTATAGTATGCTCTTATTCTTGTACTTGTAATATTCTGTGTCCTTCCAATGGAATTTCTAAAATTTGTCTATTCTTTCAATTTACTTCTTTAAAGGTTACTGACACCTGATGGGGACACACTGATCAAAGCATTGTGACAAACACAACAAAGATGTGGCAAAATGATTAAAATGAATGAATTATAGTAACTTGAACTGATTCTAATTCAATTTTGAAAGATGTCTGGCCTTTCATTTATTGAATCACTTAGACACTATTTCCTTTCATCTTTTCAAATGTCAGAACTATCCTTTCTGTAGCTTGTAAGATTGATTATTTGTCATGTTCTAGTTTGTTTTCATGAATTAAGTAATTTCATAGTAAAATAATAATCTTCTGTTCATCTAGAATACATGTTCTGCAATATGTTTTATTTTGAATTCACTGTAGGATATATGTATACATATGTTTTTATATATAGAGAGCGAGAGAGATTGATAATATCTAAATACATACAATGCTTCCATAGATAAATACATCTCCAACAATTCTTTGATAGATAAGTACACCTCTAATGATTATCAAACAATTTTTTTCTGAATCAAATATTTTATTTGATAGTATTTATTGCCAAAATCTAGAGCAGCAAAACTCTGTAAGAAAAACTATGAATATTTCACAATTTAAAAAAGTATTCCTCTTTATATGCATTTTTTTTAAATTTTATTTTTGCTTCAGAAGAGTTGGAACTGCATTTTTTCTTACATGCTCTAAGTGCTGTAGACTTTGGGAATAAATAATATCTAATAATACCTTGGGTTTTTTTGGTATAATGTTCCATGAGAAATAATAAATTCTGGGTATATTTGTTTTATCCAGGCCATTTTCATCCAAGCCTAATGAGTAGAGTGTTTGCCAATGGTCCGGAAGATTAGGGTTCAACCCCAGGTCAAGTCATACTAAAGACTCAAAAAATGGTACTTGATGCTGCCTTGTATAACACTCAGCTTTATAAGGTAAAGATCAAGGGTAAAGTGGAGGAATCTAGGGAATAGAGTAACGCCCTCCCCTACACCTCAGTATAGTAGTTATTAATAAGGGAGCCTTCAGATCACTCTCAGCTAAGGACTATATTTGTTTTGGAAAAAAATTATTCCTTTATCAAAAAGAATGAAAATTGGTAAGTATGTACATATTTATAGATGGTAGTATATATCAATTATTATATAAACACATTTAATATGCATACATATATATAGAGAGACAGACAGACAGACATAAATATGCTCTCCCTTTATATGATAATATTTCTGTTTATATATGTTAATTAAATATGGTTTAGTTCCTTTGTTTAATGACATATCAGCCATCCTTGTGGAAGAACATAAGTAATACTATTCAACATATAGCTGGGAGAATAAGGGGGTTCCCTTTCCGAAGGGTATCAATCCGAAAGTGAAAGTAATAGTGTAACTGGAGTTCAAACTTGCATACTTTAAGGTCACAGTCCAGCACTTTAGCCATTTTACCACAGGGACTCACCCTCCCATAAATAAGACTTCCTACATGGTTGCATAGACACACATTTATATTGTATTAATGAAATTCTGAATTGTGAGTGGTTTCATTTAAATCTTTAAATTATTTTGATATTCTATTAATGGAATACTTTGATATTTGTTTTGCATTTTGGTGTATAGAGCAATGCAAGAATCTTTCTACTTTTGCAACCGTTTTAGATCTTATCAAACATTTCAAATTTAATCTTATGCTGAGTTGACCAATTATATATAATGTTCCAACTATGTTTGTCATGGTGCTTTTGTTTCTGAGTGGATTTGCAAGACTGATGCTCATTGGTTTTGAATTCTGATTTCTTTTCTTCTTCTAGATTAGTTGATTTATCAAGGCTAAATAGTTCAGTCTGCTCTACTATGTACCTATAGCTAGAAGGAGAGGGCTTCATGCTTTTCTCAAGGGAATTAGAACAAAAGTGAAATACTTACTTAGCTCTTCAAGTCCATTTTTCATGATAATAACCATTATGCCACTCAACTCTGACACACACACACACACACATATATAAACACACACAAACATATAGTGATAGATAAACATAAATACACACACATATATATATATATATATATATATATATATATATACATACACACACACACACACATAGTGATAAATAGACATAAAACGCACTTGCGTACATACACACACACACACACACATATATATATTACATACACACAAATGCATACAGATTGATAAACATGCATACACACATTAATAAATTCACCCATCTATAAAGATAGACATAAATATATACATAGACACACGCACACACACACACACATATGAGTACATATCTATATATAGAATACACATTCAATTTTTCTATGGTACCTTGAAATCACCATTAATGTAGACAAAAATATTTTAATAATAAATATTAAAATTTCTTTAATAAAGAGAAAGTTTAAAACTATAGATAAATTGATTTTTTTTTGGCAAGAATGGGTAATGCAGATTTGAATAAATTTGAGTGAACAAGTACAAATTTGGTAAATTGTTGAAAATAACTTTTCACTTAAGATTACAATTAAGGAATACTATAAAAAGTTTTCTTTGTATTTATTTTTATTTTATTTTTATTTTTAGTCTTTAAGGGTGTGGTAGATTCAGTGAAATTTTGTGGGTGTGTCAATTCAGAAAATATTCCCAAAAATCAATTTTTCTCTTAAGTATTTCAAAATTTTGAAAATAGATAAATTTGATCATTTTTATGGTGTTATTACAAACTTGATTAAATTTCTACACATATACCAGACTAAATATATATTTTTTTAATGCCAGACTTGAATGGGGATATAGAAAAAAGTAAATTTTGTAGGATTTTCTGTCTAGCATATAATCCTAATTAGTAACAACTGGTAGTTCTAAGATCAGAGTAAGTCTGCTTTTATATATTATATTCAAATAATTTCATTAATAATTAAGTTAGTTTCATGAAGAATTGTTTAGGAGACCATTTTTCCAGCGAGCTCTATAATTATGGCTTTGTACCAAATTAATTTAGACTTAGTTTCTCTTCAAAGAAAACTGTTACAACATATCAAGAGAACACTATTGATAAATCTTATTAGAT
This sequence comes from Sepioteuthis lessoniana, assembly GCA_963585895.1. Classification (NCBI taxonomy): domain Eukaryota; kingdom Metazoa; phylum Mollusca; class Cephalopoda; order Myopsida; family Loliginidae; genus Sepioteuthis; species Sepioteuthis lessoniana. Next base: position 45,997,206 of record OY757905.1, read on the forward strand.
GGGTATCACTCCACCTCTCCCTCAAGAGCAGAATATGACATAAGGCAAAGTTTAAAATAAGGGCCTATGATTTAATGATTAATAGGCTAATTTTGCTTACTGAGTAATGAGTTCAATACTCTAGGAATCCCACATTTCTGGCCCTGTGCCAAATCTAAGTTAAGCTTAGTTCTTTTTTAAGGCACCTTGCCTGGTATGAGGATTAACATGTTAGACTAGCAGACCAATATTAGTAATTCTCATTGGGTGCTAGATACTTTTTGACCTTGTACTAAACTAAGTTATGTAAATGAGCACATAGATAGAAACCAAAATTTCTCTGATCCTTCAGGATTTTACATTGGAATCCCTCAGATAACAAAGATTGATCCTGACCCTTCCTATGAAGTACTATTGGGAGGTAGAGACTGAGGGATGGCTCTCTAAAGCTGACAATCGTGTAGAATTGATGATAATTTCAGTAGCAAGTGTTTTTTTTAATGGAAGTGAAGGTGTAAGCCTCATGTCTCTGTTTTGAATTCAGGATTGTTCTTCTCCGAGAGTGGTTGCCAACCAAAACAACAGATTCCAGTTGGCCTGGCAATTTTATCTATAGATGGAACCGAGAAAAGACATAGATTCATACTCTTTCAAGGGGAATTAGTGTGAGTTGAACACACCATTCCAGATGGTATTTGGACATTGCTTACCATTTCCATTTTTAGTACTGTTAACTGTAACACCATTGGTGTTTCCCCTTTGAAGCTGAGACCACTTGACACACTTGAAAGACTTGAATAAGGTTTGAGACACACGCAACACACCTTCTGTTCAAACTGTCTCCGTTTCTTCGAGTGCTCTATTTATAATACCCGACTATCTCATTTGCATGAGATACCCAAGAGTCTGCGTTACTTTACATGAGACTAAGCAAGTACAAATGTGACTGTGCATCACCATTTTGGGTTTTTTTGTTTTCCTTTCGAGTGACTGAAACGTATGAAACGCAGCCACACGCAAGTCCAGTAAGTCATGATTTTTCCCCACAGCCATGATGTCTTCTACACTTTATATATTTGTTTAATGAATTGTTTTTGAGTTTTCATTGCATTGCATAAGGGATTGAAACCAAAATCTGAGAAACTCTAGTTTAACACTCTAACCACTGAGCTAGCAAACTGAGATTATAGTAGTTCTTTGTCATTTAGAATCTTTAATCTATTTTGATATGTCAAGTAAAGAATAAGCTTCTTTTTTTTCTGAAAGGATTATAAGCTAAAATTATTGTCTTTTACTTGCTCTTTTTTATAGAAAGAGATTATTACTCTATAAGTTTTCCATAACATTATCCCATAACGGAAAACGTTTTATGACAGTAAATATATGGAAATATAAAATCTTGAATAAATGAATGTAGTTTTATGACTCATCAGTTCATATTCATTGGTCATCTTACACTCAAGATTTTTTAAAAGATTTTTATGTTATTAAAAACAAAAAAGAAAATAAATGGATTATTTTAAATAAGACTTTCAAATGTAATAATACTTTGACATGGTGGTGTGAGATAGGCAGGTGCTATGCATTGATCTTGAGTGACCTGGAACAAAACAACGGCAGATATTTCCTGCCGTTTGAGATGTTTTAATTTCCTCTTCTTAAAAATCAAGCCTGGTCAAATTCATTTCTACACATTAAAATCTTAAAAGAAAAGTGAAAACTAAGTGAAAGTGATAGTTGTAAGGTTTATCAAAGATATTTTTGTATTTTAAAAGACTTCTACTTTCATGTTCATTGTCTGCTCTGTTGGCAAGATTTACAATGAACTGATAGTATCTCCAGCAGAGGAGTAAAATTCCCCCAAAATGGGTGGTCTGGGTATAAACACAAAACTATATCTGATGGTGAGGCTCCAGTTCTGGAGATCTGGTGAGTGTGGAGCACCCCTTCATTGATATTGCTGCCAGGACCACTCTAACCCAGAATGCCGGGTAGAGTTGTTGTCGCATCTCTCAATAACAAAAAAAATGTGATGTCTGACCTAAAACCTCCTTTTGTATTCAACAATTATCCTCCCCTTCGTCTCCTTAAACAGACCGCTGCTTCTCCTCTAATCAAGTCGTGTCCAACGC
>OY757905.1:46009316-46054316 GCA_963585895.1 Sepioteuthis lessoniana
TATATATATGTGTGTGTGTGTGTGTGTGTGTGTATACATATATATATGTGTGTGTGTGTATATATAAACATATATATATATGCATGTGTGTGTGTATATATATATATATATATATATATATATCTTGCCTTTTATATGCATCAAAACCTGGTGCAATTTTGCTTTAATATATGCTTTCAATGAATGCCTGGTGTTCCTTGATAAAACACTAGACATCAGGGATTATTCCATACTTTTTTTTAATGAAATAAAAATGTGATCTTCAAGTGATGGCCTACTAATTCTAAAGTAAATTGTTTTGGAACTCCAAGAAATATCCACAAAGAATTATATCATTCAAGATAAGTAAAAAAAGTTATAATCAAACTATCTAGTACATTCTTAACTCCAGTTTTTTTGCAAGTATTTTAATCTCTGATAAAAGATGATACTTTGAATCTATATTTAAACATCATAAAAAATACAGCAAATTAGCATCAGGTTTCTTTGAATTAGTGATGACACCTTTTTAATGACGACATTCGTTATAGCTGATGACATTTTCAACTATCATTTGAATTGGAGTCTTGTAATTAAAATTAGCAGTACCATTTATATCATTAGCACAAATGCAATCGGTGTAATGTCAAGATAACAAAAGTATCTTTTTCTTTTTCTATCACTTGGTATTTTTTTATACATTTTCTGGATCCATTGTCATTCGACACAAATATAGATTTTAGGACGGGTAATATTAATAACAATAATAATAATAACAATTTAAAGTCATTATCATGATTTGTATTATTTTAGGCGTTAGAATAATTCAAATAGTGATATTCACCATCAGACTTAAAATAAAAAAGTAAAAAGAAATATCAAATTGATTTATCATGATTGAAATAACTTATTCTGATGAGAATTTCATATAAACTGAAGTATAAACTGAGGCTGCTACCTAATGTAGCTCCTCTTTTAACCTAAATAACAGCAGCTGTTTAATGTTTTATTGGATAAATCAGACTTTCATATGATCAATAACAAGATTTCTTCTGAGCTGTGGCAGTGTCATTACTACTGTATGGATGGACCACATGGACACTAATAAAACACACAGCAAAAAAACTTGATGGGAACTATGCAAGAATACTACAAACTATTTTGAACAAATCCTGGAAGCAACAACCCACATAATAACAGCTGTATGGCTACTTACCTCCCATCTCAAAAACCATCCAAGTAAGACAAACAAGACTTGTGGGACACAGCTGGAGAAGCAAAGACAAATTCATAAGTGATGTACTTCTATGGACCACTACACATGGACGTGCCAGTGTTGGCTGACCAACAAAAACTTACTGTGCAGAAACAGGATGTAGTTTGTAAGACCTGCCAGGAACAATGGATGATAGGGACAGATGGAGAGAAAAAATCAGGGAAAGTTATGCTGTCGGCGTTACTTGATGAGAATGAGGATGTGTTTTACAAAATCTACAAGATGCTAGTTACTGCATGGGTATTTTAATCCAGGCATATTCCAGTACTGACTATAACTAATTGTCTTTGTTTTGATGTGGCGGCAGATATTTTAGTGACATCTGCAACATGTTTTACATATGAGACCTGTTAAAATAATGACAGGTTTGTCCTGACGGCTATAAGCTTAGAGTATCAATCTTTGTATTAACTCAACCCCTCCACATGACCAAGATGTGATACAAGATGAATTTTTCTCAACAGACTACAGTTGGTTTGAATTCAGTTTTCCTTCTCCTAGACTAAAGAACCCTTTCTACTCTTCTATTTACTCAGAGGTGGAAAGAGAAAAGATATATTTATGCCTTTCCCCTATGAAATGAAAATACAGTCTCATCCAGGGTTTGAACTCTAATCACTCATTTAATTTCCTACAATCAAGTTTTTCTAAGTATATCTCCTTAAAGTATCAAAGATTCATGCCAATTTAGCCCTGTAATAGTCAATGTCCACTGAAAGATAAAAACATTTCTATGTGAAAAAAAAGAAAGAAATGTCTTGCTCTCTTTTTCTTGCCACTATAGTGCTCTATCAGGCCATTCAGAAAACTCTTGCTACAAGCAAATGAAGATAATATCTCCATATATAAGAACAGTAAGAACAAACATGCTTTTAAGTATCGGGCTCCAGTTGTTGGGTCGCACTTCGGCCGGGCGTGTTTGATCTTGGCACAGATCTGGCCGGGTATCCCTCAGCACTGGTTATTTCCTCTGGCCTCAGGAGGCCGTCCCCACAGGCTTTATCCTCTTTGGTGGGGTTGGGTTTATTGCCTGGCACCTGAGGCGCCCCTAATAAGGGAAATGCCAAAGGGGCCAAAGGTATTTTTGGCAATGCTGGATGCGTGTGAGCTTTGCCCTGCGACCGGACCCACCTTAAAAAGGTTTTGCGCCATATTAGTCCGGTGGTGGGTCGGATGATAAATACAAGAACAAAAACAAGACTCAATTGCTGAAGGTAAGACATGTGGGGAGGATGGAAGAATATAGTCTTCAAAAGATTCTGTATCTTTTTGCCAATGGCCCGGGAGACCTGGGTTCAATCCCAGGTCTAGTCATACCAGAGACTCAAAAAATGTTACTTGATGCCTCCTGGCTTAACACTCAGCATTATAAGGTACGGGTGAAGGGTAAAGTGAAGCAATTCAGGGAAAGGAGTAGCGCTCCCCTACACCTTGATGTAGTAGCTATCGAAAAGGGAGCCTCCGGGTCACCCTCGACTATGGTCGCCAACTTTACTTACTTACTTTAAAGGGGTAAACAGTTGGATGAGAGGCAGAGTAGAGAACGTTACTGGAAAGACACAAGGAGAATGAAAAAGACCATCACCTCTTGATGAATTAATTACAAAGAGTAGACAAGGAGATATAAAGTCTTACAATCAACTTTAAGCAAACTGCAAAGGGAGCAGAAGAGATGGCACTCAAAGATTGGGTCTCAGTTTGGCAACCAGAAATTGTCATGTGTCCCCTTAAGAAAAAAAAATTGATTACAGCCCAATCAAGAGGATCAGAGGACCTGAAATGAATGCGGAAAAACCCTCCTAAATTTTAATTTATGAAACCTAGCTTTGAATATTGTTATTTATCCATTAGTCACTCTCTCTTTCAATATATAGATATATATTTTTTGCTTGCACAGTTTTGAATGATTTTGTCTCCAAATAAGTGATGCAAAAATAATTTTTACTCTCTTGTCCAAGGCATTGTGATCAAGGATTAATACTTGTTTTAGTATACTATTATCAAATCTGAAATTAAAAAAAAGAACACAACATTATTATTAGTAGATGGTTTGGTTTGGTTTGTTGGGTTTTATGGCATATCAACCTTTGTAGGTTATTTAACACCAAATACATTTTTATGTAAATAATCTGTTCTATTTAAAACAATTCAGTTTAGCATAAGTACACAGTTCAATGGTCAAAAACATTTCCATTTCTAACTATTCAAGCAGTTGTATGTAACAATTCGGTTAAGTGTAAATACAGTTTTAATGTCGAAAAACAGTTCTATTTCAAATAATTCAGATAAGCATAAGCACGCAGTTTAAATGTAAGTACGGTTTAATTGTAAAAATCATTTCTATTTCAAACTATTCAGTTTTACTCAAACATTTCATTTTAGATTATTAGTAGAGTTATCAGCAGTCACATGGGTCCTGTGTATATTAAGACACCTTATATGTATATAAAACTTATATACATCAGTTCTGTGTGAACATTGGATGCTATCAAGAAGAGTGATTAGCAATAGGGATAGACGGTGGGGAGAGAGTCAAGAGAATACATACCATCACGGTTTGATAATGATTTATAAATATATATGCACACGCACACACACACACACACACACACATATATATATATATAAGGAAGTGCCCATGGTGTAATGGTTATCATCGTAGGAAATGGACATGGCGACGTGAGTTCAAATCCTGGACGAGACTGATTGCATTTCATATAGCACTAATACCCTTGGGAAAAGGATGAATCCAATTATTCTCCCTCCAGCTATGGGTAAATAGTAGGGCAGACTAGGTTCTTCAGCCTTGGCGAGGCAACAAGTCTAGGAGAAGGAAAACTCTGAATTCAAACCTGTTAAACTCCGCTTAAAAAACTGACCTTGTGTCATATCCTGCCCGAGCTGAGGGGTTAGGTAAATATGATACACATATATATATATATATGAGTGTGTGTTTGTGTATACAGAGCTGATGCATGTAAGTTTTTACTGGTCAGCCAATACTTGCAAGGAGAAATATTGGGTCCCAATGTATCTCCTTGCAAAACTCCAGTGACAATATCAACGTAGTCAGTATTTTTCATGTTCTTGTAAAGCATAATTATAGTGGTAACAGTTTCTTTTGGAAATCCATGTGCTGGTAGTATTTTCAACATTTTTCCTCTGCATATGAAATAAAAAGCTTTTGAAAAATCTACCAATAAGACAGTTGTTTTGAGAATTTTTGCTTGTATTCCTTTGATGATTCGACAAATAGTGAGAATCTGAGAAGTTGTGGATTGATTTTTCTCCCAAAACTATTCTGATTTCTCCTGGAACTTTCTCAACTTCTGGTTGAATATGTTTTAGAAAGAGGTTTGGTTTAGTTTTATGGCATATCAAATATTGTAGGTTATTTAATGCCAAATCATGTTTTTACATGTATATTAAATATATGATTTGTAAACATATTTCGTAGATACAAACAGTTCTATTTCTAACAATTCAATTTAGCAAGGGTGAACAAAGTTAAATGGTTCCAAGTATTGCCATACATCATTATCAATCTAATTAAACATCAATCATTTGTTTACACATAATTAAATGATGCAACTGTTCTATTTCAAACAATTTAATTTAACATAAGTCATTTGTTTACACTCAGTTTAATTGACCAACAGTTCTATTTGACCAATAGATTGGATCCTATCAGGTGCTACCACTCAGGGCCAGAGTGGACCTAGGAGTGATGGCATGGTAGGGATACTCCATATTCCCCAAAGCTCCGGCATTACAGGAACTTCACCATCAGATTGTTTAGTGTCATATACAAGAAACTCATTAGGTTAGTCTTACCCCTCTGCAGAAATGCAATCAGTGTATGCTTCAGCCCAAGCTGATTGGACCATCAGAAGCAGGGCATTATTAATGTCAGTAGCTATAGCAATAAGAGTTCTTTCTATGTAGTTCTTGGTGATTCTGAGGTTGTCTTTCTTCAGGAAAAGGAGGATGCAGCCTTTTATCCATTTTTTTATTGTGTTTTATCTTGTTTATACATGGCATTGCATAATTAAAGAAGTCTGTCATCAAATTCTCCATCTTCCATACTTCAGGAGATATTTTATCAAGGCCTGTAGCTTTTCTGCTTTTAATTGTTCTCAGAATTGTGTTGATTTCATCTACCATGAAGTGTCCATGTTTAATTTCTAATTAGTCAGGGATAATTTCTTGAGTTGATTTGTTTATGATTTCAGGAGGGTTTTAGAACAAATTCTTGAAATGTTCTTTCCACTTTTGAAATCTTTTTTTTTGACTGGCAGCTTTTAGATTAGATCTAGTTGTTATTTTCCTTCCACTAACTGTATTTATTCTTTGCCATTCTATAAACACACACACACATACATACATACATATATATATATATATATATATATATATATATATATATATATATACAAGGATCATTAAATAAATTTTCAGACTTTTTTCGTATGGGCACTTTTATTGATAGTACACACATGAAACTCTAGTCCCCTTCAAAGTAATCTCCTCCAGCTGCAATGCACTTGTAGTGTTCCAAAAACTTCTGCAAGGCCCCATGGAAGTCCTCTTGTGTGAGCGTGTCAATGACCTTCATCACAGCCTCTTTCATCTCCTCAATTATCTCATAACGACAGCCTCTGAGCTTAGGGAATAACCAAAAGTCACAGGAAGCAAGGTCTGGACTATAGGAAGGCTGAGGAACTGTCTTGATGCCCATCTTGGTCAAATAGTCTGTGACAAGGATGGAGTTGTCAACTGGTACATTGTCCTGGTGGAAATGCCACTGACCCGATTTGAAGAGTACTGGCCTCTTCCCTAGGAATCTCTTGCTGAACTCCCTTAAAACCTCAACATAGTAACCCTAATCCTTTGGCCAATAAACTCTGGTGTTTTGACTTCCTTACTCCTCCCACACCTCTCTTCATCCCTCACAGACTCCCTGCCTTCCTTGAATCTCTTATGCCACTCAAAAACTGATGCTCGATTCATGCAAGATCGTCGAAAAGCAGTCTGAAGCATTCCATACGTTTCTGTGGTGTTTTTTCCAAGTTTAAAACAGAATTTTATTGTATATTATTCTTCTAAATTGTCAGATTGCATTTTTGAAATTCATCAGCTGTGACAATCAGGCTTTAGTAGAGTGTATTCCAATTGCTGCTGTAGCTGTTGATTGGAACCTGAAATCATATAAATTGGTCAATCATCTCTTAAGATGTATAGCAATAACATAGTGAATTTTCAAGTGTCTATGACAATTTTAAATGCCCATACAAAAAAGTCTGGAAACTTATTGAAGGCACCACATATATTGCCATCCATAGACAGACTGTTTCATTGTCTCATAACTCATCAGTGTGGCTAGACACACAAGATACCACAATCTCTGTGTGTGTATATATATATATAGAGAGAGAGAGAGAGAGAAAGAGAAATGTACAAAACATGTGAGGCACTGCTGGAGATGTAGGGATGAACTCATAAGTGACATTCTCTTATGGACTCCTACTCATGGACATACCAGTGTTGGCCAACCAGCAAAGACTTACATATGTCACCATTGAGTAAACACAGGATGCAGCTTAGAGGACCTGCCAGTTGTGATGGATGTCCAAAAAGAGTTAGGGAACTCGGTGCTATCAGCATAACTTGATGGGGAGGATATATATACATATATACAAGCAGATATGAAGACACATATATGCAAACATGTGGATAACTATATATACACACGCATACAGATATATATGTATATGTGCAAAAAAAAATGTTCACAGACAAACACACACACACACACACACACATATATATATATATATATATATATATATATATATATATTTCAAATAATGGATATATACATGTGTGTGTGTTTACATATTTTTGCATTTACATATATATATATATAGAGAGAGAGAGAGATAGAGAGAAAAAACTTTCCTTACTCAGGTATAGTATAGTCATCATGTGGGTAACATATATACACTCACACACATACATATATACATATATATGTACAAACACATACAAATATATATATATATATATACACACACACATACATACATACATATATATATATATATATATATATATATATATGTGCGTGTGGGTATAAATTATCTACATGCGGGTAAATGAGTATATATTTATTTTCCTTTATATGTGTACAGGCACACACACACACTCCCTCTCTTTCATACACAAAATGTATGTATATATATATATATATATATATATATATATATGTGTGTGTGTGTGTGCTCACTGATTATATTTCATTTCCAGCTTGTTAAAATTAAGTAAATCCATGAGGTAAATCAATACATCTTCTCAGGTGTACAGGTGTTTCTTGCCTCATCAGCATCAGTACAAATCAATATTGTCAGCAGGTAAGCAACTAAATGGTTGAGTTACTACTGTTTGTTTTAAGTAACAGTGCCAAGGACTGAATCCAACCTATTAAGTTCACTATGCCTATCAAAAGAAGAACTGCCATCCTCGCTTATGATGTTTACTATGAGTTAGACATACACAAACGAACAGATACATGCATGCATGTAAGGCTGACCAATAATACAAATTAAACCATCCAGGAGTTCTTAAAAACATATTCGCCAGAAATCAATATTTTATTAAAAGCCACAAAACTGTAGTTGATTTTGCCAATATTTCATTTGCTTCAATTTCAGAACAATAGGACTCAGAGAGATTTATGTAATTCCTAAGGAAATTTTCTATCCCCCTACCCACAAAAGATAAATAAACAATCAAGAATAACAACAAAAATAACAATGGCAACAATCATGAAAGGAATATAAATCAGGAATTGAAAAACAAAGGAAGACAAAAAAAAATAATTTTGGAAGCATGAACAAGCAGCAGTGTTTGATTAATTGGAAAGTGGAGCTGTTCCAACATGATCAGAATGGAAATGATGCAAAATATCCTGAAGATTCAGAAGAAACAGAATTCCTAGGTAAAATAGGATTTGGGTAGAGTGAATAGATCTAGAAATGAGTAATTTGGTTAGAGAGCTTCAGAGAAAAGACATTAACAAAACCTTAATTTTGATGCAACAAACATTCATTCTTTCCAGGAACATTTCTATACTAACACATGCAAACACATATATATACTAGAGTGAATCAAAATCTTTGCAATATTCTGATATGTGTTCATTTGTGATGCATTTATCACATAACTGAAGCAATTCAAATCATGAAAGGTACCCACTGTGGTTAGTAATATTGTAGTAGTTAGCATTGTACTCAATGTGTGATTTGAAAGCTACACAATGGTATGTGCAACATTGTTTAATTTAGGAACTGATGCTTAACAAATTTGAACTGAAACATAGTGCCATGGAAGCAACCAAAAAAGTTTGTGTGCAGAATGAAGGCTCAGTTGATTGCAGTAAAGTAACCAGAAGGTTGAAGAAATTTTGCTTGGGTTACAAGGACCTTAATGATCAGCTAAGGTCAAGTAGGCTTAAAACTGTGGATTCCAAGGCTGAGACAAATTTGGCAAGTAGCACTCTGAGCATATCGGGTGAGCTTGGCATCTTACAGTCTAGTATGATTCATTACCTTCACAACCTTAACAAAAGCATTGTTAGCAGCTAAATTGTGCCTCAAAATATTACAAAACTTTTTATTCATCCAATTATTACAAGAATTGTTAGGTTAAACAAAAAAAAGGTTCAGCACCCCAAAACTGAGACACAGCAAGAATAAGATTAAAAAGTTGGCAACTGTAATCAAATGTTTTCATGCAGTAATATCACTGAAATCATTAAGCAACAAAAATTCAGTTGTTATCACATTTGTATATTTTGAATTGAGCAAGTTCATGTTCTTTTGTGTTGAGCAGTAACAATAACTAACCAGCAAATTACAATGGACTTTGTGCATTAAGCAATATGTATTTATGGCACTCCAGAATATTCCATTCTTGCATCTGGGTGATCTCATTCCTTGAGCCTTGATTGGCTGCTAGTTTCTGTGTTAAAGTGGTACTAGATAAATATTCATCATTCTGCATTATGTTCCCAGGGACTGTACTGAGTTATAGCTTGTTCCCTTGTCTGCCAACTGGACATGGGTTGGAATCCCACTGTGATGGTGAGTATCTTATTGCTTCTACTATACCTGGTAGGTAATTTCTACAATAGATTCAAAAAAAGAAACTCACTAATATTCATCAATCAAAATCTACTCCACAAAAGAAAGAACAGTTATTTACAAGATACAGGTTTACAAATTACAATTGACTTTAAAGGTATCCTTGCTACTTTATATATATATTAGCTAGGATTTCTTGTATTTTCCAGGGGAAAATATTTTCAAAGATAACACCAAATATATACTTTATTTCTATTTTCAAATAAAGAAATCAGGTGCATTTTTTTTTTTTTTTGGTGGGTAGCATGATGTTCACATTTTTTGACCTCTCCAACTGAGGCAAAACATGATTATTTTTGTTCAAATAATGCACAAAATGAAATGCCCTATCAAAACTTCTGTTAATTTAGTATCTTCCAGTTAATAAATACAAAGAATCTTAATAACATCTAATAATTTATTGATATTTTTATGTTTTTTTCTCTTGAAAATGTTCTCATAGAAATAATAAGTTTACAAGGACTTATAAAAAAATTACTTTTTAAAATATTAATATTTCCTGTTTTACACAGACTTATATAGTGTAAAATAAGTTTTCAATACAAATATGTTTTACGCTGTAAAATATCTATTCAAATTTGAATATTCCCTGTTTTACAGTTTTTGCTGGGTAAAACAACTTTTAAAATGCAAATATTTCCAGTTTTACTCAGTACAAAATAACTTTTGAAGTATAAATGTTTTCTGTTTTACATTGATTTACACAGAGCAAAATAACTTTTCAAATAGAAATAACTTCTACTTTACACAGTAAAATAACTTTTTAAATATAAATATCTCCTCTTCTCAAGATGCTGACCAGAACTGACCTCAAATGTCAACTTCATCACTCTCGGAGGTTTGGTGGGTGTTCATGTCAAAAATTACATCAATAGGCCTTGTCACTTAAGAATTAAAGTGGCACCAACAAACGCACGAGCAGGAGGTTCATTTATTAAATGATTTGTGTGTGTGTGCATGTGTGTGTAATACTTTATATTTACTTCCATGAAAACAGCAACAACATATACAACGAGCACCATAACATAATTGAATAGAACAAGTTTCCTGCTATGAAACACTATAACATAGTCATGGCCCTGTCAACTGGGGCTGCAAAATACTCTGATTACACATCTGCTGAGAGGTAAGACTCCTCCAAGTGTCCCAGATATGACATTAAACAATCAGATGGTGAGGCTCCAGCCTTAGAGCTTTGGGGAATAAGGAGTACCCCTTCATTGCCATTGCTCCCAGGTCCACTCTGACCCAATGTGGTAGTTCCTGATAAGGTTCTCTCCATGGTTCAAATATAACAAACTATGTGTAGACAAAGGACTAATGTTAAATTGTGACTGTTATATAGCAATACTTGAAACCATTTAACTATGTGCAAAAAAGAGCTCAGGCTCATTTGAGAATGCTATCAACAAAATGTGTTTATGAAGCATATATATTTGATATATATGTATAAACAGGATTTGGCATTAACTAATCTACAGTGGTTGATATGCCTTAAAACCAAACCAAACAGCCAAGATAGAACACAAAGTGGAGTAAAGGTGGTTTGAATGTAGAGTTCTTCAAGATTGGTTGCTTAAGTACCATGTCTGTTCTGCTATTTGTTCTAAGGTTAGGGTGAGAAAAGATGAATCTATGGCTTTCTCATGAACATTAACACAAAATGAAAACACAAACTGTCTTATCAAAGACATTCAAGTCTTTGATAAGGCAGTTTGTGTTTTCATTGTTAATTCCAATTCTTAGGATTATATCTGTTACAAGGCAAACAAGTTATAATTGGAAAGGTTCAATCTTGACAGCAGAATTACCAAGATCCACTTCTGACATTCTAGCACAACATAATAAAATAGAAGGCATTTTGTTTTTGGAATGACTTTCTTACATGTTCATCGCATATGAAAACACATAGCCAATGGAGGTGACTGCGGAAAAATAGTGTTTTGTAGCTGTAAACTTGATCTGTCCAATGTTGTTATTGTGCTCCCAGCATCTGTTATAGTTTCTGTGGAAATAAATATCAAGCAGGACTTTTGAATCAACTTTGGAGCTGAACTTAATGTAATGGTTATTGTCGTAGGAAATGGAATTGGTAACTCAAGTTCAAATCCCAGACAAAGCTGATTGTGTTTCACTTCATGCTAATGCCCTTTGAAAATGCATGAACCTATCTATTCTCTTTCCAGTTAAAAAGTAGAGTAAACTGGGTTCTTTAGCTATGGTAAGGCAACCAGTCTAGTAAATGAAAAACTCTTAATTCAAATTAGCTATAAAAAAAAAATGACCTCGCATCACATCCTTTTCTGTGGGTAAGGTTAATACATACTTTTGGGTCTACTTTCTTATAAGTATACCAGCAGTAGTGACTACATGAAAAAATGTTTTATAGCTGAAAACTTGCTCTATTCTATGGTATTCTTGTGTTTCTCTGTGGTAGTCTTCATCCAAATAAATAGGAAGCTATATTTTTAGAACCTACCTCGTATAAATAGTTTAGGCCTTATGTATGAAATGGATGTTTCTACAAATTTGTTTTATTTTAGGATTCATACATAACTTTTAAAAATATTTTTTATGCTGACTTTTCTTTAACATCATTATTTTTCCTACTTTTTTTTTTACTTCAGCCCCACTGCAAACTTCCTTGCCAGTTTTTTTCTTTTTATTCTTTAACTAAGCTTCTACTCTTAGAACTAGTGTTCTTCTCATGCCTGTTATCATAAAGAACTACCAAACAAAAGAAACAATGCAGTCAATGTCAGTGAATGGGGAAGCTGTTGTTACTCTTATACAATCTGACAATGGATTCTCACCAGTGTGAGCCTGAAAGTAGTTCCAGCTGACCTGTATTCTCTCTTCACTGTCTTTTCTCTTGCTTTCCATTGTTCCATCAGAGCATGAACGATGGTAACATGGTTAGCAACTACAATAATACAAAGAAAAATTCCCAAAGAGATGGGAAATTCTAACAGTGTACTCGATCTGATAAAAATTTACTAGTAAAAAAAAAATTTGAATTAACTGTAACAATTGTATACCAAAGAATACAAAGTATCTTGCCTAATTATTGCACTAAATTCCAGTAAGTCTTTAAGGAACTTTTTGTTAGATAAGTTTAAGACTAAGTGACAATTCCAAAGGAGTATGTTAGTTAATAAATGAATCCTTTTTCACGAACACTCTAGCCAATCAGTACAGAAAAAACAAAATTTTCTCACCAATCAATTCCATATTTGCCAAGCCTTTTCTGGAACTCCTACCTTAAATTATCATCTATAAAACCTATTTTCGTATCATTCCTATTATATACATTTTTATCATCTCACATCTCAAAAATGTATGCTGATTTACATGTTACCACAATCATGAACTTAAATAGAATTGGTAACTTCATGACCCTGCTAAATACAGAATATTCCAATAACTAATAGTAATAAATTACCGCATCATCAACAGAACTTAGAATACACTGATGGTATCCTCTGCTGTGAGATAAAATACCTCCAAAAAAGAGAGCTATGTGTATAGCACTAAACTGCATCTGATGGTAAGGCTGTATCATAGCCAGATATGGATATGTGAAACGTACATAGAATGTTCATAACATATATACATAGAACCTAGGAATCCCGAAACACGAAAAACACGACTTCTTAGTTCAGGTACGAAACTTTTTATTACCTTTGAGTTAAAAGGTTTTTCGACCTAAGGAGAGAGGCACAATCTTTCTATGCTGGCTTTTCCATCTGCCCCCATCTCGTGTGGCGCCCATAGCGCACAAATTCGTCTGGCCTCTGCGAGCCCCGAAAGTTGACCCTTCCTGTTCAGAGTCTAGTTCTCAACTTAACTGACTTTTTTCAAATCCCCCCAAATCCTCCGCGCACGCTTCTGGTGCATGACATCATTCACATTCCCTGGTCCTGGGATTTTTTTTTTGACATCTGTGAACGACACATCCTCCCCGCACACGCGTTAACACCTGCACTCAAGTTTGCACCTAACTAACCCATGTGCTGAGCAGAAAGGTTCTCAGCCTAACTAAACCCAAAGGCAAGATATATAAAACGAAATCCCTCGGCCATTATATTACAAGGCTCCAGTTATTGAGCTTTGGGGAGAGTGGAGTACCCTTTTATTACTATTACTCCTTGATCCATTGTAACCCAGAGCAGTAGTACCTGTAAGTCCCATCTGTAAGTCAAATATACCAGTTGAAAAAATGTTTGTATCATATTGGAATACTTGATATCATACAACCATATTCAAAAAATCTTAGACTATTCAGAAAATGTAAATAAAATGAATGTAATTCCCCTACCTTTAGGCATAAAATAACTCCAGACTGGCTGACACGCCAATAGAATTAATCAATCATAAATCTATAGAAAAAGCTAGAAAGAGATTGTTTGTCAGTTCTTTCCAAATTATCAAACAGATATAGAGCTACCAAATTAATTATACATTCTTATCAGATGAAAAGAAGGTTTTAACATAAAAACTTTTTGTTCTTTGAGACTAGGGGGGTTCTCTAAGAATAAACAGAATAAAGACTTGTTCCTGAAAAATTCAACAAATCTGAGAAAATTTAAATTCTTAAACTTCAAAAGAAAGAAATAATCAACTTTCTTAGTCAAAGAAATATTTGCATTATAAATTACATCTATTGACATTTCTTTAAAGTAAATGTTGCTTGGCAATGTTGTTTAGCTAGGACTAACACCGGACAAAAACAAAAATGTTTAAATTTATAAATCTCTTCAGTACCACACACTTCAATTAACAATATTTCTTTACAAAATTTAAACATATCCAAAAACAATATTAACTTCATACAATAATGTAAAAATAGAACTAAAAAATCTCTTTTCTGTTATAAGGTTTTGTCTTTTATGCAAACAATAACTATGTATAATTGCTTGGTCTAAATTTTGACTTGACTGTAAATAACCTGAATCACAACATTTCACAAGTACTATTCTGTGGAGATACTTAGGACACAAAGCAGTTAGTTTTTACTTGTTTTTAACCTAATTATTTCCCTATAAAATAGATAGTTTTGTTGGATATCTAACAGAAGTACTCTACACCATCATAAAAGATGCTTTAGAAAACTTGTAAGTCCCTGCAGACTGGAAGGACATCTAATTAGTCATTCTTTTCAAGAAGGGAGATAAACAAGATCATGGCAATTACTGTGGAATCTTGCTTCTCTCCATACCAAGGAACATGTTCTCCCAGATACTGTTCAATAGACTATTGACCCTATTGGTGGATTTGCCTCCTGAGGCACAATATGGGTTCTACACTAACCAAGGAACCATGGGTATGATCTTCTCCTTGTGACAAATACATAAGAAATGCATTTAACAGAATATGCCCCTCTAAATATTTGTCAACTTCACAAAAGCTTTTGACACTGTAAATGGGGAAGTGCTATGGAATATCCTACAGAAACTAGGGTGCCCTGATCACTTTATCAAGCTCTAATCTACCTTGCATACAGAAATGAAGGCAAGTGTCAGCTTAAAAAGAGAACTCTCGGAACCATTTATGGTTGAGAATAGAGTGAAAACAGGGCTGTGATCTCACCCCCACACTGTTCTTGATTTTTCTTTCTATGGTCTTAATTGACACCTTTACTGATTCCACCAAAGTCGCATGGATACAGAGTAAACCCAAGGGCAAACCTGTTCAATACCAGTCAATTCAAGTCTGCAAGAAAGACTTGAAATGTTCTGGTATGTAAGCTCGTGTTTATTGATGACACTGCCTTTGTTACATACAACCACCAAGATACAGAAGAAATAATTACTTGTTTCTCAAAATCTGCAAAAGAATTTGGGCTGAAAATTAACCTCGAGAAAACTTAGGTTATAGATCATCCTCTTCCATGATCTCATAGCATTGGCCAAGACATACAGATTGAGGGCCAAGTACAAACCTAAGAAAAACAAATTTAAATATCTAGGCTCCACAGTCGCCAACAACAGCAGACTAGATGTGGAAATAGATACACAAATGTTAAATGCTTTAAGGCCTTTGGCAGGCTAAAGAAGTAAGTCTAACTCATTAAAGACCTATCCCTAAAAAATGTGCACAGTACTATACCATAGTTCTCCCATCCCTTCTCTATGGTGCAGAAACTTGGAAGGTATGCAAGTGGATGCCTAAAGACTTCACATCTATGACACATCACTTATGCAAAATACTAAATGTCAAGAGAGAGCAGCATATCTCCCCAAAATTCATCCTGGACTGGCCATTTAAAGAGACTTGAGGATAGCAGACTATCAAAACAGATCCTGTAATCTCAAGGGTCATGTAAAACAGGTGAACCAAAACTCAGGCATGAGGACATCATTAAAAGAAAGCTAGGGGGTCATGAACATCCCTTTAGACAATTGAATATCTGTCCAAAAATCAAAAAAAGCCTGAGGAAAAAACAGTTAGATGTCATCCTCAGATATGATGGACAGATTGTAGTAGTGGTAGTTACACTTTTTTTAATTTCATCACTTGGTGAATTAATTTCTGCATTGAATTATTAGCATTTTTTTATAACTTTGTTAGAATTTTAACCAATGCAACAATATCCCTGTTTTTAGTGAGAGGCTTTATTATGAATGATCTTTTTTTTATATAGGAAAAAATTGCAAATATGAAGGACATCACTTTTGTCTCTATTATGATATTATTCAAGTGGCAGATAATTTTCAGTTGATTTGATTTTGATTTTCTTTAACCTTTTATCCTTCAGATTCATTCTTAACGGTTCAGTTTCTTTTGATGCTTTTAAACCAGTAATTCCCAAAGTGGGGCCAGTTAATGGCCTTTTAAGCTTCCTTCAAGTGAATTGCAGTAAAATTTTGAATATGTAAGAATTAAATATAAGAGGGGGGCATCAGAATTTTAGAAATACCGAAGTGGGGCTTGGTACAAAATCAGTTGGGAACCACTGTTTTAGACTCTCTTTACTGCTTATTACTTCATTATTTACTCCCACCTTGTTTGTTTGTTTTTATTATCGTTTTATTCCTTTTATTTTCTATTCATATTACTTTTCTCTTTTAGTCATATTAGTTTTTCTTCCTTTTTTTCATCATTCTATTTTTCTTCCATATTATTTTTATTTGTATGTTTTAATTAGTTTTTATTCATATTATTCTTTCTTTATTTTTCTTTGTTATTCATTCTTTTTTATTCATATCATTTTTTTTTCATTTTTAATTTAGAATATTGCCTAGTTTTTCTTGATATTATTTTTTTTTTCTCAGCCGATTTTTTTTCATTTCTGTATTTTCCTTTTTTTTTTTTCTGTTTCTGTTTTTTTACTGTACTTTTCTCTCTCTTTTAGTCTTTGCTTTATCTCCTTTTTTTATGTATTAACATCTGCATTCTAGGGTGGACTGATAGTGATCTTGACCCCTAGGTAAAAATGGTTGACTTCTTGACCCATTCTACCCTACTATCAATTCTGAACAAATATATCTTTATCAGACCTTTTTTTCCTAATGCTACATACCTTGAAAATATAGAGAAATCTACCAGAATATTTATTTCCACTACAATGGAATGCTCTAATAAATTTATATATCATACAATATTATTGGAAAAGCAGGGACTCATCTAGTTAAAACATATTGACTATGAATTCATTAGAGGTTCTTTAAAAAAATGAGACATTTTTGACTTAATTATCATTTAGAATATTCTGACTATTGTCGTCAACTTCATTTTATACTCACACTGTTTCGGCTGATATGTCCTTTGGCCTTCTTGAAGTGTTTCACATTAAAATCAGGAGCCAACACAGAACCAGCAGCATACATGGCACTGTGGATAAAGGCATTTGGTTGAAAGTGCTTCTGTGTGAGATTATTTAGAGGTAGCTGGTTCAGTTCCAACTACAGATAAATAACAAGGAGTACTTACTATAGCTTAACACTTGTACCTGGCCATGATTAACAGAATTAGGACACTAGTGTTCGCCAATGGCCTGGGAGACCTGGGTTCAATCCCAGGTCAAGTCATACCAAAGACTCAAAAAATGGTACTTGATGCCTCTTTGCTTAACACCCAGCATTAT
The DNA here is from genome assembly GCA_963585895.1 of Sepioteuthis lessoniana. Classification (NCBI taxonomy): domain Eukaryota; kingdom Metazoa; phylum Mollusca; class Cephalopoda; order Myopsida; family Loliginidae; genus Sepioteuthis; species Sepioteuthis lessoniana. Next base: position 46,026,859 of record OY757905.1, read on the forward strand.
AAAGTACGGATCAAAGGTAAAGAGGGTCAATCCTGGTAAAGGAGTAGCACCCTCCCTTACATTTAGGTGTAGTAGTTATCGAAAAGGGAGACCTCGGGTTACCCTCGACAACAGTCACCAAGTTTACTTATTTTACTTTTACATCCATAGATTAAATAAAGAGTTTGGTTCAAAGTTCTACGTAGGATCCAGAGTTCAGTATGAAAAACCTGAAGGTGAAGGTAGAGACAATAGTCCAAATATTCTAAGTAATAAAACTTATCAAGCTTCAACTCAGAAATTCAAACAAATAATATTTTTATTTTGTTTATCTTTGTCTTTATTGTTTTGTTTTTTTTAATTTTCTTTTGACTTCTTTTTTTTTTTTTTGTAACTTATTCTTTATCGTCATCTTTTACTCCCTTTGCCCCGTCATTGGGGCATATACACCAACTATATCCCTTGCAGAGGGGTAAGTCCCCCCCACAAAAAAGGGGTTTACTGGGTATGAAACTGAACTCTATCTGATTGTGTGGCCCCATTTCTTGAGATCTGGGGAGTTTGGAACTCCTCTTCTTTACTCTCAGGTCTTCTCTGACCCAGAGTGGAAGCACCTGTTTGGGTTTCATGTATGGGTCAAATAAATCTGTTTGAAAATTATTTGTATTTGAGCAGGCTGAGTGCAAAAAAAAAAAACTCTTAAGAAACAACTACATAAAAAATGTAAATATGAACATAATTCACAAATCTCTAGGCATAAAATAACTAGATAGGTTAACATGCCATTAAAATCAATCAATCAGTCATTCATTTCCTTTTTATCTCTCATATTTCCCTTCTCTCCATTTCCTTTCATCACACACTTCTTAACATTAATCTACATTCTTCTTTTATCTCTTCATCATATCTAATTAAGCTATGACTTGCCATTTTCTGCAACTCTTTCCTCCTCTCTAAAAACACTGTATTTATTTCATCCTCTCATTCTTTCTCTATTTTCTCTGGCCCTGTCTACTGGGACTGCAGAATACACCAACTGCATCTTTGCAGAGGGGTAAGACTCCCCAAAACGAGTGTCCTGGATACGACATAAAACAATCATGGTGAGACTCTAGTAATGCTGGAGCTTTGGGGAATGCAGAGTACTCCTTCATTGCCATCGCTCCCTGGTCTACTCTGGCCCTGAGTAGTAGCACTTTATAGGGTCCTATCTATGAGTCTAATAGAACTAAACTGTATACTTAGAAATAGAACTGTTTTTGACATTTATATTGTGTCCTTATGCTAAACTGAATTGTTTGAAATAGAACTGTTTTTGACATTTATCTATGTGTAAACAAAAACCTGAACCTAATGCTAAACGGAATTGTTTGGAATCAAACTGTTTATATGTATTAAAATAGATTTGGCATTAAACAACCAACAAAGATTGATATGCCATAAAACCAAATCTATTTTTCCTGTCTCTCTTGCTTAGACTTTTTTTTAATCTTCTCTTTCACTTATTCAACTCAATTCTGATTTCATCCACTCTCTCTCTCTAAAAATGCTTCAAGCTTTGCCTCTTCTGCAGACAAGAAAATACCCATTTCCATTTAAGCTTTAATTATCTTGACAAACATGTTAGTCATGAAACATTTTGGTGTACAGAAATCGTGCAAAAGAAATAAATTAATTAAAAAAGATTATGGAAAATGTTCATGTCATGAATATATGTCATATGGTATAAAGAAAGGTTCATACTGTCAGATAACTTATTTACAATTGCCTTTTATTCTTCTAATATTTCTACTAGCATTATTTCAATGACTTCACCTAGAACCTAAATACAATATTGACAAATCACAATCAGATATTATTATCTCTCTTCTCTTTTATCATTTTGGATTTGGATTTTGATCAAGAAAAAATGCTGTTCTCATTAAAAAAAAGAAGAAAAAACTTCATTATTATCATGATGATATATTGAAAGTCTTTCATCCATAAATTCTCTGTTGTCAGCTTATGTGCAAATTTTTACAATATATTCTCATTCCTCACCAAATTAATACTCATATAATTCAGGATATTAAAGCCATAAACAATGCAATATATATATATATATATATATATATATATATATATATATATATATATATATATATATAACTGACTTCTTTGAGTGATGTAGTCAGATTTCAGAATTAAACATTCAGCTGTTTTACATAAATTTCATTTCTCTTCTAATGTAGATTTGTTTTTTGGTAATCGAATCATTTGCATTCTAATGATGGCAGGCCTCTGACAAAACATGTTTATATATATATATATATATATATATAATATATATATATATATATAAGAGAGAGAGAGAGTGAGGAGAAAAAAAGATGAGTAATACCCATCAAACATGAACTGATTATTTAATGCAAATTTGTTTTTTGGTTGTAAAATTACTTGCATAATGATGATAGCAGACCCCTGAAAAATATCTATATAGAGAGAAATCGTGAGAGACTAGAATAATACTCATCAAACATGACAAAATATTCATGTGTTGATGAGCCTCACCACTAGATGAAGTTTACTATTACACCCAGGACACCCTTTGTCGGGTGGTCTTACCCCTTTACAGGAGGTACAGTTGGCATATTACTTGGCCTTTCAACAGGATACCAACATTTTAGGTTTAGTTTTATTGGTTGTATTGAATAACAAGAGAAAAATAAGAAATCTCATCATCTTTAGTAAATATCATATTATAATAGTTTATATGAACGACTTGGTATAATAGCTAATTTGCTGGACTGTAGCATTGTAGTATGTTTGAACTTCAGTAATGCTATTACATTCATTTTTGGACTATTAAAAACGTGATGAAACCCCTTATCCCTCACTGCTATGGGTTAAATAATTCCTCTACATTTATTCTACTAGGAATGATTTGGCATTAAATAACCCAAGAAGGATGATATGTCACATGAACGAATATAATTTCAAAAGTTAGCAGACAGTAGAAACTCTATTTCTTCCAAAATTGAGAGACATCCTTTCCATATCAATTGGAATTAAGAGGTTGAGCAGAATCAAGCAAAGTATTAGATTTTAACACTCATAATTTGAACCATCATAATGTATACATGATAATTAATAATTAATTGATAAATTTACTTGGGAAAGAGCAACTGAGTAAAACATTTACTGTTTTGGTGAGTGATTAAGTGGAATCATTTTCAAGAGAAATCCAGTCTAACAGCACATGACAAAACAACTGCCGTAATACATTAAAAATGAGTTATCTTTCTTCATTCTTGTCCATCTATCTTGCTGTATTTTCAATGAAAAAAGTCAAAAGCTAAACAAATGCAGATTTGATGTTCATGAAATAACATTTTTGAAAAGCGTGAAAAAGATTTTTATGACAGAAACACATCATTTTTGCAAGGATATTTTTATTAAAAAATTCCCTAAAGTGATCCCCATCAGCCATTTTGTTTTCAAAAATTTGTATTTAAATTTTACCCTTGATATCAGTTCAGTCTCTATCATATTCTTCGAGAGTTGTTCCTTGACTCAGACAATCTTGAAAATAGGTGGCGACATCCCATTAGACAAAATTATTATCCCTTAGTGGATAGGGATGATTATCCCTTCATGGATAGGATGATTATATCAATTCTTAAATTCATACACCTATTGCTGACATTCATAGAGCAAATCAGTGAAAAATTATTAGAATATTTTCCGCTTGTTGTAGTATCTAACAGCATGTTTTTGACTATGATGTTAAACAAAGGTAAGGGAGATCACTCTAATATAAGCAATGTTAGGCAGTACATGACCACCTTATGAGACTGGAACATGGTATTACATGTTAACATTTTGGCAATTCAATGAAACAAAATTTAACTCCATGTGGACATTGATTTTAGCAATCAAAATTAACTTTTAAGGAAAGATCATGTTTGCCTTAAAGTGCTTTAATTTTGTATTTAATTTTGATAGAAATGAAGACATTTTTCTTTTTAAATAAAGAAAGTTTACTTATAAAATCAATCCCATTCATTTTATTTTCAAAACAAAGAGAAGTTTGATTTTGCCCACTGTAGGACTTACTTTTGATAAATATACATTTGGTTATTTTGAAAGTAGAATTAGTCAAAGGAGAGAAAGGAACATCTCAACAAAGAGCCATGACATGACAGAATGTTGAACACTGGGAAATGAAATAGTTCGCATTTCGTAGGTTAATGATTAGCTAAGTATAATTTTCAAAGTTAAGATTAAGCCAAAAGTTTGATTAAGTGCAAAGCCCACAGGACTTAAAATGTCTGAAGATCAACAAGGCATATCTGCCAACATTTTTATTATCACATTAAGCATGAAAGCAGCTTGTATTAATTACAAACACTGGTTTATTTGAAGATAGTTTTATATAAAAGCAGATGATAACATGTACATGTGTGTGAATATAAACAAGATGTTACTAGGTGCACATAATTTTATATATATATATATATATATATATATATATATATATATATATATATATAATTCATAATTCTCACCCTGAAGATGACAAAAAACATTTTCTAACTGAAATTTTATATTCTAAATAATCCATATCGAAATGCACTAGTGGAACTAATGAATAAATTCTTTGCAGAATTTTGTTGAAAAATTATTCACTGAACAGTGTTCAATATATATGATCAATAGAAAGGCGTTGGATTAAGTGCCTTGATAGGCATGACCATATTGAAAAATAAAATATTTGTTAGTTATTTAAAGTAACTGATTCCCTCTAAATTAAGAATGGATTTATTGATTAACCTGCTAGCATTTATACATTATCTTTAGCTAGATATATATATATTGATATACACACACTCATAAGTGGATTTTTGCAAGATGAATATGCATATACTTAAATATAGCTGTGCATATATATATATATATATATATATATATATATATATATATATATAAACACACACACACACACACATATTACAATACCTGTCATAAGTATTTGAACAGACAGAGTTTGAGAGTTAAAAACAGGAACAATATGCTAAAGGAACCAAATTTTGTTTCAATCAATATAAGAATGTATGCATTTATTCATCTCTTGTAATTCTGAGAGTGAAATTTCCAAATTTATTCTATCACTGTTCCAGAATAGTTGTTACATTTACATATAAATTTCATAAACTAAATGTAACAACTACTATGGGACAGGGGTTGGTATTCAACAAATAAAAAAATCTTCCCAGTATTATATAAATAAAAATATTAGCATAATTAATATTATACATTTCTTCACTTGCATTTCAAAGTAAAAACAGAATAAAGGCTATTACAAAAATACTGATAGTTCTGTCTCTAAATAATTATCACAATAGTATATTTTCATATATCAAATGTAACATTTATTATTGGACATAGTATTTTTATAGCTATCCAGGATCTAAAAAAATTGAATAAAAGAGATTTTGATACAAATTAACAAAGAAATTTCTTGTCTTTTTTTTTTACTAGAAGTGCAAATTTTAACAAAGCTTGTCAAATTTTATTATGGTAGATTATAGAATCCAAATTATCAGCAATATTAGCCCAAAAGAAACAGACAGTGAAAAAACGGAACCATTTGTTATAGTTGCCACAAATTTTAATGTTGTTAAAGTTCCTGAGTTGTTGAGAAAAGTCCATTTTCTAAAAACAAAATTTCAGATATTTCCTATTTTTTTGGCATTTCTTAGAATTTCCTTTTTAGAAAATTTGCTTTTCACAACTAAGGGAACTTTGACAACAATAATCAAGAAAAATAATCACTTCCTATGTAAGTCTAAGTCAATAAAGTTTTATCAAAATTTGTGACAATAAAAATGGTTCAGTGTTTTGACTGATTTTTTTTCCTGAATACCTGTAAAAAAAAAAATACCTACTTTGATGACTGATTTCTTTTTAATTGTTGTCTTGTTGCAAATTTTCTGTTTCCCTATAGAGATCTGTTGCGTGTAAAAATGTCTCCCCTGCTGGAAGCTGTCATGATGCATATGAATTAGGAGATTATAAGCATTCATTTTGAACATCTGCTTTTCTCTCTCACTTACCTAATCTCTTCATCAAAATTTTATGCATTTTTCAGTATCTTATGAGAGGCACGTACAAGGAAATGTTCTTTTTAAAATTTCATTGGTAAATCTGGTTGAAAATTTATACATTTTTAGACACAAAATATTCATTGGAATTTTTTTTAAGATTCATATTGGCACTTGAAGTATTTTCCCCTGTAGTTTAAAATTTACATTTAAAATCAAGCATTTAAATATAAATGGAATTTAAAAATGAAAACAATTTAAATTTGCATAACTACTTGTATGATTAACATAGGTTTTCTTTTTCATTGCATTCTGAGAGTTTCTTCTTTCAGGTAAATTTTAAAGTGTTCACTGCTGAGTGCATTTCTAAAGTTGTACTATGTGTAATTTTAGTTAAATTCCTTGTGTTGTATGCAAATACAGTCAAATTTCCTACTATATTTCATTTGCAGCTACTGATTTTCTATTCATTAAGGATTTATTGATGGGTTAATTTTAATGGCATATCAACATGATTTTATGCTTAGAGGTTAGGGAATCACATTCATTGCATATTTATATTGACATGTTTTTGTCATTGTTTTTTTAGTTTTTTTTTTTTCACCTAGTCTAATCAAATATTAATGATTTTTTAAAAAAGGTCTATTAGACACATAGATGGGATCCTAACAGTAACTACCATTCTGGATCAGAGTGGACCTGAGAGTTATGGCAATGAAGGGTTACTCTACACTCCTGTGTGCTTGAAAACTGGAGCTTCACCATCAAATGCAGTTTAGTGTCATACCCAGGATCCTCTTTATGGGGTTCTGACCCCTTTCTAAGGGATGCAGTCACTATATTGTAAACCCCACCAACAGGACTAACCCACTAATGAAACATCAACAGTAATTTCAATTGTTAATATGCTATTCTATTTGCAATTATTGTCAAATTTCAAGAAAATTTACTAATTTTATTTGGCAAATGTTTTTTTGTTGCTCTAAAAACCCATTTATAATATGTACAATGATTGTCATAACATTCTATAGTCATTTAAAGGTTTTAAGGTTACTTTATTTTTAACAACCATTTTTTCCCACAAAAATCTTGTACTGACACCTACAGAAAATTGGAAAATGAAGTTGAAAAAGAAAAGTATCATTAAGGTTAATATATTCTGATATCAACTCCAATCTGGATTATATTTTTTCAGCAGATATGAAAATTTTCATGTTGGTACCTAATTCATACATTGTTGTCTTAATATATTCATTGATAACAGTATCACTTGTAAATAAGTGAAGGGAATCCTCAAGGCATAGTGGCTAAAGTGCTGGACTGTAACATTATAGTAAGCAAGTTCAAACTCTAGTAATGCTGCCTTTTATCCCCCCCCCAACAGCTATGAGTTAAATACTACTATTACTGTTCTTCTACAAGGATGAATTTAGCATTAAATAACCCATGAAATTTGATTTGCCATTAAACAAAGAAACCAAGCCATAAATAAGAACACACCTTACAATTCTTTATAAAAAGTTAATTTTCATTTAAACCAAAAATAACAGAATTTTATTATTTTGAATGTATCTTATGCCATTAAAATACATATTATTAGGTGTTATTTATTACCAAATTTTACAACACTTAAATACTGTAATCAAAAATTGGAATATGTTGTGATTTAAAAATAGATGGAACTTTATATATGTAGTCATGTATATTATTTTATTTTCATATATTTAAAAAAAAAAAGGGCACATACTTTTGATACATATAATATACATGGTGAATTCAATAAGTTTCCAGACTTTTTTGTACAGGAATTTAAAATTGTCATAGACTCTTGAAAATTGAGTATGTTATTGCTATACATCTTAAGAGATGATTGACCAATTTATATGATTTCAGGTTCAAATCAACAGCTACAGCAGCAATTGGAATACACCCAACAAAAGCCTGATTGTCACAGCTAGTGAATTTCAAAAATGCAATCTGACAATTTAGAAGAACAATATACAATAAAATTCTGTTTTAAACTTGGAAAAAACGCCACAGAAACGTATGGAATGCTTCAGACTGCTTTTCGACGATCTTGCATGAATCGAGCATCAGTTTTTGAGTGGCATAAGAGATTCAAGGAAGGCAGAGAGTCTGTGAGGGATGATGAGAGGTGTGGGAGGAGTATGGAAGTCAGAACACTAGAGTTTATTGGCCAAAGGGTTAGGGTTACTATGTTGAGGTTTTAAGGGAGTTCAGCAAGAGATTCCATCGGAAGAGGCCAGCGCTCTTCAAATCGGGTTAGTGGCATTTCCACCAGGATAATGCATCAGTCCACAACTCCATCCTTATCACAGACTATTTGAGCTAGATGGGCATCAAGACAGTTCCTCACTCTCCCAATAGTCCAGACCTTGCTCCCTGTGACTTTTGGTTATTCCCTAAGCTCAGAGGCTGTCGTTATGAGACAATTGAGGAGATGAAAGAGGCTGTGACGAAGGTCATTGACATGTTCACACAAGAGGATTTCCCTGGGGCCTTCCAGAAGTTGTTGGAACGGTACAACAAGTGCATTGCAGCCAGAGGAGATTACTTCGAAGGGGACTAGAGTTTCATATGTGTACAATAAAAGTGCCCATACAAAAATAGTCTGGAACTTTATTTAATGATCCTCGTAATTCTTGGTCACATCATTATTTGATATTTTGGGGGAGGGGGGAGGAATCAAAATATCTGGCAGTAGAAGTGGGCACAAGGCTGTGAATGTACCTATATTTGTGTGTCTTATATTTGTAATACTTCTTTGATTATTTCTATTATTAGATTATCAGAATCTTCAAAGAAATGGTTAATTATATTTACTTTTTTTATCTCCAATTAATAAAATCTTATAATTCACCAAAAGTTTGTTTATCTGTAAACCTAAGGTTCTGATATTTTTGACCAAATTTAAGTTAAATCTTCAGAATTTTTTGGTGGGACCTGTATCTCTTGCTTTGTCTTATTATATCCTTCACTGTAAAAGAGTGTCCATCCCACACTACTAAGCCACTCTTGTAGTAATTGTTACTCGAGGTAAATGGTTCTCTCATCCTCTATATACACTAAGACAATCTCTGCTGGGGCAAGATGTTGTGCTCTGTAAGGAAATTCAAATCATTCACATCCCAGTTGACTGAGGCAATAGAATACACTGACTGCATCTCTGTAGAGGGGTTAGAGCCCCCTCAATGCGTATCATGGATAGGACATAAAATAATCTGATGTAATGCTGGAGCTTTGGGAATGTGAAATACCCTTAAACTACCATCACTTCCTGGTCCTCTGGTCCAGAGTGGTAACACCTGATAGGGTCCTACATGTGGGTCAAATAGAATTAATTTACAGTTAAACTGAGTGCAAAAAAATGACTTAGGCTAAACTGAATTGTTTGAAATAAGACAGATCATTTAACTGTGTGTAACAAATGGTTGATGTTTGTGATACATGGCAATACTTAGAACTATTTAACTTTGTTGACTTATGTTTACAATTCATATATACCTAATATATATGAATAAACCAGATTTGGCTTTAAATAACCTGCAATAGTTGATAAGCCATAAAACAAAACCAAATCAAATCATTCAATTAATATTGAATACTGGATGCTACATAAGTTGATTTTTGATTCTCAAGCCTCTTATACATCTAGGCTTAAAATGGATATAACAGTCATTTTCCTGCCACTGCCTAAACAGAGAACTAGTCATGTACTCATTTACCTGTTTTTTTTTAATTATTTTCTCTGTTTTATGATTTTAACAAGTTTATTGTCAAAAATGACTCGCAATGGCACAAAATGAAAGACAAAATAGATTCTTGCCAAACCCTAAAGACATTTGTTTGAAGTGATATTAACAGACTGAACTAGAATCCAAACATAATTCACTAATTCCATTAACCATTAAGTCAATTTGTATTTTTACCTATTATAATTATAAGAGTGTATCGAAATTGTTTTCATTTTGTCATCAAATGGGAACTTGTGAGGGATCTCTCAAGTTTATATAATGTTATGCATATATCTTTCAATGATCCTTGCTTTTCTGAATGCTTTTAAATGCTGACAATTTGTTTTTCTGTCTTTGATTTTAAAGTATCAAAATTGTTATATACCCTACCTATGAACATTAATGGGAATGTCCTATTCTGCATAGATACTTTGGACACTATTGTGAGGGGGTAAAAACATACTAAGAAGTCACCACTAGCAGTGGTTATCTTCTTCATACCACTGGCAAGTATTGTATTTTGTTAATGTTATAAAGATTTCCATTTCATTTTCAACCTCCATTTTGGTTATTTCTTATTCAGTTTTGTTAGGTTACAACAAAAATCAAAAACTAATTTGTCATCCAATTTTTACTTATATTAAAAGGGACAAGTCAAAACCCTTAAAATTCTTGAGTTAATTTTGGACTGTATGGTCAAATAGGGTTTTATTCTCTCCCACTTTAAGCAACTACGGTGGCTTAGAGGTCCAGCATTAAATAATTTCTCTCTATTGGCAACATCTTAATATTTGTATCTATTTCAAGAAAACTACAGTGATAATGATACTCTAATATATACATATGTATAATGATATTATTAATGATATAGTGGACTTGAACATAGACTTTAGGGATACGCATTGAAATAAGGTTTGTAGTAAAGATCTGGAAAAAGTGCAAATACTTTTGATACATCCTAATATAAAGTGTATGTCACCAATATTTTGTGTTACTTGAACAAATTGTTCATTCTCTTCATTTTCCATATCTTAGCAAACATTTCACACATCTCTTGGAAACCTTCCACCCGGAACCTCATTTTCAGTTAATTTCTTCTTTCTTTGAGGAAGCCATTTCACACATTAAATTTCTCCAAAACTTCTGGGTATCACCTCATATATTTTGTTTGGTATTACAATATTGTCTTGCTTCGTTTTATGAGTTTAGAAAATGAAAATTGATTTTCATTTTTTTAAATTATTTTTTTTTTAATCTATTATATTTTTTTCTTACAGGTAAGTGTTTCTTGATGGCATCTTTATTCCTGATGAATGTAAGTTTGGCTCTTAAATATTTTCTTCAAAATTATAATTATGTGACTAATCTCATCCTCCTACCACACCCCAACCAAAAAAAGAAAAAGGAAACACTTCTTATTTTGCCATATTGAATTAAACATATTAAGTCTTCCTTTGTAATCATTAATTTTGCAAGGTTTGAAAAGAGGTAGTTTTTTTTTTAATTTTAATACCTGGAATTCTTGCACAGTCATACTTTGAATGTATAGACAGACATAATTCATCTTTACTTTTAAGCAGAAACAACAAATTGCCTTCCGTTAAATTGGTAGCAAAGAAATGTTGTCCTATCTCCATGATAAGCTTGAATTTACTAACCAGAAGGAGACACTTGAAGCAAGAAATTTGTTAAATTTTTAAATTATTTATTTACAGATGTGAGGAAGGTCTCCTACTTACAATATGAATACAATGACAAAATAACTTCTGTTGTTCCAAAATGCATGTCTGGTTTATCTTATCTCAAGTCTTAAAAAAAATTCAAAAATATTCAAAAACTTTTTGGTGGCACCAGTCAGGATTAGAAGTGCACCCTGAGTAGGTAATGAGAAAGGCTTGATTGTCCAAATAATGCTCACTCACCCAACTGTCAATTATTGTGGCATACTAGTGATATAAATTTTATCAATAGACAGGAACAGGAAAGTGGATTCATGCCTTTAGGCCCAAAGAACATTAATGCAAAGTGAACATAAAATAAAATTTTATTCAGCTTTGTGCTTAGATGTGGAGCCAGGCCATATGAATGGAGCTCTCCTTAAGACTTGAACTCACTCGTAAAGGTTTGCTTGTATAGCTTGCTAACCATTACACCATTCATAAACAAATAAATATGGTTGTTTTGCCAGGTCTGTTTTATGCACTGCTCAGACAATCAGGTTAAAAAAAAAGTACATTGTTAGAATTGGAAATTTCCAAAACCATAAGTAGTTATTCTCATAGGAAATGGAATCATCAATCTGAGTTCAAATCCAGGACAAAGCTGTTTGTATTTCATATAGCCCTAATGCTCTCAAGAAAGATATGAATCTAACTCTTCTCCTTCCAACTATAAGTAGCTGGTAGAGCAGACTTGGCAATTTAATCTTGATGAGGCAACCAGTCTAGGAGAAGGGTAACTCTGAATTCAAACTTGTACTCCACTTATAAATTGACCTTGTGTAACAGGGTTGGACAACTACACTTAGTTTCTCAGAAAACTGAACTTCTGCAACATATAATTGATAGAAAGGTTAGATCATTTTGAGATAACTATTTGTGGTTGGTTTATATTTTCTCTTGCAAAAAGTCAAAAAAACCTACAGTTCTGAGAGAGTCAGACTTTTAAATATTCAACATGTCTGGGGAATATTTAAAAGTCTGAATCTTTCAGAACTTTAGGTTTTTTTTCCTTTATGCAAGAAAATATATAAACCAACCACAAATACGTAGTTATCTCAACATGATTTAACTTTTTAATAGAAAAAGTAAAAGTTGGTTAATTTAATCTTAATATTAATTTATATAGAATGGCAAGCTTTTATTTTTAAAATTGTGGCACTATAAAGTTACTTAGATCTATGATAGTTCTCGAATGGCTAATGAGATATTTGAAAGATGTCACACATTGACATTGTTAACATAAATGTACCTCAGAGAAAAAAAATTCATATTTTCCAATAGAACTTTAAGAAAATCCTCATTGTTGGGAAAAAATTATTAAATGAATATCCTATGTGTGTGTGTGTGTGTATATATATATATATATAGGTTTGGTTTCTTTGTTTTAATGGCATATCAACCGTTGTGCATTATTTAATCCCTAAGCCATCCTCAAAGAAGACAGCAATGGTACAACTTAACCCATAGCTGAGGGAATTAAGGATTCATACATTTTTCAAGAGGATTACTCCAAAAGTGAATTAAATTGTACAAGTAGAGTTCAAACTCACTATTACATCACCATCCAGTATATTAGCTGCTATGCCAAGGGAATTTCCATGTATATATATATATATATATATATATATATATTGGAGGTGCCCGTGGTGTAATGGTTATCATCGTAGGACACGGTGACACGAGTTCAAATCCTGGACGAGACTGATTGCATTTCACATAGCACTAATACCCTTGGGAAAGGTAGGAATCCAATTATTATCCCTCCTACTGTTTGTAGGACAGATTTGGTTCTTCAGCCTTGGTGAGGCAACTAGTCTAGGAGAAGGAAAACTCTGAATTCAAACCTGTTAAACTCCGCTTAAAAATTGACCTTGTGTTGTATCCTGCCCAAGCAGAGGGGTTGATAAATATGATATATATATATGTGTGTGTGTGTGTGTGTGTGTATGTGTAGAAGTAAATGTATAAATATGAAAAAAACAGAATGATTTTATTTATGGTTGAATTATTTCCCATAGTTAAGTTTCCAGATAATTCAACTATAAATAAAATCATCCACTGAAAATATTTTCATAATTGTCTATCAGCATATTTATGTATAAAATCAGCTGTAGTTAAGGCAAGATATCACCTAGCAAAAAAGTTTTGCTATTGTATATATTTACTCAACCCAGCAATCATGAGGAGGATATGATACAAAGTCAATTTGTATGTTTAGTAAAGCTAATTTGAATTCAGAATTTTCCTTTTCTTAGATTTGGTGCCTTAAAGAATCCAATCTATCCTACTATTTATCCATAATCGGGGGGAGGAAAGATGGGTCCATGCTATTTTTTCCCAAAGATGTTAGTGAGAAATAAAACACACACAAGTTTGTCCAAGATTTGAACTCAATTTCCTTTGAAGATAACCATTACACTAAGCACATTATGTCTCAGATTTAACATCCAGGGGGAAGTAAGCCATGTCATAATGGTTAAACTGCTGGACTGTGGACTCACTGTAAGCGAGTTCAAACTCCAGTCACACTATTACGTTCACTTTCTGACAAATACCCTTGGGAAAAGTATGAACCCCTTTATCTTCCTTGCTATTGGTTGAATTATATCTCTGCTGTTCTCCTAGAAAGATGGCTTTGATATTAAATAACCCAAAAAGGTTGATATGGGATTAGAAAATGAAACCAAGCCAAATCTAGTAAGGTAATTGTTTATTTGTTTGTTTGAGTTTTAAGATATATCAACCTTTGTAGGTTATTTAATGCCAAATCCATTTTTATACAAATGAACAGTTCTATTTCATGCATTGCAGTTAAGCATAAGGGCACAGTTTAATTGTCAAAAAGATTTTGATTTTAAGCTATTTAGTTTAGGCAAACAGTTCTAATTCAAACAATTCAGTTTAGCATGAGTATAGTTTTTGCTTATACACAGTTAAATGGCAAAACAGTTCTATTTCGAACAATTCAGTTTAATGTAAGAACAGTTTCAATGTCAAAAACAGTTCTATTTCAAACAATTCTGTTTAGCATAATTATTCAGTTTACTTCTATTTGACTCATAGATAGGACCCTATCAGTTGCTACCACTCCAGGCCAGAGTGGATCAGGGAATAATGGCAATGAAGTGGTGCTCTGCACTCCCCAAAGCTCCAGCATTACTGGAACCTTACCATCAGATTGTTTAGTGTCATATCTAGAACACTCGTTGGTGGTGGGGGGTATCCCTCTGCAAAGATGCAGTCTACAGCACCAGCCAACTGAGCATTAAAGTAAGTAAAATTGTTGAGGACGACTTTTTATAATCTATTACACTGAGGTGTTGGGTAGGGTGTTACTCCTTTTCATGGATTGCTTCACTTTACTCTTGATCTGTACCTTATAATGCAAGGCAGCCTCAATAACTATTTTTTTAGTCTTTTGTACGACTTGATTTGGGATTGAAACCTGGTCTCCCAGGCCATTAGCTAACACTCTACTCAGTAGGCCAGTGGACCAGTAACTATTTATATGAAAGAAAACACAGCCAGTTCTCAACATAAGAAAATCCATTGTCAATAAAAATGAAACCATGATATCCAAAACTAGAACAGATGGTGGGAACTTAAAAACCAATCTGCAAAAAGCAAGAAGAGATTTAGTTTGGTTCAGTTTTATGGCATATCAACCATAGTTGGTTATTTAATACCAAATCCATTTTTATACATATAAACAGTTCGATTTCAAACAACTTAGTTTAGCATAAGTAGAGTTTTTTGTTCATACACAGTTAAAGATAAAAACAGTTCTCTTTCAAACAATTCAGTTTAGTGTAAGTATAGTTTTTTGTTTACACACAGTTTAAATGTCAAAACGGTTCTATTACAAAAAAATTCAGTTTAGCATAAGTACAGTTTCAATGTCAAAAATAGTTCTATTTCAATCAATTTTGTTTAGCATAAGTACACAGTTTAGTTCTATTTGACCCATAGATGGGACCCCATCAGGTTCTATCACTCTGGACCAGAGTGGACGATGGATTTATGGCAATAAAGGGGTACTCCTCATTGCCCAAAGCTCCAGCATTACTGAAGCCTCACCATTAGATCGTTTAGTGTCATGTCCAGGACACTTATTGGGGGAGTCTTACCCCTCTGCAGAGATGCAGTCAGTGTATTCTACAGGTCCAACCAAAAAGAGGAAGAATGCATTCATCATATGAGAGCTGGTAGAATATGGAATTATTTTCTATAGTCAGTTGTCTCAGTGCCAAATACTAATATATTCAAGAATAAATCGGTCAAATGCTGGGGGAACTAGCCTATAAAATAAGATTATAAAACAATGGAAACAAAGCTGTGATCAAAATAAGGACTTATTAAAAAGAACTCTAAAGATCCTGTGTCAGTAACTAAACCAAATCAAATTTTCTAAGAACTGTTTTTTAGAAATTACAAAAAAAAAATTGTATAATTCCCTTCCCTACAAAGGATTAATTGGTTTTCAGAAATTATGTGCAGACAGAATTTGTGCGATTACTCACTTTTATGTCATCTGTTATTGAGTTTGTTATCTTTTATTACTGCTGGTAGTAATGGCTTTCAACACATTCAGAAATGAATTTTCATTCTTAATAGTCATCTATCTACTAAGATTTGAAAGTTTTTGTCTTTATCGTGTGTTCATTCCTTATACTTGAACAATAATAAATGTAGCTAAATTGTCTCGAGTAAAATCCCTGTGAGCATCAGGGAAATCAGAAACTTTATCACACATTTAAATATTTTTTTCCAAACAACCTAATACATTTGTAAAATTTCAAATATCTAATCTATATTGTAATTTCAAATGATATATTATGCCTGTTATAATAATTCAGTTGTTTTATATAATATTATTCTTATTTGCTGTATAATTATTCTTGTAATTATACTTATTGATGATATATATAATGATATAATTTTTCTATGTTTATAACCATAATTTATATATATATATATATATTTATATCTTTAAAGAAAAAAAACAAAGACCGGTTAATTTAGGATTATAAATTTATTTCCATCCTGTTTTTCAGTTTCTGGTATGAACCAAAAACATGAAGAAAAATATAACAGGACTTCTTCAGATCCAATGGATAAATAAAACAGAATAGACACGTGGGGTGGAGGGTGAAGGAGAAGAGATTAATGGAGTTACCTCCTCGTTTTATTGAATTTCCGTTTTTTTATTTACCTATTTATTTTCAAAATTCTTCCGTCAGTTATAATTATGGTAATTTAACTTTTTTATTTATTTGTTTAATTTATTTTCTTTTCATGTTAAGTTCGATAATTAACTTGGCACTAACTACTATATATATATATATATATATATATATATATATATATATATAAGACATCAAGAGTGGTATATCATAGTAATATTTTTTGTTAGCAAAATAGTGTTAAGATGCTCTGAGAGAATAAAATCACTTCTAACTAAATGATGATAGCAAGCCTTTGTTCACACTCAGACCATTATAATTTCTCAAAAGAGATATTTATTAAATGCTAATAATAGAATACTTTTCTTTATCTATTTACTTATTTTTGTTTGTAATAGCATTAAAATGCTCTGAAATAAGGAAGCAATTTCTAATTTGATTTGCAACTTAATAAAAACCTCTGATAGTTATAATTTCTCAAGGAAGATAACAATTAAATGATAATTATTGAGTACTTTATTTATTTACAATTATAATATAAATTCTCTGAATAGGAATTGGCTCAACATTGAACTCAATGCCTGCCAATGGCAAATTTGAAGGACATTGGTTTTAATACAAATATCTATTAAACTAAGCTTAGTCTAGTATAAAGGTTACATGGGTAGAAAATGTGAGGTATGAAGATTGTGTTATGCCATACTTCAGTAGGGATACATTTAATAATTATCTCTCCTAGAGAATTAACATGTCTGTTAGGAGAATCACTGGGTGTCATGAGACAATTTTAAGAAACCCATTCTCAACCTCTTTTTGTCTCTGTTTTTTGAACAGGTGAGATATTGCCTCTGACCCTCCCAGGGAACAATAAAGGAGGGATCTGATTTGATACTAAATTTGATCTGATGGTGAAACTCCAGTTCTTGATATCTGAGGAGTATGGAGTCCCCCATTTAATACTATCATTCCTTGGTCCTCTCTCACTTAGAGTGGTAGTACCTGTTAGGGTCCCATTTATGGGTCAAATAAATTGGCTTAAAATTATTTGTGTTCAAAAGTAATGAACGCAAAAAAATACTCTTAAACAACTACACAAAAAATGTAAATATGAATATCCAATGAATGTGATTCCGTAAACTCTCAACATAAAATGACCCCAGACAAATTGATATGCCATGAAAATCAATCAAAATGCAGTAGAGGACAAGATCTGATTGGCTTAAATAGAGATTGTAAGACTGTTGTGCCAACCTTCCAACTTGAGAGGGTTTATCTCTCTACATTAAAAGTCATCTCTTAAAGGTCTAACTTTTAGCCAAGTTCACACATTAATCATTGGTAGGAAGTGTTCCACTGACTCAATTACCAAGGAGAACAAGAGGTTTCAATGCATAAGTTTTAGTCTATATTCATAGAAATTGAATTTGCCAGAGATAAATTTGCTAATATGAATTGGCTTCATTAAATATATAACCATTTAGCCCTCAACTTTTGTTCATTGATGCATAAAAAAAAAGACAAACACATAACAGGAATGAAAATTTGACAACCAAAATTGGATGTACAAATTGATGAAATCTTTTATATAACAGTATTTACTGACAGAAGAATGTCGTTTGAATGAGTGTGTGGCATAGAAATGTTTGATAGAATGTTTTGTGTCAAAGAAGTATTATAGTTCAGCAGAATATTGTGAAAGAAGTTTGTATTTCCTCACAAGTTTCTTGTCCAATGTTCCGTGCTGGGTAAGTAGTTATATTACCAGAATTAAGAATAACTCAGAAGTCAGGGAAAAGGGGAGCTTCTATACATGCATTTCATCAGCAGAACTAAGAAAGAGAAAATGATAGATCTCCTGACTTTTAACTTTTCTCTTGAAAGCAAATTTAATTTCCATTCACTCCAAAATAAATTAATTGAATACTGAATAACAAAACATAGCTAATTTACAATCAGTCAGATAATTCATTCATTTAAATGATCTGTATCTATTGAACTGGTTGTATGTGAATGACACATAACTAGTAGCCATCCCATCCAATAATTCTATTAGATGTATAATATCTAGCAAGTAGTCTTGATGATTCAGCAATTTTGTTCTCTTGTTAGAAAGGGATTTATCAATACAGACTAATAAATTCACCTCCTGTGGACTGCTATAGTTTTATTCACCCTCTAGAGTTCTACATGGACCATTTTGAATATACCTGGTCAAGGACATCCCAAGAAGTGTACAGCAGCTAACAAGGCAAATTTAAATTTCTGCTGAGTCTGTTACATTATACTAATGCCTTTAGGAAAGGCATGAAACTAATATTTCCTGCTCTGATTCATACCAGATATCTTGATAGAGTATCTTGTCATGGGCATACCAAAGTGGATGAGTAAATACTTGAAGTAAAGCTCTGAGTAAACTTTTATACATCTTGCATCAAATTCATTTAAATACATGTATGTATATTTGTTTAATAAATGTTAAATTAATTTTGTGCGAGTCATACACTTAAATTTTTCAAGTTTGCATTTGCCCTGTTGGTAGGGCTTAGTATAAACCAACTTTCAGAGGGATACGACTATCCCACACCTATAAAAAGGAGTATCTTGGGTATGACTCTAAAGTACATCTAGTGTTCGAGCTCTGTGAAGAGTGGAGTCATCCCTTTGCTGCCATTACTCCCAGGTACGTTCTGATCCAGAATGGTAATACCTATTAGGGTTACATCTATGGGTAAATAGAGTTGTTTGAAAGTTACAAGTATGAGATAGAAATAGTTAAATCCATATAACAACATTCAAATTATTTGCATTAAGTTATAATACACACATATATATATATATATATATATATATATATATATATATATATATATATAGTTGTGATATTGAACAGTTTTTGTATGTGATTTGCATGTAAAGGAATAAGATTGCTACTGGCCTAATGAGTAGAGTGTTTGTTAATGGCCTGGGAGACCAGGGTTCAATCCCTGGTTGAGTCATACCCAAGACTCAAAAAATGGTACTTGATACTGCCTTTCTTAACACTCAGCATTATTAGGTACAGATCAAGGGTAAAGTGGAGAAATCCAAGGAAAGGAGTTGTGCCCTCCCCTACACCTCGGTGTAGTAGCTATTGAAAAAGGAGCCTTCGAGTCACCCTCGATTACGGTTGCCAACTTTACTTACTTTTTTACTTGGAGAAAGGTTGTAATCCAAAAACTTGGAACAATTGTGCTTGCAAAAACAATGACTGACTTCAGCATTAAATTAACCCAACAAAGTTTGATATGCCATAAAACCAACTCATCCACCAAGTTTACATGAAAAACTTTTTCTCAGTATGACATTCAGAATTCTGCACATGTGTACCAATTGAATATTGATTATATGTCTCATGGTAAAATTTTTCCTATAAATATTTCTAAATATTCATATCAAGGCCATTACAGCATGATATAACATTTCATTAGCCAACAAGGCTAATTATTTCAGATTTTGAAACAATTTTAGTACACTGGTTTGCTGTTGCATATTAAAAAAAAAAGAAATTCTATTTAAATCCTGTTATTTTTTTCATTTCTGTATTTTGTTTATTTTTTTTCTGTTGCTTAGTCAGACATGATTGTCTCCCTTTTATTCTAATACTTTCCACCATTTTAACTTTAATTGCTTTTGATCATATTCCTCATATATTTTTCACTTACTTTTGCTTCAGTGATTTTGTCAATTCAATTACACCTCATTTTTTAGAGCAGTTACTTCCTATTCTATTTTCTTCTCTTAAAATATCTTTTTTTTTAAATCTCTTTCAGAATCACAAATCCTTATTATCAGTATTAATGACCTTTAACAACTTATTTTCTGTTTTTATTTTTGTTTTCTCTGTAAAGTGTGAAGGATTGTTTTCAAGGTCAGTAACTTATAGGTTACAAGAGCTTGATTTTTTTGGACCATGATTTCATGTTAATGTCTTTTGCTATCAATATCACAGTCTCACACTGAGATAATTGGCATTTCTTAGAGAAAATTTTTAGTTGGATTTTGGATTTTAAAGATAGTAGGATCTGATGTTTTCTAATATAAGTGAGAAACTTTTTTAAAATTTTCTTTGATTATCAAAATAATATAAAATTAAATATAGGGTTCACAGTTTGTTTAAATCAATTTTTCAGGTTTTGCTCTTTTTTTAATTATAATTACCAAATAATGGATAATGTCTTCTGGAATATTCCTCAAGTTAAAAATTCCTTTTAAAGAAAGTTTAAATGAAAAATAAAATTAGAGGAATTGTTTTGAACATGCACATGTTAAAAATTCCTTTTAAAGAAAGTTTAAATAAAAAATAAAATTAGAGGAATTGTTTTGAAGATGCATATGTTTCAAAAATTTAAACTGTACTTTCATTTTAATTATGGAGAAATTAAACAATTAGTTAGCACAGATTTTCTTTTTTACTATTGTTAGTAGAAGTATGTATTTATCCAACTCCTCTGCCATGGCAAGGATGTGACACAAGATCAAGTTTTAAGTAGGGCCTACTTGGTTTGAATTCAGAGTTTTCCTTTTAGGCTGACTGCCTAACCAAGGCTGAAGAACCCAGTTTGCTCGACTATTTACCCACAGTTGGGTGTGGGGAAACAATGGATTAATACCTTTCTCAAGAGTATTAGTAAAAAGTGAAATGATAAACAGTATCGTTAGATTGTTAATTCCATTTCCTACAAAGATAATAATTATTCTAAGCCTGAATCTTGTTAACAGAGATATGTCAATGGAAAATAGCACCAATGAAAAGCAGTGAAATTCAGATAGTGTGATAATACTTCGCTTTTGGAATAAATTTAAAAGATTTCTCGCAAAATTCTGGAATACTTCATAAGTTTGGACAGAAGGATGAGCTAACAGCTAGTTTATACAAAGAGATAGTTCTTTGAGCTTTGTGGTGATGTAACCACTCAGCATTGTATTTTTATCTAATATTTTATTCTATTTTTGTAAATGTTTTAATATCCTGGCCATATTCGTACTCCTTACTAACACAGATCATAGATTAGTAGAAAAATTTTCTTTTCAAACTAAAAATGATTCGTATCATTTTAATGGAAACCACACAGTGGTACCCAGCATTTGTTTCGTGCCTGTTATATCTCAGGTATACAATTATAAAGTGAATACCAAAAGGCATTTTCAAATTCATCTGTGGCAGCAGCATTTTAAGTTTGGTTGTAAAAGGATAGGCAAAATTTTTTCATATAATTAAGAATATAAGTTTTATATCATAAACCAAATTTTACAAGTCTGGACAAGTCTACTGGTTTTGCTTTGATCTAACACAATCAGTAATCAAAATACAATCAAACTCAAGTAACATAGTGAGTGATTATGATTAATTTCTTCATTTCTGGCAGTTAAAACCAACTCTCATAAAATATTTCTATCACTTAAAATATTCAGACTATTGTCATCATCTTCATTGTTATACTCACAACATTTTCGCCAATATGTTCTTCAGCCTTCAAATGTTTTTGTCGAAATCGGGAGCCTATACAGAACCTTGAACTGAACTTTTTATTTAATCCATTGAAGTAGATTGTTCTAATTCCATTTACTATGGCAAGGTACAAGTGTTAAGCTACAGTATACCTGAGGATTGAATAAAGAGTCCAATTCAAGGTTTTGTGTAGGCTCCTAAGCTCAACATAATACAGCTGAAGAAGACCAAAGGACAGATCAGCTGAAACGTGAGTATAACAATGAAGACAAAGATAATAGTCTGAATATTCTAAGTGCTGAAACTAATCAGGCTTCATCTCAGAAATTTAAACAAATAATCTCTAAGAATACATCAGTATATTCAAACTAATTTTCTGATTATCCTGGATTTGACACTAAATTACATCTAGTGGTGAGGCTTGACTTTTGAAGCTTCAAAGAGTGTGGGCTCATGGTTTCATTGCCATTACTCTCAAGTCCACTCTAACTGGGAATGGATGTGCACTGGCATAATGGTTGTCTCAGAAAATGAATTTGGAACCTTAATTCAAATCCTGGATGAGGCTCTTTATGTTTCCCTTTGTGCTAATGCCTTAAGGGACAGTATAAATCTATGTCTTCTCTTCCTAGGTAAAGGGTAGATTAGGCTCATTGGCCATGGCATGATAACTGGTTTAGAAGAAGAAGGAAAACTTGGAATTCAAACCAACAATACTCCACAGAAAAACTGACCTTGTCTCCTATTCTGCCGATTGTCACAATGTCTCATCTGCAGATCAAGTAGATCTTTTAGACATAATAAAGTGTATTGCTAGGTATCTGCTGCTGCCTTCTTTGGCTGATTGCAATGATTGCTCTAATTCCCTATTCAACACTGCTTTGTTGTGAGGTTCAAATACACACACATCACTTGTGGGGAAGAACTAATTGCGAGCCATTTTGTGTGCACTATCATTTTATTATTTCTTAACTATTACGTCTTTTCTTTTACATATAACCTATTTTGGGGAATTAGTTCATGGATAAAAAATATGCACACCTCATTTTCACACATGTACCAGTTAATGTCTCTGAACTAATTGATGATAACTTCCTAACTTCTTGGGATAATGTTATTATTCATATCCAATGAGATTTTATCTGATCTTAAGGTCATAATATCCATCATTCAAATTACATGATGCCACTGTTTTTTTTCCACTCTATTTAATAATAAGAACTCACTCAAATTAACTTATACTTTGTCAATTATAGATTTTGTCAATTTATTATGTAACCATCTTTACCTGTTTAAAATAATTGGGAAAACACATTTTATACTGTATATAATTGAAAACTGCAAAACTGTCTTAAGCATAAAATAACTAAACAAGATGTGATATATTGTAAAACTAAACAAACAGCAACCTAAAATTACGACTTGAAGTTTTTCTTCTTGAACTAACTCTTAGAAAATAGAACTGTACATCTATCATAAGGAAATAAATTTGCATTATTAACCTTTATAACTTAGCTGTTATTGGTATGTTTAAGTTAATGTAGTAAAGAAGCCTGTGTATACTATTCTGTCTCAATTAAATTTAACTTCAAAGGATTTTAAATTTAGATTTATCCTCCAAGGTAACATATCTAACCTAGAGACAACTACAATGTCATCTAGTAATACAACAAATAAACTTTCTATGAAGAAAAATAACATAATCTTGTATACAGATTATATTACAACATAAAGTTTGTCTTGAAAGTTATAAGACTGTAGAAAAATTCTTCTTACCAACTTAATTACAAATTAACTTTATCTCCTTCAAAATAATTCCATCGGGAAGCCATGCACAGACAAAGATGCAGTTCCTACTTGTGGAAACTGGTCTTGAAGTCTTCCATTGGTTCTACTTTCAGTTGCTTTGTCATAAACTGTTGCTTGTTCTCAATAGTTCTTTAATGGTGACCATGGAGCTGGCTTTTGGTTTTTGAAAAGAGGAAATTATCTCAAAGACTCAGATTTGGGGAGTAAGGAGGCTGTGGTACCTCAGAAATATTCTTTAGGGGATAAAAACTTATTCTTGGAGACTATCACAAAAGTAATCATTTTTCAGGTTGGCAGTCCTGATTAAAAATTAGTGGTTAATTCATTGGCAATTATTCTGAGTTGTCAAGCATCCACCTGTCATGTTGGAGGCATTATAGCCCCAAAGTTAAACAGCACTGATTTTATTGAATATACAGATGAGTTCCCATCTAGTAATAGCAAATACTGAAAACAAGCTGAGACCATAAGATTAAACAAAACTTAGTAAATAACATCGATCAGATTGTCATGCTGAAGGCACTTAATCCCCAAAGTTAAGCAGCAATGAGAAAATAGGAAATAATCACAAAGACTTAAATCTGAGGAGTAAAGGGGCTGTGGTACTTTAGAAATATTCTTTGGGGATAAAACTTATTCCCAGAGATTGTATTCAAACCAAAAATGACTGGAATGATTTTTATGGAAACCCCTCAATAGTACCCATTATATGTTTCATACCTGTTATATATTAGGTATGCCATTATTTAGTGAATTCCAAAAAAAAACATGTTCAAAATCATCTGTAGCTCCAGCATTTTATGCTGAGCCTTAGTTTGGTCAGAAAAGGATAGGCAAATTTTTTTTATATATAATAAATTTAATTGATGTTTGAAAACTAAGAATAATTGGTAATGAATTAATAATTGCTTTTCAATCAAGATCACCAACCTGAATCATAATCACTATGTGAACTTTAGTTTGTATTTTGATCTCTGATTGTGCCAGATCAGGGCAAATGCAGATATTGCCGGGATACCTGTAGATTTACATGAAACCAAACTAGATATACCTTATGCCACCTAAAAACCAGTGCCCAGCATATAACTCAATCTGTATAAATCTGTTTCATTGTCCTTAAGTTGGATATAGAATTTGATGGTGTATTCTATTTTCATAATATACTTTAGCAAATAATTTGAATGTGAATTCTGAGAAGTAAACAGGAACTGAATGATTCGAGACATGTTTAAAGTCAACATTGATAAGCTGATTTTCAGTCAGGGTTGCCCAACTAAAAAAATAAATCAGTCTCATTATTTTTTAGATGGACCACATATAAACAATCTTCTGATCTTAGTATTAAGATTTGAGTCTCTAAATATCACTTCAAGGATCAAGCTAATTTTTTGAAAATTTTTTGAAACAGCCTTGGCAAGCAAGAGAGCCAAGCTTTCATAAATAGATATAAAGAAATGTTGGCTTGAATATCAAATACTGAATTCAGAGTTCAAAAGGTAATACATACCTATAAAAATCACAGTATGATTTATGGATATAATAAGATATTTGAGCTGTGACAGAAATAGGTGAATGATTGGCCAACCAACAAACTAGCCTATCAGCTGACCATCAGCATTTCCAAATCTTTGTTTATATTTCTATGTAGGTGTCTATATAAATGCTTACATAGAAATATATATATATATATATATATATATATATATATATATATATATCTTCTTACACATTTATACATTAGTATCCTGACTTATGAATAATGGATGAGTCTAATCACATGTATAGATGGACACTCATTTTCTTTTGTGTGTATATTTGTGCTTTTTTTTTTATCAGACTTGAAGTGATTCCATCTCTATCCTAGCTTTTTATTTTCCTTCCAATATTCTATTGTCTATTTCAAACAAACGTTTTTGCGCAAAACATTCAATGCTATAAGTTCATAAATTCATATAGCTATTTAAAGGCTGATGATCAAAATAAATATATTCACTTGCAAACAATTATTAGCATTTTTAAATCTGATTATTACTTTGTTAATATTAACAGAGTTTTCCCTTCCTGATTTCTGTTAGAGCTAATTCATGTATTAAACAGTGATAAAATACTAAAATTGGAAAAAGAAGAAATATTACTATCAATGACTGAACTTAGAATGGGGAGGAGTTTAATAGATTACTTTTACAAAGTAGTGAGTACAGAGAAGGGGAAATGGTACATTCATGAAAGGATATATCATCATCATCATTATCATGTCATGCCACTAGCATGGATATCCCTGACCCTCTCTCGCCACTTTTCCCTATCGTTCATTGCCTCTGGCGGGTCTTCAGGGCTACATCCCGTATCCTCACATAGCTGCTGAATATATGTTCATGTTGGTCATCCTGCTTTTACCCGGCCATAAGTGGAGGTCCATAGGAGTACATCACTTATGAGCTCGTCCCTGCTTCTCCAGCAGTGTGCTGCATGTCTGGTTCGTCTAACTTTGATAGTTTTCATGATAGGAGGCAGGTGGCCGTATAGTTGGTGTCTTGTGGGGTGTTGCTGCCAGGACTTGTTCAAAATTGCTCGCAGCATTCTTATGTAATTGCAGTCTATCTTCTTCTCCAGCCATTTTGTTAGCATCCATGTAGTGCATCCATACAGCAGTATTGATACAACAGCTGCCTGGAAGAAACTGCATTTCATTTTATTGGTTAGGTCTGATTTCCATATTATCAATAGCCTATTGATAGCTGTCCATGCCTTCGTTAGCCGCGTGTCGATGTCCTTTTTGGTTGTTGAGACACTGCTTCCTAGGTAAATGAATTTGTCAACTAGTTTAAGAGGGGTTCTGTCTAGTGTGGAGTAGCTATAGATGATGACATAAGGGAGACAAAGAAATAAAAAACTAATAATTTTTATTACCATCATAACCAAACATAAACTCTGGAAGTAATACCTCCAACTTATTTCCATGATATACTCAGTTGAGATGATTTAAAATACACCTACAGCATTCCTTAAAGAGAGGTCAGACCCCCTGCCCACAACAAGGTGGCTTTATTTAACACTAAACTGAATTCAGTTGTGAGGCACCAGTTTCCAAACAATGTGGAGTCCCTCCTTCATTACCAGAACTTCTGGGTCTACTCTAAATAGGAATGTTATTACCTGTAAGGTTTCTATTTAGAGGTCAAGCAGATCTGTTTGAAAAATTATTCATATTAGATGGGAATACTATATGAAACCATATTACTGTGTGTAGATTATTTGTATTAATTGTTACTTAAAACTATAATTGTTTACAAATGATTGTTTGTTACTTGAAATCATATTGCTTTCAAAACAAAACAGACTTCAGGATTAAGTAACCCAGCAAGAGTTGACATGCCAAAAACCAACTAACCAACCATTATTTCCAAAGAAACTACAACAGATGCAGGGAGCACAATAGC
>OY757905.1:46061816-46071816 GCA_963585895.1 Sepioteuthis lessoniana
TAAATATCATCATCATGTCTCACTGCTAGCACAGATCTCCCTGACCCTCTCTTGCCACTCTTCTCTTGGTAGGTCTTCAAGGCTACATCCTGTATCGGCACAGAGCTGTTGTATATAGGTTCTATCTGGTTGTCCCAACCTTTGCTCATCTATGGGAAGGGGTCCACAGGAGTATGTCGCTTATGAGTTTATCCTTACTTCTCCAGCAGTGTCCCGCATGTCTGATTCGGCTAACTTGTATAGTTTTTGTGATGGCTGGCAGGTGGCCATACAGCTGCTGTTTTGTGAGGTGCAGCCTCCAGTACTTGTTCAATACAGCTTCCAACATTCTTGTGTAATTTGCGTCAAGCTTTTTCACCATACATTTAGTTAGCATCGATGTAGTGCATTCATATAGCAGTTTCAACACAACCGCTACTTGGAAAAAACTGCGTTTTATTTTATCGGTTAGGTCTGATTTCCATATGACCAATAGTCTATCGATAGCTGTCCATGCCTTTGTCAGTCCCATGTTGATGTCATTCTCAGCAGATGAGACACTGTTTACGAGGTAGGTGAATTTGTTCACTAGTTTCAAAGGACAACCCTGTAGTATGGAGATGTCACTTCTTTGATTAATTGAATATAATAGTATTCAAATTCCTTAATTTATTATAAACTAGTATAGTTCACATCAAAATGAAAAGATAAGATAAAGTTGAACAAGACTTCTTGATACCTAAGATCAATGGAAACAAATTTTTAAAAAATCAGATTATCAAATGTCCAAATAGAAAAGGCTTAAGAAAAATAGCAATCCAAAAAGTAGTATTTTGCCATAAACTTAGAACATCTTTGTCAATAAGAAAATTGGTAGCAAAGAATTCTTTCTTTTGACCTTGACTTGTCCTCATGATAGCCAAAACATGAAGACTTTCATAAAAGCTTGTCTCCTCTCACATACTGTTGGCTTTTTACAACGATATAGGATTACCATTTTTTAGCTTTAACAGTAATCCATGATGATATGGGTGCTCTTCTTTATGTAAAAGTAAAAATTCAAATTTTGCACTTTATAGATATTCTGACTATTGTGTCATCATCATCATGTCACATTGCTAGCACGGGTCTCCCTGACCCTCTCTTGCCACCCGTCTCTATGGTCCATCGCTCCCAGGCGGTCTTCCAGGCTACATACCCTACCTGCACAGAGCTGTTGTCTATAGGTTCTAGCTATTGTGTAATTATTCATTATTTCTGTTACTGAATGATTATTAATATGTATACATATCTTTTCTACTATTTAATAATTATATATATATAATTTCTGTTATTGAAGGATATTATATATATATAGGATGATTAAAGTACAAATATATGGCTCACAAAGTTATTCTTCTGCTGAAAATTGGATATATATATATATATATATATATATATATATACACAACCTGCTCATTGGCCTTGTGGGTGGAGTGTTCACCAATGGTCCAGGAGACAGGGGTTCAATCCCAGGTCAAGTCATACCAAAGACTTGAAAAAAAATGGTACTTGATTCCTAATTGCTTAACACTCAGCATTATAAGGTACATATCAAGGGTAAGGTGGAGCAATCCAGGGAAAAGAGAAGTGCCTTCCCCTACATCTCTGTGTAGTAGCTATTGAAAAGGGAGCATTTGGGTCGCCCTCAACTACAATCACCAACTTTACTAACTTGTATATATAGGACTTTGCTATGTTGCACAAACAGGAGAATCCAATCTTGGCTGTCAGAAAATTTCTGTGACCACATCGCTCTTAACATCTGGCTGCCTAACTCCCCAAATTGCCATCCCTTTCATTATTATGCCTGAGTCACTATTGAGTGAGAGACTAATAAAACTTTGTGCTATACTGAAGCTGAAGTGAAGACTAGGTTTAATGGCAGCATTGACCAATTGAAAAAAAAGGAGACCATCAGAAAGGCTTGCTGGAGATTGAGAAGTCATCTAGAGGCAATGGTTGAAGCCAATAGTGATTTCTAAGAATGAATTTAATCTATAGAATTTGAAAATGCCTTTTGGTAAATATATCTGATAAAGTGGGATGTCAACATTATTTTCATTTTTTTTTAATTCAGATGACAGTTTATCCATCACACCATATATATTCTGGAGATATATAATCATATCTGCTATCATATTCAGTGACAACCATTTACTAAGCTTAACCTTTGCAAATGACCGATACAGTTCTTTTGTTTATGAATGAAAAGGCTTGTGTAGGATCAGCTGTATGTTTTGGATGAGCTGATAACAGAAGAATGGTACACTAGTTGGCCAAAAATTCTCTAAACAGCATTCTTCAGGTTTTGAATTTAGAGTTTTCCCTTTTCCAAGACCATTCTGCTCTACTGTTTACCCATGGCTGGAGAAAAATATGTGTTTTCATGCCTTTTCTAACAACATGACATGAAAATAAATACAAACAGCCTTACCCTAGATTTGAACAATGTTCACAAAGTTCATTTCCTACCATGATAACCTACCACTTCCAACACCAGGAATATATATATATATATATATATATATATATATATATAAAAAGAGAAAGTTTTGAAAATCTATCTGAATTTTCAAACTTATTTTTTAATTCTATTGTATTT
This sequence comes from Sepioteuthis lessoniana, assembly GCA_963585895.1. NCBI lineage: Eukaryota > Metazoa > Mollusca > Cephalopoda > Myopsida > Loliginidae > Sepioteuthis > Sepioteuthis lessoniana. The sequence goes on from OY757905.1 coordinate 46,064,440, forward strand.
CATTGCAAACTTTACTCATATGCCTCTCTCTCTCTCTCTCTCTCTCTCTCTATATATATATATATATATATATATATATATATATATGTATATATATATACACACACAAAATGGAGGCACTTGTGGTGTAATGGTTATCATTGTTGGAAATGGATATGCTGAACTGAGTTCAAATACTAAATGAGGTTGTTTGCATTTCATATTCCACTAATACCTTTTAGAAAGGTAGAAATCTAACCATTCTTCATACAACTATGGATGAATTGTAGGGCAGACTGGGCTCTTTAGCCTTAGTATAACAAACATTCTAAGAAAAGAAAAACTTTCAATTCAAATCTATTAAACTCTGCATAAAAAATAACTTTTGTTTGCATCCTACTCATGTGGAGAGATTGTGTATGTATGTGTATATATATATATATATATATATATATATATATATATAATGAGAATTTTAGTGATAGATAACATCAGCTATGTTAGGAACATCAAAAAATAATATTGTAAGGACAGATGATTCCTACTTTCTGTTTTACTATTTATTCTTAGATTTGTTCATCTTACCAAGTTCTGTTTGAATTGTTCTGAGAATAAAAATATGTATTAGTGATGTTCACACAAATAAATTTGGTTAGTTGCACTGTACCATGGATTTTGTATGATAATCAGAGAAGATCTGCACAAGACTTGGTTAAAAATGACGAATATTACTCATAGTTCTTCTCACCAAAATATTGATTGTATTAGGATCTTTTTGAAGAAATTCAGAAAGTATTTGCTTTCTTTACAAGAAAATTAATTCAGTCACAAAGTTACTCTCTTGTCTTAAGTCAATATGATTCCCAGAGAAAAATAAAATAAAAACTGATTTCTTAAAAGAGGTAAAAGAAAAGCAGTTGTTGCCGCCAAACTCTGTGAAAAGAGGGCGTCAGTGAAAACATTAGTCTTTTAGAAGCTTCAGGCACAACAATACTCTCCCAGACATCTAAGACTTGGATCAATATCATAAATGTTAGTGTGGATTATAATTATTAAAATTTTGGGCAATTAATTCCTTAGTGACAGACTTCAGAAGGAATTTGAAAATGGAAAGTCATTGTATTTGTTGCTTTCTATTGCTAATGCTTTTTGCGATGAATAGCAGTTAGTTTTTGGGAGACAAATATCAGGTAAGGTTGAAGAGTAGGGTTGTGGGTTAGAAATTTTGAAACTTTCTTTGACCTTTTCTCTCTCTGTTTTTATTCTTTAACAATTTGATTATCGATTGATTTCGAGTTTCATTAACTTATTTATATTTCTTTCTTATACTTTTGTCTCACTTTATTCTAATCTAATGCATTTTTTAAACTTACATTGATACTTTATTTTTAGGAATATATTTTTGTTTATGTATAAGTATATATATATTTTTTCTTAACTGTCCTTGAAATATATTATGCCATTCAGGATATATTTTGTTTTATATAATCTGAATTTATTTAATTTCATAGAATTTCTCTTGGATTTTTAAATTATATACAGCATTATTCTATTTTATCCTAACTTTGTTTGTTCTGTATTTCTTTCATTTCAATAATTAATTCAATCCATTTTAATTCAAATTATTCTGTCCAACAAATTTTCTTTATTGAATAATTATCATTCTCCTATTTTTGTTTTTTAATTTTTTATTTTTCTGTTTTTGTGTTTCATTTTTTTTTTTTTTTTTTAATGAGAATCAATCTTTTTTTTCCTCCTAATTCATTTATGCTGTACTGTTTTAATTATTTTATTTGCTGTTCATTAACTAAATTTTATTTCTCAGTGGTCTATTTTGTTTTTTATCGCCCCCTTCATAATATTTAATTTTTATTTAACAAAACCAATATGATGTAATTTTTCTGATAGCCTGAAAGAACTTAAAAACCATTTTAAAGCCAATCATCATCATTATCATCAAAGTTGAGTTCACTCTTGCAAAGAACTACAAGAAGAGATAAAGATTGTGTTATGCTAAATTATCAAATTCTGAGGGTCTGCTTAACTTGAAAATCAGCATTTCAAATCCTGGTTTTTACTGAGATCAAAAAATAATTTCTCCAATAGAAAAAGCACAATAACCTCAGCAATTGAGCATATTCTAATCATAATACTTTATAGTTGTGCTGTGAACTCTCCAAGTGATTTCAATGGTCACATGATACCCAATGTTCAGAGCTTCTGCACATTTCTCAGGTGCAAGTCTTAGTTCTATAGCTTATATTATTCTCTTTCTTTTTTTAATTTCAGTTTTCCTTGCTTTAGCTTCTGGCTTATTTTAAGCACATCCAATCTGCTCACAACTTTCTTAGAAGCACTGAAGGATATTTTCCTCAGCTCAGATAATAATTACAAGCATAACTCATGGAAATTTCTCAGTGCATCTTTGCAATTTAGGAATGGAACACAGTTATTCTTATCTACTTGCATATAAAATATAATATGACTATATATTCATCAATAGTCATCTGGTTTCCCTACAGAGTAATAAAAAATTCTGTTATTATTACATGAGGCATTACTTTTTCCTGTTTATTTGAGTCAGGAGGTGCACTTAGTATAATGGTTATCATTGTAGGAAATGGAATCAGCAAGCTGAGTTCAATTCCTGGACAAAGCTATTTGCATTTCACTTTATACTAATGCTCTCAAGAAAGGCATAAACCCATCTCTTCTTTCCTTACTCTTGCTATTAGTAAATAGTATGGCTGACTAGGTTCTCTAGCTTTTATAAGGCAATAAGTCTGTGTAGAAGTTTCCTCCTGATAGAGTAGAAGCAATATGATACTCACAGTAGCTGGACCTGTTGGCTGGGATTGCAGAATGCACTGACTGCTTCTTTTCAGAGGGGTAAGACGCCCCCAACAATTGTCCTGGATATAACACTAAACAATTTGATGGTGAGGCTGCATTAATGCTGGAACTTTGGGGATAGCAGAGTATCCCTTCATTGCCACTCTGGCTTGGTGAGGTAGCACCTGATAGGGTCCTATCTTTGGATCAAATAAAACAGTTTGACATTCAAACTGTATACTTATGCTAAACTGAATTGTTTTGAATAGAACTGTCTGATCATTTAACTGTATGTCAACAAAAAACTGTACTTATGCTAAACAGAATAGTCTGAAATAGAACTGTGTGATCATCTAACATTATTTAAACAAATGACTGATGTTTGGTTGTATTGTTAGTGATACATAGCAATACTTGGAACTATTTAACTTTGTTGACATGCTAAACTAAATTCTTAGAAATAGAACTGTTTGTAAACAAATATCTGATGTTTAATTGAATTATCAATGATTCACAAAAATACTTGAAAACATTTAAATATGTGCAAACAAATGATTAATAGTAAATAGAATTATTCATATTGTGAGGAAAAAAATGAGCACGGGCTCATTTAAAAATGTTAACTACAAAATGTGTTTAGAAATCATAAATTTAATATATATGTATAGAAGATATTTGGCATTAAATGACCTACAAGGGTTGGTGTGCAATAAAATCAAACAAAACCATCTCAGTGGGATTCCAACTAGAGTTCAGTTGTTGAACAAGGGAGCAAGCCATAACTCAATACATTCTCTGCACCACTTTTATTTCTGAGAAAGTACACAATGTGACTTTTCCGTGGGCACAAGGCCCTAAAATTTTGGGTGGGAAAGGGAAGGGGGCGAAAATGGTATTTTTCTATGTAGCCCTAGCTAGTCACTCTCATCGTCAACAACCATTCTTTTTTTTTTTCCAATCATTCCATACAATAAGTTCCTTCATCCACCAACCACGCCACAATCACCAAAATGCCTCATTCGCTCCATGAAAACCCTACTTAAAACCTGATGAAATGAAATATGTACAGCAAATGAAAGGATGATGGGGGATTGGAGAAAAAAAGGCCCCAGAGTAAACAAAACATAAACCTGGTTGGTTTCCTTCCCATCCCCCCTTCTATGTTGTGGAGAGTCGACTGTTTTCTGGTACCTGGATAATGGTAGCATAATGGAGAATGATGGATATTTATATAGCACCATATTCACACTGAGACCAGCAGCCAATCAGGACACAAGGAATAAGATCATCCAGATGTAAGAATGGAATATACCGGGATGCTATAAATACCAACTGCTTTATGACAAGTTCAGTTGTACTTAGCTAGTCAGTTGTTGATCCTCAAAACAAAAGTACAGTAACTTGCTCAATTATAGTCTAGATAAAGGAAAACTCAAATCATCTATATTCTGGTTAAAATAATTATCTTGTGTTACCTTCTGGTTGTGGCGGAGAGGATTAGTAAGTTCAGACTTAGGTAAATGGCATCTTGTGTTGGCATAATGGTTGGCATGCTAATCTTGCAAACGTATTGCTACTGAAGAGAGACTTCAATCATAACCAGATGCACCATACCTGTGGTCTTATGCCAAATCTAAACCAAGTTTACATTGTGGACACATATATAACATAAGAGTTATTGTCATAGAAAATGGACTCAGCAAACCCTGTTCAAATCCCAGAGAAGGTTGCTTGTGTATTACTTTACATTAACACCTTTTAGTAAAGACATGAATCAAATCCCTAGTTTCTGAATAATTAAATGGATTTTTTTTAGGAGGTGCCCGTGGTGTAATGGTTATTGTTGTAGGAAATGGACATGGCGACACGAGTTCAAATACTGGACAAGATTGATAGCATTTCACATAACACTAATATCCTTGGGAAAGGTATGAATCCAATTATTCTCCTTCCAGCTATGGGTAAATAGTAGGACAGACTAGGTTCTTCAGCCTTGGTGAGGCAACTAGTCTAAGAGAAGGGAAACTCTGAATTAAAACCTGTTAAACTCTGCATAAAAATTGACCTTGTGTCATATCCTGCCTGAGCGTAAGGGTTGGTAAATATGATTAAATGGATTTTTTTAGAATATCCAAAGGAAATAACTTCTGGTTTATAAATGGCTAATTATAGAATTATATCATATTTTCTAAATAAGAAAATAATTTGTACAGAGTTTTTTTTTTATAAATGTTCCAAGCGACTAAATAATTCTGGGCGCAACCATTTCTATTGTATTCTTCAATTTTCTTTGCTTTTTAGCAAAGTGCTGATATTCATTTGTCACTTTGTTTTATGCTGTTGTAGTGAGACAATAAACAACAGTCTCCTTTTATAAATGGTGACATATCTGTTGATAGTTATGTGTCAGTCTCATGATTCATCTCAGCCTCTTCGGCCTCCATTCTTTGAATGATAAAGACATGCTCTTCTTGTTTCTGTTCTTTGAACAGTTAAGACATGCCTTTTTATCTCAGTTTGATGAGCAGTAGAAACTTTGTCTCATCACTCAATGAATTATATTGTCTCTTGCCTCTGCACAAAAATACAAAGCTCACTTGGTTAAACCACTAAACTGAAGACTTTTATTGTTTTGAAACCCTTGCTTATACTGCTCATTCATTGAACAATATGTGCACATTTTATATGTTGGGACTTGTTTGTGCATTCTTGTTGATACTTCTGGTATGTCTATTATGGTTTGGGTTGTTTGTTTAATCCTATTTACCAACCCCTCCACTCGGGCAGGTTATGACACAAGGTCAATTTTTAAGCAGAATTTAACAGGTTTGAATTCAGAGTTTTCCTTCTCCTAGACTAGTTGCCTCACCAAGGCTAAAGAACTCAGTCTGTCCGACTATTTACCCATAGCTGGAGGAAGAATAATTGGATTCATACCTTTCCCAAGGGTATTAGTGCTATGTGAAAATGCAACCATTCTCGTCCAGGATTTGAAGTTGTGGCGCCATGTCCATTTCCTACGACGATAACCATTACACCACGGGCACCTCCAAAGGTTGTTTGTTTAATTGTATATCAACCTTTATAGGTTACTTAATGCCAAAGCTATCCTTGTAGAAGGACAGGAGTGATACTACTTAAACCATAGTTGAGTGGATAAGAGGGTTCATACCTTTCCCAAGGGTATTAGTCAAAAAGTAAACATGATAATGTAACTGGAGTTCAAATTTGCATATTACATTGTTGTAGTTTAATACATTAACCACTATGGCATGGGGACTCCTCTATGTTTATCATGTATGTATTAAATATTTCTAGATGTATGAGTGAGCTTATCTTGTTTTTTTTCTTTCTTATTCAGTGTGAGTGTATTGTTGGATATTCTAATGCTAATATTGGATCTGGGAGAGTGGGAACTTGACTAAATTTCTTTCCTAGCACCAACCAACTCAATACAGTAATCTCTGGAAAATGCCGACATTCATTATTTGACAGATTTTCATGTCTTTGTTTGTGATGATTTCATCAAGCTTCCTGGTTTAGGAAAGTGTGAATGGTTTGGATTTTAAAGTCTCATACCTTTATTATTCACTGTGTATCATAATCATAATAATCATCATCACTACTGTAATTACCAATTGCTTGTGTCTCTCAATAATTTCACCAATATGATTTTCTTTTTTTTTTTCTATTTTTTTTGTTAATTTCTGCTTTTGAAGAGAGAGAAAAAAAAGGAGGTGGGGGCGACTTAAAGCAAAAATTTATCTTTTTATGAAAGAAAAAAAATTCATTCAAAGAGAAGAAACAAAAACCATTTTGAATTCCTCTCATTTTGAAGACAAGAAACAGAGAAAGATGCAGCACCAGCAGAAGGAGTTGGGTGAGAGAGAATGGCAATGGAGCCAACTAAAAAGATCTCTCACACTGTGAAGCTTGAAGAAATGTAGGCAGGAGTACAGGTTTTGAGCCTCCAAACTATTTCACAGAGACAGAATAAATTTTGCTTGAAGACAGAACACACACCTCTGGAGGGAAACACAGAGAGAGAAAGAAAGACTTGCATTCTCAAAAGTATTTGCATTCATGTTTAAGAGTAAAGATGATGGCATAGCAGAATGGTAAAGGTGATGGTGCAATAGAGATGATGATGTTGGAGAGTGATTTCATGATGATGATTATGTTCTTGTCATATAATCATCAAAATAGTTTCAAACAGGAAAAAAGAATAGCAATGCTGCTGATGATGATGATTATATTTGTAAAATATTAATAGCATTGATGATCACATGGTATAATTAGGTTAAATCGAATGAAAAAAATTGGCAAACAAATGAGGATATTATCTTATCAATCAAAAGAATAATTCTTATTTTCCTCATCCATCCTGTTTGTAAGACTTAGTTTATGCTGACTGTACCCCTTACAGGGTGGGGATAAGCCCTCCTCTCAAGGCATATCTTGACTATGACACTAAACTGCATTTGCTGATGAGGCTTTTGATCTGGATATCTGGAGAGTGTGGAGTACCTCTTTTTTATCATTACTCCTAGGTCCACTCTGACCTTG
>OY757905.1:46076816-46119316 GCA_963585895.1 Sepioteuthis lessoniana
AATATGCTTCGGAAAGGTAAGAATCCAACTATTATTCTTCTGTTTATAGACAAACAATCAGATGAAATGAGTTCTTAAACTCTTGTATAAAATCCAATATAGGAAAAGTTAAACTGAAATCAAACCAGTTGTACTTCATTGAAAATTAACTTTGTGCTTATAGCTGAAGTAGCAATAATAAATGTGGGCGGTTTCTATTAGTGATAAAAAGTCAAGACTTCATATGCTGATTTTCAAGGTAATCACTCTTCAACTTGATTGTTTTGGTTCATTTATTTAATTGTATATCAAGTTATGGGTTATTTAAAGCCAAAAGTTTATTAATTTCTAAATGTTTGGTTAAAATTATGACTGTATTTTCTATGTTTCATTGCATTTCTTTTGAATTGCAAGTTTTTTGTCTATAATCATTTGTTTGCACAGTTCTATGATATCAAGTATTCCTATCTTAAACTAATAATTTATACACAATTATATGGTTTAAAGTAACTACTTCTGCTTAATAATAATTATTTTGCACAAGTTTATTGTTTCAAATAATTACTAATAATAATCCTTAAAAAAGTATTGCTTCAAGTAATTTAATACAAACAATTTGCATACTTCTATATGGCATTAAATATTCCCATATTAGACAAATCATTTTCAAACAGATCTATTTGACCCATAGATTGGACTCAAACAGGTGCTACCATTCTGGGCCAGAGTTACCCTGGGAGTTATGGCAACAAATCAATGACTCTACACTCTCAAGTGCTTCAGTTTTAACATCAGCTTCAGATTAGTGTAATACTCAGGAACACCACTTTTTTGGGTGGTCTTACGCCTCTGCAGAAAATGGTGTCAGCATATTTTCAAGCTTCATCAACCAGAAAATTCCTGGCAGTATCAGCTGTTGTAATAGTGACAGTGATTTAGTATTATTTTGGAATAGTAATGGCAACAGTATAATCTTATTGGAATGGAGATCATGTGTCTGTAACTAAAACTATGTCACCACCAACATCACAATATTCTATTTGTATTTTCATTGCATTCTCCATGATTTTATTTTTATCTAAATCTCAAATATCAAGAAGATTTTTTATTTGATTAATACAGTTGGCCTTAAGTTCTTAGTAATAGTACGCAATTATATTTAGATGTACCATCAAATAGAAGTTTTCAATGGGAACAGTAAGTCTAATTTGCATAATAATCTTAAAAATTTGATTTTAATTAATATTTGTTTGGTATTATTGATTTCTAATTGTTTGGTTTTATCTTAATAAATATGATCAAAAATCCTATCAATAAATCTTAAAAGAAATCTATTAAAGGAAAGAAATAGCAATATTAGAATAAGTCATTAAATTAAAGAAATAATTGTAACAATTTTGCTAGTCTTTCTAATCTAATATATATTTTTTATATTAAAACTTAAATATCAGCACCCAGAGGGAGCATATTTTTGCAAGTTGTTGTAATGAAGATAAAGTAATGTTAATGTTATGACAGTTTTTGTGTTGTACCCCAGTCACTGAATGGTCAGTCTCAATTTTGATATATTGTTGTTAAAACAGTCTTGTAATGTTTTTGCACAAGAAGTTTTTAAAATGAGTGTGATAGCAAAAGTGCTGAAAGGGATTTTTGAGTGATAAAATAACAGAATAAAGACATGAAGACTAAACTGACTTTTCTAAAAACATCTGAAAAAATATTCAGCTTTTTGCAAAACTATATCTAAGATAAAGAATTATCTCATTAGGAATAAGTCTTTGCAAATTTTTTTCCAAAAAAGTTTCTTTTTATTTTCATTTTTTGTTGAATAATCAATAAATTCATTTATCAATTCATTGTTCCATGGGAAAAAAAAATAATTACTTATTTTCAATTTGTGTTCGTAAGATGAATTGAGAAAGTAAGCTATTTTTATGACTGATAGTCTACATTTTTCAAAGGTAATTTCCATCATAAATATTAATCTGTGTTCATAGTAATTATATATACCTCAAGGACTCAAAACAATCATTTTGGGCTGATGTTGACTTCTTGAAAATACTCCAAATTGATATTACAGAATAGCATATAAAACATAAGTGAGAAACAAAATGTTTTTAAAATAGTATAATCAATTATTAATGAATTTTTTTTAATTATTAATTTTAAATGTATTAAACATTCAATTCTGTAAATATGTAATTCATTATTAGATATTATTCATAATCATAAATCATGCAATCTATATTTTGTGATGTATGATTTATATATGTCAGGAATGTTTTCCTGAAACTGTTGAGCTTTAATCTGATTCCAGTGGGTCATTTTCCCTAAAGAATTTTCTCTTGTAAGGTGTGATGAGATAGAATAATCTGCCTCAAATGAGAATGAATGTTTATTTCATAAAACATTTGCAGCAATAAAAAAAAGTAATTTGAGTTTGTTTTCAGTACGTTTTTATAGAAGTATGTTTGCGTTTATTTTTAAATTAGTTTTTTAAAAATTTTTTTTATCAAAGTGTGATAGAAAAAGGTTTTTGTTGATTTGGCCTCCAGGTTTATCCAGAAGTTGTGTTATTCAGTTCATTTTGTTGTAAAAATATTTTTATCAATGTATTGGATGCTCTAGTGAGTTAGTCTGTCTCTATGAGGCCTAGCTTCCACTGGACTTGTGAACTGAACACAACTCTATTTATGTCAAAGACTGAGTTAAACTATATCAAAATGGATCTGTCAGTTGTTCCCTTAGCTTTTGATTAGCCCCAAAATATTTTCTTTTTAAAATTTTTTACTGTTTCCTTTGTAAAGGATTTTCTTTTATAAATCCTAAATTTGGAGGTAACAACACTAATTTACCCATTCTATTAGAAATATTTCATTAATTTTGGAATCACAACCACATGTACAGAAATCTTCTTGAGTAAAAAAGAACAAATTCAAGTCTCATCTGAAGCTTATTCTTTATTTCCAATTACAATTGTTTATTTACTGTCATAGACTGATGGTTTGGGCTATTTTGATTCAAAGTATTGAAAATTAAGAAAAAAGAAATACAAGCCTAAAATGAATATTGATGGATAATTGTTTTCAAGTAAAAAATTAAAATCAAAATATTGCTAATACTAATTATCTTGAGAATTAAGTGTGTACATGTATGTGAAAGGCTGTTAAAAAGTTCTTGCCCTAACCAAAAAGGAAAATAACTTTTTCCTTTTTGTCTTTTTTAAAAAATTTTTATTGAAATTTTAATTTATTTTGGAACATTTTTCAAAGGAGCTTGAAGAATGATGTAGTTAGTACATTGAACTATTGGATAAATTTGAGAAATAGCAAATATTTTTCATGTATGTTGGTTATCCCTTTCTTGGTTGGGCAGACAACTTTTCAGCCCACCTTCATAATTAAGTGCTTTAGTTGACAGATACCAATATTGATGTGTCATAGATAAACGAAGATGCTGATGAAGAACAACAGTTTTTGGTGAGAAAGAATCTCACATTTAATTGATGCTATATATATATATATATATATAATGTGAGACTTGGAAATTTTTGTTTTTATTTTGATTGTTTATGTAAACCTCAAGGACAAAAGTTTAGCCAATGATTAGTATAGCTCCTCTCTTCAGCTCTAGAATTGAATTTTTGTCAAATATAGAGGAAATAAAATGTAAAGTTGGCAACCATAGTCAAGAGCGACCCAAATGTTTCCTTTTCAATAGCTACTACATCAAGGTGTAGAGGAAGGTGCTACTCCTTTCCCTAGATTACACCACTCTACCATTCATAGAGAGAGTTAAGCAAGGAGATATTAAGTACCATTTTTTTGAGTCTTTGATATGACTCAATGAGGGACTGAACCCTGGTCTCTTGGGACATAGGCAAATCAAATATATCCCATCTTAATATCATTCTTTTTTTTTTCAAAATTTGCCATGTGCTCAAAAAGTATCTTGACTGTGAAGCAGCATTCCCCAAGACAATAAATAATGAATAAAATGTTAATTGTCTTAAAAGTAGATGCCTTCATTTTCAACACACTAATTCCACTATGTTTTCCATTGGTTGAAGCACCTCTGAAACACTCATTTTGAGATTGTATGGAGCTAGATTGTTGTGTTTCTTATCGTTGAGATGATTTAAATTGGTGCTGATTTATCAAGATGCCTAAACTTCATCTTTACAGCAGTCAAGATGTCAGAACATGATCACTTTATTATATAAGTTGCTCATCTGTGTACACAATTTATTTAAATCTGAAAATTTAAGCTTCAGTTTCAATAGTTTATGATCACACCTAAAGCAAAACAACCTTGTCTAACCATAAATGGTGTAATTGTTATCGTCGTAGGAAATGAACACGGCAACACGAGTTCAAATCCTGGACGAGACTGATTGCATTTCACATAGCACTAATACCCTTGGGAAAGGTATGAATCCAATTATTCTCCCTCCAGCTATGGGTAAATAGTAGGACAGACTAGGTTCTTCAGCCTTGGTCAAGCAACTAGTCTAGGAGAAGGAAAACTCTGAATTAAAACCTGTTAAACTCCGCTTAAAAATTGACCTTGTGTCATATCCTGCCTGAGCGGAGGGGTTGGTAAATAGGATAACTGATAATCAGACCAAAGCTTTCTTTCTTGGATTTTGTCTAACAACTTAAAAACATTAGTATAAGAGTTAGCCACTTGGTCTATGATCAACAAAGCATTGTCTTATTAGATACAACAATTAGACCAATTTAGAAACCTCAGTAATGGAAGTAGGTACATAGTGTAGTGATTATCATCTTGGTAAATGGATTTGATGAACCAAGTTCAAATCCTGGGTGAGGTGTTTGCATTTCACTTTTATGAAAAAGGCATGAATCTCTCTCTTCTCCTCCTCCCTTGGCTATAGGTAAATATTAGGATAGACAGGGTTCCTTAGCTCTTCAGGCAACCTGTTTAGGAGAAAGAAAAACACTGAATTCAAAATAACAGAAGGCATGGAGCAAGCAACTCCATCGCATAAAATCAACTTGCTACAAAACCACAGCACCATCGCAGATTGTGACCCTAAATCCAAAACGACATGGGACACATTTACCTTTATAGTAATAGAAGTCTCTATGTGATCTATAAATTTGAATAATATTGTACAGAAGGGTTAATGATTTTTAATTAAGCCATTCCATAACTTAAAAAAGAAAACTATACCGAAAACCTCTTTCCATCTTTCTGGAAGTGAGATTCAGTAGATAGGTATAGCAACAGATATAAAGGAATAGACATAAAAATATTGTACCTATAATTTGCCAAAATGTTTATTGAGGCTTACAAAATGGCGCACAGATATCTTAAATACAACCCAGTAAGTATAACTCTTTAGTTCACCCTCTTGTCTGTCTCCTCAATATTTTCTTCCCATATCGAATCAATTTTTTTTTTACTGCTTTTCATAGACCCAGCCCATTTAAATCAGTGCCAACACCTCACCACTTTCAACGAATGAACAAATGAAGGGAGTGCCAAGGGAACTGGGTTCTTTCTTTCGAGATCAGACACTGCAGTGTGTGATTGTCAGGTTTGTTTGTTTTATGAATGGCCATCTTGGCAAGAAAACAAAGCTGGGGACATTTGAGGAGATAAATGATTTTACTGTACAATCAAACCCACATGGGGAAAAAAAATTAAATAACTGAAAAGGAAGATAACTTATTGCTAACTACTGATCTGTTTCGAGTCTTTGTTGTTCTTAACCATAATGCATTGCTCACTCTTATCTTTCAAATTTGTCATTTATTTCTTTTAGTTCAGACAGTCTTTTTAAACAATAAAAAATACTACTAGCTGAACCCTTGAAAATTTCAGTTTAATTAGTAGATTGACAATCTACCCAAAAATACATTGATGGTTCTTCAAGAAGAACAGAGGCTGGAAGAGCAGATTTAGGCAAATAAATGATAGGTCCAGATTTAGCCTCCAAAGATCATCACCTAGATCCAGGAGCAAGATGGACAACTGGCAGAAGATTAGTTGTAAAAATGGCCAGATCAAAATTCTGTCATGGTCACTAAGTTAGGGTGTTTCATTACATAAAATTCTCCTTTTCCAAAAAAAGAAAATCAAGTATTTCATTACATCTAAAAATGGAATTGTTTTGTCCTAGAAAAAGACCCAAGAGTGTCATCATTTCCAAAAATCTTGTCAGTCTAGAACAGCTATTCCCTGCTAGACAGTAGAAGTCCAGAATTCCCAGTGAAGAGACCGATAATATTTCCCTGCTACTCCAACTGTTGAACCAAAATATCAGTTCTGAATTTCACAAAGATAACAAAGTTTTATCCCCAAAGGAATTCGAGACTGGCACACGAGTAAGCAATCTAGAAAAAAGAATACTAAAAACATTTTTAGTTTTACTACACTGTACAAAATTAATACTCAAATGAAAACATATTTGTTATTGCACTGCTAACTTTTTTCTTCAGAAAACATGATTTTAAGATTATTCTCAAACTCACATCTTAAATTCTCTATAGAAATTAGTTCATTTCATTAATTACGGAATAGTTGGTTTAGAAATGGTCTGTGAGCAAAATAAATAAAGTAATAGATAAGTATAAAAGTTTCCAGCAAGTTGTGTATTCAGTTTCTATTTTTCAAAAAAATGATTGCTAAGAAATAATAATCTGGTAAAAAATTAATTTCAATTTTATAAAAATCAGAATAGATCAGATTTTCTCTTTAAATGATTGACACTCTAAAATTTTATCATTCAAGAAACAAGCAACTGTTGCATTTATCTATATGCAGGATTACATTTAACATTGAATAGATGAAACTTAATTTGATCTATTCAGTGACCAGGTTGCTTGGTTGAGTTTTATGGCATATCAACTTTTGTAGGTTATTTAATGAGAAATCTATTTTTATACAAATAATCAGTTCTATTTCAAAAAATTCCATTTAACATAAGTACTCAGTTTGATTGACAAAAACATTTCTATTTCAAGCTATTCAGTTTAGTCAAACAGTTCTCATTCAAACAATTCAGTTTAGCATAAGTATGCAGTTTAGTTCCATTTAACACATAGATAGGGCCCAATCAGGTGCAGCATTACTGGACCCTCACCATCAGATTGTTTAGTGTTATATCCTGGACACTTGTTAGGGAGGGGTTTTATTCCTCTGCTGAGAAGCAGTCAGTGTATTCTACAGCCCCAGCCAACTGGGCAATCAGTGACCAGGAGTATTTGTTCTAAAACCTTAAAGATGCCTTTAGACCATGAAATACAACTCATACAGTAAAATATTGTTGTGGTAGCATCATGATATGTGGATGTTTTGATGTCAGTTGTATTGATTTATTTTTACCAAATTCAAGAAATAATGAAAAAAAGAGAATATAAAAATCCTAAATAAAAACCTGAAGTCTTCAGCAGAAGATACGAAATTGGATGAAAACTTAGTTATTCAAACAATTCAACAATCCAAAGCACTCTTTGAAATTAGTGTCAAGCTGGCTGGAATGGATCAAATTAAAGTTATAAAATGGCACTCACAATGTTCTGGTCGCAATTTCAAGAATCTTTTCATGGGTTCCATTGCATTTAACATTTCTGCTATTGCTTGTCATTTTATGCTGTTTGTATTGTAATACTTCAGTTAATCATATCTGAATTGCTTTTCTTTTGTATTTTGGATTAAGATATAACTTATTTAGTGAGTACATTTCTTGAGAACCAAAGATACTTAGATTCCATTATTTTTAGTGGAACATGATTATATTTACCAACCCCTCTGCTCGGGCAGGATGTGACACAAAGTCAATTTTTTTTAAGCGGAGTTTAACAGGTTTGAATTCAGAGTTTTCCTTCTCCTAGACTAGTTACCTCACCAAGGCTGAAGAACCTAGTCTGCCCTACTATTTACCCATAGCTGGAGGTAGAATAATTGGATTCATACCTTTCCCAAGGGTATTAGTGCTATGTGAAATGCAATCAGTCTCGTCCAGGATTTGAACTTGTGTCGCCGTATCCATTTCCTGCGACGATAACCATTACACCACGGGCACCTCCTTTTAGTGGAACATGATGCAATCAAAACAGATATTATTAGACATTATTTATGTGGTGCCCATGGTGTAATGTTTATCGTCTTAGGAAATGAACACGGTGACATGAGTTCAAATCCTGGACGAGACAGATTGCATTTCACATAGCACTAATACCCTTGGGAAAAGTATGAATCCAATTATTCTCCTTCCAGCTATGGGTAAATAGTAGGGCAGACTAGGTTCTTCAGCCTTGGTGAGGCAACTAGTCTAGGAGAAGGAAAACTCTGAATTTAAACCTGTTAAACTTCGCTTAAAAAATTGACTTTGTGTCATATCCTGCCCAAGCGGAGAGTAGGACATAAAAAAAGGAGGCGCCCGTGGTGTAATGGTTATCATCATAGGAAATGAACACGGCGACATGAGTTCAAATCCTGGATGAGACAGATTGCATTTCACATACCACTAATACCCTTGGGAAAGGTATGAATCCAATTATTCTTCCTCCAGCTATGGGTAAATAGTAGGGCAGACTAGGTTCTTCAGCCTTGGTGAGGTAACTAGTCTAGGAGAAGGAAAAACTCTGAATTCAAACCTGTGAAACTCCGCTTAAGAATTGACCTTGTGTCATATCCTGCCTGAGCGGAGGGGTTGGTAAATATGATTAGACATTATTTATAAACAAATTTGACAACATTGAAACTTTGTAACCAAAAACATAAATATCTAGCAGTTACAAAATAAGTGCACCTCTTATATATATTTATGCAATACTATTTTATGATAGAAAGGTGTTGCAATTTCATTTTTGAGAGATAGAGTATATTTATGTGTATACTTATAACCAGCTCATTGGCCTAGCGGATAGTGTGTTCGCCAATGGACTGGGAGACCTGGTTTCAATCCCAGATTGCGTCATACCAAAGACTTTAAAAATAGTACTTGATACATCCTTGCTTAACACTCAGCAATATAAGGTATGTATCAAGGGTAAAGTTGAGAAATCTAGGGAAAGGAGTAGCGCCCTTCCCTACACCTCGGTGTAGTAGCTATTGAAAAGGGAGCCGTCTGGTCACCCTTGACTAAAGGGAGACAACTTTACTTACTTTTATGTATACTTAAATATTAGTGTATATATTATATATTATTCATGCATATGTATGCTTTTTGTATGTGATTGTGTATATGCTGGGATTGCGGATGTGGATATATTTTATTACTCCAAAATCTTTCTTCTTTCAAATAAGTATGATTTATTATGACTTATGATAATCTGAATGTTTCTTTTTAATAACTGTCTATATTTCGGAGATGAGGCATTGTTATTATTATTCTCTAAACATTGTGGAAATCCCAGAAGGTTACCAAATATGACAAAAGGCACCTAAAGAATAGAGAGGTTGAAATGTTGTAAGAACAGCAATCTATAATGTATACAGAGTAATTGTAGGGAATAAATAAATAATGAAAAAAAAAGATTAAATTGAATTAAAATAATTATTAAAATATGCAGAAACTCCTCATACAGGAATAGGGGTGATTCATGCGCAAAAAGAAAAAGGACCATCCTGACAAAAGAAGGAAGCTTATTTTCTTTCTGCAGTGACCAGCAGAGTGACAACTTCTAAATCTTCCTTGCTGCTAGCGGAAGGCCACGTGGCTGCTCTAAAGTGCCACATTGGCTAACCTTTCACTGGTAGCTGCCATTTCAGTTAACAGTATGCCAAAATATAAAAAGTATCAAAATGGACCTATCGAACTATGAACTAAAACACTGGACTTGGACAAATTCCCAAAAGTGACCAACACGTCATTAAAGCTTTATATACAGGATACGTTATAAAAGCTTTAAATACCATATAAGGACACATATATACCAAAGAAAAACTAACGCATTTTCAACACCTTGACTCAGGGATTCAACCATTTCAATTGTATTTAGGGAGAATTTCCTCATCCATTGAATGGTTGTTGAACCCAGAAATAAAGGAAAAATATAAAAATATGTCTTCATCTCCTATCTATGACTGTCTTCTTTCATATAATTCTTTTACGGCCTTCTTATCCAAAGAAGTTAAACCAACAAAACAAATGTGGGACCAGGATAGAATAATCCAGAATGGAGTCAGATAGCAAACAGCAACACAGCTTGCCCCTGACTCCCCATATAATAACTCTAAACCTATTTTTTCACCATAACATATATAATTGCATCTTTATGGAGAGAGAGAGATACAGAACTTTGAACCTGCAACCTCCAGCAAGACCCATAGCATAAGAGATATGAGCATTCCGTTGATATAGTTCTAAGTGAAAACATCTGGGGTTTGCTTGTTCAATCCTGACTACAGGCAAAAATAACAATGAATACTTAGCATAGCTTAACACTTGTACCCAGTCATCTATCCTTGTGGATTAAATAAAAGGTTTAGTTGGAAGATCAGTAAGGGTTCCCTAATTTAATAAGACACACCTGAAGAAGGCCAAAAGCACATTGACCAAATTATCATGCATATTATATTATAGATGAGGACAAAAGTCTGAATACTCTAAATAATAAAGAATCATTTTACCTCATCTCAAAAGTTCAGACAAATAGTTCTTTGTTTATATATATTTGGAATTTTTCCTTGTGCTTGTTATTGTCAAGCACTATTGATACATGATATCCTATATAAGGCAGTATTATATCATATATATATATTCTGTGTGTGTATGTATATATATATATATATATATATATATATATATATATATATATATATATATATTTGAATGTGCATGTATAATATATATATATAATCATCATGGCATGCTGCTTGCATGGATTTCCCTAACCTTCTCTTGCCACTTGTCTATCGCATTCATTGCTCTCAGCAGGTCTTCCATGCTACATCCTGTACCAGTAGAGAGCCATTGTAGATAAATTCTAGCTGGTCGCTCGACACCTGCTCATCCATGTGAAGGGGTCCACAGGAGTACATCGCTTATGAGTTCATCCTTATTTTTCCAGCAGTGTCCTGCATGTTTTGTTTGTCTAATTTGGATGGTTTGCAAGATGGGTGGTAGGTGATCAAACAGCTGCTGTTTTATGGGATGTTGCCTCCAGGACTTGTTCAATACAGCTCACAGCATTCTTGTACAATTGCTGTCAAGGCATGTGTGCTTGTGTGTGCAGAAGTGCATATACTTTTATTATTCACATAACTTTCTTCTTTCATATAATTATAATTTATTATGAACATTTGTATATTTCTTTTTTAAATGATAACTGTATATATACTTTTTCACCCAAGCATTCATATATGTATATGTATATAAAAGATATGTAACAAAAGTATTGCATATGTTAGTTTTTAATGAGTTTGTTATTGGTTGGTTGGGTTTTATGGCATATAAACCTTTGTAGGTTATTAACACCAAATCCATTTTTATGCAAATAATCAGTTCTATTTCAAACAATTCAGTTTAGCATGAGTACACAGTTTAATTGTCAAAAACATTTCTATTTCAAGCTATTCAGTTTATTCAAACGATTCTAATTCAGATTATTCAGTTTAGTATAAGTACATATTTTGTTTACACACAGTTAAATATCAAAACAGTTCTATATATAACAACTCAGTTTAGTGTAAGCAAGTAGTTTAAATGTAAGTACAGTTTAATTGTCAAAAACATTTCTATTTCAAGCTATTCAGTTTAGTCAATCAGTTATAATTCAAATAATTCAGTTTAGCATAAGTATGCAGTTCAGTTCTATTTAACCCATAGATAGGACCCTATCAGGTGCTACCACTCCAGGTCAGAGTGGACCTGGAAGTGATGGCAGTGAAGAGGTACTCCGCATTCCCCAAACTTCCAGCATCACTGGAACCTCATCATCAGATTGTTTAGTGTCCTATCCAGGACACTTGTTAGGGGTGGGCATTTTACCCCTCTGCAGAGGTGCAGTCAGTGTATTCTACAGTCCCAGCTGATTGGGCAAGTTTGTTATTAGGTATGTTTATTTATACTTGATCACTTATATGCTTAGTGATTATTATATTTGAATTGGTTGATATTTGAATGAAGAAAGAATGAGCCCTGTATTCAGAATTAAAAGAAAAAAACTATAATGGCTTTTGATAAGATACCTTCTTTTTGGTTTATCAAGTAATGTTTTTTCTAGACATCTTTGAACTTTGGAAAAACTTAGTCTGTGATGGAGAAATATTGAAAATTGTTTGGATCCATCTTCCTCAAAATGGATTTACCATCATTTAGCATGCAGCAGACAATTGACCTCCTGCCAGTCCCAGAACAAATCAGAAACTTTAGATCTATTATATTGAAAAAAAGAAGCAAAAAACATTACAGAAAAAATATTTGCAGCCATCATAAAGTTAAATCACTTTCATCTTGGCTTCAGCTGTGGAAGGGATTCTCTGTATTCACTTTGTGTCTTCTTGCAGTCACAGATGAGCCAGTCAGTTATAAAATAAGGAATTGTTCAAGAGTGATCTATCAGTTATAGGCCAGGATCATATGGATAAGCAAAACCTGGCGCCAGTTTGAGATTCAGATCTCAGGTATGTAATGGCTTTGGAGTTCAGGATGATGAAGGCAGGATCAACAAGATCTTCAAGAAGTAGAAGAATGAATTTTTAGGTAGGAGGCAGAGAGACTGTATTTATTAAAGGATAAAACAAACCTTTTATTTGACCTTTGTAAAAATATACTCATACATCTTACAAGCCGTTACCTGATTTTGAATTCAGTATCAATACATTATGCATGTTTACATGAGGTGTGTTTTACATATATATATATATATATATACACATACAGGTCATTATAAAGTCCTTGTGTACTTTATATTTTCTAGAATTTTGGAGCTATATATAATGCTATTATTCTGTGGAAAAAGATAAGTAGGAGTTTATGGATTTAAAAAAAAGATCCTTTGATCCCTAAAAGATTGTTTTAAGAATTGCTACACATTCTATATTTACAACTGGTCTTTTTTATGGTCAAAATTTTATTTCTTAAATTTTTCCACAGAATTAAAAATGTGTATCAAAAATTATTGAGACTAAAATTTGTTTAATTTTACAGCATCTCAATCCATTTGAAATTATTGTGTGCATAGGTTAGGGCATCATGTACATTTACCCTTTTTGTGCTATAGTTTAAGAGGATTTTTTTAATATTTTGTTCCTACAATAAGTCAAAATAATCTTGGATAGCTTTTTTGATTATTACTTTTTATAGTTGTGATCATGTCTAGATTCATAATTTTTGCTATAATTTCATTTCTGTCCAGGAGGGAAAAAATCTCTATTCTATAAGAAGATTTAGTTCTCATTAGAATATGTTTTTAAAACTAAAACTTTTAATTTTAACATTTGAATGAAAATTTGTTAACTGCTGAGCAAATTATTTAAGAGATTGTGTACTCATGACTAAATTGCTGTTTTGAAAGAAAATTGTAGTCAGTCTTGATATTTTTTTAAAATGAAATGTTTTTGTTGAAACATATAAATGTGCAAATACAATACCCTCCATACTAATCAAACCAATCTCCTAGCAATTTTTCCTTGTTTCTTATACTGATTAAAGTTCATGATGCAGAGAGCATAAAAAACACAATGGTACAATTTCATACTGTATCAAAAAAGAAGATCTAGAAATGCTTCAACCAATAGAAATCACACAGGAATTAATATACTGAATGTCATTGGGAATATTTTGAAAAAAAAATGTTTCATTCATTGCTTCTATACGGATAAGTAAAAAAAATGGCACAGCAATTCTCAATATTTTTTAGTAGCAATTTTTTAATGAAACATAGGTTTGTACAAGTGCAGCATCTTTCAAACTCTCCATTCCTAGGTTCGTAAGTCTTTTCCTTAGTTTTGTCAACTAAAAATTCACCTCAAGGGTAAAATTGTAGATGTGGAAGACGAAGAAATATGATGGTATAGCTCCATATTATATCAAAAGAGGTGTTTCAACCAATAGAAAACTCACTAGAGTAAATGTGTTGGATAACAAAATGACTATTTTAAGTAAAATTGATTTTAATTCATTGTTTATTTCTGTTTCGGTAAATTCAGCTTTAGTCTGGATAGTTTTTGGAAACTCAAATGTTATTTTTTTCTATGCTGTCAAAAGAAAAGCAGCAATATCTAATTAATTTTAAAATTACATTCTACTTTTAAAATATCAAAAACTTAATGCATGTCTTATATATGTTCAAGACTTTTAAAAATATTAGAATAAATATAAAGTTAAGTAAGAATAACAATCCTCTGGCTTGTTCCTTTGCTATTAATGAAGGTATTTACAATAAAGAAAACTAATTTTTCATATATAAATGTTTAAAACTATTTTGATTCAAAAGTTGATTATCTACATAGCCAGTTACAATTTACTTCTCATATAAAAATATTCTACCTTCTAATATTGGCAAATAACATTCTATTCATTAAAGAATAACTACCAGATTTAATTTATCAAATTTAATGTAACTAAAATTATATTTCTAAGTCACAAAAGAGTCTAAGACATAATTCTTTATGTTACTATGACAATGGATTTTCTGACTGTGAGACCTAGTTGTGGAACCAATATTTTACATATAAATGGATATTAGATTTGGTTTGGTTTCTTTGTTTAATGGCATATCAACCTTCCTAGATTATTCTATGCTCAAGCCATCCTTGTAGAAGGACAGCTGCAATACTATTTTAACCCATTGATGGGAGGATAACGAGGTTACACCCTTTTGTAAGGGGATGTAAATATTAATTGTATGCTATTCTAAGTGTTTTTTTCTTACCAGTTTATTATTTCATTATTTCAGCATTAGAAATTATTTAACAATAATTTTTATCTACATAATTTCTATATTGTTATGAACACCAGATGACTTAGAAACCAGGACTGCACAAATCTAACATTGTCTACAGCCGAATTTAGTTGCATGTTTTTTGACTTCTTATAAATATATTAAAGCTGAAGAAGTATCAGGTAACTTGGTTATATGTATTTATTCTGAAGAAGAAAACAATGAAGGTGAATATAAAAAGGATCATAAAGAATTTTTCTCATGAAAATTCAGTAGAAAAAGCCTAATCTTTCCTAGTTTTATTAATATAAGTAATCAAAACATGCATGAGTAGATCATAAAACTCTTAAGTAAAATTGAGACATTTCAAAAGGAAATAATTACCTTTATTTTGGGGTTGTTAAGGTTAACAAACACTACCCAAAATTTTATAAACTATGGTGCAGTTTCAAATGAGATATAAGTTTTTTTTTAAATTTCACAATAAATAGAAAGATATTAGTATTCATCCTGGGCTGAGACAGGACTTTCTTTCTGAATGCAGTAAGTTTTGTAGAAGTTTGATGAGTTTGGGAATTTGAGATTATTATTAATATCTACTTAAAATTAATAAATTTTTTCTTCTCTCTTTCTCTCTCTCTCTCTGTGCATATATGTGTAAAATACAAACAATTAAAACTGTGAATTAATATTTCATGCTCTATAATAATTATCAGTATCAAAATTTTGTTGCAATTTAATTGCTTGTATTTAATATCATTTTACTATTAACTCTATCAAGAAATACTGAGCTCTGTTGACATTCAGTAGATTCCAGTGAGTTTTTCCTTGGTCAAAGCACTCCTACAATTCTTCTTTTCATATGGTATGAATTTGTGCAGTTGTATTTCTTTTAAGGTTTTAAGGAACATGAAAAATTTTCATGGAGCTAAGTCATGTGAGTATGTGTTCATACTCATCCTGATCATTATAATTGCTGAAAGGAGATAACTATTAGTAATAATCAGAGAATTCTTCCCTTTATTTAATCATTGTATTTATTTGTAATGGTTTATAATTTCTATAGATAGGACAGAACTTGATTTTGAGCTTATGGCCTAGCAATGGTGGCCTTTAAGTAAGTTGTTGCAGGAAAAAGTTGGACGAAAAAGTTTTATTTCAGAAAATACCATGAGAGTAACACCACTTATGGCAAGGTAATCTATCATATAGACTCTCATATTAAGAGAGAGAAGAGATGTCTAAGATAATTAGTCTTTTAAATTTTTAATAGGTACAATTTGGTGGACAGATAAGTGACAAATTTCTTTGTGGCATCAGTAATTAGAATTCAAAGTAAAACAAAATACACCTTTTATACGATTATTTTCAAGATAGCCCTACACAAGTTGTTGCTACCCAATTTTCAATAAAACAGCATGTTAGGGTGCTAATGGGGTGTAATATCACAGTTCCAGAAACACATTCTCAACTTCTTTTTGCCTGTGTTCTTCAGACTGTACAAATGTTCTCTCTGATCCTGCCTAGGAATTGTAAACCTATATGTCTATTCTAATTTTGCCCATTAAGTAAGCTTTTTTCTATTTTTTACCTTTTCCATATACTGTTTGTTCATCAAATAATATGTGTACATTTCTAGCCATTGGGACCCATTTTTGTATTCTTTTTTTAATACCATTGGTATGTATATTTATACAAAGTTAAATGTTCTTGTATTCATAAATACATTTAATTTGTTTTTCTTTCCATTGTTTGTAGTGTCCATATTTAACAGATATACTAATGCTAATATTGGTCCAAATAAACAACTTCCTTAGCACTAACCAACCAACAACTTCTTCGAACTTTTTTTTTTTTTTTTTTTTGGAGACACCCTCTCTTTATATATATGTATATATATTGAGAGAGGTGTCAAGCAGTTTATATATATATATATATATGTAACATTGAGAAATTAGAAAATCAATAAGTATATTCCATCATAAATTAATTTTACCTGTTAGCTGGGATATATATAAAAACTACTTACATATGTGATTTGTTTTTAGTGATGATGGCTTGCGTTGGATCTGCCAAAGTTTTTGGATGACCTGATAACTGATAAATGTTACATCAGGGAGCCATTGATTTTCCAAGCATACCATAAGCTTGGAATTCAGTTTTCCTCCTACTACATAGGTTGCCTCACTAAGGCTAAAGGACCCAGTCTGCCCTAGTATTTAGACCTAATTGAATGGAGAATATACAGAATTATGCCTTTCCAAGGGCATTAGCACAAAGTGACTTGCAAACTGCATTGGGATCTGACACTTAAGGTACATTTTATCACTTTTTGAATGCCTGTCATAAAAAGATGATTAGCATGCTGGCCATGGGCCAGTGAGTTTGATTATGAATGTTCCCTCTATGAATAAAGAATCATGCATGACTAAACTTAGTAAATCTCTACTTATTTTTACAGCCTGTTATACAAATTTGTGTTTGCTACTACCACAACAAACAGATTCAGTATATAGCTGAGTATGATTGCTTGGCTATAATTGAATTCCTTTGTATTGAACCTATTGACTTTCTGATCATGCTAGGTGTGGTCAGATCAGATCCATGGCTTCCATATAGTCAGTTATATGTTGGATGTTTGCAAATAGTGAAAAATAACCCAACAAAAACTAATATCCAGGTCAAAATTGGCATCATCATAAGAATATTATTTGATCAATTAGTTTTATAGCACATTGACTCTTACTGGATTATTTAATATCAAAGTGAGTTTTTTTTTGGCAGGGGAGAGGTAATAGGGGTGTTCAAGTGATTATTCCTATTTACAAATCTTTTGCACATAATTATTGCTTCAAGTAATTATTCTTAATATAAATAATTTGCTCTGAGTTATATAATTTCAGGTATTTGTATCTAACAATAATCAGCAAGTAACTATATGGCTTTGAGTAACAAATGAAATCCTCTATCATTTTAATCAAGTAAATGCAACATGGTTAATTTCAATAACAATGCTTTAAAAGCCAAAGTATTATGCTACATGTGCTGATATATATATATATATATATATATATATATATATATATATATATATATATATATATATATATATTTATTTATTTATTTATGAACCCCTCAACATGAGCAGGATGTGACACAAAAACTCTTAAACTCTGTTTTAAAAATAAACCTGCACATGTGGAAGGGTTAGTAAATATATATATATATATGTGTGTGTGTGTGTGTGTGTGTGTATTAGCTCATGTAGCATAATACATTGACTCTTAAAGCATTGTTATTGAAATTAAGCATGTTACATTTACTAGATTAAAATGATTGAGGATTTTATATATTATTCTGAATTCAAACCAGTTAAACTCATAAATTCTGTTTAAAAAAATTAACCAACTAGTTTGAATTCTTCTTAACCAATGAAATGCATACAGACTTATTTAGGATTTGAATTCAGGTTGTTGAGTCTATTTCCTATGAGGATAACCATTACACCATGAGTGCCTTGTATGTATATATATATATATATATATATACACATTAAATAGCAAGCCTCAGAAATTGACTAGTTCACATTTCTGGGTAGCAATATCTCATTGGCTGAAAGTAATATCAGCATATGTATAGGGAAAACATAAACAACTAGAAACAGCTTGCTAATCATATGAACATCTGATCTCTATAATAAAATTAAAGAATACTTCTTTTAAGGTGTGGCCATGTCAGTACTACTGTATGGTTGCACCACATGGAGTCTAACAAAATGCGTAGAAGTAAAGCTAGTTGGGGTCAACATGAGAATGCTACATATTGTTTTGATCAAATTCCAATAGTAGCACCCAACAAAAAAGCAGATGTATGGCTACCTACCATCCATCTTACTAACTATCAAAGTCAGCCAAAAAAAAAAAACATTCTGGCCACTGCTGGATAAGTAAGGAAAAACTCATAAGCAACCTTTTCTGATGGACACCTAGATATGAACATATAAGTGCTAGCCAACCAGCAAAGACCTATATGCATCAGCTCTGTGCAGACACTTGATGCAGTCTAGAAGATCTGCCTGGGGTAATGATTATTAGGGACGGATGGAGAGAGAGAGAGTCAAAAGACTCTATACTATCAGCACAACTTGATGATAATATTTATATTCTTTGCCTGAACTGTTTCTGCATCTATTACCATCATTTATGTAAGCTTTGTAAAACCTATCATCATAGAAATATGTCAATTAAAAATCATCCAAGCATAAACATTTCAATTAAATTTACACAAACACATACCCAAAACATATTCAATTATGTGTCATCCATTTGTCTTCTAAGACTATAGGAACTGAAGGCAAAGAAACTAAAAAAAAATCTTGCATCCATTTCAGAGCACCAACCTTGGAAATAGTTGTATGGAAGACAAGCAATTGCCCACACAACAATTCTCTTCTCTCCCCATTGTCAATATTGTCCAAGTTAAGGGCAAGGGCTAATACAACTTGGCACCAGTGTTATCACAGGAGTTGCCAGAACCAGGTTAAAGATAGCATTTGACTACCTTAGGGACATCAGGTCCAAATTTAGATTTAACCCCTTTTCCGTTGTTCATCCATATGTGAAGTCATTATCTTCTCTCATAAGATTAAATATCTTTTTCTTGCTCAGTTCTGGGTGATATTTGGGCAAGAGCATGCATTTCTAAAAGTTACTAAACTTTAGGTATTTCAAAATTCTTGTAGGTAGAAATTCAAAATATGTTTTCAAAAATACAACATATCTTGTATTAAATATTCCCTTTGAAGAATTGGTATTATGTTATAGGAGCAAGATTATGAATTATGTCCTAAAAGAATAACTTTTACCAGGAACAAATTTATTGCTTTACCATCTATTTATTGACTTTCCTCTTTCAAAATAGGCTAATTTTTAAGCACCATTCTCTTCATTTTTTTCCTTAGTTTTTTGTGTTGTGAAAGATGTTTTGTGTGCATTTTTTATTATCCCAAATCAGTGACTTTTCAGTATGATTTTCAGCTTTCTGAACAAAAAAAAAAAAAAAAAGAAGACAGATCGGTTCAAATCTGGAGACTAGAGTGGCTATAGAATGAGAGTTGTCTTCTCTGTTGTTAAAAACCCTCAATGTGTTTGTTATCCATTGATTTGGTAGGTCATTCAAATTTGAAACCATTTTAGTTGATGTTCTTTCCAGTTGGAAATTTGCCATTGATGGGACCTAAAATATGGCAATCACGTCTTCTGCAGAGGGGTATGATCTTCCACAAAAATGGGTGTCCTAGATAAAACACTAACCTACATTTAGTGTGCCCAGTCAGCTGGGGATGTAGAATACACTGACTGCATCTGTGCAGAGGCGTTAAACTCCCCCAGTGAGTGTCCTGGATATGACTTAAAACAATCTGATGGTGAGGCTCCAGTAATGCAAGAGCTTTGAGAAATGTGGAGTACCCCTTCATTGCCATCGCTTTCAGGTCAACTTTAGCTCATAGTGGTAGCACCTGAAAATAGAACTAGTTGACATTTAAACTGTATACAAACAAATGACTCATGCTAAAGTGAATGGTTTGAAATAGAACTGTTTGATCATTTAACTGTATGTAAACTGATGACTGATGTTTAATTAGATTGTTGGTGTTAGATAGCAATATTTGAAAACATTTAACTGAGTGGAAACAAATAATTAATGGTAAATGGAATGATTCATATTAGATAGAAATAAGTGAAACCATTTAACTGTGTGAAGAAAATAAGTTCAGGCTTATTTAAAAATGTTATCTACAAAATGTGTTTAGGTTTGGTTTGGTTTCTTTGTTTTAATGGTATATCAACCTTAGTAGGTTATTTAATGCCAATGCTATTCTCCTAGAACAGTAGTGGTACTATTTAACCCATAGCTGGGAGGATAAGGGGGTTCATACCTTTCCCAAGGGTATTTGCCTGAAAGTGAATCTAATAGCGCGACTGGAGTACGAACTCGCGTACTACAATCCCACAGTCCATCGCTTTAACCATTATGTGTTTAGGAATCATATATTTAATATATATGTATGAAAAAGATTTGGCATTGACTGACCTACAATGGTTGAAATGATATAAAAACAAACCAATTCAAACTACATCAAGTGTTGAGGTTCCACTTCTAGAATCCAGGAGTGTGTAAAGTCTCATCTTCATTACTATTACTCCTTTGTCAACTCTGATCCAGAGTGGAAGTACCTGAGAGGATCCCACCTATGGATCAGGTAAATCTGTTTGAAAACTATTAGCATCAGATAGGGATACTCGAAACAAATTATCAATAATTTACTCCATGCAAGTTTTTCACACCTGTTTTGACTGAAGTTTTAGAGACTGCAACTTTCTTCAGGTCTCCAGGACTCTTCTAAGTATTCTCGCTGATCTTAACACTGCTGGTATGGATTCTTTCACTGATCTCCAATTCATCCAGGCTTCTTTCCAAACTTTTGGAGACCATTCCAAAAGCATGAATTATAGTTGGTATCACCATCACCTTCATGTTCCATAGTTTGTTTAGTTCTTTGCAAAATCCGAGCATCTCTTTTCATTATTTTATTTTTACTCGGTGGTCAGCTGGAACAGTAAAACCTACTAGATGACAAGTTCTTTGTTTTCTTGTTACTTAACACTGGTCTTCTGGCCAGGATTGAATGGTCTGTTTCTATCTTATATACATTCCAGAAATTTTAATGAATTTTCTATTATTATTATTAATAGTAGTAGTTGCTAGGAATACATGAAACCATAACACTGTGTAAAAAAAAACTATGATTATTATTATTAGATAGGAATAGTTAATCAAAAATAAAATAACAATACAAAGAACTGACATGCTATAAAACCAGTCAACCATTCTGAAATGCTGGTACCACTTGTGATATTACTGTGACGTTACCCCTTCGGCCCCCAACTTTACATCAACTTCTTCGAAACATGTCGATATTTTTGGCCGGTGATCAACTAGTGGTTCCGATAGGGGCATCGCACATTTCTTTACACTACAATTAATACAATCGAGGGAGTGGGAGAAAAAAAGAACAAACGAACAATATGCCTGGGGTTAACTCAAGTTCAGAAGGGAAGTTATGTAACATTGTGCATGTGTAGACTAACGCTAGCGTGGGTTACTAGTGAAAATTCTACAACGCTACTAGAATGCCGATTCATCTTCCCTCACTGTGGCTGGACCTTATCTCATGCCGACTCGTCTCTCTGCTGTCCCGTGTCGACTGGTCACTCTCGTCACCCTTCACAACTGCCTTCCTCGCTCCTTTTCCAACTCTCTTCTCGCATCCCCTCACCACTTCCGGTCATGTTGAGATTGCGGGTCCAAAACCCTTTGTCTGGTTTCGCGCCAAAACAGACAAAAGAATCATCTACTTGGCGGACCATCTACATGATGTTACATTACATACAACTTAAATAATCTTCCCATAAGCCTGTTGCAATATAAGGAAAGTATCTGTCAAAGTTTTGAGAGAGAAAGAAGGAGCAGTTTTTAAAGTTTTAACATTTTTAGAAGATCCTTTTTTTTAAGGACTTTGACAGAAACTTTAGAAGATGCAAAAATTTTCCTCATCAAAAAAGACAAACAAATATTGAGATGTTCACACACAGAGTTTTTCTTTTTCCTTCTTCTCTGTCTTCTTTCTTTAAACATGGGAGCCAAATTATTAAAGCAAGTTTGTCCACTTTCCATTTTTATGATCAAGTGACGACTTCGGAATCTACCTACATCTTTATACCTTTATTTAACTTGGGAAAAATTGCTAGCGCACTCTATATACATTCCCTCTGGCATATTACTAACCAAAGTGTGGTAATGCATATATACATATATATATATATATATACACACACAAAAAGTTTTTTGCCCAGTCGGCTGGGGCTGTAAAATACACCAACTGCACCTCTGCAGAGGATTAAAACCACCTTCAGTGAGTGTCCTGGGGCTTTGGGGAATGTGGAGCACCCCTTCATTGCCATTGCTCCCAGGTCCACTCTGACCTGAATGGTAGCACCTGATATGGCCCAATCTATGGGTTGAATAAAACTAAAATGCATACGTATGCTAAACTGAATTGTTTAAAACTGTTTGACTAAACTGAATAGCTTGAAATAGAAATGTTTTTGATAACTAAACTGTGTACTCATGCTAAACTGATTTGAAAAAGAACTGATTATTTGTAGAAAAATAGATTTGGTGTTATATAACCTATAAAGTTTGATATGCCATAAAACCCAACCAACCAACCAACAAAAGGTCAACTTCACTGCCACACAGAATTTCAGTTCTGAGGATGCTAAAATGTCTCATTGATGTACTGTTTAAAAATGTTGGTCTTTTTTCTTTTTTTTTCTTTTTTTTTTTTGGTGGGGAGCAAACCTCATATGTACATCTTCCTAGAACAGTCATTATGTTATAAAAAGCCAAATTATATTCTTCGTCTTCCTTTCCCAATCATTAAATATATTTCTCTCTGTAGTAAATGACAATGCATTTTGCACAAAGGAATTCTAAAGCCAACTGAGTTTGTACATAAGAGTCATTAATCAGTTGTTAACGACCTGTATGCACTTATATGTATTGCACCAAAACGCACTCCTATGCATACACATTGGTATACCTGCTTAGACATTGATAATATCGCCATACTGGAAGACTTTTCTAGCATTGCACATACATGCTTAATTTACCTACAAATGCATCTACTGTCTTCATTTCGTCCTTATTTCTTTTGCATCCTGCAATGAATGATTTTATGGTAATCAATTGCCAATTGTTGGAGGTATGGAGTTGTTTCATTAATTTGTTAAGACTTGAATTGCAAGAGAAAATAAGTAAATAAAAAAAAAAACAAACTTTCTCTTATGCACATTTCTAACTAATGAATTACAGTGGAAACTCACAAATGTTCAACTTGATTATTCATTTGTTCACAAATTTTTTTATGATTATTACTTTTATTAATACTCATTTCAAGGCTGTCTTGAATGACCACTGAGCTCCATGTTGAGTCATAAACTATTTAGAAAATTTACATTATAATGAATAAAAATAAGTAAAGTACTCCTTAGTTAACATTACTTGTTATCTCCCTTGAAAAATTATAAAGCTCACCCTACATTTGGAAACTGATATATTCTCTATGCAAGAGCATATTATTAAAAATCTTTCTTTGAAGTAGTATTTTTGCTTTTATAGTGCATGGGCAAAACTGCAGATCTTGCTGGTGATTACTTTTGGACAAGACAGTTTTAGAGCTCTGAGATGTGTGGAGTCACTATTTTCTTATTACTACCAGTTCCACTCTGTATTTAATAGAAATAGTTGAAATCATAAAACAGGGTATTTGCATTAAGAATATTTAATTGCAGCTATGATTGTTTACTAAATATTATTATTAAATTGAAACCATATAAATGTAAATAGATTATTAATATTAGATAGAAATACTTGTAACCATATAACTCGGTGCAATTCATTTTCATTAAGAATAGTTACTTACAGATATAATTGTTTATGAATGATTATTATTACTTACTTAAAACCATATCATCAGCAGCACAGATACCTTAGAATCTCTCTAACCATCCATCCCTATCCAAGATCACTTTTGGTAAGTTCTCTTGACAGCATCCAGTGTACACTACGAGCTGATAAATGTAAGTTTTTGCTGGTCAGTCAACACTGGTGTGTCCATGTGTAGGAGTCCATAAGAGAACAATGCTTATGAGTTCATCTTTACTTCTCCAGCAGTGCCCAGCATGTCTTACTCAAATGGTTTGTGAGATGACAGGAAAGTGTCCTTACAGCTACTGTTTCATAAATTGCTGCTTCCAGGATTCATTCAAAACAGTATAAAGCATTCTTGTGTAGTTTTCATCCAGCTTTTTTTCCAGGTGTTTTGTCAAAGTCTTTATGGTGCAACCATATAATAGCACTGACACAGCAACAATTTGGAAGAATTCTGATTTTATTTTAACAGACAAATCAGATTTTCATGTGGTTGGTAACCTGTTAATAGCAGTCCATGCCTTACCTCTGTGTATGTTGACATCACTTTCAGAAGATGAGATATTGCTACCAAAGTATGTGAACTTCCCTATGAATTCAGAGGCTGGCCATGTAATCAAGAGATGGCACAATCTTCATTAAAACATACAAATTCTATTTTATTCAAATAAATATACCAATCTCACACTGTGTAAACTTTATTTTTGGAAGGCTCTCATGCTAACTATTGAAGAAAAGTAAAATCTTTTTTCCTTCAAATAATTGACTTGTATTAAGTTAACAAGCCGTGGTGTAGTGGATAACAGTGTTGGACTATGATATCACAGGAAGTGAGTTGTGCTACTATGTTCACTTTCAGACTAATACCATTTGAGAAAGCTGTGAATCCTTGTTTCCCAGCTGTGGCTTAAATAGTACCACTTCTGCTCTTAAAGAAGGAAGGCTTTGGCATTAAATAACCTATGAAAGTTGATATGCCATTAAATAAACCAAACCAAATCATTCTCATTCTCAGTATTTTTCCATTAATTTTTTCTTTCTCTTCTTGAGCCAAAAAACAAATTCTTCCTCTTTGTAGAACAAAAACCATAAATAACATCTGGCCATTTTGATGTGGACAAAAATATAGAATTCTTTTTCTCATAAATAATGTGAGTCCGTAATCAGCAGCTTTGGGATCTTGGTGTTTTATTTATTTATTAAACACATTAAAAACTGGTTTATGCTTCTCTGATCTTTAATTTTATCTGTGGGCAGAAAATTACACTCAGCTTCTGATGTTTATTGTTTTGGCCTAATTTGATTGAAAATCTTTGACTATCAATATTGCGAAATTGACTTTCTAGACATTATGATGTTGTCTGAACACAAAAAATTTAAAAAGCAAAGAGAAACAGTTCAAAATAAAATGAACTCTTGGCAAGACAGGCTAAGATAAGATATGTTTACTTGTATCACTCATTGCGATTTATTACTTTCTGACTCTAGTAAACTCTTTTTTTTAAGTTTTCAAACCAAGAGAAAACACTGCCATGACAGAGTAGATTTTAAGGGAGATAATAGTGCTCAGAACAAAAAAAATAGTTGTTTGTTTGTTTTTTTATGTAAGAAGGGACGTAACTCCTGGATGCTATGATTGAATAACTTAAAAACTCAATTTTTCTACTATAAAGTGGAAGAGGAAAAATAGATACACATATAACCTAAGGACATTTTTTTCTAATGTTTTCTTCATTATATTTTTAAATACACTGAGGATATTAAAAGTATTATTCAGATTACTGAACTTCTTTTTGTTATTGTTGTTCATCCAACATTTTCTGTTCTTCTTCAGCAATAATATATACACTTCCATTAGGAAAGAAATTCTTCTTCTCAGCTCTCTTTTTTTCTTTCTTTATTATTTTTTCTGAGCCTTTCATACTCAGCAAAAAAAAAAAAAAAAAAATAGAAAAGAGAGAGAACTAATTTCTGTGAAAAGATCTGAGAAAAGTTTGTTGTAAAAGCAAAAAAGTTCAGTTTGATATCATTTTTACTTTGCTTGAATTAAAGAAAAATGTCTCTTACCTTGCTTCTAATAACTGAGTAAATAACGAAGGGAGTGTTAGATAGATGGGGAGAAAACAAGGAATTGTGGGAAGTGAAAATAGCTACATAAGTCAATAGGGGGTTCAGTTGTGAGTAGCAATCAAGTGTCAAGCAACCACATTGAACAAATTGAAGGAAGGAAAGAAGGGAAAAGATAAGAAACAATGAGTATGAATATCTCAGTATTTGTTTGAAACCTCAAAGAAAGAGACTTGAACAAGACTTTCTATCTTTACAGAAGTGCATTTTAGACATGAAGAAGAGCCAGCAACAAAAACAAGAAGATCAATGTTTTTAATTCAATGAATTTGTCAAACACATTTCAATAGTCAGTAAACAAAAATTTTTATTTTATTAATTTGAGATTTTCCTTCAGGACATGATGACTAAGACTTTCAGGACATTTAAATTTATTCATTTTTTAATATTTTCAAAATACAATTTTTATTAAAGATTTCTATAATGTCAGCCTGTCTTGTTTGTTTATATATTTATATTTTACAGTTTTGAAATAGATTTTGCAAAGTAATTTTAGTTTGGCAATATTGGACAAAAAAGCAGACATTGAAAACCCTAAACCATTTTATATTACTGCCACAAATTTTAATGAAACTTCAATGGCTTTGGCATACATAGGAAGTGATTATTTTCCTCGATTATGGCTGTCAAAGTTGTTGCAAAAAGTCATTGGTTAAGGACACATCACAAATTAAGATGTCAAATCAAGGAAATGAAAATTCTGAGAAATTTCTTATTTTTTGAGATTTCTGAGAATTTTCTTTATAGAAAATTGACTTTTTGCTACAACTAAGGAAGCTTTGACTACCATAATCAAGGAAAATAATCTCCTATCTGTGTCTAAGCCATTGATCTTGTATTAAAATTTGGGGAAATAATACAAAATGGTTCAATTTTTTACTGTTTTTTTTTGTTCTTTTTTTGTCTAATATTGTAATAAGATTTAAGCATAATAGTTTTGCTGAACAAGTCAACTATGGAGAAGTAAAACTTCAATTGCCAATTTTAAAGATGGTAAGCTCCTGCTGTATAAGTTTTGTCTTTTTTACTCTTCCTAATCTGATATTGATTGGAAATGCCATGATTTCAAATTAATTAAATAAAAATGTCATCTCTTTTCATTGATTAATTATTTCATCATTTATTTATTTTTTGTAGGTAAGTAAATCTAGCTGGGTTTTTTTGAAAAGCATCTGTAAGGTAAGATTTATAAACTATCATTCCTTTTCATAAAAAGGAAAGGTTTAAGAACTTATATGTTTGCTGAGCCAGTTTGTACATCATAACTGATTTATTCACAATTATGAACATTTCCTTTCTATGTGACAACTTCTTGAGGTTTCCATGATACTAGTGACAAATAATTGTCCCTGAAGTGATCTAGAGGGTGCTTGTTACAGTAAATCCATGTATGAGTGGATATTTGTACACATGTGTTCTGGAAATGAAACTGTCAGTATTTAGCCTTGTTCAAAAAATAAACAAATAGATAAATCTTTCAGGATTTAAATTTTCATTAAAAAAAATCACTTCCACTACTTTGAGGATGTTTATTAAAGGTTGGTTCGATGTCTTTTCAAAAAAAAAAAAAAAAAAAAAGAGAAAAAGAATTAACATCAACATCCACTTCTAGAAAACTATTTCTTTAAAAGTATCAGTAATTTTTTCTTTTCTTCTTTAGAACATTACCATTAAAGCAAACAGAACTTGTGCAATTACTGCTTATTATATTTGGCACAAGAATAATATTCTGGGCATTTCTTAGCTCTTTCATCTTGCTCAAACATGAATCAAATTTTACAGGCCTTTTTTTTTATCTTATGATGTAATGGAAGATAACAGCTGTCTGAAGTTTGCAATATTACTATATACATCAAATAACCTTGTTCTTAACTTTTTTTTTCCTTCAAATCAGTCAACTTTTATTATTACTTTTTTTTTCCTATCATCTCTCTCCTCCACTCCTTCATTTTTCCATTTTCCTCTTTCTTTTTTTTTTCACTCTCTTTTTCATTCTGTTTAGTACCTAATCTTTTCAATATTCTTTTCTTTTGCTTCTCTTTTTTATCTCCTTTTTAACTCTTCATTATTCTTTTCCTTTTTCTTTTTACCATTTTCCTCTTTACCTTTTTTCTTTTCTTTTTCTTTTCTTTTTTCAATTCCTTATTTCTTTTCCTCCCCCTCCTCCTTTATTTTTCCCTTGCCTCTTCTTCTCTTCCACCTTGTTCCACTTTCTTCTTTTTCTTCCATCTTCACTTTCAGATTTCCTCCTACTTCTCTTATTGTCCTCATTTTATATTTTTATTTCTTCTTTTCAAGCTTTTTATTTTTTCTTCTTTTCTTTTATTTCCTTCTTCATATTTTCCTCTTTGTTCTTATTTCTATTTTTACTTATTCGCCCTTCTTTTCTTTCTTGCTCCTCCTCCTCTTTCTATATTCCTTCTCTATGTTGACATATCTATATTCACACTTGTTTAGTAATAGGGAATTTCGCAGTACCTTGCTTTGATAAATTATTCAAACACCACACTCAATTTCCTCTGCTCATCTGTATTCTGTTTTGAATTTCATGTTTAATTAACTTCTATGTTAAATATGCATAGGATTAAGTAAAGTGACAGTGGAGATGTTAATAACTTCAAGAACTATCTTAATGCAGTTATCACCTGGGATAACCTTTCTAGCTTTCTTGTACTATTTTATTGAGGATACTCTTCAAAGAACAATGAAGTTTTCAGTGGTTATGTCAAACACAAAGAACAGTTAATGCCAATATCATTAAAGAAACTTGGTGTTTTTTTTTATTGCAACAACTGAGCAGTAATCTTTGGTGATCAACTGTCCAAAACATTTGAAAGCAAAGAAGTGAGAGAGAAAAAGTAATGAGATTCTCAGCTGACATTGATTCCATGCAACAAATTTAGCATCAAAAATAAAAGAAAAAGAAAAAAATTGTTGATTGCAGATAGAGAGGTTCAAGAGATATTTGGAATTGTAGTTCTGGATAGTCAAATTGCTATAGAATGAGTGCATTTGCTTCATGGCAAGGTGGAAGAATGTAATTTGGCCATACAAGCATTCAGAAATTATTCTCCTTATTACAGTAATCACAAACTGCATTTAATCGTAACTTGATGCACTGGATTTTGTCTGCCTTTCAAATACTGCTTTTAAGATTCTAAGCATTACATTATCCAATGTTACTTATAGCCTTCAAGCATCTACTTATATATAAATTACTAAATGACTTAATTTATCAGTCACACAAACTGGTCACCTATTGTAAGGAGAAATCATCTTGTTATGGTAACATAAAACATTATTCTATGCCCCTATTCCTTGTGTTACAATGACTACAGAAATTCTCATTACTTGATAATAAATCCTTTTTTGTCTTTCACATATATATATATATATATATATATATATATATATATAAAAATCTCTGAAACTTTTCCTTTTGAGTTGTATGAATTTCAATATTCAGGTAAATTGCAAAATTAGATAAAGAAGAAATTATTTTCTTGTTAAAATCTTTTTATTTTGATGTCTTTTTATTTAAATATTTTCATTTGTTTTACACACACACACACACACACAAATAAGATTGATTGATTGATTTTAATGGCATTTCAACCCATCTGGGGTTATTTCATACTTAAAGGTTAGGGAGCTATTGTATGTTCACACTTTCATGCTCTGTGTAGTTGTCTTTGAAGAGGATTTTTTGGCACACAGTTCAACTGAATACAAATAATTTTCCCACACATCTATTTAATTAATAAATTGATTAATAATTTCTCAACATCTATTGAATTAATTAATGGGATCCTAACAGTTGGAGGGGATCCAGGTGTATTGGCAGTGAAGGGGTGCTTCTCTTTCGCCAGATCTCCAGGACTGGAGCCTCACAATCAGATGCAGTTTAGTATCATAATCAGGACACCTTTTTTTGAAAGAGTCTTACCATTTAGTAGAGAATACAGTCACCATATTCACTGCTGGAGCATATATATATATATATATACTCACACTTGCTAAAAAAAGTACCCACTATTGTTTCAGATAAATATAATATCCTAAAGAATGTTTTGCTAAACAAGAATTTATTTAATGAGCTTTAGAAGATTTTCATCAGAAGCATTTAGGATTTTTGAGATGTACATTACACAAACACATTTAAATTGCACTTCTAAAAAATGTTAACAAAAATTATCACAAATAAAATTTAAGGATATGAATCAAAAAATGTCTAACTTGTCAACTATTGTGTATTCTTTCATACAAGATTAAGTAAAGATAAAAGACAAATTAAAAATATTGTTGTTTATCAAAAATAATTGATGATTTATGCAGTAATAGTACAATAATGATAATAATAATAACATTGTCTGAAGACCTGCCACATGGTCATCATTGTCATCACTTATATTATCTATATATCTTGAGGTAGATTTCATAGTTGCATTACCATTGAGAATTTGTCATTATACTATATGTTATCCAACCTTAGATTGAATATTATTGAAACATTTCATCATTCAGTCTATCTCTGTATTTGATATAAAAGGCTGCTAAAACTTTTATGTAAATACCTTTGCCATTTTTTAAAATTTGTTTCTTGGACAAATTATTATTTTTAAAAATTTAGTTTCCAGGATATATCTAGACTTTCACACTAGTAGATACTGATTATTATTAACTTTGTGTACAAATGACAGCAAAAAGTTTTTGGACACATCTTCAGATGCCAATTTTATTTAATTTTTGGATAAATCAAATCTTCCTGATAAATTTTGAGTTAAGTCTTAGTGTATCTTATATATGAAAGCAGATGTTTGAAGACTGTAAATTGCATCAGATAATGTAATGCTTGAAACATTCAAGAATGATGATGATTAATACAACAAAAACAAAAGCCAAGCAAATATTTTAATAACCATTTGTTGTATTATTTTACTCTTTTGAGAGGTTTTCACACCAGCATTAGCTGTTGGTTTTTCACCTGTGTTTGAGTGACAGCAAGTCTCTTCAAGTCTCCAGGACTCTTCTCAGTATTCTGGCTGATCTAAATAATGCTGTAGTTTGGATGGTCTCCACTTGTCCACTGATTCTCAAGCCCTCCAGTCCCTGTATCAATCTTTTGGTGACTGTACTGACAGTACCAATTACAGTTGGTATCAGCATCACTTTCATGTTCCATAGTTTTTTTGTTCTCTAGCAAGGTCCAGATACTTATCTCAAATGTTGCTTTCTTTCAGTTTTACCCTGTTGTCAGCTCGAATAGCAAAGTCCACTATTCGGCAGGTTCTCTTTTTTTCTGTACACTCACTAGGTTTGATTGTCTGGCCCTGATTAGTTGATCCATTTGTATCTCAAAGTTCCAGAGAAGTGTGTGTAACTCATTTTTCATGAGGGATTCTGGATTGTGCATATACCATTCGTTCTGTGCATTTAAACAATTCTTTTAATAAATCTTTTTTTTTTCCTTTAATAGTTTTATCATGATAATTTTAAGTATATTCTATGGAGGAGAAAAATACTAGACTTATAGTCTAGCCCAAAGACTGAGGAACTACACACTAATCCTTAACATCACACATGTATTAGTTTGATCTTTTGCAATTGTCCCAATCTATTCTTAAATAAACCTATATATATATATATATATATATATATATATATAAACTAGTTTTCATTAAAGATAAAAGATGACTTTTTCATCTTTAACAGAATAGCATTTATTTTCAAGATTACCCAATATTTACATAGTTTTATCATATTCTTCATAATTTTTCTTGTAGTTTACAAATATACAAATTTTTTATTCAGTGTATTCTCCCTGGGTTGATTTTGGCTGAATATATTGAGAATTCCTGACAAATCTATCAGTAATCTCCTTTGGTCATCTGATGGAAGGGTTTCTTATTGTCATCCAGGAAATGATCTATCAAGAAAGTGAGAAATTATTGGCTTGTAATAATATGTAATTTACTATGAAGATTTTCATTTCCTTGTTTTTGCTTAATTCTTACAAATTATCAAAACTTCTTTCTCTGCCATTACTAGGCTCAAATAAAACAATCACATTTTCCTCTGAACACAGGATTAAAATTTTTGGTATTTTGCCATACTCTCTCTTTTACTGTCTAACTAATCTGGTTCAGTTGTAGGGGCACTACTCATATATTGCATCTTGGGTAGGAATAGCTTGACAAAACCCATCAATCTCTAAGTCTGCAACTGGTTTGAATTTTTCCTTTTAGACTGGTATTAGTATGAAATGAAATTTAAACAACTTTAGCAAGGATTTGAACTCAGGTAGCCAAGTCCATTTCCAATGATGAAACCATTACACCACAAAAATGAGTGTTAAGATGAAGTGATTGTGGGGTGCAACGAGATAGATATTTAAAGATATTTGTTGTAAGAACAGTGCTGAGCTGATAAAGTTCAAAGTCTGACCTATTGACAAAATGCAATAAAACTCATAACAACATGTAGCCTATATTTGACACCCAGGCATAAAAACAACAATTAACTTAGAGTTGCCAAAATTGTCAAAACTCCAATCATCTAAGTGGTTATTAGAGTGGGTCAAGAGTACCACCTACATGAACAGAAGTTGGGGTTCACAGTTACAAGAAACATGCTTGGTTTTTTCAAGTGAGGGACATCAAGCCTGGGCACTGTTAAGCAAGAGAAGGCAAAGTGAGAACTAAGACAGAAAGAACCAAAAAGACACAAAACTTATAACAAAAAAATACTTGCTCATTGTACAAGTCACTGCTCTAATGTGTAGAATAACAATAACAAGATATACCAGTCCTGGGGTCTCAACTTGCTTCTAGTTGGCAGACAAAAATAAAACAGGCTGTAATGCAATACAGATCCTGCACCATTACTAAAACAAGCTGGTATATATATATATATATATATATACACACACACACACCAAGATGTTCATTCCTGGGCCAGCAACCAATCACTGTCCAGGGAATGGACTTAGCTACATGCACACAATGGAGTGATCCAATGACCATAAAATCTTTCCTTCCTAAGAGTTCAGGAGAGCTCACCCCAAAAAGTAAATCAACTTGTTATGCAATTGAGTGGTGACATTATAACAACTAAACTCAACAATTTGACACTCATATGACAAATATTCTCAATTTTCAGCCCAAACAAATAGTAACCACCACCCATTTCCATATGTATTCATATACCAACACCTCCACATAGGCAGTATGTGATACAGTCATTTTTTAGTGAAGTTTAAAAGGGTTTGAATTCAGAGTTTTCCTTCTTCTAGACTGGTTGCCTAACC
Organism: Sepioteuthis lessoniana; assembly: GCA_963585895.1. Lineage (NCBI taxonomy): Eukaryota > Metazoa > Mollusca > Cephalopoda > Myopsida > Loliginidae > Sepioteuthis > Sepioteuthis lessoniana. The sequence goes on from OY757905.1 coordinate 46,110,645, forward strand.
AAAGCTAAAGAAATCAGTCTGCCCTACTATTAACTCATAAGGAGAATAATTGGATTCATACCTTACTTAAGGGATACATCCCCAGCCTTTTGGCTGGGCCGTCTGGCATTCATATCAGATGGGGTATCAAATAATGGCAGATTCGAGGCCGAAAGGCCTCCAAATTCGGTTGGGCTACCTTCAGGTGGGTGAGCTGTAACCTTTGTCCCCTATGTATAGCACTAGACCTTGCTGTCTAGTTTAAGCTATAACCCGGCATATGTGCCCGGATACAAATTTGAATTTGTGATACTGCTTGCCTCACTAGACCCACATTGCACTTAGTTGGTTGATGAGCAGCACAGATCAGCAGGGTTAGAGTCTCGGCTCATTCCCGACCTTCCCCTCCCCTTTATCCCCACTTTAATCAGCCTTTGGGCTTTTGAACTTGTGTCAAGTTCTGTCTGGTGGGAGGCAGCAACAAATAAGGGTATTAGTGCTATGTGAAATGCAATGAACATTGTCCTGGATTTTTCACCATGTCCATTTCCGATAATGATAACCATTACACTACAATTACTTATTTCCATACATCTACATGACCTGAATGAAGTAAAGAAAATAAACAACAGAAGGTTTTATATTTATATATTTCACTTCAACCACTAGACAATCAGTCATCATCACCAGTGACAACTCAACAGTTTTTTTCAAGTGTTAAATCATACCAACCTGTGATTTAGAACACTTTCCTCATTTTGGATATCTTTTTATTACTCTAAGTCAATTCAACATATGCATCTTGGGTGCAATATGCTTTATACTGTTTATATTGTAGAAGCAATGAAATTTTCTAACCAGGAACTCTAGCTATTTTAACAGTGAAAATCAGCACTCTTCAGGGGGTTATAAATTTCTTCTTTTGTTACTGTAATCAAACATTATACACTTGAGACGTCTTTGGTTTTTCATGTTTGTTAGAAAATAGGAAAGGTTATTGTTCAGAGAGCTCTGATTGTTCTATCAGTAAACGGCAATGAAAATTGTGTTTCTGGAAAATTCTAATCTTCAAAGTTCCTGCTTTTATGTGATGGCAGATTATCAAGGAAAAGAAAGTTAAAAGAAGTAAGATTTTATGCAAGAATCTATTCAACCTATTCAACTCTGAAAAAAAAAATTGTGCATTTCACAGAGTTGTAATCAACATAAGAATGCATATACTTTTTAAGAGATCAGGTCTTTCGGTTTGAAAAGTACTGGCTGGTCTAATGCTGTTGGGAAGTGAGAAAAATGAAGGAAGTAACACGTATCAAAATGTCAGAGAAATGTATAAGTCAGACCAGCACAAAATTCAAGTCACTTTGGCTTCTGCTATTCAACAGAAAAAAAAAGGGATGCGAAATGGAATTCTGTGAAGAAGAATTCCATGTGTTAAAAAAAAAAAATGTTTGATGGCATTTTTGCTCTATGTTCTGAAGAAAGAGACTAGATCAAGAGTCTCTTTCTTTCCATGGGTGCATATTACACTTAAAGAAGTCTAGAAAATATATTGATCAAAACATTGTGTGAACAACAAAAACTAAGGAGTTTAATTATCTGAAGGGTTCTTTGTTGTTTATATTCATACTCCTGACATAAATAAGAAAATCAATTCTAATAGTATCATGCTTCTTCTACTTCTTTCTTTCCAATTACTGAAATAAATTAAGCCTAAAGAAAGAATTTATATCCTTCCTTGTTGGCCAGGCTTAGAATACACTGACTGTATTCACTGCAGAGGGGTAACACTCCCCTCCAAAAAAGGGGTGTCCTGGGATAAGTCACTAAACTGCATCTGAAGATGAGATTCAAGTTCTGGAGATCTGGGGAGTATGGAGTAGCTTTTCATTGCCATTACTTCCAGGTCCACTCTGACCCAGATTAGAAGTACCGGTTTGTGTCCCATCAAAGGGTAAAATAGAATTGTTTAAAATTATTCTTATTCAATAGGGACTGCTTGCAAAACAAAAAACTCTTAATCAAAAAATGTAAATATGAACATACAATGAACATGATTCCCTAACCTCTTGACATAAAATAACCCTAGACAGTTTGATGTGCTGTTAAAATCAATCAGTCAACATAAAAATTTCTGTTTCATACCTTTTTCACTTGACAATCTGAAGAAAAACTAGAAAAAGAGTATCTTTTCTTACAAATGTACATGTTACACCAGAGGAAGGCCAGAGAATGTGCTGGTCAAAATGTTGTGGGGACAACAAAAATGAAGGTCTTGAATTTTTTTGAATACTGGCCAGTCTGTTTTTCTGTTGGTTTTTCTCATTCATACTCCTGACAACAATAAGACAATCAGTTCCAGTGACATCATGTTGCTTCTAGTTCTTTCTTTCCAATTACAGAAAATAGATTAAGTCTAAAGAAAGAATTTATATTGTATTTGCTGTAGATTTAAGTAGTATCAGTAGAGATTTAACCATAATATTGATCAGAGGAGAGAGAAGCAATTTAATTAAAAGAGGGTAATGAGATGTTTCAAAAAGAAGAAAAAGTCTCTGAGTTTTTTAATATTTATGTTTGTTGCCAATGATAAATAATTATAATGATTGTTTTGACAGGCAAAAATACTGTATATACTTATATATTAGTCCCTCTCTTGTATAGGTCAACTCTTGCTATTTGGCTAAAAAAATCATTCATTATAGTGTAACATAATGGACACCACCACCCTCAGCACCCGAGATAGCAGATACATCAAACATTTGCAGAAGCATAATTAACAGGTGACTGGTTAAAGATCTTTACTGCTGCTTGTGTCCAACAAAAATCATTGGATCATGTAGGCTAATTAACAGAAATATTGCATACCTTGCAGAAGGCTTGATTGAATGTGATGGCAACTAGTGAGGTATCATTTACATACCACCCATTCAAAATATACGAGTTATTTAAATGAATGAACAATGTTGAAAAGAAAAGTGCAAATTTAGACACCTTTCTGAAAGAAGGATTTATTGAAATGACTCTGTCTTCAAGTAAATTCTATGTACACACTTAAAGGGATTGAATATTTACAGGATTGATGCAAAATATCTGAAGCTCTGTGCAACTGTTGAGCCCATTTTACTAGCTTTCACAGGTTTGTCTATGGTGGAATCTGAGTTTAACCATATGCATTATTTACTTAGCAAACAGAGAAGGAATTTGAACATAGAATGTGGTGATTTGCAACTCAAACTTACAAACCTATCCTTACCATTAAAAAAATAATCCAATAAGGTGAGTTTGTATTTATAGTTTACTTATTCTTTTCTCATGAAAATTTTATTAAATACTGGTAAGGTGGATATGTTTTGTAATTTAATATTCAATTGAATTATTTGGGGTTGTGAATAGAATTGAGTGCATTAAATAAAAAGTTTGAGAACTCATGATCTAGATTATTCCTTTCTGGGTTGGAACATTTTAACAATCTCAGGTCACAGAATAATTGATATACGAGAGCTTCAGATAAGGAAAATAGAATAAAAACCATCTGCTATTTTGGATTAAGAAAAAGTTTCATTTTGAAATTAATAAAAGCAATCTACTATTGTGGATTAAGAAAATGTTTCATTTTGAAATTCTGAGAATGTTTTCATCCGAAGGCTGAAGAGTAAACCTGCCAGAATGTTGTGATCATAACAACTAAGATGAGAACAAGAATTTGGATGAATCAGTGTATAATAATAATGATTTTTTAAAAAATGATGAATTCTGTTTTATTCTCCTTTGGACTGACTGTTAAATGATTTGTAAAGTAAAACATTTGGAAAAGTTAAAATTTCTTTCCTTTTTATGAAAAGTATAATCAAGTATAGCCCACCAGTACATCACACACACCTTAAAATCCCCCCACCTAAAATGGTTGAAATACATGAAAGAGAAAAATAAAAACCTGAAGAAGTGTCAGTTCTTTGACAATATTTATAGACATGTGTTGGTAGTTCAAATGATGATATAAGAAAAGACTAAAAAAAGAAAACAAGAAAATATAAATAAAGTAGGCAGAAAATAAAGAAAACTAATTTCAAATAATCTGGCAAGACATCAAAACTGTTTCATGTCAGTCAAAAGCTGCTTTCAATAAATAAACACAAAATAAAAGATTCACTGTCAAGTTGACAAGAAGTGTGTATTCTAAATTACATTATTTTTACAAGCTTATCATTGTAAGCTTCTTATTTACCTGTTGTTGGTATGTTGACAGGTGAGAGAGTTGATTAATTTGAAAAACCAATAGCTGCTTCCACACAACAAAGAGCAGCAAGTAAAAAAAACTTATCACTGATTTACTCACAACAAAGAAAAAAATTTTTTTTTCTATTAGTTGTTTATACATACTAAGTACAAAATGTCCTAAATAGGAAATGAAAATGTTGAGTGAGTAAAATGGTTTCACGTCCCTAATCAGAATGTGATATTCTTTCTTGAAAGGATTTAAAAACTGGTTTTTGTTTTTTAAATACAACTGGACAGCTAACAGAGATTTTACTCAAATACCCGAGAAGCTAATCCCAATGTTCAAAAATTTTGAATGTGAGTTTTCAAGACATGCAGGAATTTTCCGCTTATTGGTGAAACACAACTTCCTCCCACTTATCTGCATTTAGCAAAATGTTTATCATAGGAAATGAAATCAGTGACCAGAGTTCAAAATCCAGGATTGACTGTATACTTTTTATATCATTCTAATGCCTTTTGGAAAGCATGAACCCATCCATCACCTGCACAAACTATCGGTAAATAGTAGAGAAAACTATATTCTTTAGTCTTGATGAGACAATCAATCAAGAAGAAGGAAAATCTGGAATTTAAACCAGCTTTACTTAACTTAAAAATTGACCTTGTGTCACATCCTACATTTTGTGGAAAGGTTGAGTAAATACATGCACTTATCTACCGGACACCTCTTTAGGTCTCTTGCAGTATACTTGACAAAATATAAACATGAATAAAATGTTATAGATTGACCCTCGACCAAGCCATCAATCAAGAGATGCATCTGTGTAAATAAGCGGAAGAACGGCGGAAGCTGGTGGATGTGAGATAATAATATAACCAGGGCACAGATGGTTCGAGTCAGTTGGAGACAGGATGCCGAAGTGTGAGAACCAGCTTGCAGACTGAGGGCTTTGTGTCCTCAGTGACCCACGGTTGAGCAACCCAGCCAAGATGAGAAAGAAGTGCTGCTATTGTTGAAGAAGAACTTGGGGTCAATATAGCAGTCTGTCCCTGTCTCCAGCTCATCTCTCACACACAATCAACATCATCCTTTCAAGAATAAACTGTGAGAGATTATATTTTTATAAAGAAGTATATTCGTTCATTCATTGAAGTCATCATTGTGTTTGATTATGTTCTGCATATATTTGTATATGTATGTGGCTATACTAAAAAAAGATCCAGGAAGACCAGTGATAATAGAAGAGGTCTTGAAGTATTTCCTTCCAGATAGATAAAATTGATATATCTGAAAAGTAATGTTACAAAGATTTACTTATCCAGCATGTTTATTTCAATGCAAATAAAATATTATGCCTATGTTACCAATACTATTATGTTACTTTTCTGTCTGAATGCCATTGAGACCAATGCACTTGTCCCTTGAATGCCAATTTTTGAGAAATGCAGAAATTTTCCACTAAGTGATGTAAACCAAATTCTTCACACTTATCCAACCAACACACACCTCATTAGGTCTCTTGCTGTACTATAACCAATATCAATAAAATACCCCAAAAGAACTGTGATTATAGCAGAGGCCATTGAGTATTTATTGTCAGTTATTTGTGCTCAAGTTTAGGTAAAAGCCAGGATTTTGAAAGCTGGTTTTCAAGGCAAACAAGAAATCTCCTCTTAAAATGCAAGAACAACTCTCTTCCCTTGTGTCTTGTTTTGTCCCTTGCTAAACCTTGTGAAATATTGATGGAATACTCTACTGTGGTAGAGGTATTTGTACATTTCCCTTCTGGTTTTAAATTCAGAGTTGTTGTTCTCTTATACTAGTCACCAACTGGGGCCTGAGAGCATAGTCTGCCCAACTAATTAATCCATCATCAGTGAGGTAAAGATATCTTTCATACCTTTCCAAATACATTGCTGTAAAATAAGAGCAAATAGCTTGGAATTTTCTAGATTTTATCCATATTTATCTATCTTGCACGTCTTTCATCTCTCTCCTTATATCCTTACAGGTGCATATGTTTGTGCCTCTTATTAATCTATTCATGATACTTATACTTCTCTTTTTTCACTGTATATATCTCGGCGGGATATACTTAAGATATAATGCAGCCAATTTGTTGGGTCTGTAAAATACAACAAAGGTATATATTTACCCAACCCCTCTGCATAGGCAGGATGTGACACCAGGTGAATTTTTAACCAATGTTTAACAGGTTTGAATTCAGAGTTTTCTTTCTTTGAGATAGATTGCCTAACCAAGGATAAATAGTAAGGTACACTTGCCTTATTATTTACCCATAGAATAATTGGATTCCTACCTTTCCCAAGAGTATTAAGGGTTTGTGTGATGCAATTAGCCATGTCCAGGATTTGAACTCATATTGCTCTGTCCATTTCCTACAATGATAACCCTTACACCACAGACTCTCCATAATATGCTAGCTGTATCCCTGCAGAGGCATGACCCCCCACTCAATGAGTGTCCCGATACTAAACCATCTGATAGTGAGGCTCAAACCTTAAAGCTTTGTGGAATGGGAAGTACCCCTTCATTGCTATTACTCTCAGATCCTGTAGCGACAATACTTCTTAGGGTTCCATCTATTGGTCAAACAGAAATATCTAATCATTTTTTATGCTTGAACCCATTGAATTGTGTGTAAATAATAGAATAATGTTGAACAGAATTACTAGTGTTAAATAGCAATACTTGAACTGATCTAACTGTGTGCAAACAAAAGAGTTATAGCTTGTTTAAAAATTGTTACTTGCAAGCTATTCATTTACAAATCATATATTTAATATATATGCATAATAAGGATTTAGTATTGAATAACCAACAAGAGTTAATTCACTGTAAAATTCAGCTGACCAACCAACCAACCTGTTGTGGGATCCTTACCCATATCACCATAATGAACTCTTCTCACCGTTATTTGTACTGAGAGATTTCGTTGCCAGGGGCAGATCAATATCGGTGTCATCCGAACAATACGAGACTTCTTACCTTTTCTATGTAACTCTATCTTTCTTGTGTAAAATAATCTGTTATCTAATATCCGTGTTTGTGTTTTTATTAGTGACCCTTTCCAAGGCCACAACACAACCAACTAACCAACTAACCATTATCATTATAGAAAATGGACATGGTGACTTGAGTTCAAATCCTGGACAAAGCTGTTTGCATTTCTCATTACACAAATACTCTTGGAAAAGATAAGCATCAAATTATTCTCCATCCAGATATGGGTAAATAGTAGGGCAGACAGAGGTCTTTAATCTTACTGTCATCAAGAAAAAAAAAACAAACACTGAATTCAAACTTGTTAAGCTTTGCTTAAAAATTGACTTTGTGTCACATCCAACTCATACATAGCATTTGGTAAATACATATATATCCAGGTATACATGTGTGTGTTACTCTCATTTATTTCTAAGTTTAATCTCACCATTTCATAGGATTTCTGAAGATTTTAGTTTTATTCATCAACTTATATGTTCATCACAACTTTTTTATCTACCTCTCTCTCAACATCTATCAGTCGATCTGTCTTCCTTTTATAGCATTATAGTTTGGTCTGGCTATCCATACCCAACAATATGCTTAATATGTTTGCACAGCACCAAATGTAGTGCAATCACTAGGCTGTAGGTTTTCAGGGTTGAATCCTGTTTATGGCTGTGCTATGGGATTTTAGGGTTGAATTCTGCATCTGGCAGTGCTGTGGATTTTCAGGGTTGAATCTTGGTAACAGTGCCAAATATAATACTATGGTTTGCCCCGTTACCAGGGTTCGACCATGAAAATCCATCGATCAAACAATAGTGCTATACTTTAATATTTCTCTTTTTCTCGTATCCTATTTCTCTATAAAAGTAAAATCCTAACTCTTGGAATTACTTAGCATTCACTTTCTTCTAAACTCACTACTTCATTTACTTCTTTGTATATCTCAACATTGCATCCATTATTCTCTCTCTCTTTCACTCTCTCTCTCTTTCATATGCATGGACTTTATTGCTTTCATATATAGAAGCAGCAAATTGCTGTAGAACTGAGCTCATAATTGTGACATAAGTTGAAACTCACTTCACCTGATCATCTCCAATGGCCCATTGATTGCCAAATGGCTGGACTTGGCAGAAGCAGAAAGGTAATTTCACAAAATCACAATTATAGAGATTGTTAATCTTGACAGAGGGAGACTAATGTGTCTGTCACCCACTTTATTTATTGCTTAGCACTCCTCTCCTACCGTATCTTGGGATTTCTATAGATTTTAATCTTACTTATCTATTTATCTCCTGACCACATCTTAACTTCCATATCTATCTAACTATCTAGGTGTGTATGTTTATATCACTTGCATTCATTTCTAAATTTCATCTTTCCATTTCTTGAGATTTCTTTAGATTTTAGTCTCATCTCATTGGCCTAGTGGGTCAAGGAGACCTAGGTTCAATCCCAG
>OY757905.1:46124316-46174316 GCA_963585895.1 Sepioteuthis lessoniana
CAACTCGATAGAAGAAACAACACAACCAATAGATTTCAACAGAAGGGTGCATTTAAAATATTACAAAATTTTAATAGGTGACAACCAAACAAATAATGATAATATTTAAGATACAGTTCCTTTTTCTTTTCTCTTTTCTTTTTAAGATACCGGCAATATTAAGTCAACAGGAAGCATCAAACATAAATGTCTCTCAACAGTCCTTTTCTTCTTTCTCCTTTTTTTTTCTTTTTCTTTTTTCTTTCTTTTACTTGAGAAAATATGTAAGTCGTCGGACTGAAGCATGTAACAAAGTTCATTCACTAATTTGCTAATGATGAAACAGAATCCTTTCAGTTTCTCTCTTTCTTTTTTGAATACATATAATTTCCCAATATTTAGGAAGTGTAGAAGGAAAACAGTTTAAGTTGTAATTTGAAAATGTTCAGATTCCTTTCTTTACGGGCAAGTGACATCCACAGAGTCAGTTGAATCAGCGCCTTTCTGCAGACTTTTGTCCAAAGACTCTGTTCTACTCTTTTTACAAGAGACTTTCCCCAGAGTTGGCAGTAAATCGGCATCTTTCTTTACTGACTTCTGTCCCTAAACTAAACTTTCTTTTCCAAATTTCTTTAATGTAAAAATGGCATTTTGGCACTAAAGATCTATTGGCCGATGGCTTGACTTTTTCCTTCCTCCTCTATTTCATCAGGTCAGGATACCTGAGTGACCTGGATTCGTTCCTTTGTTCAAAAGACCATAGGCCATAGAGTGTGAGGAGTTGACTTTCATTCATATCTCCTTTTAACGGTCAGTCTTAGTGCCAGTTGATTCAGACACAGAAGAGTAGGAGAATCAACCTCCTCTTCCCTCTCTCTGTAGCATACCACGTCACAGGTTGTTTTTGTATGTTGAGACATATGCAAAGGGTTCTTTGTTACTATGTTTTGGGTATCTCCTTTGGTCAAGGGTTATGCATAATTCTTCCAAGCAATTTTTTTCTGATGATTTTATTCGCGACTATGGTGCATATTCTACATGCTCAAGTATAAGGGATGTATTTTATGCAATTTTGGGGGTGGTGGCTTTTGAAATGGAGGTATTGTTGGGTGTCTGTGTGTTTGTGGCAAATGTGTGGGATAATAGGTTTGTGGTAAATGTCAGTGATATATATGTGTGTGTGTGTGTGTGTGTGTGTGTGTGTGTGTGTGTGTGTGTGTGTGTGTGTGTGTAAGCATCTACATATGCATGTACATGTGTATAAATCTGTGTGTGTAAATATGTTCATGTATATATATATATATATATATATCGGCATATACATTACACTTTAAAGGAAAATGAATTTTGTACACTTATTGTCATGTCACATTGTTCTGAAACCGAAAGTTACAAATAATAGTGGAATGCAAAGAGTTTTCACATTTTTTCATTTCATTTTAACATTGGATATAATTCAGAACATACAACATCACATTAACATTACTCTGATGATGGTTTAATAAAAAACTGAAACATTTCACATTAGTAGATAATTCAACTATAAATAAAATCATCTGCTTACCTTGTTTTTTTTTTCATATTTGTATATTTACATATCTATATATATATATATACACATCTGTAAACCTCATTTGTTATAGGTAAGTGGATTGAGTATTCAATGTTAAAATCATTTTTCTCATGAAAACAATTTTTAAAGTCACATATTCCCAGTGTGGAAATAACTATAAGACATATTACAAAATTTTTCTTCTGATCCTTTTAACAGTTTTTCTAACTTTCTATTGATGTAACTTTCATTCAAAGTGTTTCTGGTTTTCACTTGAACACCACATACACCACACCTAATGCATCTTCTTGTTTTGAATATACAAAGAACAAGCTTTACCAAAGAAAAAAAGAAATTTTTGTTTATCATGAAGGGAACAACAATATTAGAATAAAAACAAAATAAATAAAAATATATACTTAACAATCCTTATGTGTTGAAAAAACACAAACAACAAAAATGGCACCAACCAATTGAAGACAGGCATATTGAGTGGCTTTGTGTGAGGTATTTGAACTTCTGTGATACCATCCATGTTTTCATAGCTGAGTTGGTAAAGCAGCTAGTATATAGAACTAGGCTTCTTCAAAGCAGAAGTGGGTGTTGGTTCAAGTCTCTCAGCAAGTTTTTCTTATCTCCATTATGCACTGTTCCTTGCTGCTGTAAAAGTAACAACCCAAGTTCCAAACAAAACAGCTAGAATGAGGAAGATGAAGGATAATACTAGCCAAAATTTGTAACTGAGTATATGGGTGAGTCAGAACTATATCTTGGTAACATGAGGCATAATTTGGCAACTCTGGATGATTTTGCCGAGGTCATGAAGATGATGAACTCCACTAAACTGTCAAATGCCAAGCTCACCTGATACTCTCCATGTGCTACACATTGGATTGCCTCATTAGCTTAGAGCATGGCATCAGGATCCATCATTTAGGCCTACCTGACCTTGCCTGAACTCTCTATTTGCTGTATTGAGATCAACTGTGCCTTCAGCTTTTGCTTAACAAATGTGTTTGGTTTCTCCACAGCCTTGTAAAGCATAAGTTTCCACATTGAAATATATTGCATGTTCATCTTTGAAGCTTTCAAACCACACACAGAGTAAAGCTATGCATGATGATACTACCAACCAAAATTGGTACTTTACACAGATTGGATTACTTTAGTCATATGATAACTGCACTGCAAACTAGCATGTACCAAAATATTGCAAAACTTTTGAATCAACCTATTAGTAAGTGCAGCAAGTTCTCATTGAATCAAGGAAGCTTTTATTTTAGTCCTGAAAGTAGGCTACCATTTTGACTGATGCTAACAAAAAAATGTGCTTCGAGTAGACTAAAGAAAAGTAATTTTGAGTCCAGAAGAAAGCAGTGTTTTTTGATCAGAAATTCAATTTAGATATCCCAGTGAGATGAAATGCTATTGGAATAAAAAAAAAAAACATTTTTTTCCAAACATCCATTTGGCAGAAGACATTTTATTATATGGGAAATTTTCTTTTAATCAAAAATAAAGTTATTTTCTTTCCTAAGAATTACATAGAAACATTTGAAAAGAGCCTTTTTTTCTATTTACTGATGACAGCTATGATAGAAGAAACATTGTGTCTGGTGAGATAACACAGATATTCACAACACTAAAGTCATAAAGGGATAGGTTGAATAGTTTGATGCCAAGGGCATTGCAGTTAGGTCCTGGCCCTCTTTTTCAAAGAATGGTTTGTAATGAATTTGTTGGCAGTCTTTCCAAATTTCAATCCCTTGGAAAACTCATGAGGCATCCTATTAGAATGTATCCTCCATTAAAAAAAAACAAGTATTTAGGTTTTTGGAGTCAAAAACAATGTTTTGTAATTATTAAGTAATCTTTCTTTCAAATTTATTCAAAATAGATTTTATCATGTTTTATACTTAATCCTACTCTTGCAACTGGTTATTTTTCATAATTTGCATATAATCATGCACTGATGTTGTTAGGTTATGGGTGTCTTGAAAATAAAAAAAGGTAGAAGAAGAAAGGTTGTTATGAAAAGGTTGTCACATAATCTCCTCAGAAGGACAGAAATGGCAAATATATTAATAAAAATGAACAACCCACATTTATTTCCATTGTTAAATTTCTTTTTCTTGGATCAATCTCAAGGTAAACATGGTGTGGTTTGTTTAGTCAATGTGGGAAAAGATTTATTCTTTTATTAATAAGACATCACCAGTGGGAGAGTTTCACTGTAGCCCTTAGTTAATTACCTTTATTATTTTGTGTCTTGAATTCAACTAACTTTTTTAAATCCAATTAAGTAAAAAGTAAAGTTTCTGACCTTAGTTGAGGGTGACCTGAAGGCTCCCTTTTCAATAGCTACTACACAGAAGAGTAAGGAAGGGCACTACTCCATTCCCTGAATTGCTCCACTTTACCCATGATCCTTATTTTATAATGCTAAGTGCTAAGCAAGGTGGCATCAAGTACCATTTTTTGAGTCTTTGGTATGACTCAACCTGGGATTGAACCCCGGTCTCCCAGACCATTAGCAAACACTCTACTCATTTGGCCAATGGCCGGTTTGGTTCCCAAAGAATCAAAAATAAGCTCATTATTGATTGAAATCTTGACCTGTCCCTGGTAATCATATCTATGCAGATGTTTACCATATCCACCATGTTGAACGTCAAGGCTATTGATTACATAACAGCATCAATCTAAAAATTATTTTTATGAATGAATTCTTCATCTATTAATAGATTTGCCCAAAATCTAGAATTAAGAATGACTTCCCAGGGAGATTAGAACTCTCATTCCTTTTTACTTCAGAAAAGTCTAGTTTTACCATGACAACTGCTTTACTATCTATGCTATAAGAGCATGTATGGAATCAAGGAAATCCAAACAATTTTTATAGTGCGGATCAATCACATCAGTACTTAAGTGTGTTTATTAGTGTAATAATTTATTTACTCCTCATTCATATTTAATTAATAATTAAGTAGAATACACCATTTGAATAATATTTGAAATTTACAAGTATTATTCATAGAGTCACTTATAACAATATTGACTACTTTATATAGTGTAATCAGATGGTATACAAGGGTCAGCTAAAAAGTTCATAGGCTAACCAAGATACTTTGATGGAATGTAACCTAATGGGGTTTATTTTTCAACATAATCCCCCTTGTGGTCCACACTTTTTCACTGGTGTTGCATCCTCTTCAACAAAAAAGTAATCAAAAGCTGAATTGACATCATCACATGAACTTATATACCCACCGCCATTTCTGCTGTGAGTTTAAAAACTAAAACATTAGGAAAAAAAAGATATATATATATAAAATAGTGAAAAATATGTTAAGATTTCTGATCTTACTAATCTGATTTTCTTAACACAAATCATCAGCAATTCACCACAAATAAAGACATAAATATATAGTCCTCTGATCATTAGAACATATGAAAATTAAGTGATGTGATCTTAATCTTGTCTGGTACAAGTTGACTGGAAACATTTGTTTTCTTGGCAATGCTTACAAACCAATTCAAATCTTCTCTCTTATAATTTGTCTCAAATTAGGGAATATTATATTTAGAATCCTTACTACATGCATAGGTTCTCCTAAATATTGGCTATTTAACTTGGTTCTGTGCCATTCTTACCTTTACTCTCCCATATATCTATAGATGGCATAGCATTATTGACATGACATCAACTTTTGAATGAAGAAGTGTGGTTGGTAAATCCTTCCTTCTAGGGTCTTTCAGTTGCCTCTAAATAAACCATGTCATATGCCTTTTCCTGCCAATTGCAATTGAAATATCTACTGTTATAGACCTTCAAACTACTTCCCTACTCCACCAGAATGATCTTCATGAGGCTGTTTGGTTATTTCAGAGGATTTCTTTTCTATATTAGAAATGTTCTACCTTTTATTATTTTCACAGTGATTGTAAATTAAAAAAATGACTGTCTCTATTCAGTAGTTTTAATGATATTATTAAAAAGAAAATGAAATTTTTAAAAATATAATCTTACAGATAATCAAGATTCTCTAGTGATATTTTATCACCTTGAATCTATTCAGATATATTATCTTATAGAATATATACTGATATCTAATCACTTAAAATCTCTGCTGATATCTTCTCCCCTTGAATCTATTCTGATATCTTCTCGTTTAGGATCTATACTGACATCTTCTTCTCATGTAGAATCTATCATCATCATCATCATATCGCGCTGGTAGCACGGATATCCCTGACTCTCTCTCGCCACTCCTCCCTATCGTTCATAGCCCTAGGTAAGTCTTCAGGACAACATCCTGTGTCCTCACATAGCTGCTGAATGGACGTTCGAGCTGGTCGTCCTGCTTTTGTGCGGCCATGTGTGGGGATTCATAAGAGTACATCTCTTATGAGTTCATCCATTCTGTTCTTAGAAGGGAACAAGTATTTATTACCTAATCAGGTATTTTAGTGAAACTAGCACCAATGACCAGATTTCAAACCGAGATTAAAACTAAAAATCAATTTTATGAGAACTAATTTTTAGGGAAAGCAGAAAGGTACTTCACGCTTGAAAAATTAAAGCAACCAGTTTTTATCATCTTTATTTTTCCCTGTTTGGCTTTATACAAATATAAACAAAGCTCAGTATATAATTGGGTATTTTAATAAAGCTACGAAAGTGCCTGACAAGCTGAGTGTCAAATTAATTTAGATGCTCTAACAATTAATTTGCTTTATTGAATTAAAAGCATTATGCAAAATTCATGTATGTTTTGATGTATTTATTATCAATAAATATTTGTGTGTAATGCACATAAGTATTTATTGATAATAAGTACATCAGTTTTTTTAAATTATGAAATGATTAAATAAAAAATCATACTTATAACAAACCTATTTTGTCAGCCATACTTGCTGTAATTTTTTATTACTAATTAATCCTTTTTTCTTTATTTTCTAAATACAGCATACAAATTAAGAAACAGTTTGTTAAAACAAATTTTGGGTCAAAATTCCGTATTCCATATACCAAATTACATATTCAATTTTCAAATTTTTCCCACAACTGGGAAAAAGTATTTAATCTAAGTAGAAAATGCTAGTAGCTAAATTTTGCAGTGATGGAATAGCATTTAAGCCAGTGGGAAACAAAACAAAGCAAAAAAGTTTCTATTATTATTTTGAAGAGGCTTCTCTTATCAATTGCTTTGTTATCACCAAACAAGATTATATGAAATAGCCGCATTTTTTACTATGTAAGATCAAATAACTACAACAGCAAACTTCTCTCTTCCAAGATGCAATAAAAAATATTTAACAGCATTTCTTTTCAATTAGAGTAATTCCTTTTTGGAAGTCTCTTTCCTCATCAGTTTTTTTTTTTAAACTCATTCTTTTTCTAGCTTTAAAAAAAAAGAGTCATTTCTCTAGATTGGTCCAGATTCTTCACCATTTCTTGCCAAGTATAAAATTTTAGAATGAAAATATTTTTTCTCTTTTTATTTAAAAAAAAATGTGCATTATTAATGTATCATAATATAATTTTATTTTTTTAGAATGATAGCAATAATAAAATACACAGTATTTTATTTTTAAATATTTTTTACATGAGGATAAATAGATAAAAAAAAAAAAAAAGAACATTGATAGAAAAGTAAGAAGTTAGATAGGAATGGACTAAAATAGATAAATGGATGAAAAAATATAAACATTGAAAGGAACAGACTGAAATATATATAAAAAAAAGTATGAACATAGATGTGAATAGACTAAAATAGATAAATGGATAGAACTATGAAGACAGATAAGGACAGAATGAAATAGATTTTCAAAAAAAGTATGATGAGTGTTTCAAAAAATGTGATATTTGACAAGCACAGTGTGTTCAGAAAAATTAATATCATTTTGTAATTTAATAACACGACCAGTTTTCCTTCAAATAATCTCAAATTTTAACAGCGTGTGAAGAAACAACTCAAAATTCTAGGTTCAGTGTTTATAAGCCTTTTCTTTTTCAGTGAATAGCATTTCTATATCTGAAAAGAATTAAACATTAAGTCAAGAGTTTTGTTTGCCAATAGTCCAGGAGACCAGGGTTCAATCCCAGGTCGAGTCATACCAAAGACTCAAAAAATGGTACTTGATGCCTCCTTGCTTAACACTCAGCAATATAAGGTAGGGACCAAAGGTAAAGTGGAACAATCTAGAGAAAGGAGTAGCACTTTCTCTTACACCTCAGTGTAGTAGCTATCAAAAAGGGAGCCTTCAGGTTACCCTAGACTAAGGTTGCCAATTTTACTAACTTTACTTTTGTTGTTTCTTTAAAATTTGAGATAATTTCAAAAAGAATTGGTCAAGTTATTTGATTACAAAATATCAATTTTTCTGAAACACCCTGTATTCTATAATAACAATAATCTTCAAGATTTGAGATAAGCCGCAAGCGATACAAGCAGTTATATTTTTTTATGGAGAAAGATATCCCACTAAACTATTCCTGTCCTTATTGCTAATAAATGATAAAAGCAAAGAAGAAAAAATCATATTAGCTTTTCCTATTCTTTGTTTTCTTCATTCTTCAATTAGCAACAAAATTTCCCATGCAGTAATTCTTCTGATGTCAGTCTAATTCAATAACAACAATAAAAACAACAAAAAACAAGGTTATGTTTATCTAAAAGTAAAATTAGATTAGCAAGAATTTTACAATCTGTAATTTATTTCTTGCTTTTATTAATTAATCTACTCATTATTAATTTATCTAATTATTTTATTTCTCTCTATTTTTTTGTGTTTTTTGCCGACATTTTTCAAACAAGATTTGAATTACTGTTTGTTATTTTTATTGCTACATTTTATGTGCTCAATGTGCGAATTTAGTTTTGATTTTGACACAATGTATTGATCGGCTCAAGAAAAAACTGTCTAAAAGGCTTTTCAAACTAACTTTTCTTTGCAGTCAATCTGGACTCGGTTAAATTTAGGGTTTTGCTTCCACCAAATATTATTATTTTCAGGATTTCAAATCACACAATTCTGGTTTAAAATATTTTTCGTTTCTCTGTGAGGAGAATAACAGGATACAGTCTGTACTGATTTTGATTGGGCTCCAAGTCACAGTGGCTGCTAGAAAAATACATGAAATCTAACTCATTGAAAAGATTTTATAAGTTTTAAAATTTAATATTGTAAATTGCACTACCTGAAGCATATCAAGTAAATTTTTCATTTTACTCAGTAAATGATTTTGTTATTTTAATCATATATATATATATATATATATAGAGAGAGAGAGAGAGACTCAGCAGGAAAGAAAGATGAATGAAAATGTACACATTTTTCATTGCTCAATGTTGGTCTACCTATATATTGTTTTATTGGAGGCATGTAAAAGAAATTATGATGGGAAAGGCAAAATTTGGCAGGTTATTTATTCAATACAACATTTAACTCTTAAGCTTCATCTGATTCAGCTGTAATGAACAAAACATCATATCAAATAAATGCTACATTAAATTTTGGTTTCACTTTACAATTTCTTCTACCATGATTTTTACCAATACATTTGTTTGCATGAAGGTCATTGAAAAAAAAAGGGGAGAAAAACACGATATTTTTTTTCAGAATTTTCTCCAAAAATGCATACATTGCATTGGTTGAAATTGGCTTATTTTAGTTTCACAGAAATATTTGTTTTGAGGCTATTCAAAATAGTGGCGAGTTAAACAGACTGCTGCAGGCTTGAACAGAGGTCTGTCATTAATCTTTTGGTGGCTAAGAAGTGCAAACCATGTAAAATCTACTGATGAATGTGTCATGTGTACAGAGGAAACATGTTTTAGTCAAGACTAATGTTTACAAATGAGCTAAAAATACATTTGTCACTACAAGCCAGAGTTGAAAAGAAAGTCCATGGAGTTGAAACACCGACTCTCTGGTAAATAAAAAGTTCTGAGCACAATGTTCTGTAAAGAAGGTCATGCTGACAGTTTCCTGATACATGAAGTGACTCCTCACAATTAATTTTCTTGAAAAAGGTAGAACTTTAAATAGTGCTTCCTATTTGGTGACTTCTTTGGCAAAATTCACATTATTAATTCAATAATCCTCATATATATACTCATACAGTAAACACATACACACACACATGTATTTATATATACATCCACTCATATGTACAATACATACACACACACACACACACACACATGTAAATGTTGAAATGATAGATTGTGGGGAATCTGACAATATTGTAGAAATATGTGGAAAGTTAGTTAAATCAAACCCTTAAAACCGGTTTAGAGGCACAATATTTCATTCTTAATAACTTTCTAAAACTAGAACTTTCCACATATTTCTATCACACACATATATATGTATATAGTTGGAATAGTATAGAAACAGAACAAGTGCCATTGGCTCTATGTCTACATCATTCTAATTTAAATCTTCACATGCTCTATTACAAATACTGAACAGTATTTATTGATAAATATAGTAAACTGCCATTGGCCTAATGAGTACAGTGTTCTCCAGTGACCCGGGAGACTGGGGTTCAATCCCAGGTCGAGTCATACTCAAAAAACTGTACTTGATACTGCATTGCTTAACGCTCAGCATTATAAGGTAAGGATCAAGGGTAAAGTGGAGCAATCCAAGGAATGGAGTAATGGCCTCCCCTAAACCTCGGTTTAGTAGCTATTGAAAAAGGAGCCTTCGGGTCACTCTTGACTAAGGTCATTAAATTATTTTACATTAACAATATATATGCAGATGTATATGTCAGCAAATAAATCTATGAAAGAATGAGAGATTGATGAAAAAGAAATGAACATTTCTTGTTGACCTTTATATATGTATTGATATATAAATATATATGTGTGTGTGTGTGTGAGTACAGAAAGCCTACAGAAATGAAAGATGAGTGAAAAAAAGAAATCTACATTTGTTATTGGTCATTGTATATATACTTACATATTATATCAGTTTGATTCTACATGATTATTAGTGTGCACACACAGACACATGCAAGTGGTGTAATGGTTAAAGCACTTGGCTGCTGAATCATAGTAATTGAGTTAAAACTCCAGTCGCACTATTAATATAAGCAGGATTTTACATTAAATAACCTACAAGAGCTGATATGCCCTAAAACCAACCAACCAACTGACCAACCACCACAGTCAGGATGTAAAACAAAGTCAATTTCTAAGAGGGCTACAATTGGTATCAATACAGAGTTTACCTTCTCCTGAAATAGTTACCTTACCAAGGCTAAAGAACCCATTCTATCCTTTTATTTTCCCATTGCTGGAGTGACAAGAGATGATTTCATGTCCTTCCCAGGGGTATTAGTTCAAAGTAAAGCATAAGCAACCTCACACAGGATTTGAACTAGGATTACTGATTTCATTTCCTCCAACAATAACCATTACAATAAATGTACCAACAAGTGGCATGATAGCTAAAGTGCAGGACTGTAACATCATATTGAGTGACTTCGAAATTCAGTTGTACAATTACATTTACTTTGGGACTAATGCCCTTGAGAAAAATATGGACTGCCTTATTCTTCCAACTATAGTTGAGGAGGTGTCCTTATGGTGTAATGGCTAAAGCGCTGACCGGTGGAATTGTAGTAAGCGAGTTCAAACTCCAGTTATGCTTTTACATTCACTTTTGGACAAATACCCTTGGGAAAGGCATGAACCCCCTAATCCTCCCAGCTATGGGTTAGATAGCATCACTGCTGTTCTTCTAGAAGGACGGCTTTGGCATTAAATAACCCAAGAAGGTTGATCTGCCTTTAAACAAAGAAAGAAAGAAAACAGCTATAGTTTAAATTGTATCACTACTGTTGTTCTATATATTGGAAAAGGTATGAATCCCTTTATAATTACTGTTTTTCTAGAAGGGTGGTTTTTAGCATTAAATAGCCTAAGAAGGTTGTTCTGCCATTAAACAAAGAAACCAAACCAAACCAAACACACACACATATATATGTTGAAGTCAGCACAGAAATCCATAAAGAGAAATTTAATAGAAAAAAGAAGTCCACCTTTATTATTGTTGTTTGCGTGTATACCTACATATTATATTTGTAGGCTTCTACCTAATCAGAGAAAAAGAAAGCGATAGATTGGCCTTTTACAAGAACATACTTAACCTTCATGCGCTCAACTTCTCTAATGTCAGAAATATGTTAACAGCCCCTACACCTTTTATAATAACTAGCACCTGTTGCCAAAAAAGAAAAAAGTACTTTTTCCCTAAAGTATTTTATGCAACCAAATTTCCAACTTTCTGCCGAGCTAAGAAAGTTTCTATGTTTAAACATTCATCATGAAGAAAATAATAATCTTTCATGTTAGTCTCAAAAAATAAATAAATAACACTTCAAACAGATGATTTTCGGAAAAAAACCCAGAATCAATGAATGGAGTATTAAAGTGTATCAAAAGAGTATATTTTTTTTAATCATCTGTAAATTCATAGGTAATCTCTTGAGACTTATATATCTTTTTTAAAGCCAAGCTAATGTTGTGCATATGGTAGCTTTTGATAATCAAAGCACTTCTGAACATTCTCAGTGCTGCTTTTTAGAGTCTCCTACAACTTGGATTTTAAAGCATTTTAAGCATCAGCTGATGCTCATCCATTTCTGGATTTCATTTCAAGAGACAAGTTACCAACCTTAAAAAGGATACACCAGTTTTGGGTTACATGCTCATATACTGGTTCATTTTCTTCTGATCTCTTAATTCTGCAATCTACAATCAATAGCTTTAAGGCCCTGTTTAAAAGAATGTTTCAGAATTGTCAGTATCTCAATATTTGTAGGGGTGTCCTCATGGTGTAATGGTTATAGTGATGGACTGTGGAATTATAGTAAGTGAGTTCAAAATCCAGTTGTGTTATTATGTTCACTTGTGAAAGGTATGAACCCCCCCTTATCCTCAAAGCTATGGGTTAAATAGTACCACAACTATTCTTCAAAGAGAATGGCTTTGGCATTATATAACCAACAAAGGTTGATATGCCATTAAACAAAGAAACCAATCACTCAATCAATATTTGTATCTACTATTGTTATATTTGAAATAAAATTTATCACTCATTAGTTGACTCAGTTGGCTGGAGCAGCAGAATATACCGACTGCATCTCTGCGGAGGGGTATGACTCTCCCGAGTATCCTGGATATGACATTAAACAATCTGATGGTGAGGCTTCAGTAATGTTGGAGCTTTGGGGAATGCAGAGTACCCCTTCATTGGCATTGCTCCCAGCTCAACTCTGGCCAGGAGTGTAGTAGCTCCAGATATGGTCCTATCTATGGGTCAGATAGGACTGTTTTATATTTAAACTGTGTACTTATGCAAGACTGAATTGTTTGTAATTGAACTGATTTTATATTCAACAGTGTATAAACAAAAAACAGTGTACTTATGCTAAACTGAATTGTTAGAACTAGAACTGTTTGATCATTTAACTGTGTCTCAACAAATAACTAATGTTTAATTAAATTGTTAGTGATACATAGCAATACTTGAAAACATTGAACTGTAAGCAAACAAATGATTAATAGTAAATAGAATTGTTCATATTGTTCAGCTAGTGAAACCATTTATCACATAGTTTTTCAGTTATTTGAGCAGTTTTACTCTTGAAGACCTCAAACTGCTCCAATGTTGAGTGACTAACAATTCCCTCAAAGCCTACTACTCAGAATAGTAGTAAAATATCTGGGTTAAAATATTAATCTTTTCTATGACACTTTTAGTATCGCATCTAGTTTTTATATAATTGTATTATCTTTTATTGTTTTAGTTTTAGTTACCATCAAGGAGAAGTATGTTGCTTATTAGTTCTAACTCTATCCCCATAGGAAATACTCTGACAAATCTTAAACTCCAGAGATGGTGCCTGAAAAAATGTTCCATGAATTTAAAAAATAAATGCAATACTGGTTTTGGTTAAGCTGAGAACTTTACAACTTCCCCTTTTTACATGAAATTAGCATTGGAGTATAGATCCGTAAAAAGATATATTTATTTTTTATACACCCTAATACTTAAGAATATATTTGCAAGGATTATATCCTTTTTATCAATGTCAAGGAGGAGTACATTGTTTATTAATACTAACTCTTCACCCACCCTGGAAAATACATTGTCAAATCTTAACTCTTGAAACCCTGTGGTCCTGAGTTTAAACTTACCCTCAACAATTTGAGCATGATTTCCAACCAGTAAAATAGTGCTACTGTGTGAGGCGGGGAATTAAAATACCTCTGGTATACCAGTGCAATAGACTCTACTGAGTCAAAAAAAAGATTTCATAAAAGTTTTTGATAAAAAATGACTCTCTTCTTGGTTGAACGGAGAACTTTTTTGTACTCCCTTGTAGATGAAATAAACTTTGGGGAAAAGGTTTGCAAAAAAATAAAATTCTTTTTATACATCCTTATACTTTTGAAGAATATACTCGCAAGAATTCTACCCGACTAACTTACAACACATTTCTTATTTATTAAATAGAAATTATGCATCTGGTAAAAATAATCAGTAAAATGTGTTTGAATCAGTCCCTACTTCTACTAATAGATAAAAGCACCATAGTCTCTAATTTGATTCCTTTCAATGACTATCCACTAATTCAAAACTGCTCTTTGAAAAACAAATATAGTAAAAAAAATTACAATTGAAGCAAAGAAAAAAACATAATGCACTTAACCTTATTTTTCAAATGAGAATAAAAAATATCAAGAAATAAAAATGGTTACATTTGGTCAACAGAAATTTAGTGGCTATGAAGAAAATTGGAACTTTTTCATAGAATTCTTTTCATTATCTTTCATATTTAATTGATTCTTTCTTTCATAATTTTTTTTCGGAAGTGGCTGCTTTTTTCTTACTAATCCTTCTCAGTGTGTTTAGTATTATCAAATCATGCCATTCCAACATTCAAATAGAATTATTTGGCAAGAAGTTTAGAATAATCAAAAAAGAAAACTATGTTAAAAAAGAGGATGGTAGCAATAAAAAAGGGACATTACTGATTGTTAATTTGAAAATGCTGAGAAAGAAGAAAAGAAAAAATAAATAAATGAAATAAAATGAAAGAATGTAATTTAAGGCAAAAGACTGAAAGGAAAAAAAGGTTAGAAAAAAAAGATGAAAACAAAAAAAGTTATCAGAAGAAAAAAGGCAAAAAGAGAATAAGAACATATTTTATTAATTCAAAAAAGAAAAAGTCAAGAAAAAGAAAATGAATATTATATTTTCACCAATATGATTTTAACAAATAACTTATCTCTTCCACAGGAATGAGTTAAATAGTACCACAACTCTTCATCTACAAAGATGGCTTTGGAATTAAATAACCCATGAAAGTTAATTTGCCATTAAATAAAGAAATCAAATCAGTTTTTGATGGTATGATTAAAGGAAGGATACAACATTGTGAAAATCATAAGATCAAGTTTGTATTTATTCAGCTCTTTTGATATGAGCAGAATTTACTAGATGATGAATTTTTAGGTGGAGTACAGCTAGTTAGAATTAAGAGATTTACTTTAGCCAAGTTGCTTTACCAAAAGTCTGTGTAACTATCTATCCCTAGCAGGAGATACAACAGATAGATTTATGCTTTTCCCAAGGGCATTAGCACAAATTGATATGCAAATGAGTTGTCAAGGCCAGTTCAGGCCAAACAAAATGGATGACTACTGCTTGTTTCTCCAAACCAGCTCAGTGCACAAACTAGGGTTTCAAATATTTTTGAAGATATCAGAAATACTGTATTTTATATTCATTTACTAAATCAGCTGTAATTTAAATTTCCCTTGAATGTAGTATTCTATTTGCATTGAGCATGAATATGCTATCTATTAATATATAATTACGCCAATATTTCAAAAATCTGACTGCCCTGTTGGCAGGCTTCCGAACACATTGACTGTATTTCCTAAAGAATGATTAAACCCCCTCAAAAAAAAAATGACACTAAACTGCAACTTATGATGAGGCTCCAGTTCAGGAAATCTGGGAAGCGTGAAGGACCCCTTCATTATCATTACTCCCAGGTTCACTCTGACTCACAGTGATTGTACTTGCTAAGCTCTCATCTACGGGTCAAATAAATCTGTTTAGAAATTATTCATATTCAATAGTAACTCATGATGCTATATAACACTAAATCATTTTTATTAAAACTCGTTACTTAAAGCTTACTAAGGATTATTATTAGTAACTTTAAACCATATGACTGAGTAAACAAATGACCCATATTGAATAGAAATAATTACTTGAAATCATATAACTGTGCAAATTATTTGTATTTGATAGGAATACTTGATATTACAAAAAGAAACTTATAAAAGAACAACTACACAAGAAATATAAATTTACATTCCTAACCTCTAGATTTAAAAAAGTCCTTGATGGGTCGACATGCTTTTAAAATCAATCAGTCAATTACCTGATGTGTCAGGATAATTCTAAATGCAAATTCAGAATCAATCTATTCAGTTTAGTTTAGCACAGTATCATTGGCTGCATAACAGAAATTTTTTTTATTGCCGAGTTGTATGAGACTCTCTGAGGTTATGACTCTTACTATTGCTGAGAAATAATTGAGAGGGGGGTGTCCTCATGGTGTAATGGTTAAAGTGATGGACTGCGGAGTTATAGTAAACAAGTTTGTACTCCAGTCATGCTATTACATTCACTTTCGGGCAAATACCCTTGGGAAAGGTATGAATCCCCTTATCCTCCCAGCTATGGGTTAAATAGTAGCACTACTATTCTTCTAGGAGAATGGCTTTGGCATTAAATAGCCTACAAAGGTTGATATGCCATTAAACAAAGAAAACAAACCAAACCAAACCATAATTGAGAGGTCAAAGGTTGTAACTTGACACAAAACCCTTGGTCGAATGGAAATTGACTGGGCACTCATTGATTGGTAAGAAGACAGTCCTATAGGATTTAGGGGATAAGAATTCTAGGTGGATGAAATCAGGCTTTTAAAGGGTAAAGTTGAATAATTGGGACTTAAGTAAATCCATCTCCCATTGAAGGTAAGATCAGCCTAATGAAAGGGTGTTTCCTTTCCTTCATCAACTAAGCAAAGCCACCTGTCTTCTTTTTGTGACCAGGCCTAGAGAGAATATATAATCTGCATATAAATTTGAATGTTTTTAGTGACCAGCATGCTGGTCATTCTCTTCTGCCATCAGAGTCAAGTAGCTACATTAAAATGCCTGATGAAGCCTCGATATTTCATGATACCAATTCTAATGTATTTATTCAAATACTGAGTACTTTTTTTTTTTCAGAATTAGGTAATTGGGATTCATTTAAACTGCTGCACTATATGAATTTGTATAAGCCTAGGTGTATGATTCTTTTTTCTTTTGATATGAATTGTAGTTTCTTTTGCTCCTGTGTGCATCAGTGTATAGAAAGTACAGGTCATATGTATTTGAACAAATACGAAAAGTGTTGATTTATTTCCTTAAATTGCAAGAAGCTAATAAGAATTTTGAATAACTGGAAGATTCAAATTAACTTAGTAGTTTGGGAACTCTTCCAAATAGCAATGTGAGTTTGTGTTTTCAATCTCCATGATTGATTCTAAACAAGATTTTGGAATTCAAACAGATAAGTAAATACCTACATCCCTCCTGAATCTTGTATTACTACATTAGTTGAAATTACTCTGCTAGAAAAGGAAGAACCACATTTATATTGATATCTTTTGTGACAAAAGTATTTTGCTTGTTTTCTGAAACTTTAAGTAGTATCTCAAACACAAGTATATGTGAACATATATATATGGAGATATGGTAGATTTTGGTGAATTTGACAAGATGATAAAAATAAATGGAAAAGTAGATAAATCAAACACTTAGAAGGAGTTTAGTCATAATATTTTATTCTTTATTCAAGGAAGAACTTATTCAGGGTCTTATTTTTAGCACATATATATATATATTGGCAGCATTTTCTCTTTTAGATGTTTGATTAAATATGACAGACACTTTGCATCTGCCTATCTATCTTTGATCCATTCTAGTTTTTGTAATGGTTGCTCCCCTGATGATGGCTCTAGTTGAGGCTGAAAGTACAGCACCTTTCTAAATGTCAAACAAGTCATTTAATCAAATACACACACACACACACACACACACATATATATATATATATATATAAGTAAAGTTGACAATCTTAGTCAAGGGTGACCCAAAGGCTCCCTTTTCAATAGCTACTATACCAAGGTGTAGGGGAGAGGGCTACTCCATTCCCTGGATTGCTTCACTTTACCCTTGATCCTTACCGTGTAATGCTGAGTGTTAAGCAAGACGGCATCAAGTAGGATTTTTTGAGTCTCTGGCATGACACGACCTGGGATTGAACCCCAGTCTCTTGGACCACTGGCAAACACTCTACTCATTAAGTCAATATATATATATGCAATATTTTTCAAGTTAGACAATGTGAAACTCAGTTATGAATTTTTATCCTATTATTATATTTTATACTAGAAAATTACTGTGTGTGTGTGTGTGTGTGTATATATATATATATATATATATATATGGTCTGCTTGGAAAGTGAGATGTTGTATATTTCCTACTAGCACCAGTATTCTATTTAAATGTAAAAACCAAGATTTTAAATGCCGATTTTTCAAGGCAAGTAAGTTCTTTCATATTAATAGATTGATTTGATCACTTAATTTCTCCCTCTTACTGGTGCCCAGTATATATCAGTCTTCTTTCACTTCTTCTACATATAAGAGTGAGTGTGCATATGTGCATGCATGCAAGATATTTGTAACTTTTTTGGTAAGGTTATTATTGATAATTTCTTGTTGCTATTGGCCCAGCGGTTAGAGTGTTCGCCAATGGCCCGGGAGACCTGGGTTCAATCCCAGGTCGAGTCATACCAAAGACTTTAAAAATGGTACTTGATACCACCTTGCTTAACACTCAGCATTATAAGGTACAGTTCAAGGGTAAAGTGGAGCAATCCTGGGAATGGAGTAGCGCCCTCCCCTACACCTTGGTGTAGTAGCTATCGAAAAGGGAGCCTTCGGGTCACCCTCGACTATGGTCGCTAACTTACTTTATTGCTTCAGCAAATAATATCTTTATTTGGGTGCTCACTCATCCTCTCTCTTCTCCATGAACTATCATGACATACAAGTGACAAGACCTTTCCATGGAGACTGAGAACATACATAATTTCAGCAGGTTTTCTGATTGCTATTACATGACCACTTATATGCATACTGTGATATATGGTTATCTCACACACCTATGTATAAGATATACAATCATATATTTCATATCACATGGTTGTTGAACACAGATATACTTGCTTTGTATGCAAGTTCATATGAAGCAATAAAGTAAGTCTTTCAATATCTTTTTCAATATGAATATATTAACATGCCAGAAACATATAACTATATTTATTCTATATTTATATTGACTTTTACAAATAAAAATTGTTCACCTTGCTAGATTCTATCATATAGGATACAAAGCAAATAATCCTCTATTTCCAGGAACAAAACACGAGTGAGATGCTAAGCCTGGCCAGTTCCCAAGACACAGTCATTAGACAATTAATCAACTAAGCTTCTCCAGTAAAGACCATTTCTACTATCTACTATCCGCAAGAAAATACTGATGATTCTGAAACATCTGCGCTGAAATTACTGATGCAGACTTCAACAGAGAATCACATTGTTATACAATGTTATTCTTTTGGAAGTTTGTTAGATCCAAGTAGATTACAAAGGCTGATGGGAAATTAGATAATAGAAATCAGCCTTGTAGATATTGTTTATATTCAGGCTCCTTTTTATTTTTTAATGAATATATGATAATAAAAATAACAAGCTAAAAGCCACAGAAAAATTACTTATAGCCTCAGGCTATAGTCATTTACTAAGTATTATTTAGTTTTAGTTTTTAATGTTATAAAGATGAAGCATAAGTAGGAAGGGAACTCAGCAAGATCAACTTATTAGACATTAATCTACAAATGAAGTATCCAGCAAGTTAGTTGATATACTGATTTGTCATACTTAAATTAATTTTAGTCCAAACATGAGGCACCTCGTAAGAATCAAACTCATTACTCAGTTGGGATCAATCAGATAAGTATTGCTCTAAAATGAAGTGTCAATAAAACTATAGTTATCAACTAAATTTAGCCAAATTTTGTTAGTGCCATATACGTGAGATACCCAGTGAGGATCCCTCTCATTACTCAGTTATAATCAATCTGCAAGATCAGCTAATTAAATATTACTTTAAACTGTAGTGACTAGCAAGTGAGTATACATAGTTATTTACTCAATTTAGACTAATTTTGGCGCACCCAACCAGTGAGTATCAAACTCCTCCAGTTGTAATGATCAGCAGTACCAGCTTGTTATACATTACTCAACGACAAGATGCCCTAGTAACAATAAAATATTATTTACTAAGCCTTGCTTTGTTTAGTCACAAACATACAAGTATAGGGTACCCAGTGAAAACCAAGCTTATTATTCAGTAGTAATGATCAGAAGTATGAGCTTGAGAGTGATTTTTTAATTGTTATTTACTGAGCTTAGTTTTTGAACTGCCCCGCAAGTATAGAGTACCCAATAAAGATCAAATTCGTTTTTTTAGTAGTGGTGATTATTAATGTGCCTATGTGACTTTGAATCATTATTTACTAATCTTAGGTTAATTTTAGTCCAAATGTGGGACACCCTGGGAAGACTGAAATTCCAAATTGATAGTATGTATTTACAGAACACTGCCTCCATAGGCACAATAATTGAAACCAATTAACTGTGGGCCAGCAAATGATTAATATTATATAGAAGTATAAGTGTTAAATTGCAATATGAGAAACCGTTTAACAGTGTTCAAACAAATGAGCTTAAACTCATTTAAAAATAAAGTAACCAAAAAAACCCTTTACTGACAAATCAAATCAAATATAAGCAGGATTTGGCATTAAATAACCTACAAGAGTTGATGTGCCCTAATACCAGCCAACCAACCACCACAGTCAGGATGTAAAACAAAGTCAATTTCTAAGAGGGCTACAGTTGGTATCAATACAGAGTTTACCTTCACCTGAAATAGTTTCCTTACCAAGGCTAAAGAGCCCATTCTACCCTTTTATTTTCCCATTGCTGGAGTGACAAGAGATGATTTCATGTCCTTCCCAGGGGTATTAGTTCAAAGTAAAGCATAAGCAACCTCACACAGGATTTGAACTAGGATTACTGATTTCATTTCCTCCAACAATAACCATTACAATAAATGTACCAACAAGTGGCATGATAGCTAAAGTGCAGGACTGTAACATCATATTGAGTGACTTCAAAATTCAGTTGTACAATTACATTTACTTTGGGACAAATGCCCTTGAGAAAAGTATGGACTGCCTTATTCTTCCAACTATAGTTGAGGAGGTGTCCTTATGGTGTAATGGCTAAAGCTCTGACTGGTGGAATCGTAGTAAGCGATTTCAAACTCCAGTCATGCTTTTACATTCACTTTTGGACAAATACCCTTGGGAAAGGCATGAACCCCCTAATCCTCCCAGCTATGGGTTAGATAGCATCACTGCTGTTCTTCTAGAAGGACGGCTTTGGCATTAAATAACCCAAGAAGGTTGATCTGCCTTTAAACAAAGAAAGAAAGAAAACAGCTATAGTTTAAATATTATCACTACTGTTGTTCTATAAGGATGACTTTGGCATTGAATTACCCACAGACTTTGATATGCCATTAAACAAAGAAACCAAGCCAAACCAAACTTATGTGTACTTTCATTTCTTTTTCAGTAATAACTGATCAGAGAGATTAGCTCATTAACCGTTACACCACTCTGAATCTCCTTAGCCTGTTTCTATGTACTATAAGATTCTGCTGTGTACCTGTAATTATCATCTTTGATTGCAGATAACCTTGTCCTAAAAAGCTACAGTAAAAGTTTAAAACATTTATTATCTTGCAGTGATCTGAAATAGTCTTTCACCAGTTCTTGCCATCTGACCCCTTGTGCCATTTTTTGGACACATAGCCAATAACACATTTTTGAACTGACATGGCATGGCAGACAACCATCTCAAAAACATTTCATACCCATGTGCAAATGAAGAAGAGATGTGTCAGCAGAACACCAATAGAGCTGACAGACTGCAAGCTGATAACATCCATCACTTTCAGAAGATGGAACATCTGCATAGTGTACTTATTGGTCTTGGTGCGATGAACTAAAACAATAAAAGCAACTATAACTTTGCAATTCTGATAGAAAGAAAAAACAAAAATAAATAATAATGAAAACTTTATGTAATTTTATTTGCAAATAGAAACCAATAGAAAACTGAGTAAAATGATGAAAACTAAAAGAAAGAAATCAATGCTGTCTATCCTAAATGAATTCGATAACTCTGCATCAAAAAGGCACCATGAAAGATAAATCTGCTGTAATAGAGTATCAGACTGTTGTCAGCAAGGTATACTTTTTTTTTACTTTGGTTTCTTTTTTAATGGCATATAAACCTTTATGGGTTATTTAATGCTAAAACTGTCCCTGTAGAAGAAACATAGGGTTAACTAACAGGATAAGGGAGTTCATATCTTTCCCAAGGGAAAGGGAAAATAAGTAAAGCAAAGTTGACGATCTTAGTCGAGAGTGACCCGAAGGCTCCCTTTTCAATAGCTACTACACCAAGGTGTAGGGGAGGGAGCTACTCCAATCTTTGGTATGACTCGACCTGGGATTGAACCCCAGTCTCCTGGACTACTGGCAAATACTCTTCTCATTAAACCAATGGCCCTGAAAGGTAAAATAATAGCATGAAAGGATTTCAAACTCGCTTACTACAATGTCACAATCCAGCTCATTAGCCTCTAGGCCACAGGGGACTACCTTCATCAAGGTTTATTGGTTAGTAGGTTAATTGGTTTTGCAGTATGACAACTCTAAGGTTATTTAATGCAAAAGTTAATATTTCTTTCAAGCAATTATATCTTATTTGATGATAATAATAATAACAGCAATAACACAGACATGGCTACAAAGGGAAATCTCATGTGAAAAACTGAATCTCTTCGAATAACAACACAAAACAATACCATAAGGACCAATTATATTAAAGGAAAAATCAGTTGGTTTGTTGGTTGTTTTGTTTTACAGCATATCAACCTTTTTCAGGTCATTTAATACTGAATTAAATTTCAAAGAATTCAGTTCAGTGTAAGTATAGTTTTTGTTTACAAACAATTAAATATCAAAACAGTTCTACTTCTAACAATTCAATTTAACATTAGTCATCTGTTTTCACGGAGTACAAATGTCAAACTGTTCCATTTGACTCATATATAGAACCCTACAAGGTGCTACCACTCCAGGCCAGGGTGGACCTGGGAGTGATGGCAATGAAGGGGTACTCCGTATTCTCCAAAGCACCATCATTACAGGAACCTCACTATCAGATTATTTAATGTCATATCCAGGACACTCATTTGGTGGGGGGGTCTTATGCCTCTGCAGAGAAGCAATTAGAGTATTCTACAGCCCCAGCCAACTGGACAAGCAAAAGTCAGTAATATGCAAGTGTAGGTTATGTGGAAAAAGTGATGAAATGATTGATCCCATATTAAGCAAATGCTGCAAACTAGCACAAAAAGTACACGACAAGGCATGACAGGGTTGGAAAGGGGATCCACTGGGATCTGTGCAAATCATTAAAATTTAGTCATACTACCAAATGTGGTATTTGCACTAACCAGAATTTGTCCTAGAAGATGACACATAAAATTCTCTGGGATTTTGAGATACAAATGGATCATCTAATCCTGACCAGAAGACTATACCTATAGATAACTAATAAAAAAAGAGAACTTGATGTCTAATGATATACCATAATGGTACCAAATAGAAGTTTGTAATGTTACTGCACCAAATAGGACGTTGTACTGTTATATACCAAATGTATGGTTATAACACCATATGCTCGAACGAATTTATGCCTGTATTGCAATGTCTGAAGTAGTAGTCAGACCCTTTTGTAACCTCACTGTGGAAAAAGGTAATGATCACATGAAACTTTGTCTTACTTTACTAACACAAAGGTTTATTTGCTACAACACTCTTTAGGTAGTCATTGAAAGAAATAATGAGAGTATTAAAGCTGAGTTGACCGAGTTAGCTGGACAAAGAGAAACAACATGTCATGAGGAGAGAAAGAGAGGGCAGACATAGACCTTGAATTTTCCTTCTGGTTATCTGTTGAAATTCTAACGTGTTTGCTGACTGATTTCACCTTCACAGGTTTGCATTTAGTGTAAGACCCCTTTCCAGAGCCTACCCCAAAATGTAAGTGGCTACTTTCAACTATCTTCTCATTGTCCGGGCTAGTGTTCTCTTGAGTCTTTACCTCCTCATGTCTCCGAGCAAACTAACTTTACTCCAGCCTCTGCACAGAAGATTTGGGATCTGGAGAGGGTGGGTCCCAATCATTTTTAATCAAAAAAGTCATTCACCTGTGACTGGCTGATCCACAATGAGTGCTTTGGCCTGAGTCACTCAGAGGTCAGCTGTCTGTACCATAGACTCTGCTTTTTCTTCTTATTTTTTTCTTCTCTCTCTCTCTCTCCTTCCCTCAGAAACTTACCTCCAGTCACTTTCTAAATTTAAATCTTCATATCATGTTAGAGTGGATTTTGCCATTCCTGCAGACTACAGAGTGAAAATAAAAGAAAGTGAAAAAATACACAAATACTTGGACCTTGCCAGAGAACTAAAAAAGCAATGAAAAATGAGGGTAAAGATAAAACTAATTATAGTTAATGCACTTGGAACAGTCTCCAAGAGCTTAGAGAAAGGATTGGAAAAATTAGAAATCAGCAGAACAATTGAGACCATCCAGTCAACGGCATTGCTAAGATCAGCCTGAATACTGAAAGAGCTCTGGAGATCTCAGGAGACTTGCTGTCATTCAGACTCCAGTGAAAGACCCCCAGCAGATCCTAGTGTGAAAAAACTTGCAAAAAGTAATAATTATTATCATTTGTTTGCACATAGTTGTTTTCAAATATTCCTATCTAATACAAATAATTTGCACACAATTATTTGGTTTCATGTATTTTAAGTAATCATATGGTTTCACATTTTAAAAATTGAATGGAAAATTGAAAATATAGTTATTATTGTAATTATTTACAAATGAATCAGATTTCATCATTAAATAACTCATAAGGAGTTGATATGCCACTGAATAAACCAAACATGTATACCATATTTATTCATTTGTTATATTAACTAAAAATAAATTTTGTGGGTGTAATTTTAGCCTTTTTTGAGAAAACAGTCTGTAAACATCCTTGAAATGTAAACATATATGGCTCCCAAATAGTTATTTCTTATTCTATGAATATAAACATAACAAAATGAGTTTTCAGAGTCATGAAAAAATTTAGAGAAAAATATTTTAGCTTTGGTTTCTGGCAAGGAGATTTTCAACCAGATATCTACTTTAGACTGTTAAACAAAAGGATTAAGATTCAATTTAACTAACCTGATAAACATAAAGTAAGTCTTATACTTATATTGGAAACAAAACCTCTAGCTAAAAATTTAACCTTTTCAAAAATAGATGTGCTAAAAACATGTCCTTTGGTACACTGAAAATTTGGACAATTTGAGTTGTGTGATGACAGATGGAAGAACAAAAAAGACTCTTGATTAATTATGGTAAGAGGATCTTGTAAATAATGCTATTCTTTTTTTGTGATTTAAAATGTTTTAAATATATTTCACTTTCATATATTATATGATCTCCACCCAATTTTACAGTTTTAGCTAAAATTTGACAGAAGGCTGGATGTTTAGGATACCCTGTGAGAATCAAACTCACTAACAATATTCTGTTAGCCTAGCTTACTAACTATTACACAATGCATGATACATCTACACATATACCCATATATAGACTAGTAGTGCCAGGAGTGACGACAACCATTTTCTGTTTACTTGATTAGTATCTGTTGCTCTAAGGAATAACTTTAAAATTTCCTTAAATTGATTGTTAATAAAAATTTATGGAAAATCTAGATTTTCATCATCCTTAAGCATCTATTCATGAATTAATGACATATATCCATCAATCCCCTAATGCTGAATACATTCATTGTGTTAACATAAAACGTTTTTCAAGTAAGTTCATTTTGTCATCCATGAATAGATTACCTAACAAAGGTTTTATATTCATCTTGAAATTTAAAATCTTAAACTCATGTATCCATCAACTAATCCTAACTTGCTCCAGTACAAAGCCACAAAAATTAGGATGCTTACCATGAGTCAACAGACTCTCTACAGTTACATGTTTATAAGTTTAGCTTAGTGGGTAGTGTGTTTGTCAATGGCCCGGGAGACCAGGGTTTAGTCCCAGGTCGCGTCATACAAAAGACTTAAAAAATGGTACTTGATACCTGCTTGCTTAACACTCAGCACTATAAGGTATGTATCAAGGTTAAATGGAGCAATCCGGGGTAAGGAGTAGCTCCCTCTCCTACACCTCAGAGTTGTGGCTATTGAAAAGGGAGCCTACAGGTCACCCTCAACTATGGTCGCCAACTTTACTTACAAGGAAATATGTATTTACAAAGCCCCTCTACCACAAACAGGATGTGACAGAAAGTCAGTATAACTGATTTGATTTTAGTTTTTCTTCTCCTAGACAGGTTTCTATGCTAAGGTTATATAGCCCAGTTTGCCCTACTATTTACCTATTTCTGGGTGAGATAATAGTTCAATTCATATCTTTCCCAAGGGTATTAACACTATGAGAAACACAAACATCCTCATCCAGGATTAGGAAGAAGTAGCCCAGAATATTGACAAAAATTAACTTTATCTGTCAGAGGGTAAAAACAGAGTCAGATGATTGTATTGCACTAATTTTCATGTAATGAGCGCTTTCCAACCTTGAAAATTAGCATTTAAATTACTGGTTGCTGTTTGAACATCAAATACTAGAGGGATATATATATATAACAACAACCTCAGCTATCAAGTAAACCCTTGCAGTTATGTATCTGTAATAGAGTAACAAATATAAGCTATTCTCAAAAGACTGAATTCACTAGAGAAGCCAAGTTAATTGAGAGAAATTAGCTAATCATCACTCTCCAAGAGAACTCAACTACAAGTAATTATGTACATGTAGTTCTCTATTGTTTTTCTTAAGCAGAGTCATTTAATACAAGGTGCAACAGAAATCTTCCCACATTTTAAATTGTCACTTGTGTGGGGCAAGGGAATTCAGGTAAGTGGCAATCTATCAAGCTAATATTTTACCCCCTTTTTTTATTAAGTTATGATCATGACTTGAACTGGTGAACTGCTGAAACATTTTTAAGACTGATGAATCTGTAATTGTTATACTGAGAATTTTCTGGACTCATTTCCTGTTACATTGGCATAATGCTATTCTGGATAGAATTTTCAACCCATTACAGTAATGTTTTTTTTCATCTGAAACAGCATCATTTCAATTTCACATAAGATTATAGTTTAAAATGTGGGATATGTTTCTATAGCACTCTTTATGAACCGCTTTTTCTCATAACTATTTCTTTATATTTAACCGATTGGTTCCACTTGTTTTTTTTTTATTTTTCAAGATAGTTTTATTTGTATTTTACTGCAGTCATTTATTTTTGTAATTAGTTAAATAAGCTTAGTGGTCAAAATTTTGTACACATTAATGAATCACAATAACGTGGCAATTGATGAAGAGACATAATAGTTTTAGGAGTGCATTAGTAATTATAATGGAACAGGTTTAAAGGAACGACCAGTGAAAAATGATAGCTGTAACTATTAGGTTGGTTGATGTGCCAAAGGTGAACTTGGAAGACAGAGACAGAACGGTTGGTGAGGTCCCTTATTTTGTTTTATCCCCACATGGGGATATATGGAAAGGTTTTTTCTTCAGTTATCAAAATGTGCTCTCTGAATCAGTGGTCATCTCCTTAAAGAAACTGCTAGATGCATAAGAATATATATAAGAAAAACATGGAAAAGATGTGTTCAAAGAACAAAAATTATTTGATAATGAAAAGAATAAAAATGAATATAGATATAGCAATTTCATAAAAATGAATGAGTATATACACAAAAGATTACAAAAAAAAAAGACATGAATAAACTAGATAGATAAGGAAGCAGTAAAATAAAAGTATCTAAAAATACTCTACTATGTAGAAAGGGTTGTGTAGTTTCACTTGCCCTTGAGGCCATTGCAATCCAGTGATTTCAGTTACTGTAACTGTTAAAATGTAAGCTTATAGTCTGGGTAAGTTTCTGCTTATTTACTCAACATATAGGCATTTGAGAAAACGCCCAGCTCGGAATACTGGTTTACAGATTTCAGTCGGAAAACATTTTTATATTTTTATATCTAACTTGTATGACATCATTACACTATCCAAAGATCTTCAAATTGGTGGAATTATAACCTGTATTTCTTCTGTCAGCAGTGTGAATGTCACTGTGTACTAAATAGTAGTCTTTGTATATGCACCAGATAAGAGAGAAAATTTCAGGAATTTAGCAAATAACTTCATAGATTTTTAAATTATGCACCCATTATACAGTATCTATTCATGGTACTTCACAAAAATGGGCTTTAAGAAATGTTCTATATTTACTAAAACCACGGTTATACATTGATTTATTTAAACTCGTCTCCTCATTTTGATTGCTAGTCATATTTGGAGTATTGTACTCCAAATATCTTTTAAATATCTGGAAACATTCAAGGAATTTTGATAACTATTTTCTACTGTCAATATTTAAAAAGTAATTGTAGTATTGATTTACATGACGATCATAATCATATTGGTTTATTTGAAATTACCATACAAATCATACCTTTAAATAAGGATATATAACTGCAAGGGTTTACTTGACAGCTGAGGTTGTTGTTATATATATATATATATATATATATATCCTTCTAGTATTTGATGTTCAAACAGCAACCAGTAATTTAGATGCTAATTTTCAAGGTAGGAAAGCTCTCATTACATGAAAATTAGTGCAATACAATCATCTGACTCTCTTTTTACCTTCTGACAGACAAAGTTAATTTTTGTCAATATTCTGGGCTACTTCTTCCTAATCCTGGATGAGGATGTTTGTGTTTCCCATAGTGTTAATATCCTTGGGAAAGATATGAATTGAACTATCATCTCACTCAGAAATTGGTAAATAGTAGGGCAGACTGACTATTTAACCTTAGCATAGAAACCTGTCTAGGAGAAGAAAAACTAAAATAAAATAACTTCCATTTAGAATAGGATATTGAAATTTATACAGCTTGCAGAACATAAGTAGGAGTAATATGAGGTAAAAATTTCCTTATCATTTCAATAACTTTATCATAAAAAGACAAACAATTTTACACAAGTTGATAAAGTAATATTATGTAAAAAAATTCATCAGCATAGATATTTTTAATAACCTTATGAAAAAGAAAAAGGAAAAACAGACAATTTCAAATAGACTGACAAAAATCTCAGCAAAACCAGTAGGTAACATGTTGTCTACATGTATATATGAGGTCTATAAAAAAACTCAGACAGGTAATCTTAGTCACATTCAATCTTTTGTCTCCTTCCAGAAGTAGACTGATTCTGAATGTTGCCTCTCTGTCTCTTATGAAGATAAAACTAGTAAGAAAACATTATACTGTTCTTTTCTCTGGGGTTGTTAATGTTTCAGTGCTCAGAATAGACATCCTTTATTGCTTCATACATTCTACTTTAAAATACTAAAGAAATATTTTGTGTTAAGAAATGATTATCAATTTTTGCCACCAGACTTTGAACTTTTTCAACTATTTTTTTCTTCTTAAAATGAGTGAAAACCAATATTTTATATGAATTTTACTCAACCATCTACCACAGGCAGGATGTGACACCAGACAAATATTTAACCGGAATACAGCTGGTTTGAATTTTCCTTCTCCTAGAATGGTTGCCTTATTAAAGCTAAAGAAGCCAGCTTACCCTACTATTTACCTATAGCTGAGAGAAGAACAAATGAATTCACACTTTTCCCAAGGGCCTTAGTTCAATGTGAAATGCAAACAGTTTTATCCAAGTTTTGAATTTTGGTCACTTATTACATTTTCTATAATGAAAACCACTACTCTAAATGCACCCTCTGCATTTTGAATGTAAAAGGATTCAAACATGTTTGCAATTGAAGCCATCAAAAATAAAAGAAGATACATTTTACAAGATATTTTATGAGTTAATATTTCTTTGGCAAGTCACTTTTACTCATTCATATTTTACCACACCCAGGGACTGAACTCAAGACTACCAGCTAAACTGTATACACATAGCCACTAGACCATTGTCTCATAAAACAACAAAGTGATTTGAAATGTTGTTCCTGTTATGAGGTTCAGTTCTTTGACAAGCCTACATAAAAGTCAAGATGAGTTAATGTGATGAAAACAAACTAAAAGAGAACATCAGTTTTGAATAAATCTCTGTATAATAATAATGATAACATTTTAGAAATTCTGTCAGTAATTACCAAAATGAAATTTGATAAACCTAAGTCAATAGCTCACATTTCTTAAGTATAGATATAACAACAACAATTATAAAGACATCTACTGATAAGATTCTCTAAAATCAAAATAACAATATATAAAGCCACATATATATGTATATATACATGACAGTTATTCAATAAGTAAAATGAATTCTGCCTAAATATTTGAAAATAGGAAGCAACGTTTATTTACAGGTGCAGACTTTTCAAGAAAATTAATAGTGATGGATCCTTTTATGTCCTAGAAGACTGTCAGCCTAACAATCTTTACTGTCTACTGTGCCCAGAACTTTCTCTTTACTAGAGAGTCAGTATGTTTCCACTCCATGGGCTATCATTTCAACTCAGGCTTCTAGTGGAAAACCTTTGTTTAGCCCATTTGTAAACATTTAAAAAAAAAAACATGTTTTTCTGAACACACAACACATTTTTTGATGAATTTCACATTGTTTGCACTTCTTGGTCACCAAATATTTGATGACAGACCTCTGTTTAAACCTGGAGCTGTCTGTTTGATTTGCCATCATTTTGAATAGCCTCAAAACAAATATTTTTCTAAGATTAAAATAAATTTTGCTTTGAATTAATTCCAAAGAATGTAGAGTTTACATTTATGGAAAAAATTGTAAAAAAAAAGTATTTAGCTTTAGTAAAAAATTCCTCCTTATTTAATGAATGACCTCCATATGTAATTGTGTGTATATATATATATATATATAAAGAACTTTATAAGAAAAGGATTTCAGCTAAGCCCTTCGTAAAGGGCTTTAGAAATAATAATTTAAAAAGTTTTTAGTTTGACAGTGAAACCTTGATGATTCTTAATCACATAAATACTGATCTAGTAATTTGACATTATCTAATAACATGGCTTTGACATCAGGATCATAAAAGTTTCTGAATTTAAAAGTTAAAATAAGACCATATAATAAAACACACATACAGAGTATTAGCAAACAAGTTGACTAAGTTAACTTCTAGATAAATCAGCAAGAAAATATCTTGGAAAATTAATAATTTCATAAAGTGCTTCAAAGAAGAAATTGATTGTCTGTGAATATATTTAATTAAAGAATGAAAAGTTTAGGTTATATTTTGTATTTGCCTTATATTTTCTTTCAGTAAGATAATATTGTCATTTAGATAAATCATTGAGAAGATGTTTTGTTTTCTCTTTTATTTTTCTTAAATACTTGACAAATATCTAAAATGGAGGTTTGATGATTTTCATGGTTAAGCTATTTTATAACCTCTATGAATACATATTTAACAGAATATTTTAAAATTAGAATTGAATTCAATAATGGTAAAAATTGTAATTGATGCACTTGGAACATTTCTTAAAGGCTTGGAAAGAGGGCTGGAAGAATAGGAAATTGAAGGATGAATAGAAACTATCCAATCTACATCATTGTTGAGATCTGCCAGAATACTGAGATGAGTCCAGGGGACCTGAGGCAGCTTGCTGTCACTCAGATTCCTTTTATAGACCATCAGGTAAGGCTGGTTTGAAAAACTCACAAGGAGTAAAAAAAAAAAAATTCAAATATAATTGAGCAGCTCACTTGATCTGGCCCACTGGTTGTATGTTTGATACCCCTGAACTGAAGAATATGTATATAACAATTAAAAAAAAAAGTTTATTCATAAGATTCTTTTATTCAAGCAAAAAACGAAAACTTTTAATTTGATCAAGACAAAACAATATTTTTTAGTGTTACGAATTATATGAGGGAGTACCCCAAAAAAATGAAAATTAATTTTGTTGACGTGCCAATGGCCAAGGAGACTTAGGTTCAATCCCAGGTCGAGTCATACCTAAGAGTCAAAAAACAGTACATGATGCCATTTTGCTTAGCACTCAGCATGATATGGTATGGATCAAGGGTAAAGTGGAGCAATCCAAGGAAAGTAGTGGCCTCCTTTACACCTTGGTGTAGTAGCTATTGAAAAGGGAGCCTTCAGGTCACCCTTGATTGCAATCGCCAATATTACTTTTTATTTATCGATTTATTATTCTAATAAACCTATGATAAAATTATACAGGGTTCAATATGCTGATATACGGACAGACCAGACTGAGTTTTTATAAGCAGTAATCTGCTAAATGCATCTTGTATATCTAGAAATAAAGTATAATCTCTTCAAAGAAAATGAAAAATTTAAGATAAATGTTTTTTTTCATAACAAAATGTTCTTAAAAACATTATCAACTGTCATGATATAAGGGTTACCAAGCAATGCTAGTGAATTCTAATGAGTGAGTTTGCTTCTCACTGGTTTCTCTTAGGCTAAGCTAAACTAAGCTTAATAAATGATGCTATTACATTAACTTTTAAACAAATACTCTGAAAAAAAGTATAAGTAAAGTAAGTAAAGTTGGCAAACTTAGTCAAAGGTA
This sequence comes from Sepioteuthis lessoniana, assembly GCA_963585895.1. NCBI lineage: Eukaryota > Metazoa > Mollusca > Cephalopoda > Myopsida > Loliginidae > Sepioteuthis > Sepioteuthis lessoniana. The sequence continues at coordinate 46,156,920 of OY757905.1, forward strand.
ACCCGAAGGCTCCCTTTTCAATAGCTACTACACCAAGATGTAGGGAGGGTGCTACTCCATTCCCTGGACTACACCACTTTACCCTTGACTCATACCTTATAATGCTGAGTACTAAGCAAGGCCGCACCAAGTACCATTTTTTGAGTCTTTGGTATGACTCTACCTGGGATTGAACCCTGGTCTCTCAGTCCATTGGCAAACACTGTACTCATTAGGCCAATGATCTGGTTGGGAAAGGTATAAATCACTTTATCCCCACAGCTATAGGATAAATAGTACTGTTATATACAAGCGTATGGTTGCAAGAAAAATAAGACTGATGAGGAGATTTAGTTTATTTTGTTTATAGAAAAAATAAGATAAACAAGTGGATGAAATATTTAGCCGGCTGTGAGGGGGTTGTCTATTTGGCAACAAGCAGTAGCTTTGATCTGGTTGGACAGTGTCGTCGAGTGACGCTCTCGGGATGCCCGGCGATTCAACTGGCATGTGACCTCAGTTTGGCCTATTTATATTTTCCCAACTTCAAACACTCGCTCCAGAAAATACTACTTGTGGAACAGAATGATTGGTTGAAAAATAAACCTTTTTTTCATAACTGAGAATTTTCTGGGGACTATACATGGAGCCTATGTGCAGAAGCCATGATTTTCTCAGTTTGTTGAGTCAACATTCGGTAGCTGTTATTTTCTTCTACAGTGTCAATGTCTGTGAGTCTGTGTTTTGTGTGTTTTAGTATTTAGGTGTGTAAAGAGTTAAGTGGGTAAATCAGAAGAGATTTGATGTATTTTACTATAGCAGTACCACTACTGCTCTTCACTAATGTTGGCTTGGATATTGAATAACCCTCAAATGTTGATATGCTATAAAAACAGAGAAACAAAACCTTAATAAATGATGTCTTTATAGAAGCATTGCATTTGAAAATGATTATATCAGATTGTGCTAAAAGTATTATTGGTTTTTGGGTACTTACTTTGCAGGATTGAACTTGTATTGTTGATGAAACGCTCAAAGAATAAAAACAACTTCTATATTAAAAGTTGAACTGAGTCAAAGTAATTATATACATGATTGTATTATTCTTTGAAATTCATTGATTTTTTTAGATTCAATGATAAAAATTTAACATTTGTTTATTTGACTAATGAAAAATTGACTCTGAAATCAATAATTAATAACAATAAATTTTTGACTTGGAGGAAACAATCAAAACTTATTAGGAAGCAATTACATTTATTAGGTTATTACTTGAAAAATCATGGGTGTTTTTAAAAGCATTATAAACAAATATATAATCAACAAGATTCTGAGAAGCATTTCTTAAATAGAATTATTTAGTTATTTTCTGGCACAAGTCAACATTGATGGAACACCAAATGAAAAATGGATGAATTCACAGTCAATGGCTGGCAAGAATTGTGTGGTAACTGTCTCAAATTCATAACAAGATTCCAGTCAGATATTTGCTCTCTCTTGAGAGTCTTACCACCTTTTCATTGACAAATAACAAAGGCGGAACTAGTACTTCTGTTTTCCTTACACAATGGTGAAACTAGTACTTAAAGAGCAAAACTGATGATGCATGACTAAAAAAGGTTGTGTATTGATTCTTGTGGGATGATGTTCAAATAATAACTATTGGCAAATAAAACGTGTTCTGTTGGCTCGATCAGTGGAGCATCGATATTGATAGTGTAGATATACAATAGATAATTGTCTCTTGGATTTTGGGTGTGTGTTCTTTGGGACACAGCATAGTCATATAAGAGTCCCAAAATCCATTCCAGTCTCTTTCATCTGCATTCCTTGAACAGTGAAAACATGCTTTTTTTGTGTCTCTTCTTTGACCTGATGGACATTGTCTTTCACGTCATCATTGCAAGGTGAAGCCAGTTTAGCTTTACTGTATATTGTTCTCATCTTCATCTAGTAAGACTTTCTTTACCATTTTGACACCCCTTTCATATACTGCTTGTTTATGGAACAGTATCAGCATATTTTATCTGTTGGGACACATTGATCTATTCTTGTCAATACTTTGTGGATATATATTATGAATGGATTAAATGTTTCTATATTTGTAAATGAGCTTATCACGTCTTTCCAATCTATGCATTTAGGGATATTTTATCACTGAATATGCTACTGTTAGTATTGGATGTTGATTGAGAGAGGACTTGACTAGATATTCTCCCCTTAAAAAGATTTTTAAAATAATATTTTGTTGTTCAGTTAAACTATCTAAAAACAAATTACATTTGTACGAGGATCATTAAATAAGTTTCCAGACTTTTTCGTATGGGCACTTTTATTGATAGTACACACATGAAACTCTGATCCCCTTTGAAGTAATCTCCCCCGGCTGCAATGCACTTGTTGTATCATTCTAACTAACTTCTGGAAGGCTCCATGGAAGTCCTCTTGTGTGAGCGTGTCAATGACTTTTATCACAGCCTCTTTCATCTCCTCAATTGTCTCATAACAACAGCCTGTGAGCTTAGGGAATAAGCAAAAGTCACAGGGACCAACGTCTGGACTTTAGGGAGGCTGACGAACTGTCTTGATGCCCATCTTGGTCAAATAGTCTGTGATAAGGATGGAGTTGTGGACTGGTGCATTGTCCTGATGGAAATGCCACTGAGCCGATTTGAAGAGTGCAGGCCTCTTCCGACGGAATCTCTTCCTGAATTCCCTTAAAACCTCAGTATACTAACCCTAACCCAAAATCTTTGGCCAATCAACTGTGGTGTATTGACTTCCTTACTCCTCCTACACTTCTCATTATCCCTCACAGACTCCCTGCCTTCCTTGAATCTCATATGCCACTCAATAACTGATGCTCGATTCATGCAAGATGCTCCAAAAGCAGTCTGAAGCATTCCATACGTTTCTGTGGCATTTTTTCCAAGTTTAAAACACAATTTTATTGCATATCATTCTTCCTCACGTCCAGATTGCATTTTTGAAATTCACTTGCAGTGACAATCAGGCTTTAGTAGGGTGTATTCCAATTGCTTCTGTAGGTGTTCATTTGAACGTGAAATCATAAAAATTAGTCAGTCATCTCATAAGATGTATAGCAATAACATACTGAATTTGCAAGAGTCTACAATACTTTTAAATGCCTGTACAAAAAAGGTCTAGAAATTTATAGAATTCACCACGTATATGAATTCTAATTAATGTTGGACACCAGCTATAACCAGGTAAATAATTCAATCTCTAACAGAAGAAAGCTAGAGTGTATATACAGTGGCAACATTATTAAAAAGTCAATAAATATAAAGACATTTTTAATTATTATTTTTTAAGCCTTTAACAAAGGGCTTGGCTGAAATTCTATTTTTATAAATTTATTTTCCTACACACACACACACACACATATATATATATATATATATATATATATATATATATATATATATATATATAAGTCATTTAGTAAAGAGGGAAAGTTTTTACAAAAGCAAAATACATCATTTTTTTTTTTTTTTCAGAATTTTTTCCATAACTGTAAATCATGCAATCTTTGGGATTAGCTTATTGCAAAATTCATTTTAACCTGGCGGAAATATTTGTTTTGAGGCTATTCAAAATGGTAGTAAATCAAACAGACTGTTCCAGCTTTGAACAGAAGTCTGTCATCAAATTTCTGGTGGCAAACAATGAGAAATTCATTGAAAATGAGTGATGTGTAAAGAAAACCATGTTTTAATCAAAAAATGTTTACAAATAAGTTAAACATGAGTTTGCAACTAGAAGTCTGAGTCAAAAAGAAAGTCTATGGAATGGAAACAAAATGACCCACTGGTAAAGAAAAAGTTTTGGTTGCTGTGGTCAGTAAAGATGGTCATGCTGACAGTTCTGGGATTTGAAAGTATCCATCACTATTGATTTCCTTGAAAAAGGTACAACTGTAAACATTGCTTCCTATTGTCAACTCTTTGGTAAAATTCGACTTATTTATTGAATAACCAATCAATGGTCTGGAAGATCAGGGTTCAATCCCTGGTCAAGTCATACCAAAGACTTTAAAAATCGTATTTGATGCCACCTTGCTTAACACTCAGCATTATAAGGTAAGGATCAAGGGTAAAGTGTAGCAATCCAGGGAAAGGAGAAACACCCTCCCTTATACTAGTAGCTATTGAAAAGGGAACCTTCAGGTTACCCTCAAATAAAGTTACAACTTTACTTACTACTTAATGTATAATAGATTTTCTCTTTCCGATATAAAACAAAAAGATTCAGATTTTACTTCAAATGACTGTGACAAAGTAAGAATCAATGATGTAGAATATTTCTATTTCTTATGTAACATATGTTAAAAAAGTTAAAAGGCTTTTGTATTTGACAAGAGATCATATCTGTTTTAAAAACATTATGTTAACAGTTCAAATTTAGATAAAGTAATATGTGAATTCTGATAATCATCTTTTTTATTTATGCTGATATATTTATGAATACTCTAGATAGGCTGCCTGGCATTGCCCAGACAGAGGGAATTACATCGTAAAGTAACAAATTTGTTCTCATATTTTTTAATTATTAATTCATTTTTACTTATATGAGGATCTTATTAACATAATCCATTGAAATAGTTTTCTCCCGTTACTAAATGAACAAAATCAAAATTCAAAAATTTATATAGGTAACAGACCTCAAAAAATATATTTCAACAAGTTTAAAAATAATTACATTTCCTTAATGAATAAGTTCCAAAAACACAATTAATTAATGCAGTTATTCAAAAAATTCAAACATTTATTAAGAAAAATGTATGTGATAATTAAAAAGACATAAAGAAGTAAATAAAATGCAAACCTGTTTTAGAATTATTTGCAATTTTCAAAAAAAAATTTTAAGTTATTTGTCTAATTTTCCATCAATTTAACACATTTTTTTTTTACACAGAAGATAAAATATGAAGAAGAGGAATATTATTGATCATCATTATTTATAGTCAATTCTTCTGGGTTTTTTTTTTTGTTTTGGGTTTTTTTTTTTGCAAATTAATATTAATCCATAAACAAAAGAATAAAAGAAAGTGATTTCATTTTTTCAATTTCCTTTTTCCTAATTTATCATCCTTTTAGCAACACAACATTAACGTACTACTTTTTTTTTATTATTTTGGTCGTGATTTTTCAGACTGTTGTCAAACACAACATTTCAGCCATTGTATCTTTTGGCCTTTTTCAGGTGTCCCTTGCTTATCTAGGCATAGAAATAAAGAAGGCCAGAAGATACAGTAGCCAAAACTTTGCATTTCAACTTACCACAATAAAGATGAAGACGTCAGTCTAAAAAATCACAACCAAAATAATACATATTAAACCTCATCTCAAAAATTCAGACCAATACTACTTGTTTTGGTCTTGATTTTATTTCAAAAGACTTAAAGACAAGGGAAATAACTGCAATAGTTTTACACACACCACAGAAAATTTCTAAGTTTGTGTACCCGAAAAGTAACCATAACTCGGATCATGATGGCCGAATTGATTCAAAACCAATTTCACTTTGACTGATAGGCAAATCTAGAGTAAAGTTTATGCTGAAATATTTATTTTCAAAATAATTTTGTCACAGACATAGAGATTTAATATTATAATTGATATATCAAGATTGTCTCAGAAATCTTGCATAAATTTAAGCATTGGATATAAATTTGTTGTTGAAACTGGAGTAGTGTGTTAGAAAAGGGATTTGCATGAAATGAGGGCTTGGAGAGATGTTTTCTATGTTTAGAAGAATGGTAGGTAGAGTGGAATCTATTGAACTGAACAAAGTGGCAAGATTTAAAGTTTTTGAATGTTAGGATGAAGCAAGATTCCCCTTGTATCATTGATTGCCTGACAATTAAGTATTTGTTATATTTTGGTAACTGAATTTTAAGAAACTGAAAGTACAAGTTCCAGTTTGAAAGGAAAATGGATCTACCAGTTCCGACATTGCTTTCGGTCAATAAAAAGTTGGTAAGACTCTCTCTTATTAGCTAACATCTGACTGGAGTCTTGTGCTGAATTTATTATTGTTACCTTTCTGAGCAGTTGAGATAGTAGTAATACTCAAAGAATATGGAATGCTAAAAGATATAAACAACAAAAATATTCACCTATTCTGTCATAAGGATAAATATGATAAAATGATTAAGCATATATTTCTTTCTCTTGCCAAACAGAATCTATTTTTGGTAATAAATCCATTTCCTTTATGATGTCACTAAATTACAAACAAAATATGGCAATCTAATTTTCAAAACTTTCTTCTTTCACATACCATCAGATTTCATTCAAAGAAGAATTATATATATATATATATATATATATATATATATATTCTGTTTTTTGTAGAATAGCTTTATAGTTTCCTAAGCGAGTTGATAAAAAACTTAATTAGATGATATCTTTGATTCTCCAAAACTTAAATAATCTTAAACAAATAAAGAGAGAAAGAAAAAGAATTTACAAAATGCCAATGTTTGTTTTTGTCCTTATAGACTAGCGTAATAAATAAACCAGAAAGAAAAACAATGTAAGTTTAGTGCAAACAATATAATTATTGTATCCCAATGGTATTAAAATTCTATCTAAATTTATTTTAAAACTTTGTAACAAACAATAAAGCAAAGAAAAAATCAATTAGGGAAATATATACAATTTGATGTTCATGACCTTCACTTTAAATGGGAAGCTGGGCTCAGAGATGAGGAACCTTGATCAATAGAACTTCATCTCACATGTGTATTGCCTATTTCGATTCATAAATCTATATATTTGTAAAATTTTTACGTTTTTACGTATATTTTCTTCCCATCTTCTCTACCACAGACAGAATGTGACACAAGGTCAATTTTTGAGCAGAGCACAGCTGGTTTGAATTCACTTTTCTTCTCCTAGATTGGTTGTCTCACCAAAATAAAGAACCCAGTGAACTCTATTTAGAGCTTGGAGATAACAACAGGAACCCAATGGGTTCATTGATTGTCTTTTCCAAAAATATTAAACATTGACTGGATAACCCAACATGACCCATTATATATAGACAGGAGCTCATTAAATATAGTCAAAATAGATCAAGATAGCCCAATAACTATTGGTAGGATATATCAGGATAGCTTATTAAATATAGGCGGGATAGATTGGGAGAGCCCATTAAATATAGGCAGGATAGATCATTAGATATAGTCAAGATGAATCTGGATTGCTCATAAAGTATGAAATATTGGCAATCTGTCAGAGTAAACTAATTTTAGCAATAATATCCGTGCAAATTTATTTTGGTATGAATTATACACATGTAGATTAAAAAAATAAATAAAACAAAACAAATTCAAAAAGTGTAGCAGTTCCTGGATGACTCTAACAGGAAGCAAAATCCACACATGCCTGAAAGACAGACTCACTTGCTCCATAGAGAAATCCTTTCACATTTCAGCCTTTGTACTTCTGAAAGGACCTTCTTTCACTTTGCTGCTAGCAGGTAGTGCACGTGTTTCCCCAGTCTTGGACTTGAGGGCAGGTTGCATCTCCAGTAACAGTGGCCTCTATTGAAAAATGCTCGCTGGACATGGCCACCGACCTTGAATTCACCACCACAGAAATGACAAATATATTTCAGTGCCTTGTCTGGGAAACATGATGTATTTCAACTGGTTCAGGAAAACATTCCTTGCCACAGAATAGTCATAAAAACCTTAAAATAAAGTTAGAATTTAAAAGGCATCTTTGCCTTTTTCCTTCCTTTCTTCTGTAATTTTCTTGCAGCCTTCCAAGACAAAGAAACTGATAAATTAAATGAGGTAAGAAGAAGAACAATGGATTCTGATACCAAAAACCCAAAGTCAACAACCATAGACCAACCAACCATGAACCACAAAAAATATAACCAACAAAACCTTCTCAGCCCCATTTACCATTTACCCTCTTACACAAACATATATATTGAGAAAAACAGAGTATGCAGTGACTGATTTTTTTCTCAGTTCCTTATATAAAATATTCTGATGTACTTTGATTAGTATTCTCCTCTTTGTTATTATAGTCACAACAATTCAGCATTTGTAGCCTCTGTACAACTTCAGGTGTTTGTTGTGTTGATAACCCACTGGGAATTGTGAACTGAATACATGCTTAGAGGATTTCTTATGTCAGTTAATTCTTGCTGATTATACAGCAGAATTAGATATGAGACACACAAGCAATATTGAAATTAATACTACCAATTACCATTACCAGATTGTTGTAGAAGAACTTATCTGATGTCATAAGTTCAATCCCTGCTTAAGGTAATGTATGTATATACTCTGTAGAAGAGTCAAGCAACATCTCGAGGATGAATTAACATAGAAGAATTCGCTAACACAAGCCTATTCCTCAAAGTAGGAACAGTTGAGTGAGAACATTCTACTAGTGTGGATTGAATGACGGTTCAAGCATAAAATTCCCAGATGGTTCCTTACTATGGCAGATACATAAAGCAGGCTGGAAGGTGCAGTCGTCAAAATGTGACTCTAACATTCAAGATGAGATCGTTATACAAAGTAGTATAAAGAATATATATTAATATGTGTGTATGTTTATACATGCACTTATGCATGCAAATGTATATATACATGTGGATATATATATATATAATACATACATGTGTGTGTAAATATGTATGTATATACATACCTAAATATGTGTGTGTATATATATATATATATATATATGTGTGTGGGGGGGTATATATTAATAAATGTGGGTGCATATATATATATATATATATATATATATATTTGCTTGGTTTAGTTTGGTTTGATGGCACATCAACTATTGTAGGTTATTAGTGCCAAATCCATTTTTATACATATAACAGTTCTAAAGATCAAGGGTAAAGTGGAACATTCCAGGGAAAGGAGTATCACTCTCGCCTACACTTTGGTAGCCAATGGAAAAGGAGCTTATGAGTTGCCCTTGACTACGGTAGTCACTTTGACTTTGACTTGTATATATATGACAATCAAGATGAGATAACAATACCAAGTTGTATAGAGTATGGATGTTAGTGTATTTATGTATGCACATAAGTGTATACATGTATAGTTAGGTGTTTAAGTATGTGTGTGAGTGTACATGTTGGTGTGTGTGTGTGTGTGTGTGTGTGTGTGTGTATGTATATATATATATATATATATATATATAAAATAGTTAAGATGAGATCACTATACCAAGTGGTATAAGTGTGTGTGTGTGTGTATATATATATATATATAGAGAGAGAGAGTGTGTGTATGTATATATATATATATATATATATATATATATATATGTACTGATGGAAAAAAGAATTACATTGGGAATGTTTCTGTTTACTCAAGATTAAGTATATATATATACATATATATATGCCTGTGTGTGTGTTTTTATATATATATATATATATATATATATATATATATATATATATATATGAGAGAGACAGGCATTATAATTGGATTGCAGTAAATATTACAGATCAATACATGCACAGCTTCCAAAATAAGGAGTGTATTAACAGCTCTCAAGCCCTACATTAATAAAATATTTATCCCCCTCCCTCTGAGGTCTGTGCACTCACATCCATATAATTACACAGAGGGCAAATACTATTCTTTGATACATTATTCCAGGCTGAAAACTTTAAAAGTTTTATCAAAATATCTGTTACCCCTAAGCATGCACACACTGTACTGAGGTCAAAATTGGCATCTTCCTTTAGGAGGTTCCAATTTTATTTTCCATTTGCATATATATATATATATATAAGAGAAATAGAGAGAATCAATTTTGATTATCTATTGGCAAATCTAAAACCCCAATCTGTTACTATATATTCTACATCATATATTATTTCTTCAGGAGATAGTCATTTAAATTCAATTGTTACTCTACTTCAGATATGAGATTTTTCGCTTTAATAATGAAATAAAAAAAAAGTCCTCCTAAATCATTTTCATTCACTGTCTCAGATCAAAAAGTTTTGCTGGTTTTTTCTTTTCTTTTCTTTTTTTTATTTGTTTTCTTTCGTTTTTACTTTTAAATACTTATGAAATTATATTTGCTTTTTGGGTAAATATATGCACAAAAATAAAATTATAACTTTGAAATATTCCTGCTTTTCAAGATGAAAATTAAAACTTTGTTTTTCTGACAAATATGTTAACTCATAAATATGTACATGAGACTTTTGCTTGAGGTGTTAGTCCACTTGTTTTCTTTGTAAATTGATACTTAACTTTGAAAATCGTGGGCAGATAAAGAATTAGAAAACTTTTCAGCTAGCTTTCAAAATGACTTTTTAAATGGCTGACTCTGCTCTTCATATTAAAAATAAAAGGAAAAATAAGTTTAAAAAAAACTTATTTAAAGTTGATTGAATTAACTTGGTTATCAAATTTTTGTTTAGGTCGGCATATTGTTTATAATCTTTTTTAAGCTGCTTAAATATACACAAGGTATTTTGAATATTCACTAAGTATGGCTTAAAGCCACTGATATGGAGGGATCTCCGTGGTAAAATGGTTAAAGTGCTGGACTGCATCATCAAAGTAAGCAAGGGCAAATGCCAGTCAAGCTACTGTATTCACTTTCAGACTAATAACCTTACAAAAGGAATTGAACTCCCTTATCACCCCAGATAAATTGTATCATTGCTGTTCTTCTACATCCTTGTAGAAGAACATTGTAGATTGGCATAAAATAACCCATGATGGTTGATATGCCATTAAACAAAAAACAAAACAAAATATTGGCCAAGTATGGCATACCAAGTCAAAAATTAACTCAACGAATTGCTCAAAATGATGTTGTATAGCCTTTTATCAATTAAAATTGCATGTATTAATTTCACCTCTCTGTCATGAGAAGGACCTGAAACAAATACAATTTTAAGTGGTATTGAAATCAGATTTCTTTTTTTCCTGGATTGGTTGTCATATCAAAACTAAAGGGCCTTGTCTGTCCTACTATTTACAGCTGAGAAGAGTACAAATGCCTTCATACCTTTCCTAAATGCATTTTGCAAATTGAATGGATAACAACCTCTTCCAGGATTTGAATAGATTGCTGAGCCCATTTCCTATTATGATAAGGGTAAGTCACCATAGCATAGAGGCTAACGTGTTGAACTGTGATAGCATAGTAAGCTAGTTTGAATTTCACTCACACTATTATGTTCATTTTCAGACTAATATCCTTGGGAAAGATATAAACTACTTAATCTGCCCAGCAAAGGGTTAAAAAGTACAACAACACTTCTTAAAGAAGGCTTGATTCAGTATTAAATAACACACAAAGGTTGATGTGCCATCAAACAAAGAAATCAATCCAAACCTATGATGATGATTATTATGCGAATTGCAAGAAATTGCATGAGTTTAAGAATCCAATTCTTGTTTCTTTTGGGGATCTACATTGAACTTTCTTCAGGTTATCTGAAAATTACACTATGAAATCACCTATGAAGTGTATACACATATCTCATGATTACATATGGTGAAGCTGTACAGAATTTTAACCATTGAAATCTAATTTAAAAAATTAAAAAATGAGACTAATTACCTACGCCTGTGTTTTTACTTTTGATTGTTGTATCAAATTTTATTCTATCTCTTATAAATAACTGTTTTCATCAGCAGATCTTATGTTTTGAATTAAATTAGGAAAATATTACACTCTAATGGTAGACAGAATGTGAGGATTAGTTTCTATGTAAACAATCTGAACATTTTTATAGGTACTGTGCTAGTAGTGTGTGTGTGTGTGTGTATGTGTGTGTATATATATATATATATATACATACACACACACATAAATATGTGTATGTATGCATAAATGTATATGTATATATGTATACATGTATCTGTGCGTATATATATATATATATATATATATATATATATAAGTATATATTTGCATATATATGTATAAGTAAGTAAAGTTGGAGACTGAAGTCAAGGGCAACCTGAAGGCTCCCTTTTTTAATTGCTACTAAAATCACACCCCCAAAAGAAAAGACAACAACTTCTTGAAAATAATAAACTAATAATGTATGCTTAGACGAAAGAAAAACAACACAATTCCTAAAGCTAAACGTAAAAGTGCCCAACACACTAATTTGAGCAAAATATGAATGCCTACCGAGTCAGAAAGAATCTACCATCGCAGGACCAGTATGAGAATGCATCAATCCTGCAATCAGGTTGTTTGTTGTGGTTGATTGACAGAGGACTGGACAAATGACAGAGTCAAGTAGTTAAGTTTAAATTCAGGTTTTATTGAGTGAATCTTACACAAAAGGTGTTTAGGAGTAGAAATCGCAGTTGTTGTATCATGTCAGTGTAATCTCTGTTGGATGTTGAAAGTCTGTGTTGTGTAGAAAGTCTTAGACTCAGCTGTCTATTAGTTTGTGGTGAGAGCACATCTTGAAGGTGAGGATCATCTCTGTGCTTGGTGCTTATATTAAGTGTTGCTGTATGGTCAGTTTGTAGATGTTGCTGGAGACAGTCAACGATGTGGACTCATTTTTACAAAGGATGGATGATCAATGTCCTGGATGTGCAGTACTTTGGTTAACTGGGTGTATGTCAAAGTGGCCTTGAAGTGTTGGTGCTAGTCTGAGCAGTGGGTGACTTGTGGACTAGATATTGCAGATGCTGGATGCAGAAGCTGTATGATTGATGTCCCGGTTTGTTCAATCCATAATTTACCAGGGGTGTGTCGATGTGGCCTCAAGTGTTAGTGCTAGTCCAAGCAATAAGTCGCTCATGGACTAGGTGATGTAAATGCTCTAGCTTGGTTATACAGAAACAGCTGCTGGGTTAAGCTGGAACTGGTCTACAGTTGGTGCTGGTTGCTTGGTTGTGCAAGAACGGCAGCTGGGTTAAGCTGGTGCTGGTCAGTAGTTAGTACTGGAGCTTGGTTGTGCTGGAACAGCTGCTGAGCCAAGCTGGATTTGGTCTACAGTTGGTGTTGGTAGCTGCAACATCATCTCATAGTATCTTCCTGGAATGTGTTGTGAGGAGAGCAAAAGTGGTCTCAGAAGACTTTCTGAGGTTAGCTTTTAGAAGAACTGTTAGATTGTGAGACTTTCTGAGATTAGCTCTGAGAAGAGCTGTTTGAATGAGAAAAGTAGCTGTGATTGTTCTAGTTGGCTGTGCTGGGTTGGATTCCACGTCTTCTGCTTCGGCTGGTGGTAAGGACACAAGCTCTACGTTCGCCAGCTTAGTTTGGTGGTGAGGGCACTGACCCCATGCAGCAGGAAGTAACAGATTCCCCTCCTCCAAGCTCTGGTAGCTCAGCTGCCAAGTTGACATTTCTTCTGTCACTGCCTCTCTCAAGACAAGGCTTGACACATGGTTTATAGGTGGTATGGAGGGGGAATTTGGGCACGAGGCAAAGCTCGAGTCCTGCTTGTCTATGGTGGTCATCGGCTCACTTAGTGCAACGTGAGCCTCATAAACCTTGCTGGACATTGACACAAACATGAGTCCAGGCACGGATGACTGATTATAGCTTAAACTAGATCAAGGTGTCAAGTGCTATAAATTGCTGTCAAAGATATCATCGCCAACCCGAAGTTAGCCTATCCGAAGCTGGGACACAAGGCCTTTTTAGGTGGGTCCTGGCGCAAGGCTGTAGCCCAGACACGCCCGACGGCATTCGCCTAAAAATGCTCGCCTCAAGCGCTAGGTGATAAACCTAGCCGCTCTAAAGAGGGTTAGAACCTGGGGGGCGGTCCCTTGAGGCTCAAGGATGCCGGTCTTGGCGCGCCTCGACTGACTGCAGCCAGAACGAGGACACTCTCGACCAGATGCGTGTACTGGCGAACACGGCCGACCGAAATGTGCCCGGCTGCCGGGTTAACTTTTGGTTACTGCCTACTGTGTTTATATAGCGTTGGCCCCTATAAATGTGCTGGATCGAATGAAATGTTTCTGTACATAGGCAGTTCCTTTTATTAAATATAAGTAATAATGAGATACTTCTTTATACTTTGAAGAGGAACTTGTCAATATTATATATTTTATCCTGCGGTAATAATTTTGTCTCTGAAAGGCTAACAGAATTAGCCCCTTTCGAAAAAATAATCCATGTGTTCATAACAGAAGTTCTCTTTTGACGTATGTACAACGTTTTGTTGTCTGATGTCACGAGTGACTCATCGTTTCTTCTAAACCGGATATTTACGGTATCGTAGACGGGATACTACGATACTACCTAAAATTCACCAAAACGGATCATCGGGACGGTTCTGACCAAAGAAGAATTGGGCCAAAACTAAATTTCATTGGTTAAAAGACGGCCAGAAAGAATAGAATTAGCATAAAAAATAACTGAATAAAATTAATTCGTTCCTTATCTACCAAACAACCAACTTTTCTTAGGCCCACCAACATTAAGTATTTCCGACCTTTGGTTATGTAATTCATTGGGGTTATTATAGGAAGCAATAACAAATTTTCTCCTCCATACATAAATTACAATATTTATCACCAACTTTTTTACTCTCTCCCATTTTAATATAGGATGTGTACCTAGATTCTTTATTTCCCACACACAGGTAGATGAAATGGTTCTATATCTCTATATTTCGTGTGCAAAGCTTCTTCTATGATAGAAATATCTTTTTTGAAAGGTTCCTGCATAAAACCTACATATACTTTTTTATTATTTCTACGAACGTACTATTTTCGGTCCACGACTATGTACCTCCACCTTGTACACAATACACTCAAATTGACACTTCTCCTTGAGGGGGCAATTAGTTTAATTGGTACAATTACATTTAGAGGGGTCAGTACGTTGATTATTGCTGTTTTTTAAAGTTACTTTGCCACATTAGGCAGAGTAAGTAAAAGTAAAGTTGGCGACCTTAGTTGAGAGTGATCCAAAGGCTCCCTTTTCGATAGCCACTACACCGAGGTGTAGGGGAGGGTGCTACTCCGTTCCCTGGATTGCTCCACTTTACCCTTACTTTATAATGCTGAGTGTTAAGCAAGGCGGCATCAAATACCATTTTTGAGTCTTTGGTATGACTCAACCTGGGATTGAACCCCGGTCTCCCTGACTATCGGCGTACATTCTGTTCATTATCCCTACTTAGGCAGAGTACTATAACTTAATGTATATGCGTTCCTATTAGATATTTTTATAGGCTACTCGACAGAGGAAAGTTTTTCTTTAATAATCAAAAGAATTCTTTCTCTATCTTAATAAGTACAGCTATATTGTATAGTGACGTAAACCAAAAAATAATTCCTTGCTCTATTGTTCCTTATTTTTAAAATGGCCATGATACAAGAAAATTCTAGAAAATACGGTACTAATTCACTTGTTCCCGAAACAAAGATGGTGGACGTCGGTAAACAAATAAGTTTCGAGAACCAATTGGTCAGGAAAGTCACGTGAGTTATGCTCCCAACTACGTCCACACCTTTGATTTTGTCCCGCGCAAAATAAACGGTGTGTTTGGAGCCGATAACATGACAAGGATGAACTATATATACTCTCGTCTTCCAATAACTCATTCTCTTATATTTTGACTTCCAGAGACAGCTTGGCTTTGCCAGCTAGTGACACACAGCTCAATATACGTAACATGGATGCGTATATACTCAACGACCTTTTTCTTTCCTATTCTGCCTTTTTGGCTGGATTTGTTCCAGTCTCGCACCCGGCCTCAGACATTTCATCAAATCCTGAAAGAGACAAACGACCAACGTGGGAGAAAATTTAGTTCCATAAACACACGTACACAGACAGAGGAATATTTAACAAGCTATATTAGAAAATTCGTAATGTTTTGTAATGTTTCCTTTTTATGTACTTGTTGAGATAAAAATTTATTTTTGTTTGTATTGCTTTGTTTTGAATGTTCTTTTGTCCGTGTACTTTACATCGTTTGCTTTGCAATAATGAGCCAACATAAATTGTGGGAGCCAAATATCTAGCAAACAACCCCACATCATCCAATTACGTACATCTGCTGTTTAATCTCTAGGCCTATAAGCAAGTTTGGCCTTATAGCCACTGCTTTTTAGCACCGCCTCATATTTGTGTTTTGAGTGAAGATATCGATATTAGAAGAATTAGTAGATAATCTAAACATAATACCACAAGGAATATACTTGAAAACCTGTCTAAGATGGTTAGAACTTACATTAATATAACATGGGTATTATTTATTTTTCCTAAATACAAGTTAAGGGTAACGTTTAAATGACCCGTAATTTTTAGATTAGTTTGGATGTCCAACTTGAATCTAAACTTATTAAACAACCGATGTAATTTTTTCTAATCCCATCACCTTTTCTAGGCGTACATTCATCTATAGTAATCAATCCATCATCTCGGTAAAGACTATGGTTACAGAGGCCAATAATTCTATTGAGGTTGTATAACAATAAGCACCCTATAAATTCGAACAAATTAGTCTCGACGAATGAACCCTTGGGGTTGTCGAAGTTACCACTAACACTCTTTTTAATCCATAATTCCTCATTATGGTTCAGTATCGATTTACGACAATGCTAAATGATATTAATCTTATCCTCTGATATTACTATATACTCCTTAGCCAGCTTTAATTAATGCCTAGTCTATGGCCTTTTCCGTAATAGACGCGTAAAATTCCCTAATATCATATTTAACAAAGGAGCATTTATCATTTTTGTCATAATCCGTAAACCACTTGATACAATCATTTGTGTTACGCCACTGATTAATATTTAATGCTGTTCTAAAAGTAGCGCAGATATCTTTTAAAATGATCTTACTAATTTTTCCCATTTGCGTTTTCGAAGGATTAATAAATTTACATGCCGGGTTTCTATGGAAATCACCTTTATAATCTTTCAGAGTTATAAAACAATTTTTCATATTGAATTTTTCTATCCTATCTTCCACTTTCAATTTGTAAGCCAATAATTTAGCTTCTTTATTCAAATCTGCCGCTAAACTAGATGGGGCATATAATGCTTAATAAGTTATATTATTTTTTATGCAAATTTTATCCTTTCTAGTTGTCTTTTGATCAATGAAATGTAGTTTTGGTCCAACCCTTCTTTGGTCAAAATCGTCCTGATGATCCGTTTAGGGGAAACTTCGGTAGATTTTTTCTGTTTATTTGTCGCTGCCTCCCACCAGACACGACTTGACACATAGTCAAAAGCCCGAAGGCCGATTAAAGTGGGAATAAAGGTCGGGAACGAGCCGAAACTCGAACCCTGCTGGTCTATGCTGTTCATCGGCTCACTTGGTGCAATGTGAGCCTGATGAGGCAAGCAGTTTCACGAACCCAAATGTGGGTCCGGGCACGTATGCCGGGTTACGGCTTGAACTAGACAGCAAGGTCTAGTGCCATACATAG